>CM029401.1:32152063-32799940 GCA_017139565.1 Luffa aegyptiaca
GAATTTACTAAAGTTGCCCGAGGATTCTAACGAAAAGAAGCGACAAGTGCTGACTTCCTGGAGAACAGTCAGAAGGATATAATGGCAATAGTCATTCTGAGGGAGTTACTCCAGAATATTGCAATGGCGCATTAAGAGGAGCAAGATCCCAATTACGGACTCGTGAACAATGTGGGAGAATCTTATAATAGAGCAGAGATAAGCCTAACCAGCTAGCGACAGAGCGGAAAGAGTTGGTGGGAAGAAATCAAACATTGAAGCTAGAAAAGTTACAGCAAGAGGCCAAACGTTTGATGAACCAGGTAACTCAAGCTAGTGGCAAACTCGAAGAAGTAGAGAGAGTTTCAAAAAACCGAGCCAAGCGAGAAAGAGATTATGATATATTGGACGAGGAGAATAGAAGGTTGATTAAGGAGAATCATGCTCTGAGGAATGAAAACGCTGCATTACGAAGGGCAACTCGTTCACAAGAGAACATGATCAAAGACCTTTCAAAAGGCAAAGAGACTCTCTTAGAGTTAGTTGCGGAATTAAATGAAACCATCAACAAGCAGAAAACGCAACTTATCGAGTTTGAAGAAGCCAATACTGCTCTAAGGCGAACACTGGACAATCTACGCGTGAACATGCAGGCTCAATCAGAAGAGTCTGAAGCTTTTAAAAGTTATTCAAGCTCGTTGGAACGTCAGCTCCAAGCATTTCAAAGGGCAAGCGAACAATTGTCACTAGAGAGAGGACAACTAGAGGAAAAATACTCCTCATTAAGGGGAGATTATGTCATTATGAGAGAAGACATGCAAATAATTCTTGGGAAAGTAAATCAAACCATGAACACTATCAAGATCATGGCTAGGAGAGCCCGAGGATTTGCAGAATGGGCAAGGGATCTGCGAGAGAATACATCACCTATGGTCTCTAATGCAGAGGAGTTGTTTGAGTTTTTAGGGATGATTCGTAGAGACCTAGGGTACTTTGGTCACTTTCATTAATGTTCCCTATTCCTTGTTTTCCAATTCTCCAATTATTTATTTTATAGATATATTCATTTTTTTTCCTCAATAATAAAATTTCATTCATTCATGCATCTCATACTGTTCTTTCTTTTATTTTCTTTTTTTACTTACTCTAAGACTTTTCTTTTAAAAATAAAACAGAACAATAAAATAGCTCGTTCAACAAGAGTCTACCACACTAGGCGTAGAACAAGGATTATGGAAGAAAAGGGTGAACAAGAGAAGACTAAGCGGGACATCGAGGAAATCAGGGAAAAGGTTGATGCAATCATTGCCGCTTTAGAGAAGGGCAAAATGGTGGCAGATACGACTGCACCAGATACTCCGATTGGAAACCCTCAAGCTGGCCTACCATTTCCACCCAGTTTCGCTTCACATGTTCGTACGACAGCAGAAACGTCCATGCCACAACATACTACCTATAACCCCTTATATGACATACCTGTTGGGCAATACCCTTTTCCATCATTTAAAGAAGGCCAAATCCCCCAAATACCCATGGCTAGCCAGGCTGGTGCTTCTTATTTCAAGCCAGAGTTTTCAAAAATACCTTTTGCGGTCCCTAACTTGGATGACCCAAAAGTAAAGAAGGAGTTAGCCGCACCCTCTAATGAAAAACTTGAAGTTTTAGAGGAAAGGTTGAGGGCAGTTGAGGGCACTAGTGTTTTTGGGAACATGGATGCCACTCAATTATGCTTGGTCCCAGACGTTGTAATCCCACCGAAATTCAAATTGCCGGAATTTGAAAAATATGACGGGACGACATGCCCTAAAAGTCACATTGTTATGTATTGTAGGAAGATGGCAGCACACGTTCATAATGATAAGCTGCTTATACATTGCTTTCAGGACAGCTTGAAAGGTCCAGCCGCCCGTTGGTATATGCAGTTGGATAGTTCACATGTTGTCACGTGGAAGAACTTGGCTGATTCCTTCCTCAAACAGTACAAGCACAATATTGATTTGGCTCCCGACCGACTGAACTTACAGAGGATGGAAAAGAAGAGTACTGAAGACTTTAAAGATTATGCTCAAAGGTGGCGGGATACGGCAGCTCAAGTCCAACCCCCTTTAACGGATAAGGAGCTTTCTGCCATGTTCATCAATACCTTAAGGTCCACATTCTATGAACATATGATTGGAAGTGCGTCAACCAATTTCTCTGATATCATGACAATTGGAGAAAGAATTGAGTACGGGATCAAACATGGTAGAATAGCCAAAACCGTTGAATCCTCGGGCACAAAGAAGGGCAACAGTTCAAAGAAGAAGGAGGGAGAAGTACAGATGATAGGGAGAGTGGATAAGTCCCATCGACAAATCCACCAACCCATCACACAATATCCTTCGAATTATTTACCTACATACGGATATTATCCACACCAGGTGAATAATGCATCAGCGCAGTACTCCCCATTTCATGGCCAAAATACCCGACCCCAAATGAATCAGAATTTTCAGTCTCGTAGGCAACAACCAGTCACTCCAGGTCAGCAAAATAATCGAGCACCTTATAAGCAAGCCCAATTTGATCCGATTCCGATGACATATACTGAGCTCTTGCCTCAGTTAATTCAGAATCATCAGTTGGCACCCAAGCCTGTTGCTCCACTGCAACCCCCTTATCCAAGATGGTATGACCCTAATGCAAGGTGTGATTACCATGCAGGTGCTGTTGGGCATTCTACAGAAAATTGCACTGCTTTGAAGTATAGGGTGCAAGAGCTCATTAAGGCCGGATGGTTAAATTTCAAAAAAGAAGAGGGACCCAATGTTGATAATAATCCTCTACCAAATCACCAAGTGAATGCAATAGAGCAGTGTCAGGATATTATCAAGAAGACAGATGTTACAGAGATCAAGACTCCCAAGGAGAAGCTTTTTGAGATTCTCCTCGTTAACGGATATGTATCAATTGAGTATGCACACAAGGACCTTGTTCAGGAAGAAGGTTTTGATGATAATCTGACTTGCCTATTTCATGCTGGGGCAAAAGGACATTCTTTGGAACAATGTTATCATTTTCATAAAAGAGTCCAAGAACTGGTGGATTCAAAATTTCTTGTGGTTGCCCAAGCCCATCACCAGGATAGTGAAATAGGCGCCGTGGAAGAATTGCTGCCTAAAGAAAATTTGAATCCATCTTTCAAACTGAAGCCACTCACGATCTATTATCGTGAGAAGAATACTACTCATGATCCAAAGTCGATCACCATTCAGGTGCCGACTCCTTTCAAGTACAAGAGTTCTAAGGCAGTACCATGGAGTTATGAGTACAAAGTAACTATTAACTCAGAAACGCCCTCGCTTCCAGTTGACAACATTTCCAGAACGGGAGGCGTAACACGGAGTGGGAAATGCTACACTCCAGATCAGTTACTGAAGTGCTCAAAGTATACAATAGAAGAGAAAAATGAGAAAGTCGAAAGTAACACAGATAGCAATGTCAAGCCCAAAGAAACAACAGTGATGAAGAAATCAAGGGGCAAACAGACTGTGTCCAAAGAAGAAACTCAAGAATTTCTAAAGTTGGTTAAGCAGAGTGAATACAAAGTAGTGGAACAGCTAGCTCAGACGCCTGCTAAGATTTCCATATTATCTTTGTTGTTATCCTCTGATTCACATAGAGATACGATATTGGAAGCTTTGAATCAAGCATATGTTTCCAAGGACATCACTTCAGATGGTCTAGATAATATCGTGGGGAATATAACTGCTCACAACACCATAACTTTCACTGATGATGAGATACCGCCCGAAGGCACAGGACATACGAAGGCACTTCATATTTCAGTCAAGTGCAAGAACTTTTTAGTAGCAAAAGTCCTGGTGGATAATGGGTCTTCTTTGAACATAATGCCAAAATCAACGCTCGAAAGATTGCCAGTGGATATGTCCCATATGAGGCCAAGTACCGTAG
The DNA here is from genome assembly GCA_017139565.1 of Luffa aegyptiaca. Taxonomy (NCBI): domain Eukaryota; kingdom Viridiplantae; phylum Streptophyta; class Magnoliopsida; order Cucurbitales; family Cucurbitaceae; genus Luffa; species Luffa aegyptiaca. The sequence goes on from CM029401.1 coordinate 32,155,997, forward strand.
TAGTAAGGGCCTTCGATGGGGCGCGCAGTCAAGTGGTTGGTGACATTGAGATTCCAATACAAATCGGCCCATGCACATTTAACATAACCTTCCAAGTTATGGATATTCCCTCTGCTTACAGTTTCTTATTGGGGCGACCTTGGATACATTCTGCAGGAGCTGTCCCATCATCGCTGCACCAGAAACTTAAATTTTCAATTGGAAGGAGCCTAGTAATTGTATCTGGTCAAGAAGATATCTTGGTTTCTAGGCCAGCTTCAATGCCATATATTGATGCGGCAGAGGAAGCTTTCGAGTCATCATTTCAAACATTTGAGGTAGCAAGTGCTACGACTCTATATGGGGAGAGCAAGAAATCTAAATCTCGATCTTCAGTCATGACGTTCAAAGAAAGCAACAGTCGTTTAGATGACGTTTTAAGCTTATCAAAAAATACAAAAAGATTTGGGCTTGGATATAAGCCGAATAAAGCAGACATGATCAGGGTACAGAAGCGAGAAAAAGAGAGGCGTTTGGCCAGATTTGAAAGTCGTGAACCAGAGTATGGAGAAAAAGTCATTCCTCATCTCTACCACTCGTTTGAAAGTGCTGGTATAATTCGTCCTGGTGATTTTGCAGTTGCAGTAGTAACTAAAGAGGAAGAATTGGGTCCATGGATTTACCCGTGCCCAGAAAACTTCGAGCTCAACAATTGGAGTACTATTGAATTACCGTCATTTGCTGTTAAGATGTCAAAGTAATTGACCACTTTTTATCGTTTTTTGCAATTTCGATTTTCAATTTCAAGTTAGGTTAGTCATTTTACTCATTTCATTTTCCAGACTTCTTTCTATGTGTTCAAGTAAATTTCATCATTCAATGAAGGTTTTAGTTCATTTCCTTTTGCTATTGCATATTACACTCTCCATGGCAAAATATTTACTCTTCTTTTCTTCTTTTTTCTCTCTATGTCAAATTATCAACATCTTAAGCAGTAATACTGAGATTGAATGTGCAAACGATTCTCAATACGAACTTGATTCTCCTACATACGATGTTGAGTCCGATGAGAGAACAAGTGGTAATGAGGAAGATCTAGAACTTACTCCTGAATTGTTGAGAATGATTGAAGAAGAAGAGAGGATATTGGGACCACATGAAGAGTTAACAGAGATAATAACCTGGGATCACAAGCAGAGGTCAAGGAGGTTCAAATAGGCACTAATGTCTCTACAGAAACTCGCAAAAAGCTTATTGATTTGCTCACAGAATATGTCGATATCTTTGCTTGGTCCTATCAGGACATGCCTGGGCTAGACACGAATATTGTAATGCATCATTTACCACTCAAACCTGAGTGCAAACCAGTAAGGCAAAAGTTGCGAAAGATGAAGCCGGACATGTTAATCAAGATAAAGGATGAAGTCAGGAAACAAATTGATGCTGGATTTTTGACTGTGTCCAATTACCCTGAATGGGTTGCAAACATTGTTCCTGTGCCAAAGAAGAATGGGCAAGTTAGGATGTGTGTGGATTATAGGGATTTAAACAAAGCAAGCCCTAAAGATAATTTTCCTCTCCCTCACATTGATGTGTTGGTAGATAACACTGCTGGTTTCTCTACCTTTTCTTTTATGGATGGTTTTTCAGGCTACAATCAAATAAAAATGGCACCTGAAGATCAGGAAAAAACTACATTTATTACATTGTGGGGAACATTCTGCTACAAAGTTATGCCATTTGGTTTGAAAAATGCTGGGGCCACCTACCAGCGAGCCATGGTTACTTTATTCCATGATTTGATGCACAAAGAGATTGAAGTGTATGTAGATGATATGATTGCCAAGTCGAAAGAGGAGGAAGAACATACAACCGTTCTTCGCAAGTTGTTCGATCGATTGAGAAAGTTTCAGCTCAAGCTCAATCCGAGCAAATGTATATTCGGGGCAACCTCTGGTAAATTGTTAGGATTTGTGGTTAGCCAAGAAGGTATCAAGGTCGACCCTGACAAAGTTAAGGCAATTCTGGAAATGCCGCCTCCGCAAACACAGAAAGAAGTTAGAGGATTTTTGGGTCGGATAAATTATATTGCCAGGTTCATAGCTCAAATGACCACAACATGTGAGCCTATTTTCAAGTTGCTTCGCAAAAACAATGATGGCATTTGGAATGAAGATTGTCAAACAGCATTTGATAAAATTAAGCAGTATTTACGAAATCCACCGATCCTCGTACCACCAGTGCCTGGACGTCCGCTCATTTTGTATCTCACCGTAACAGAAAGTGCAATGGGATGTGTACTGGGGCAGCATGATGACTCTGGTAGGAAAGAACGAGCTATATACTATTTGAGCAAAAAGTTTACCAGTTGTGAAACTAGGTACTCCTCGATGGAAAAAACTTGTTGTGCTCTTGCTTGGGCTGCACGTCGCTTAAGGCAATACATGTTGTATTACACGACATGGCTTATTTCAAAAATGGATCCTGTGAAATACATCTTCGAGAAGCCATCTTTATCGGGACGAATTGCAAGGTGGCAAGTTCTTTTATCAGAGTATGACATCACATATGTAACTCGAAAGTCAGTAAAGGGGAGTGCTCTAGTTGATTATCTGGCACAACAACCTATAGAGGACTATGAGCCGATGAAGTTCGACTTCCCTGATGAGCATATCCTCAACGTAGCAACAGAGAAAGAAATATCGAATCCAGATATGTGGACCATGTTCTTTGATGGGGCTTCAAATGAATTGGGTCACGGAATAGGCGCAATATTAATATCGCCTCGAGGAGAATTATTCCCTCTCACTGCTAAGCTGTGTTTTGATTGCACGCACAACATGGCTGAATACGAAGCTTGTTCAATGGGCATTCAAGCTGCTCTAGATATGAAGATTGAAAGGCTTCAGGTCTTGGGGGACTCTTTGCTAGTGATTCATCAGCTAAGAGGAGAATGGGAAACCAGAGATGCTAAATTATTGCCTTACAAGCAACTTATAACAAGATTATCTCAACAGTTTGATCAAATTACTTTTGATTATTCCCCAAGAGAGAATAATCGGATAGCAGATGCATTGGCTACTCTAGCAGTCATGTTCAATGTGGATTTTGATGAAGGGGTCCAGCCAATTAAAATCGAAAAGCGAGATGTTCCCGCCTCCTGCATGAATATTGAGAATGAGTCAGATGACAAGCCGTGGTTTCAAGACATCAAACAGTATCTGAAATGCGGAACATATCCTCCTAATGCATCAGAAAATGACAAGCGAACTCTGAGAAGATTGGCAGTGAAATTTTTCTTGAATGGGGAGATACTTTACAAAAGAAACTATGACATCGTTCTGTTAAGATGTGTGGACGCCAAAGAGGCTAATCAAATTATAAAAGAAATCCATGAGGGAATTTGTGGTACCCATGCAAATGGACATATGATGGCTAGACAAGTTTTGAGAGCTGGTTATTATTGGCTGACTATGGAAACGGATTGCATTAAGTATGCAAGAGAATGTCATAAATGTCAAATTTATGCAGACAAGACTCATGCTCCTTCATCTGAGTTACACATTTTAACTGCTCCATGGCCTTTCTCTATGTGGGGAATGGATGTGATTGGACCCATTGATCCTAAAGCTGCAAATGGACATCGATTTATCTTGGTGGCCATAGATTACTTTATCAAATGGGTAGAGGCAGCCTCTTATCGTGATGTGACAAAAGGGGTCGTGATCAAATTCATCAAGAAGGAGATCATTTGTCGATACGGCCTCCCTGAGACTATCATATCAGATAACGCTAGAAACTTGAACAATAAGATGATGAGTGAGTTATGCGACCAATTCAAGATTAAACATCTCAATTCCACCCCCTACAGACCAAAAATGAATGGGGCTATTGAAGCTGCAAACAAAAACATAAAAAGAATTGTTGAAAAGATGACTGTAACGTACAAAGATTGGCATGAAATGCTTCCCTTCGCTCTACACGGCTATCGCACGTCAGTTCGTACATCAACTGGGGCAACACCTTTTTCATTAGTATATGGTATGGAGGTTGTGCTCCCAATTGAAGTGGAAATTCCATCGCTAAGAGTTCTTATGGAAGCTAAATTGGAAGAGGCTGAATGGGTCCAGAATCGCTATGAACAACTCAATTTCGTTGAAGAGAAGAGATTAACAGCATTGAGTAGAGGCCAGCTCTATCAAAGAAGGATGATGAGAGCATATGATAAGAAAGTTCGCCCAAGAAGATTCAGAGAGGGAGATCTGGTGCTGAAAAGGATCCTTCCATTTCAAAAAGATCATCGAGGAAAATGGACTCCAAATTATGAAGGACCATTTGTGGTAAAAAAGGCTTTCTCTGGTGGGGCATTAATCTTAACCAATATGGATGGTTGTGAATTATCAAGCCCAGTCAATTCAGACTATGTTCGGAAGTATTATGCATAGATCGCCTGACTATCTTTCCCATGAAGGCTAGACAAAGTTGCAGAGTATTTCAATAAGTGTTTTGAAAAGTTTCATTTCAGTCTTAGTATTTTGTTTAAAAAGTTGTTTTATCCCTCACCACCTCCACCCCTCAATTTGGAGATGTTTTCCATTGTATACTGTATTGATCAATAAAGGATTTGTTTCCTCCATTTTGACCAGTATAGTTGTTATTTTTATGTCAATCACAAATGAAAATTATGCATGTTACATCTCAAGTTCGGGTATTGCATTGTCCAACCTCTCCGCTCTCTTTCAAAAAAAGAAAAAAGAAAAGAAAATGAGAAAAAGAAAAAGAAATAAAATAGATGCTTTCACTATAATCTTTGAGGAAAATTGGTCAATTCTTGACTATTTTACCCTTCTCATGGGAAGTATGTTCGTTATTATCAGCTATACTCTCAATCAACTGCAACTTTTATTTTGACCATCGTCCATGTGCAAAGTTTCATATTACCATTTCTCCCCAGACAAGGTTCCAATTATCACACTGGGGCAAAACACCCCCTCGTGAAGTAAGAATTCAAAATTACTTACTATGAAACCTTGAGCCTAGCCCACCACGCGTGATTTTTGTGGTAGGCCAACATGAATTACTGATTCACAATTGAACCCTTTGCTAAACTCATCGCGTATAACTGCGTTGAATCTCCATATTTGTCTACCCACTTGAGAGCCTTTTGCTAAGCCTGTCACATCTAACCATGTGACAAACATTTCAAAATATCCACCCAATATTACCAAGGGACCTTCAGTAGTAATGAAATAGGGATTAAACTTTTACGATTTACCGCTTCATAATTAAGACTTGTAGTTCTTTGAGTATTCCTATATTTCAACTTTGTTCAATCTACACTTTTCCTACCATTTCTATCGTTTATCTTCTCTCCTTTTATTGGAAGGTGACTCCAAGACTAAAGACGATAATCTTGAGAACTTGGACTTAGTAACTTGAGAAGGGGTCTCGAAGTCTCAAATCCTTTCAATAAGTTTGGCGTGAGAAATAACCCTATCATGGTACCGAGGAACATTGACAAAGAAACAACATGGAGTGATTATTGAAGTCGCGAAGGATGGCTTACAGGTGGTTGATCGTCTACATGTGATTGCATTATATTTTTCCAGTCATGAAAAAATATATTTGGCCAAAAAAAGTTATGAAAAAGAAAAGAAAAAGGAAAGATGAAATGAAAAAGAAAAAGAAAAAGAAAAAGGTACAAGGCCAAGATAATTCTTGAAATGCATGATTGGAGCAATCAATGTAGATCAAGAGGTCACACCTCCAAACGGTTTGAAGATTTTCTTTGTCAATCATCATTTGGAGCAAGAATCTTCATTGCTACACTGGGGCAAAGCTTTCATCGTTATACTGGGGCAAAACCGTCATTATTAAATTGCGACAAGGGCCTTCACCACTATACTACAGTAAAGTCATTTTACCATTTATGTAAACTGTTTTAGACTGGGGCAAAGGCCAAGTCCAGAGAATCACACTTCTCTTATGAAGAATCACACTTCTCTTAGAAAGCTGAATTACATTTTCATAGAAGAATCACATTCAGAGAAAGGACAATCTCAGTAATGTGGGTTTTTCATCAAAGATTTCGAGCTGACTTAAAGAAAGAACGAGATATATGAGATGATCCCTTGAGGAGCTACTCCTTGTTTTCGTAGTGGTTGTCCAAAGAATTGGGGTCACCTTAACAAATATTTTCATTTGAATTATGTTCAATCTCTTATTGTTCAAGAGATTTCTTATGAAGGCATTTGTGACCTATGTTTTCTTCCTTCAGTCCTTTCTCTCTTTCTTTGTTGACTACCATTCCCATTTGTCTCTAGGCCAAATTCATCTTCTTGTATCGAACCTTTTTGTCCACTACAAGGCTAAGGTTATGAAGCGTTTGAATCAGGTAGGATGTTTAATGCTATGAATTACCATTGATAGCTCTCTAAACTAGCACATGAGACACTTCTAAAAAACCTGACATACCTGATGATTGAGCAATCTAAGATTGACACATATGTTTCCTTTCGGATTGAGCAATCTTTGATTAACATACATGATCTCTTTTAGGTTGAGCAACCTTGATTGACACATACAATTTCTCTCGAGTGTTGAAAGCATCAAAAAAAAAAAGAAAAGGAAAAAAGAAAAGGGAAAAAATAAAAGAAAAAGGAAAAGAAAAGGAAAAGGAAAAGGAAAAGAAAGAGAAAGAGAGGCAATTAAGATCCGAAGAGGTCTATTGTTATATACTTTGAAAGCTTCCTTGGCTGATAAGTCTTCATTTCCTCTCATTAGATTCGTGGATAGCTTAATGCCTTTATTGTCAATGCAATACCAATTGAAAGTGTTCGATGTCTGTGACATCTAAAGCAATGACGTTTATTCAGTAGACTTCAATAGAAGAGAATCTGAAGTGCAGAGGATTTAGTGGGAAGAACATTGGAAAATTCCACTCACAAGACGATTTGCTATGAAACGTTCGGAAGTCTTTAAATCAAGACCTCAAAGTGTTTTGGTTCATCGTCAGCAAAATAGCCTAATTCACTTCGTTTATGTCTCTCAATTTAGAAAGGCGGAACGCAAGAAATGAGCTATTTTATAGTTCTGGTTTTTAAAACTCGCTAATTTTGAAGTTTGTGTTTTGAAACTTGTGCCCTGCACATTTTCATGCTGCATGTAAATTTGAATCTCATACATTTAAGCATACTCTACATTTTGAGATTTTGCAAGTCTATGATTCACTTCTTTCTTGGTTAAATCGAACCCTGCTAGTCAGTAGAGGTCGAAGCCTGGTTGGAGTCAGGTCCATTTCATGTTTTATTTGGTTGGTTAAATCGAACCCTGCTAGTCAGTAGAGGTCGAAGCCTGGTTGGAGTCAGGTCAATTTCATGTTTTATTTGGTTGGTTAAATCGAACCCTGCTAGTCAGTAGAGGTCAAAGCCTGGTTGGAGTCAGGTCCATTTCATGTTTTATTTTGTTGGTTAAATCGAACCCTGCTAGTTAGTAGAGGTCGAAGCCTGGTTGGAGTCAGGTCCATTTCATGTTTTATTTGGTTGGTTAAATCGAACCCTGCTAGTCAGTAGAGGTCGAAGCCTGGTTGGAGTCAGGTCCATTTCATGTTTTATTTTGTTGGTTAAATCGAACCCTGCTAGTCAGTAGAGGTCGAAGCCTGGTTGGAGTCAGGTCCATTTCATGTTTTATTTTGTTTTGGTTAAATCGAACCCTATTCTTGTGTAGAGGTCGAAGCCTGGTCTGAGCCAGGTCCATTCCCCTTTTCTTTTGATTAAATCGAACTTTATCTTTGATTAGAGAGGAAAATCCGGTCAAAGTGAGGTTCATTTTCCTTTTCCAATTATAGGCTATGTTTGGTTTAAGCATGAAGCCCTTTCTTTTATTTTTAACGAAAAATCTTCGCCTTCCCAATACTTTGTCTTTTTCCTTTGTTTACCCTTTCAATCCTTCAAGGATACACAACGGGGGGCAAACTGTAGACACCGTATTTGGTCCGGCTTGATTTTTAGTAATAATGTTTGAAGTTTTTCAATATTTGGTAGTCAATTTGTTTTTGGTATATCAACAAGAGCATAGCTCAACCGGCATAAAGTTGTATTAACGATCACGAGGTCCTTGACTCGAATCCTTCCCTTTGCATATTATCAAAAATTTGTTTTTTAGTTTTTATGATTTATTATTTTTTTTTGTTTTATTTAATTTATTTCTTTATTTTGTTTATTTATTTTATTTTTATTTTGTTTATTTATTTATTATTTATTTTATTTATTTATTTATTTTATTGTTTTATTTTATTTATTTATTTTTTCTTTTTAATTAATTAATTATTTATTTATTTATTTATTTTTCTTTTCTTCTTCCCTCCTCTTCCCACGTTCTCCATCCCCCCTCATTCTCCCAACCTCCCATTCTTTCCCCCTCTTTCTCAACTCACTCCCCCTCATTCTCCCAACCTCCCATTTTTTCCCCCTCTTTCTCAACTCACTCCCCCTCTTTCTCTCAACCTCCCATTCTTTCCCCTTCTTTCTCAACTCATTCCCCCTCCTTCTCTCAACCTCCCATTCTTTCCCCCTTTTTCTCAACCCCTTCCTCCAAGCTCTACTATATAATGAGAGCTTATGGAGGATGGAAGGGGGACAACAACAACGAAAAAAAGAGAAGAGGAGTGAAAGAGTTTAGAGAGAGAACAACAAGAACACAAGAAAAAAGAAGAATAGTGAAAGAGCTTGGAGAGAGAAAGTGAGTTTGAGAGAGAAAAATAGAGCTTGGAGAAGGATTTTCAAAAAAAAACCAAAGCTACCGCCACCGCTCACCGCCGCACCACCGCCGCCGCCACCGTGCCGTCGCTTTCCATTGATTCCAACAAAGCTCTTAAGTGAGGGCTAAGTGGAAAAGGGGAGGAAAAGTGGAAGAGAAAAAAGAAAAAGAGAGGGAGGGAAGTTGGGGAAGAAGAAAGAGGAAAGTGAATAAGGTGGGTCCCACATTTTAAACTCTTTATTCTTTTCACTTCTCTCTTATTATTTGTCTTATTATTATTATTATTACCATTATTATTATTCCTCTTAAAACAAGAAAAGAAAATGATTTTTTTTTTCCTTTTTTTTATGTATCCAAACTTTTCCATTTTTCATTTTGGCTATGAATTTGAGTTTCCAAATCAATTGCAATTTATTTTATTTCATTTTCTAATTAGAAATTTAAATTGGTTTATTTTAGATTTCTAACGAACTTGTAATTGGATATTAGTTGAAAGTTTTTTTTATCTAATTTCAATTAGAGTTTATTTGGGAGTTTCCAAACTAATTTTAATTGGCTTTAAATTGAATTGCTATTACCAATTTCAATTGGATTTTAATATGACATTTTCAACTTTAATTGCCTTTCTATTGGATTCTAACATAAAATTTCTAATTTGAATTTGAATTTGTATTTTCCTAATAAATGTTCACTAGTTTGTAATTAGAAAATTCAATTTTCTTTAAAATGGAAATTTTAATGTTTTAATTTTATTTTAATTTGAATTGTTCAAATGAATTTCAAAGGGTTTGAAATGCTCAAATGAATTTCAAACAAATGACATTTGAACTAAGATTTTCAATTTGATTTTCAATTTGATTTTTATTTTATTTTTTATTTTATTTTTTTTTTCTTATGATTTTAAACTTTCCTTCCATTGGTTTCAATAATTAATTTGGAAATTTTATAATAAATTTTTAATTGGATTTAATTTGGGATTTCAACTTTTGTTTGTTTTTAATTTGATTTCATTTTGACATTTACAAATGAATTTCAATTTGGAATTGCCCAAATGAATTTCAATTGGAATTTTATTTGAATTTTCACTTTCCCCTCAATTGGTTTTAATCTCGAATTCAATGAGTTTCAAAGTGATTTGGAATTTTTCAATAAATGTCAATTTGGTTCTAAATTAAAGTTTCCAAGTCAATGTCTTTTGGTCTTATATTGAAAATCAATTTCAATTTTAAACTAAATTGGAAATTAATTTCGATTTTGGAAAGGTTAAATCAAATTTCAAAAACATTATTTAATATTTTGAATGGTTAAAATAGATTGATTATGAAAACTTTAATGCTAATTTTGTCTAAGAACGGGTATTTAAGCTGACCGAAAGGGAACACCCTGCCTGGAAATTAGCCTAAAGTTTAACTAGTCAATTATTTTGGCAATCAAAATTTCAATTGGATCTTAAAAAATTTTCAAATCAACTCCGATTTGATTCTAAATTGGATTTTCCAAATGAATTTCAAAATAGTTTTACTTTAGTAATTCCAAATGAATTTCTAATTGAATTTGATTTAAAAATGACAAATATTTTTTTCATTGAATGGTGTCATACCACTCATGATTATTACTTCACATTTTATTTTTGAAATGTGAGGTAATAGTTGTGAGACAAATTAGCTCATGTATAGCCTATGACGGAGTTGAAATACTTTTCAAATTCTTGAGGTGAAAGATTTTCCTTAATTGGGAAATTTATATGTGATAATAAAGTTATGGGTTAACCCCACTCACAAAATTAAATCCTTACTTTATTTAAAGATAAGGTGAAATTAGTGAGACATTTAATTTTCAATTTTCATTTTTTTTTTCTTTCCCAAATTTTATTTGTTTATTTTTTGTTAAGACATGGACCTTTGTTTAATGAATTCGAGTAATAAAATAAAATGTTTTCAAACGGGTGTTGTAGGGTGCTAATACCTTCCCTACACACAACTGACCCCCGAACCTAATTTTTGGTTTTCAAAGACCGGTTTTTCTTTAAAATGGGTGACCAATCACACCCTAAGATGATTGGTGGCGACTCCAAACCTCTCACCTTGAAAGAGACCCTTAGGAAAGGACGTCGGCCGCTCCGCGTCGCGATGACGTTGCGACAACGACAACGACGGTATGTTTGCTTCTCCCCTTTAGAATTAGTTCTAAGGTTGTATGCTTAGCCTTAATAATTGATTTAGAATAGTTTTCTAAATTTTGTCAATGTATTGGTATTTTTGGATAAACAAAATTAACTACGAATCGGTCTCAATTACGCTTTCGCTTTATCGGAATTAGGGAATTCCAAATCTTTCACCTATATCGTTCATGTAGAGACATGCGAGTAGGGGCATCCTGTGTAAATAAGTTTGCACAAGATCAAACTGAGAAATAAGTCACTCTTAGTTTATAACATCGTTTACTGATAAGACTGACTATTTCATACGATGACCTAGGTAACTCGATCTTAATCCTGAGCTAACTATGAACTCCTGTTTGTTCAGGATTATCCTTTGATCTGCATGGGTGAGAGTGGCCAACATTGTCGACTCAATAAGTCTACCATTTTGGGGATAAGACTGGATAAATAGCTAGGGACATAGTATTGCAAGATGAAATTCACTCCTACCTGTATTAGGGATAACAAAAAGGTTGTTTCTTTAAGTGCTGACTCCGAAGCTTGAACAAGGGGCCCCACCCTCTCATTGGCTTGAGAGGGACTCTGTTTAGTGGTTGGACCATAAACAAATTGTTCATTATAGGATCATTGGACTCAAGGAATCAAGAAGTGTTATAGGGATAAAACAAACTTTTAGACCTAGCTATAGTTACGAACGACCTGTGAAGGGTTGACTTACTAATCATGGTTATATCGAGTGGACAGAAATATAGCTACAGTGAGGGGAGTGCAACTACTAGGCTATAGTGGAATGACTCGGTAGTTAATGAATGTTGGTTAACTACGTTAAAAGAGTTTAGCCGGTTAAACCTCGAATTGTTGGAGCTCATGATTTGTAGGTCCATTAGGTCCCCTTGCTAGCTTAAGGAATAAACTTTGGAACAAAATGATGGAAATAATTAGAATCGTTCAAATTCAATATTAGGGACAATATCGGTCATATTCGATATTACCGATACATTGGTTTTTAGTTAAACCTAATTTTGAGAGTTAGATATATTTAAATATGATTTAAATATCGAGCACGTGAATAGGGATTCATATTTGAGAAATTTCATTTTGGAAATGATCAGGATTGGTTGCAAAATATTAATTTAATATTAGATATTAAATTAATATATAATAATATAATTGATTAATTAATTAATAATTATTTTTAAATTAATTATGAATTAATTTAAAATTGAAATTCAAAATTAAAATTGAATTTCATATTATTAATTAAAATTAATTACCTAAAATTGATTTTCTTTTGAATTATGAAATTCAAAAAGGACAAAAACAATTTTAGGAGGTGGAGTGCATGGGTATGCACTCCTCACTTAGCCACCAAATCTCACTTTAATTGGGATTGTCTTGTTGTCTAATTGTGGGGCTTCAAGAGTGCATGATCTTCTCTTTAAATAGGGGTGGATTTGCTGAAGAAATACACAAGTCTTTCACAGTGTTATGCTGTCAAATTTCTCTCTCAAAGTCATGAGCTCAAAACCTCTCAAAACTTGAAACCCAAGCACTTTCCCTTCCAATTCCTATCACTAGAGGATCCCACAATCCGTTTCAAAGGCCTGAGAATACCAAGGAAGATCCTGTGATGGTTCGTGATCAGTTGGCGAGGAAAAACAACACAACAAGAGGTTCAATTTTGAGCTTTAAGAGGTTGGTGCTCAAAAACTCTGTTTTAGTAGTTTTGGACAGCATGCTTTGTATGATCAAATTGACGTTATTACGTGTCTAAGATCCAAAATTGCTTCCGCATATTAGATATTAACACCTTCAACTTCAGTCTTTATTTGCTCTCAAGGATCTCAAGCCCTTGCATTACTTTTTGGGAATTCAAGTTCATTACTCCTTTGATGGCCATATTTTATCCCAAATGAGGTACATATAGGACATTCTCATGTGTCTTCAGCTCCAACACCTCAAACTAGTTGTTTCCCCTATGGTTAGTGGTAAACAAGTCTATCTTCATGATAACCCTCTCTTTACCAACCCTCAGTTCTATCGAAGCATCCTTGACTCCCTTTAATACTTATTTCACACTCATTTGGATATTGCACCTTTGCGGTCAACAAACTCAGCCAATTCAATCAAGCTCCTACTATTAGTCATTGACGCGCGCTTAAACAAGTCCTTAGGTACCTCCAAGGTACTTTTTACCTTGGGTTGTCCATCCAACCAGCCCCTCTCTTATCCATCACTGCCTTCTCAAATGTTGATTGGATTGCCTCTCCTAATGATTGCAAGTCAGTAAATAGTTACTGTGTATTTCTTGGCTCCACATTGGTTTCTGGTCCTCCAAGCAACAAGCAATTGTTGCATGGTCCAACATTGAATCTGAGTATGAAGCTCTATTTCATGTTGCTTGTGAAATCATGTGGATTTGTTCCTTACTTTAATTTCTAAATTGTGGACGCCTCTCCATGTCACTCCTATAGTTTGGTGTGACGGCATCAATGCTGCTACCCTTGCCTATAAACTGGTGTTTCATGCTTAGATGAAACATATAGAAATTGATGCTCATTTGGTCAGGTTCTCGCTAAGCAACTTGAACTTCGTCATATTGCCTCTCATGAACAAGTCGCGACTGCCTTACGAAACCGTTATCTCAAAGTCAACATCAGTTTCTTTATGACAAACTTTCTCTTCAATTCATCTCTATGTCTCGTTTGCGGGGGTTGTCAAGAGTTGACTTTTGAGCAAGGTGTAAAATTTACATGTCGATGGGGGAAAAACCATGTTGACTATTGAGCAAGGTGTAAAATTTACATGTCGATGAGGTTTCCACGACATGTCGTCTTTTGTCATGCATGTTTTTCTCTTTTTTTTTTTTAACTTTTAAGCTCCTAGCTGTAGGCTCAGCCTGCAATATCAAATGTCACAGGCGTGTAGATCACACCTGTGACAAGCGTCGCTTGTGCCTGGCAGATTGCTAGTTTTTTTTTTTAATTTTTAATTTTTTTAACTTCAGTCGTAACGGTGAGGGTAGTGTAGTTACTTTTTGTTTTTATGTTTCATGGTAAGTTGTAAATATAACTTAATTAGTTAGCTTTATATTTACTTCTTTATTTATTTATTTATTTTTGTTCTTCTAATTACTTCTTTTTTTTATTTTGTTTTATTTAATATTTTTTTGATTTATTTCTTTATTTATATTTTGATGAGTCTATGATATTTAATTCAATAACTATAGACAACAATAATTTAATTTATTTAATCAATAAAATAAATATATAATACAATAATATACTACATTAAAATAATTAAATAATATTAATAATATCTTATATTTTATTTTTAATATAGAAAAACTATGGTGGCTGCAAATGTATTGACCTAACTTGCACTTTGCATTATTTATTTAAAATTAAAATATTATCGCTAATCTCAATTAATCCAAATTTAATGTTTAAGTTATTTATTCAAATATAGTTCTAGTGGTTAAATATTAGGTTAATTATAGTTTGATTAAGTCGTCATAATAAAAGTTTCATTCATTTAGGCCCCGTTTGATAACCATTTCGCTTTTGGTTTTTTGTTTTTGAAAATTGTGTTTGTTTTCTCTCAATCTTCTTACAATGGTTTTCATTTTTGTTGAGACATATGAGTTCCTAGCCAAATTCCAAAAACAAAAACAAGTTTTTGAAAACTACTTTTTTTTTTTTTTCCAAAATTTGGCTTAGTTTTTGAAAACATGGAAAAGAATGTACATAAAAAAACAAAGAAGCTTATGAATAAAAATAGTGTTTATAGGCTTAATTTTCAAAAACCAAAAACAAAAAACGAAATGATTATCAAACGGAGCCTTAATAGTTCAAATTACAATGTAATTAAGCCACAATTAAAGTTTCCTTTAATAATTCAAACAATTTTCATCAATTTCCATATTTTTTTTAAAAAAAATTTGCACGCATCAACATGTCAATTGACATTTCTAAATATTGTCTTAATTTTTGATATGATGATTAAAAATGGTCAACTATAGTCTAATTAAGCCACAATTAAAATTTCATTGATTAATTCAAACAATTTCCATCAATTTCCACGATTTTCATAAATTTTCTTGAAATGTCCATCAACATCGACATTTCCATAAATATAAACCTCGACATCGACATTTTGATCCTTGCTTTTGAGGGCCTCACTGTTGTATTTTCGGGTGTACCTGTCCTTTTATTTCCAGAAAATTGTAATGGGTGGCTAAATTCTAATGGTTAATTGCAGTTATAACAAGTTCTATAAAAAAATTGCAAATATAGCAAAATTTTTAAATCGTTTTTTTAATTCCCATTTTTCCACTGTGTTTATTTCTATCACTGATAGAAATCTATCGCTAATAGAATCACAGTGATAGAAATCTAGAAATCAATAGTGTATTTGATAAAAACCAATAGTGTATTTGATTATGTGATAATTTTGTACATATTTTTTGTTTTTGTTTTTGTTTTTTTTTTTTTGAGGTTTCTCCTTCTTTAAATTTCAACTTCCGCTTTGTGTTTTTTTTTTTCTTCTATCACTGATAGAAATCTATCAATAACAAAAAAAAACCTTCTATCACTGATAGAAAACAATAGCAACTTCCAAACAAAATGCAGAAATCTTATATTGATTTTATCAGTGATAGAAAGATAGAAATCTGTCAGTGGTAGGTTTTATCACTGTAGAAACCTATTGTGATACTTCGATACTTTTCAAATAATATTTTTATGTTTTTTTTATTATATTTTTTTTAGGTTTATCATATTAGAATGTACAGTACAAAGTAATTGACAGATATAACTATTTCTATCACTGATAGAAACCTTCAGATCTGTATGGTTGGTGTAGAGAATGCAAGAGAATCTGAAGGATGTGAACCAAAATCTCTAAAATTTAATTGATTATTATTAAAAGACAATTAGAATATAAGGTAAATTAGTGAGTTGAATCTATCAGTGATAGAAATCTATCAATGATACATTGCTATCACTGATAGAAACATTTCTATTAGTGATAGAGTGATAGGAGATTTCTATCACTTATAAGATAGATTTCTATCACTGATAGAAATTTATAGGTGATATGTTACTATCAATGATAGAAACGTGATAGAAAGTTAGATTTTTATCACTGATAGAAAACTATTTCGTGATACGTTTCTATCCGTGATAGATTCTATCAGTGATATAATTATATCACTGAAAGATTCTATCAGTGATAGGAAGGGTAATTTAGTGATTTAGACCCTCTGAGTATAATATTTTGCCATTTTTGCAATTCTTTTTGCGAGTTGCCATTTTTGCTAATATTTTGGTCAATTTTATTATATATGCCACCGACCCTTTATTTCTTGTCTCTTCTTATTCAATTTGTATTTATTGTGGTGTGATCTTTTCCACCTGATCTCCTTATTTTTCTCTTGTTCGATAGTGTAATCTTTTATTATGTCAGTTACATTTTCTCTCCTAAGTGTATTTATAGAGGTATTAGCCCTTCAGATTGAATAAAAGAAACCATTATCGTCGCAATCATAGTCACTTGTTGGCACCATTTCATCCAATTAAAAAAAAAAAGGGGCAGTTGCATAGATAGCAAATTGGACCAAATTAATAGCAAATATAGCACAGTTTCAAACTAATTGCAAATATAGCAAAATTAATTGTACAAGACCAAAAAGCTATTGTCGGATTCTATCCATATCTATCACTGATAGACTCTGATTATTCAAAGTATATTAGTGTCTATCGCTAATAGACTTCGATTAATCAAAGTCTATCAGTGATAGTCACTGATAGACTATGATTATTCAAAGTATATCAATGTCTATCGCTGATAGACTTCGATTAATCAAAGTCTATCAGTGATAGTCACTGATAGACACTGATAGATTTTGATTAACCAGAGTTTATCAGCGATAAACACTGATAGACTCTGAATAATCGGAGTCTATCAGTAGACTGATAGATTCTGATTAATCAGAGTCTATCGCTGATAAACTCTGATAATCGAAGTCTATCAGATAGACTCCGATAGATCTTGCTATATTTGCAAATTTTTTTACATGGTGCAATATTTGCTATTAATTTGATCCAATTTGCCACCCACTGCAATTTTCCAAAAAAAATACCAATACTTATACAAACCTCAACTATCTTAGGCCATTGGCGGATCTAGAACTTTACGTCGAGGCACAAGTTCATATTAAGTTAAATTACAAATTTAGTCTCTGTGCTTTTAGAGTTGTGTCTATATGGTCCCTAAACTTTTAAAAAAAATGTCTAATAGGTTTGTGAAATTTAAATTTTGTGTCTTGTAGATCCATAAAGTTTTAATTTGTATCTAATAAGTCATTAACTCATTTGACATATTTTAAAAACTAAAGGTTCTATTACACATAAATAAAATTTAATTTTATGTCTAATAAGTCCTTAACTAATTGAATATTTTTTAAAAAAATTAATGTATTTAATAGTTAAAAAACTGAAAGTTTAAGGTTCAATTAGATATAAAATTAAATTTTATGTCTAATAGTATAGTTACTTTTTTAAAAAAAAAAATTAATATGTTTAATACCCATTAGATACAAAATTAAAAGTTTATTGATCTATTAGACATTTTTAAAGTTAAAAGACTTATTAAACAAAAAATTGAAAGTTTAAGGACCTATCAGACACATTTTAATATTTAGTAACTAAACTTGTAATTTAACCTTCACATAAATATAAATTTAAACCTCTAACTGATCGAGGGTTCATATTTTATGCCAATTGAGCTATACTTTTGTTGCCATCAACTAGCACACTTACTCAACTAGAAACTAAGGGTCCGTTTGGAATACATTTTGATTTAAATGTTTTTCAATAATGTGTTTTTTAAAAAACATTTTGTATAAAA
The DNA here is from genome assembly GCA_017139565.1 of Luffa aegyptiaca. Classification (NCBI taxonomy): domain Eukaryota; kingdom Viridiplantae; phylum Streptophyta; class Magnoliopsida; order Cucurbitales; family Cucurbitaceae; genus Luffa; species Luffa aegyptiaca. Next base: position 32,173,803 of record CM029401.1, read on the forward strand.
AAATGTTTAGAATTTAAACACTCATATGTTTGGTTACATTTCCTCATAAGTGTTTTTGTACACAAGTTATTGTATACTTGAAAACTCCTTCATATGTTTGGTTACATTTCCTCATAAGTGTTTTTGTACACAAGTTATTGTATACTTGAAAACTCCTTTTAAAAAAGTTGGTTTCAAGTGTTTCTCTCAAAATGGTTTATTTTTCAAACTCATTTTCTAATAAGTCATTTTTAGTGGTTGCCAAACACTAAACTTTTTTCAAAATGATTTTTTTTTTCTGAAATTAAACACTTTAAAAGTTAAACCAAACACACCCTAAGTGGTCATTTGGTCTCCTGGATTGGGTTGAGTTGAGTGGGCTATTATAGTCCACTCAATGTTTTGAACACAAATACACGGGGGGTTGGGTTATTTTACCCCCATTTTGCTATTATAGTTCACTCACGTTCTTTCAGCCTCATTGTCGCCAGTGACCATTCCTATGACCTCTGCTGCCACTAGTGACCACCTCCGGCAAACATTCTGGTGACTGTCGGCGACAATTCCAGTGACCACCACTGACAACCGAATTTTTTTCTTTCTTTTCTTCTACCTCTTTTCTTCTATTTATTTCTTTATTTTTCGTTTTTTATTTTTCAAAATGAAAATAAGAAGAAAGAAGGAAAAATGGAAACAAGAAAATTTTGGTCACTAGGGCAGCGACGGTCGTTGGAGGTTGTTGGAGGCGATGATAATTCCAAGTTCCTCTTACCCATACGTACTTAAGAAGAACCCTTCTTTGTTTAGGTTGTGCAATTATATTCTTTTGACATTTTGATTGGAAATATATCATTTGTTTGCTAGAATAACACATGGATTATGCATTTTTTTTTTCTGTTCAGTTACATGTGGGATTTGACATGTATTCTTTTTCTTAAGGTCAATGTTCAAATTTCCATACTTCATATTTGTTGTATTAAAAAAATGTTAAAATGAATGTTGCATTTCTTGCTTTTTGGTTGGATTTTTTTTAGATGTTAAATATTGAAAAAGTTTGAAAATTTTATTTGATGGTCTATTTTTTTTAGTTGGGGTTAAAATAAGATGTGTCACTCTATGTGTTGGCATTTAATGACTTTTTTTTAAAAAAAAAACACAGTACATTTTAGGGGTTTTTTTTTTCAAAAATTAGAATAGATGACAAAATTGATTGTCATATTTATCATTCTCATCACAAAATATAATAATAATAAAATAAATAAATAATTGTAACCCCGATTATTATAACCAACCATGCACCCCAATTACAAACTTTCTAAACCCAGACTAAAAAACTCTACATAGAGACTATTCAACTCCACATATTATTATAATTAATCTCTGAACTATAATAACTATAGACTATTATAACAAATTCTGCGCCCCAAATAGCCCCTAAAATATGGAAAATAAATTATCAATATAATTACGACATAGAAGATTTGTGAAGTTTCACTAAAACATAGAAACTAAAAAGGGCTAGTTGCATAGATGGCAAATTGGGTCAAATTAATAGCAAATATAGCACACTTGCAAACTAATTGCATATATAACACAATTAGTTGTAAAAGACCTTTTATAAAAAAAAAAAAGTTGTAAAAGACCAAAAAGTCCATTTAGTCCAAATATTTTTGCCCATCAATTGACAGTTTTTAGCCTGTAAACCCTAATCCCTCATTCCTCATTTTCGCATTTCTTTTGAGAAAATCAGTAAGGGGCTGTTTGGGGCGCTGAATTGGTTATAATATCTGGTGGTTATAATAATCTGGAGATTATAATAGTCTGGGGGTTATAATAATCTGTGTTTGTGGTGCAGATTATTATAGTCTGGGATAAAATAATCTGTGTTTGGGGTGCATATTATTTTAGTATGGGATAAAATAATCTGTGTTTGGGATGTAGATTATTTTAGTCTGGGTTAAAATAGTCTGTGTTTGGGGTGCTGATTTGTTTAACATGAAATTCTGAATCAAAGGTTCAAATTGACTGTTTTTTTCCTGACTTTTTTTTTGTTTATTTTCCTCATACAACTTTGTATGTCAAATATTATATTTTGCAAATATCAATAAAAAATTGTTTGGATTCAGTTGTAAAAAAAATAAAGTATTGGGTATACAGGTTAAATGATCTGTTTAACTTAAAAGGAAACAAAAATAACCTAAGGTAAGAGTTGATTTTCTTTGTTTTAGGGTCATGATTTTTTCACAAAAGAAGTCATTTTATGATTTCATATTGGAAAACCATATTTGTTTCATTTCTGTATTTTCAACGTAAAAATGGTAAATGCTTATATACAAAGAAATTATGTAATAAAACTCCATATTTAATAAAACTCCATATTTATATATGTAGAAAGACAACCTAGTATTTAATTCCCTAAAGTTGCACAAAAAAAAAATACATCTGGGAGGTAATGTTGCCTTCTATGGGCCACGACCATGGTGGCACAAAAATATTTTTTCCTAGAAATATATGAGTACAAAAGATAGATAGAAAATTCTTGATCGAGGAGTGGTGGGTCAACTGTGTTCGTCCAGGAGGTACTAAATCAACTCAACCTAGTATTTATTTTTTCTTTTTCTTTTTTTCCTTCTTTTTCATTTTCTTCCTCATCTTTATCTTCTTCCTTCATCTCCATCATTTTCATCTTATTCCTCCATTTCCATTTCCATCTTCATCTTCATCATCTTCTTCATCCATTTCCATCATCATCTCCATCTTCTTCCTCAATCTCAAACTCCATCTTCATCATTTTCTTCTTCCTCTAACCCTAATGTCGGCGACGTTTTCAACGACTTTTCCGACGGTTGCCGACAAATTTTTCGACGACCAAATATTTTTTCCTCGTTTCGTTTCTTTTCTTCTTTTTCTTTATTTTAATTTTAGTGGTCGGAAAAGTGGTCGGACGTTTTCAACGACTTTTCCGACTGTTGCCGACAATTTTTTCGACGACCAAAATTTGTTTCCTCGTTTTCTTTCTTTTCTTCTTCTTTTTTTTTTCCTTTATTTTCATTTTTTATATTTTTCAAAATGGAAATGAGAAGAAATATGAAAAAGGGGGGGGGGAACGGTTGCCAGAAAAGTTGTCGGCGATCGCCGGAAAAGTCGTCGGAAAAGTGGTCGGCGGCCGTCGGAAAAGTCGCCGGAAACTTCGCCGGCTGACGGCGACCGGCAGTCGTCGGAAAAGTCAAGGAGTCGCATGGAAGAAGAGATGAGAGAGTTACTGTAGAAAATGGATAGAATAATCTGGTGGGTTGAATGATGGTTACTGTAGAGAATGGATAAAATAATTGGGGATAAAAATAACCAACCTCACCATTTATTTTTGTTGATGCCCCAAACACTGAATAGGTTATAATAACGGGGGTTATTATAACCTATTCAGTGCCCCAAACAACCCCTAAGTGTTTTTTCTTTCTTTCAAAAAATCAGTTCTAATCAACTGATCTCGTTTCTCTATTTATTTATGTTTTTTCAACCTCAGATAGACTCTAATAATTGAAGTGTTTTTTTTTTTATTATCGGAGATAAACTCCAATTATGGGAATCTATCAGTGATAGTCATAGATAGATTGTTAATTTCAACAAACTTTGCTCTAGTCAATTCAAAACGTTGTAATCCCTTTTTAGAAAATTGTTGATTGTCATTTAGACTTCAATTAATCAATCATTGATAGACTCCATAATTTTCAAAAACAACTTGAAGTTAATGGCTCAAGACTAGTTCATTGGGAATCACAAAATCCCGAGGATTGACAAAATATGAACGAGAAGATATTCTTGACAAATAATGTAAGTTACTTTTATACCTTTTGTTTAATTTTCAAGATATTCTTGACGAATGATGTAAGTTACTTTTTATACCTTTTGTTTAATTTTCAAGATATTCTTGGCGAATGATGTAAGTTACTTTTATACTTTTTGTTTAATTTTTAAATTTTGTATACATGTGTAATTTCAAAAACTCAGAGATTAGTGTCTATCTATCACTTATAGATTTTGATTAATTATATTCTATCAGTGTCTATCATTGATAGACTCCAATTAATCAATATCTATCTGTGAATAATCTCTGACACGTCATCAATTCTCAACTGGCAAAATAGAATCCGTTGGTGAATTTGTTATGTCAGCACATGGGCAGTTTCTCCACTGACTCATAGAAGACCATATATCCTCTATCTCTCATCTGTAATTCGGTAGAGTGATTGAGAGTGACTGAGAGAGGGAATTTTGGGGATTTGGAGAGCTGAGAGCATCCGAGTGTGAGTGCTCTGTTTTTTAGAGTCTTCTCCATTTCGTTTATTCTTCTCGATTGATATATGTCTGGGAGGGTGGAGTGAGTAGCTGATTTGCTACTGATTGTAATGGTGATTTCAACATGATAATGGAAGCTTGGAGAACCTGTTAAGAGAGTGGATGTACACCAATGTAGGTGGAATCACTATAAACTCCTGTGTACACTTATTCTTTCCTTCTTTTTGATTGCATTATTATTGTGAATCTTCTGCTTAGTTCTTCACACTATCAATGGCTATCACTGATAGATTTTGATTAATCAAAGTCTATTAGTGATAGTCACAGATAGATTTCGATTAATCGAAGTTTAATAGCGATGGATACTGATAGACTCTGAATTGAAGTCTATCGGTAGACTGATAGATTTTGATTAATCAGAGTCTATCAGTGATATACTCGGCCGACAGATTGTGTTGTATTTGCCATTCTTTTTTACATTGTGCTATATTTGCAATTTTAGAAATCTTATTTGCTATCCACTGCAAATTCTCAACTAAAAAAAAAGACTAATTTCAAACTAGAGAGACTAGATTAAAACCTTTAAAACTAGGTGACAAAATTCAAAATTTGTCCCATACTATTGAGACGAAATTTGTAACTTAATTTAATCTTTTTAACCACTCCTTTTGCTAGTTTTGCACGTAGCGGAAACTAAAATATCTAGGTATAAAAAATTGGCTAAATTATAAAAAGTACCCCTAAACTATGGGGTTTGTTTCAAAAATACTCCTGAACTTTGAAAAGTTTCAAAAATACCCCTAAACTTTAAAAAATGAATTAAAAAATACCATTGCTGTTAATTTTGGATGGAAACCGTTAAAGTTTCAGTTTCAAAAATACCCTTGAACTTTCAAAAAAATTTCAAAAATAACCTTTATTGAAAAATGCTTCTTCTTTTTTCCTCGTCTCACCGTAAATTCTTTTTCCATGAAAATTAATGCAAAACTTTGCTTATAAAGGTTGTGTGCAACACAATACCAGATAAAAATAGATTTTGAAATCGAGTGTTCTCTTTTAAAAAGTGTAAAGAAGATAAGTGTGAGAAAATAACATATATATATATATATGTATGTATATATATTATTTCTTTTTTGCTCTCTGTTTGTGTATGTTAGTGACAAGAAGAAGAAGTGTTTATAAGACTTTGGGTTTGACCCAATTTATAAGATTAATTAATCAAAAGTTTTATATATGATTTTGTTCTTATTAATATTTAAGAATTTTTAAAACCCGTATACAATAATAGTTTCATTTATTTTTCATAAAATGAATATAGAGAAAGCTAATGGATAATGGTTGGTGAGGAAATAATATTGAAAAGATTACCAACAAATGAAGTCAAACACATATAGAATTTCAAGAACAAAACAAAAGTCATTTTGAAGTTTCGACACGAAAATCTAGTCAAATTCTTGGGATATGTTGAAAGAGAAAAAAAACTTCTAGATTATGAATACATGATAAATAAGTAAAGTTTCTCATTAATTTTCATGGAAGAATAATTAATTTACGGTGGGAGAAGGAAAAAAAAGCAATTTTCAGTAAAAGTATTTATTTTTTAAAATTCAAGGGTATTTTTGAAATTGAAACTTTAACGGTTTCCATAAAAAATTAACGACAAAAGTATTTTTGAAACATTTTTCAAAGTTCAGGAGTATTTTTGAAACTTTTTAAAGTTCAAGGGCATTTTTTAAACAAATCACATAGCCCCCGTTTGATAACCATTTGAATTTTGGTTTTTGGTTTTTGAAAATTATGCTTGTCTTCTCCCAAATTTCTCTACAATGGTTTTCATCTTTGTTAAGGAATCATTTGAATTCCTTGCCAAATTTCAAAAAAAAAAACAAGTTTTTGGAAATTACTTTTTTTTGTTTTCAAAATTTGACGGTTTTTGAAAACAATGAAGAAGGTAGATACTAAAACAAATAAACTCATAGGTAGAAATAGGTGTGTATAAGCTTAATTTTCAAAAACCAACAACCAAAAACCAAATGGTTGTCAAACGAGGTCATAGTTTTTTTGGTTTTTTATTTTTATTTTATTTTTATTTTTTAATTTAGCCTAAAAAATTTTGGAATAAAAATCAAATTTTTATGAGAAGCAAAATCTTGGGGAGGAAAATATTAGTGCGAAAAACCCAATCCTAATCCTTAAACCCCACAATATCTTTCTTTTTTTTTTTTTTTTTGAAATAACCCACAATATCTTTCTTTTGCTGCGTAAACTCAAGGGCAAATCCTCGACGGTGCCGCGGCGGCGGCGATGGGCTGCGTAACCATCGTCATCGTTAGGTTATGAGATCCCCTTCTACTTCTCAGCTCCATCTCAAATCAATATTCTCTTTCCATAAGTCTCTCATGGCTTCCCCTTTCACCCAAACCCTTAAACCTGATTTCCCTCAAGACCACGACGACCTTCTCTGCTCCGATCCGCAGCAACAGCAACAAGAGGAATGCTCGCCTCTTACCAAATCCGACGACTCATCACTTCTCTTGGGGTCGCCGAGTGGATATTTGAATGGCGAGTCGCGAATTGAGCGAGCCTGGGCTCACTGGTCGAAGCTCGGTCGGCCGAAGTTGATTGTTGCTCCGATGGTTGATAATTCGGAGCTACCTTTCCGTATGCTCTGCAGGAAATATGGTGCCGAGGCGGCGTATACGCCTATGCTGCACTCACGGATCTTTACCGAGAACGAGAAGTATCGGAACATGGAATTTACCACTTGTCAGGTACATGAAAAGTTCGAGCTAATTATGGATCAGAAGTTTTTTAATGTTGCTATTCTTTCTGTATTTCTGTTAATCTTTATTCTTCGTTGTTTTTTAAATTTGGAATGATTTGTAGGAAGACCGCCCATTATTTGTTCAATTTTGTGCCAATGATCCCGATGTTTTGTTGGAAGCTGCTAGAAGAGTGGAGCCATATTGTGATTACGTCGATCTTAACCTCGGGTAATCTCTATGATCCCCTCTCTAATTCGTATCTATTGGGCAATTCATCCGAATGCTTGCATTCCTTATGATCTTATATCCCAAAAGCTGACCTGCTATGGTTCTCGTTGGTTGCTTGAGTGGAAATTTGTTTTCCGAAAGACTTTTTATTGGTTAAGATTGTGCAAACTGTCCCAAATACTTGCAATTAGAAGCTTGAATTTGTTACATCAATTGAATGTGACTAGTTATTGTGTTCATAAACTGTTATATGTTTCTTGAGTCCTGTTAAGTTGTTTCACTTAATGCTGAACCAGAAAAGTGCTTTCTTGGTCACTCAACATAAGGTTAGCAAACCATTAATGTTTTGGTTCAACTTGGCTCTGAATGTTAACTAATGACACCAGGAACATGCATGAACTAACATCTTGTATGGACTGCAAAGTTGATAGTTGGTTGAGGTTGAGTGACAGTTTCGATATTAAGTGGGATAGCCTGAAAACTATTTGGTTGATAGTTGTTTTGGAGTTAAGACATGTCAATGTTTCAGAGATGTTATTAGTTGACATAGTTGCAGTCAGGATACCATATTGAGTCAGACACATACATGCTCCCTGTTTTGCTGCAAGGAGCACCTTTTTTGTGGTAGCTAGTAAGAAATTTCTATGCTCTTGGTTGAAGGTCCTAGCAAAGTGTAGTTTTGGAGAGCAATTGAAGATAGATTCATGAGGAAGTTATGACAATGGAAAATTTTGTGCCTGTTTTAAGGGTGAACTTGAAGAATTGACTCTGTGTACCCTAATTCGAGGAAACTTGCCAACCTATTTAATGTCAAGCTTTCCTATTAGTAAGGAAAGTAACGTTGGATTTTGAAGAAGATGAGGAATTTCAATAGAATCGTAGCATGGAAGGGAAGTTGTCATTTGGTTGTAATTTTAAGGAATCTAGCCTCTTCTGAAAAATGATTGTCAATGTAAAAATTTTGGGACAGACTTTTGGAAGGCTTAATCCTAACTAGAATCAACTATAGTTGATCAAGAACTTCTTTGAGGTAAGATGGCACCTTGGGAAATGTTATTGTAACAAACAGATCGTTGGAATGACATGACTAGAAATTTTTCAATGAGATTCATGGAGACTTGATGAATTTTTCAAGCTCCTTCTATAATGTCCCTTGGTTTGAGAGTGCTTTTCTCTTTTTGTATCTTTCATTAGCTCTCAAATCACTGCACCTGAGGAAGAATCCTATACTGATGTTGTAGTTAGTATTTTGAATTCACGGATATAATGGGTGATTTGAGATCAATGAAAAGATTTTATTTTTATTATATGAGAAACAAAGATCTTTCATTGAGAAAAGGTTGAAACTATGAAAGAATACACAAGGGCACACAAAAAACACAAGCCCACAAACAAAAAAACACCCGCCCCTAATTACAAAAATGATTCCAATTCAAAAGAATAAAGCCAAGCTAATAGCTACAAGATACAAAAGGAGGGGAGCAAATAAAATCCCTATGCAAGAGCAAGGAAGCATATATTGGTGATGTTGATATTTTGATTTTATAGATATACGGTTGTTTGAGTTCCTTTCTATAATCTCCTTTGGTTTGAGAGGCACTCCCCTCTTTTTGTACCTTTTCATGGCTCTCAAATCACTACATAAGAGCAACGAAGCATATACTGATGTTGTTGTTGATATTGTGAATTTATAGATATAATGGGTGGAAATTTCAATGTCAGTCAATATCTCAAGAAAAATTGAAATACTGCTAAAACTCATAAAAATTGTTTAAGACCAATAAATAAACTTTGGCATTTTTACAATCAAGTTAAAGAAAATACATCTTTAATGGTACTTGTTTCAATAACTTTAACTGAATTATTAGTATCCCATGCTTAATGAATCTATTTAGACTTAAGCTAGGATATAAAAATCCAATCGGGATGTGGGAATATAATTAATATTAAGATTTCAAGACATTGAAGATCCTTATTATAGTTATATTAAGACAAAGCCAAAGTTCTTTGGACAAAGTCCTATAGCTCCTTCGGTTCCTTTGGGAGGAGAGAAGTTCCAGATTATTATTAAATAAGTCATCTTCTTTTGAAAACTTGTGACAATGCCCACAGTATACGGCCCCAATTTGGAGTGCCTTGCACAAATATTTTTGTAATATCCAGCCCTTCCTCATCAATATAGTAGGCCTTTTGTTTTTGCTCCACCTCATTTGGCCTTTAGGCTGTTCTCCTTTTTCTCATTAATATGATGGATTTTTCTCACAGAAAAATGGTCCTTAATATGATTAAACTTTAATGTAGCTTTTGCATATGAATTCTAGCTAATCTAAGAATTATAATTGGAAAACGCTTCTAAAAGAAATTCACGCATCTTATGTTATTCTTTTTGAGCTATTTTCTGCATTGTTCTCCATTTCAGTCATGTGTCTGAAACTAACAAAACTAACAAAAACAACATTAAGGATAAGCTAAAGTCACGTGAGAAGCACACGGAAATAGGTTGCATATCAAATATGTTTTATGGTGTCCATATCTTTTACTCATGGCTTCTGAACTTGAATTGAGTGCTTTACTAATTTCATGCAGGTGCCCTCAGCGTATTGCTAGGCGAGGAAATTATGGGGCTTTTCTAATGGATAACTTACCTCTTGTAAAAGCCATAGTAGAGAAGCTGGCTTCCAATCTTCAGGTTCCTGTATCATGCAAAATCCGAATCTTCCCAAATTTACAGGATACAATTAATTATGCAAGAATGTTAGAGGATGCTGGTTGCTCTCTTTTAGCTGTCCATGGCCGCACAAGAGATGAGAAAGATGGTAAGAAATTCCGGGCTAATTGGAGTGCTATTAGTGCTGTCAAAAATGCTGTACGAATTCCAGTTCTTGCCAATGGGAATATAAGGCACATGGAGGATGTTAAGAACTGTCTGCAAGAGACTGGAGTCGAGGGTGTTCTTTCAGCGGAAACCCTTCTTGAGAATCCTGCACTTTTTGCTGGGTTTCGAACTGCAGACTGGATAGAGGGCTGTGAAGAAAATACCAGGGATGGAAACCTTGATCAAGCCGATCTGCTAGTGGACTACTTGAGGCTTTGTGAAAAGTACCCTGTCCCGTGGAGAATGATCCGTTCGCACGTACACAAGTTGTTGGGAGATTGGTTCAAGATTCATCCACACATTAGAGAAGACTTTAATGCACAATCCAAGCTCACTTTTGAATTTCTTTACAATATGGTGGAGCGGCTGAGAGAGTTGCAGGTAAAAATTCCTCTTTACATCAAGGATTCTGCTGCATCTGCAATTTCATCCAATGGTTGACTGCTTCACAGATTTGATTGATAGGCTCACTGGTCTTAACTTAAAGATTCTTTGCGAAAACTAGATTCATTCTGTTGTTGTACCATTAATATTCACATAAAATTGTCATTCTTAAATCGGCTTGAGCACAATGAAGGAAGAAAAGATGTTGTATTAATTTTTGCGAGTTGTAGCCTTAATTGATTTGATTAGGGTAGAAATAGAGTCAACATTACCTTCTGGGTTTTCTCATATTATCATTCATCTTCCAAGTTCCATCTCCAGTTTACCGTTCTCGGAATTGATAGAGTTGAATAATTTGGATTTGCTTGTTATTAGAGTTTTTAACCATGCCAGATGTTTGTGATGAAACTCAAAGCCACCCACTTCTTTTTCTTTATCATTTGAGCTCAATTGTCCTCAAAACATCGTACTGCTACGCTATCATTAGAGCTTGAAATTGAGGTGAGACTGTCATTAAAATGGAACTTGAGCATGTCTCATTAAGGTATGGACTGTCTAGGGACAACTGAACCAAATTATCCTCATCCTAAACGAATGAAGGAAACACATACATTGGACGTTACTGAAGTTGATTTTAATGATTAGTGTTCAACCTTAAGAAGACTTCACAGTTGTCTCATGTCTTCAAACTGATCTCACAATTATCTCATGTTTTTAAAGTAATCGTTTGCTCAAACTTAACAAATAGTGTTCGTCCTTTTGGAACCGAGTATGTGCATGTATTCAAAGCTTCTTTGGTGGGCACTGTACGTAATTATTCTTAAAACTTTTAGATCACTCTAATTCTCGTTTCCAGTGATGGGTGTGAAAATCGAATTTTGTTGAAAGTACAGCTAAGTAAAATATTCAAGTTTAGCAACAATTTGGAAGAGTTTTAAGATGTAATTGGCAAGGTGTTCAATGATTGGACGTAATTTATATCTGTATTAAAATTTCTGTGTTTAAAAGGTGCAGTTGGGAGACTTCGAATTTCTTAATATGTACATAACTATATACAGTTAGGTTTTTTGTAATTACCTGTTAAGCTTGATTTTGATTGACTGAAAATCCTTTTTGTAATTGGTTTCCTTCGCTCTGGACTTGGTTTTTTTGGATGTCCTTGTATTCTTTCATTTTTTCTCAATGAAAACTCAGTTCTAAAAAACTAAAATACATAACTATATCTTGCAAAAATATACACCTTCCAAGTTTTTCAAAACAATGGATCAAAATCAGAAAATATTATCAAAACTGTCTTCCATTTAAGAATAAGGTCATAAATAAGAAAATGTGAATGTTATCGCATGGGGCCATAAACAGCAAGGAAACAGAAACAAACTTATAATACACAAACGAAAGTAGACAACGTAAATCAACTACAAGCTTAGAATTACACATCTGAACATAAATAAACAGAAATACAAATACAAAGACAGCAGGTCAAAGGATTACAGTCTTGAACCCTCAAACGAAATTTGTGATGACTTTGCCAACCAGATGCTCCCCATAAACAGCTCTCTTGAATTTTGATTCTCCACCTGTTCTCTTCTTGCAAATTTCCAAAGGCTCCACGGCCGTGTCGAAATTCGTCTGTTCTTCCAAACAACAGCAAGTTGATGATATACACTAATGGATAGCAGAGCGAAAGAGAGAAATAATAATGTATAGCAGAAAGAGATAGAGAGAGACCTCGTAGAAAAATGCAACACAAACTCTATATTTCAGAGATTTGTTGATAACTCGATGTAAAGTCGACTCGTACAGCCCATTTGAGTAGATCTACAAATCCCAAAAGTTTTTTTTGATGAAAATAATCAAGGAATCTAAAGTAAGATATTCAGACAAGATCATGTACCTTGAGCATGTCACCAATGTTACAAACAAAAGTTCCAGGAATTGGTGGAGCTGATATCCATTCTCCAGATAAGTTTCTCACCTTCCACCAACTTAATCCATCAATTTATGAAGCAAAAAGTAAAGCAGCAGAAGAATGGAGGAAAGAAAAGAAGCAACACCCAAATCATTTTGATGATTGTTTTAACCTTTACCTGAAGTGCAGTAATATCATCATCCTGATTAACCAATGTCAACAGACCTATCAAGGACCGATATTTAGCTATGTAATCAATTAAACAGATTTTTTTCAACTCATTCATGATCTAAAAGGCATTTTTTCCTTTTTACTATTCTTTTTACCATAGTCGGTGTGAGCCCCACTGGACGTTGTTCAACGATGAAAAGTTGAAAACAAAGGGATGGGAAAGAAGAACAAAAGCCAAACAAAAACAAAGCATTAGAGCCAGGAATATCACAAGTAAAGAAAACCAATAAAGCTGTAAATTACCATCCAATGTCATTTTCTGAGATATCAGAAGCCTTCAAAGAGGTGACACCAGGATAACCAATTAGACGCATAACCCAAAATGAATTTCCAGCTCTATCTTCCTCAAATTCATATGGGGATCCACCCAATGCTAGAGCAATTCCGCGCATAATATTTCTCGAAACATCTGATAACACATTAACTGTGACCATTAAAAATCTGGACCCTTTTTTTGGGGTTGGGGGAGTTTATAAAGAAACTTTGCCTGTGCAAAGGTTGATATACTCTTCCATCAGTTGCTTGAAGTTGGGAGGATCAAGTGGCCTGTATATGCACACAAATAGGAACAATTTCGTCCATGATTGAATTTATATCAATACCGCAAACATTCAGTATAAAGAATCCATAAAAGAGGCAATTAAGACAAATTGGTTAAATCGCTGTTTGAAATGCATGAATTATGCTTACCATTGGTTACTACCTTCCATAGTTTTGCCAAGAGTTCCATACGTCCCTGGTTTAAATTCCCTATAGCACTGCAATCAAATACAAGAATGGATGACTTCCACTATGACATGAAAAGTGATATGAACAACTCGTTCAAAAGATGAGGACAAACTCACGTCTATAGCTTCATGCATATCTGGCACTCCTTTGGTTATGTTTTCTCCTACTCTTTGATATCCTCTGAACATAAAATTTCAAATGCACGTTGGCTTATTGATAATATTAACAGAATGGTTCATTTGGCTGTTTAATTGTGTGAGAAATAGCGTTCTATCCTCTACAACAAACCTGTATCCACTGGCTGGAGTCAACTTGATCTTGACTTTTTCTTCATAAGGAAGTTGGAAAAACATGCGTGTCACTTTCTTTACCTCCCTAAGGAAGGATTCAGGAATACCATGGCCCTTCTGTTAAATCATAAGGCATTTTCTTGTCAAATATCATGTCAACAAATTTATAGTATAAAATGGGATATCATCGATACCAGAAAGTATTCGAACTGAAATAGAAAACTTCCATGTATTGAGAAATAAGGGTGCTATTAATTTTTCTCAATACAGCTAGCCAAGACCTTTCACACTTTCTTGTTCTTGAAAATTTTCACATAAAACAAGTATTTTACTTATAACTATAGCTGATTGTCCTTACACTTGATATCTCTTCTAAGTTAATTGTTTAATATGCTAGACCAAGTCAACTCAAATTATAGAAGTGAAAATTTATCCAGTATTGGAGGAGACCACGAAAAGTTGACTCACTAGTCATAGCTGATCTTAATGTAGGTTTTCCTTGGAAAAGTCAATCCAGTGGTAATGAGGCTGTCTGGAAATTTAATACAAGTCAATGGAAGATTTACTTGGTCCAATTTGAGATCCAATTCTATTCTTAGTCCTTTGATTAGATTTCTCACTTCCAAATATCGGATGGACGATGCCTGAGCACTAGAGAAATGGTATGCCCCAGAATTACATCGGATCACTAGTCAAACCACTGCACGAGACATGTTACTTGGGGTTCTTGCCCTTTTAAACTTAAGAACATGGGACTTCAACATTCATCTTTTAAAAATTGCACTCCTATTGGTGGTCCAGAATGAGTTCATGTGAGGATTTTAAGTTCATGAAAAAATTAGGGGCATTAAAAGTTGGGTTGAGAGTGGAATTTAAATGCCTATAGAGATTTTCGAGTTTCAAAGCAGGAGCTCTTGGATGTTACAGGAGAGAAGTAGTGTTAACGATGGAGGTTAGGAAGAGAAAGAAAGGTTAAAAACCAAGTTGGAATTAGTTCTTAGGAGGGAGTAGACTAGTTGAAGGTAAAAAGCAAGTTGGTAGTCAGAGTAAATGCAGAGTTTTGCAAGTTAAAATTACTTTTTGTCGTGTGGGTCAACGAATTCCTGAGTTGATTTGACACATCAAGAAAAGCATTATGTAAAATGAATTCGCTAAGAAGATGAGACACGGATGCGACACGACATAGACACGGTGATACATCATTATTTTAAAATCTAGGACACTGACACGAACATGTTTAGAAAAATATACATTTTAAAAATATATATCGTTTTTATACAAGGAGATTCAAAATCAATAAGTTTATACATTTGTATCCTTAAAAAAATGAATTTAATGTATTTTACTCTTAAAATTTATTATTTTTGTCATTTAAGCATTGTGTCTATTTAGTATACTTAACAAGGGTTCAAAATGAACCTACAACTAGTGTTTTCCACATATCAATTGTGCTAACAAGTGTTCGATACGTGTCCAGCAAATGTCGGAGTGTCCAAATGTCCGACGCGGACACGCTAGCCATTTCAAAGAGGAAGTGGCTAACAGTAACATCAAATGTAATTCAATCAATTTGAAATAGAGGGAGGGGTCAATAAAAGTACCGCATAGAAGAAGCCAGTCTCTCTACAAGCTTGATCTAATTGCTTCACGACTTCTAAAACATTTACATCCTCTCCCATTTGCGGGTCATCTCTCTTTTCCATAAGAGGACCCACATCTGAACAAACAAAGATTTGAACTAATTAGAAAAAGAACCAAAACTGGAATTACCCAAAATGCAAAAAGCAATTCGAAAGCATCCCTCGGAACCCAATTTCATAAAGAAATTACAGTTTCCCTTTCACTTCCTCTCCATTTCGAATCTCTCTTACCAAGTTAAGCCAAACCCATGATTCAGAAAACTTGAAATTAGAATTGAAAAGGAGAGAAAGGAATTGTGGGTGTGATTACCGATTACAGGCAAGGACGTGAAGTCGGTAGCCATTAGTGGGGACTGGTGATTTACTGTTCGATTGAAGAAGTAGAAGAAGATAATCGGATGAATTTGCTGTTCGAAGCTCGCAGAAACTTTATGAAAGACAAGGCCGAGAGGGATTTTGTCTGCTGGTTTTTTCTTTTTTTTTCTTTCCTCTCTTTCTTGTTTGGAGGTTCTGCTCAAGTTGGTAGGATGCGAAAATTTTCTATTAATAGTTGGTACAAAAATCACTTCAATGTCCTTTAACAATAATAATAATTAATTAAAAAAAAAAGAAAAAAAAAATCATTTTTAACTCTAAACTTTGGACGTTGTATCAATTTTAACTAACTTTCAATTTCATCAAATTGAATCCTAAATATAACAAGTTGTATCAATTTTAACTTTGAACTTTCAATTTCACCAAATTGAACCTCGAACTTATCGAATCGTATCAATTTTAACACAAACTTGTTACAATGTATACCTTTGGTTAACTTTCCATTTGAACCACAATTGATTATTTCTTCTTTTTTTTTTTTTGGTCTTAATTCACATTGCACTTGAATTGGTTTCTTATAAATAAAATATTGAAGAAACTTTATTTTAGATGATCTTTTCTTGTGGTTGAGAACTTTGTGAGAGCTTTTTTGCTGCTATCTAAGATTACGAAAGCAAAGAAACTTTGGAGGTTTTTTATCTTCAAATATTTTCTGGTTTTTTCTTGTTGCTAAGAACTTTGTGGAATTTTTTTTCCCTTCTTTTACTGTTTTTTTCTTGCTAATTAGAAGATCAATGTACAAATTTAGGAAACGAAAATAAAGAAATTTCGAGTTTTTTATTTCTCATGTTTGCTGGATTTTTCTTATTGCCAATAACTTTGTGATTTTTTTTTTTCTTTTGGATAATAACAAGAAGAATAGTTTGGGATATTTGATTTCTTAAAGAGTTTTTCCAACCAATTTCTTACAAAACACTAACTCAGATATAATGTGAATTAAAAAAAAAAAAAAAGGAAATTATCAATTACATGTTTTAATGGCAATTCAAATGAAAAGTTAACTAGATGTCTACATTGCAACATTTATACAAGTTTGAGGTTCAAATTGATACAATTTGTTAAGTTTGGAGTTCAATCTGATAAAATTGAAAGTTTAGGGTTAAAATTGATACAACTTGCTAATTTTAGGGGTCAAAATTGATTTTTTCCAAAAAAAAAACCAATAATAATAATTATTAAAAAATAAAGATTTAAGAAGATAATAAACTTGATAAAAAAAAAACAACTTAACACTTATATAATAATTCATAAAGAGAATAAAAAAAAAAAACTCAAGTTTAAGTTTTGAAAACTAAAAAAAAGTTTTCAAAAATTTGTTTCTGGAATTTGGATTTTATTTTATTTATTATTATTATTATTATTTTTTTGAAATCTGGAATTTGGAATTCAAAAGTTAACAAAATGGTTATCAAATGTCCTCAATTTTTTATATGGGTTTATTTGATCCGTTAAGAATGATATTTTAGATTTATATTTTTCTTTTTCGTTAGATCTCTTAATTTTAGATTTAATTTATCCGATTTGATAAGGGCGGTATTTTAGTCCAACATATAATCTCAACTAACCTATCAAGTTATCGTTTGACCATTAATACAATAAACAAAAAAGTCATTTGACCATTTTTAAAATGGCTATTTAAATTTAGGGAAAAGTGAGTGACAATTAGGATTTTTCTAATTGCAAATATAGCTAAAAATAATAGTAAATATGGCAATTTATTAGAATAAAGTTTCATAATTCTCATTTACCCCTGTATCATTTTAAATTGTGCGCGAATTCTACCCATATTTGTATAATCCTTTCTATCGGTGTTTATCACTGATAGACTCTGATTATGTTGGGGTTTATGTCCTAAAACTCAAGTTTTGTTATCCTTTATATAAATAAAGATGTTATTCAGTGAAATTGTTTATTTTGTATCTTAAAATCCAATAGAAACATTCATGGTTGTAATATGAGATACTTGAACTATATCTTGGATATGGACGGGGATCAAGTTCAAGTATATAACCTAAATTGTCTATAGTAAATGAATAAGGTTGGGTACCTTGTTCTGGTAACACTATGGATGCGGCCTACTTTGCGAATAAGGCAAACGACGACGTGATCCTGGATCGTTAATGTATAGACATGCAAGTAGGGGCATCCTGTGTAAAAGATGTTTACACAAGATAGGACCAAGAAATAAGTCACTCTCACTTTATAACACCGTTTACTTTGAAGACTGACTTTTTCATACGATGACCTAAGTAACTCGATCTTAATCCTGAGCTTACTATGAACTCCGTTTGTTTAGGGTTGTCCTTTGATCTGCATGGGTGAGAGTGGTTTAAAAGTACCGTTCAATAATCCTACAATTTTGGAGGTAACACTAGATGGATGGCTGGGGACATAGTAAAGCAAGATGGAATTCACTATTGTCTGATTCAGGGATAGTAGAGAGGTTGTTCCTTTAAGTGCTAAGTTCAAGACTTGAACATGGGGCCCACCCTCTCATTGGTCTGAGAGGCATCTTGTTTAATGGTTGGACCATAAACAAATTGTTCATTAGAGGACCATTGGACTTAAAGAACTAAGATGTACTATAGGGGTAAAACGGACATTTGACCTGTCTATAGTAACGAACGACCTGTGAAGGATTGACATACTAATCATAGTTATATCGAGTGGACAAAAACATATCTACAGTGAGGGGAGTTCAACTACTAGGCTATAGTGGAGTGTCCCGGTAGTTAACGGATGTTGGTTAGCTGGGTTAAAAGAGTTTGGCTAGTTTAACCTCGTACTGTTGGAGCCCATGATCTGTAGGTCCATTAGGTCCCCTTGCTAGCTCGAGATTAACCTTTGGAACTATATAATGGATAAAATATGAATTACTTTAAGTTCATATTGAGAAAAATGAATAGAGGTGATAGGCGTTGTCGGTACGTCGGGTTTTGTGAAAACCGAGTATGTGTGAATTTTAATATTTAAATATGATTTAAATACCGAGAACATGAATAGGGATTCATGATAGGGAAAATAACATTTCGGAAATGTTCGGGAATAGTGGCAAAATATTAATTTAATATTAAGATATATTAAATTAATAATTAATTATTTAATTAATAATTATTTTTAAATTAATTTTGAATTAATTTAAAATTAAGAAATTGAAAATGATTTTTCAAATTTCAGATTATTTAAAATTAAATAGTTAGTGGATTAATTCAAGATAATCTTGAATTAATTAAAATCAAATTAAAATTTGATTTTTTGGAGGTGGAGAGCATGGTGACTAAACTCATGCACTCCCCTCTCTTAAGCCACTCAATACTCCACTAAATTGGAGTTGAATGTGTGTCAATCCCTGGGCCTTTCCTTCATGTTTGTTCCCTTTATATAACTGAAGAAGAAGGCTGAAAGAAATGAGCTTGAAAGCTACTGAAATTCTGTCAAAATACATACTCATATCACCCATCTTTATATGCTTGTTTTTCAAGCTTTCTCTCTTAAATTCCATCACTTGAGGATCTCACAATCCGATCCAAAGGCTTGAGGATAACAAGGAAGATCCTTTGGTGGTTCATGACTCATTGGTGAAGAAAAACAAGAAGGAAGTCCAACCAATTTCTCCATTGAAACAAGGTTAGTAATCTGTCTCTGTTTTTCTTCATATGAACAGCATGTCTTAATTGATCAAATTGAGCTTTTTATGTGCCTAAGATCCAAAATTGTTTTCGTATTTGAGATATTTAACACTTTCAGATTAATCGAAGTCTATCAGTGACTTATCAGTGATAGACACTGATAGATTATCATACTGATAAACTTTGTATAATCCATTCTATCAGTGTCTGTCTATCACTGATAAACTCCAATTAATCGAAGTCTATCAGTGACTATCAGTGATAGACACTGATAGACTCCGTATATTCCTTTCTATCAGTGTCTATCACTGATAGACTTCAAATAATTTGGTGTATCGGTGACTATCAGTGATAGACACTGATAGACTATCATGTTGATAAACTTCGTATAATCCTTTCTATCAGTGTCTATTACTGATACACTCTGATAATTGGAGTCTATCAGTGTCTATCATTGATAGACTCCAATTAATTGAAGTCTATTAATGACTATCAGTGATAGACACTAATAGACTATCATGATTGACTCCGCATGATCATTTCTATTTGTGTATATCTCTAATAGACTCCAATTAATTTGGTGTATCAGTGACTATTAGTGATAGACACTGATAAACTATCAAGCTGATAGACTCTATATAATCCTTTCTATCATTATCTATCACTGATAGATTTTGATTATCAAAGTTCATCAGTGTCTATCACTGATAGATTTCAATGATAGACTTTGATTAATCGAAGTCTATCAATGACTATTAGTGATAGACACTGATAAATAATTGCTGATATAAAGGATATTTTTATAACTTGACGACACTTTTTGCTATTTTCGTAAATAGTTTTACTTTTTGCTATTTTTGTAATATGTTTAGCACTTTTTGCTATTTGTGAGAATACCCCTTAAATTTATCTATCTATGTCGTTACCCTAAAAAAAAAAGTGACATTTAACTTTTATTTTCAATTTGGGATGGTTAATATGCTTCTTTGCTATTAGTTTTACCACCCATATATCATATCAATATGATTAAAAGGGTAAAACAATGATATTTGATTTTTTTTTTTTTTTTTTTTTTTCCGAGATGCTATTGTTCTTTCTTTAAGTGTTTATGTTTGCATGCTCATCTGTTTTATCATCAATACACCTTTGAAAATAGTAATTCAGTGATAACTTAAAATCAATAATAATAAAAAAAAAAGTTGATATACAACAAATAATAGTAAGTTACTAATAGCTATGTATCACTAATTAATATACTATTTTTTATGCTATCGTTGATAGACATAAAAAATTTGGTCTATTGGACATAACATAGAAATATTCTATTAATGATAAAAATAAAAATAAATTATCTATCACGTAGTTAAAGGTCATTAATAGACACAAAAGTAGTCTATTAATAATAGAAATCTATCTCCTTTCAAAAAAAGAAAAAGAAAGAAATCTATCACTAATTGAATTAATAGTCTACCGACAACAAACATAAAAATTATTTATTAGCAATAAACGTAAAAATGATCTATTAGTGATAGACATCTATTGATGATAGACGTAGAAATGACCTATCAATGATAGACATAAAAATGATCTATCACTGATAAAGGCCTATAGTTGATAAACTATAAAAAAAGTCGTACATTTATGATAAAGTTGAGGGAAAAATATACTTTTGGTCCCTGAGGTTTGAGTTAGGTTACACTTTGGTCCATGAGTTTTAAAACTCAACAAAATTACTTCTGAGGTTTGGATTTCGTTACACTTTTGGTCCCTCCGTCCAATTTTCTATTAAACCCTAACAGTTTGCTGACGTGACATTATTATTTTAATAAAAAAGTACTTTTTAATTTTTCTAAATAAAAATATATTAAAATAATAAAAGTAATAAATATATAATTATTTTACAACTTTTTTTTCTTTCCCCCCTCTCTCTTCTTCTTCTTTCTTCCACCCAACTCCTTCTTCCTTTTCAATCTATCTCCGACGGCTGCTCAACACCGGCCAGTCTCCCGCCGCAGGTGATTTTTTTTTCCTTTTTTTTTCTTTCTTCTCTTTTCTTCTCAACTCCATTATCTTTTTTTTATAACAGAAAAGAGGAGGGAGGAGGAACTCCCTCCTCCTCGTTTCAATGCTGGAACGAGGAGGAGGGAGTTCCTCCTCCCTCCTCTTTTCTGTTATATATATATAAAAAAAAAGATAATGGAGTTGAGAAGAAAAGAGAAGAAAGAAAGAAAATTTAAAAAAAAAATCGTTGTGGCTGACAGCCGCCGACTGCCGACCGGTGTTGAACAGTCGTCGAAGACAGATTGAAAAGGAAGAAGAAGAAGTTGGGTAGAAGAAATAAGAAGAAGAAAGAGGGAGGGAAAAAGAAATAAAAAAGTTATAAAATAATAATATATTTATTATTTTTATTATTTTAATATATTTTTATTTAGAAAAATTTAAAAGTAATTTTTTTATTAAAATAATAATGTCACGTCAGTAAACTGTTAGTTTAACAGAAAATTGGACGAAGGGACCAAAAGTTTAACGAAATCCAAACCTCAAGAGTAATTTTGTTAAACTTAGGACTAAAGTGTATCCTAACCTAAACCTTAAGGACCAACAGTGTATTTTTCCTAAAGTCTATTAGTCCCAGATAGGGTAAAAAGGAATTACGTAAGGATATTTAAATAGGTGCACAAAAAATTAAAAAAAAAAAAAAACAATGTCATATTTGTAAACTATTTATTTATGTGATATATTTGTAAATTTGGCCATCAATTTTGCCACGTATTATAATCTTAAATATGTTTTGAAATTGAATTTGATATTTTACGGTTTCCATAAATTCCTTTTATCAAAATTGAAAATTTGTTTTTCGCTTTAAATGAGTTCTAAAAAAAGGAAAATATATTGTTTAGATATAGTTTATTTTGTTTTGAAAATTAAAGATTTTGATTTGACCTAAATTTGATTAAGTCTTTCTTTTATAAGTTACGTTTTTAAAGGTTTTATGAAATAATAACAATAATAATAGGAATTTGGTATTTCTCCCCGAAATGAGTAAGTTTTCTTCCTAACTATTTTCCATTTAAGTTTCAACTTTAAGAATTATGTTACGTCCTTTTATTTTATTTTATTAATTAATTAATTTATTTATTTTGGCTTTTCCAATTAGAAGGGAAAATTTTCATTAACCTTTCAAGATGTTTAGATAGAAAATTTTGATGGATTCGATAGGACCATATGGATACGTCAGATTTTATTTTTGACAAAATTTTGCCTATTTGGATGGTTTTGCCTATTTGGACAGTAGTCTGAACCGAAATTGATGAAATTTGTTTTAACTTATTTGTGAGAAGACACATCTACAGTTGTTTTATGTGCTTGTAGCCTCACACTAAGTAATTTTATTAATTGTTCTAGTCAGATTTATTCGACAACTTTGATCGAATATTTTGCGTGTACCAAGAGGTAACTACTTCTGTTTTCAAACCTACCTAACTAAATTATTTAAAATAATGCATCTTCCTACTATGATATTCGTTAGTCCATTGGGAGGGTCATTGGAGACCGAATATGAAGGCAGTCATCACACGACACCCAATTCGCACCATCAAAAAGTATTGTTCGAATTGAAAGTATTGGTTGAAAATTTTGTAAAGTTTCGATAATTTTAGTGAAATTTACCATTGTGGTTAGGAGGATGGAGTTCATTCAGACTCAACCGAGGATTAAAATATTTAGGTTAAAAATCACTTTTGGTCACTGAACTTTCATGAAAGTAACAATTTAGTCCCTGAACTTTGATTTGTAACGATTTAGTCGTTGTACTTTCAATTTTGTTACGATTTAGTCTCTATACTTTCAATTTTGTAACGATTTAGTCTCTGAACTTTAATAAGTAACAATTTAGTCCATGTACTTTCAAATTTGTAACGATTTTGTCGAAAAATTAATGTAAAGATTTAATGAAATTTCTTATCTAGATAGATTAATAAACTAATTTGGGACCCAATATGTTAATAAGCTACAAAGTTTAATCATTAAATAATAAAAATCGACATTTAATTTTGATGAATTTTTTCTTGCGATAACGATTAAAGTATAGGGGCTAAATTGTTATAAATTTGAAAATATAGGGACTAAATTGTTACTTATTAAAGTTTAGGAACTAAATTGTTACAAAATTGAAAGTACAAGGACTAAATCGTTACAAATCAAAGTTCAGGGACCAAATTGTTACTTTCATGAAAGTTTTGGGACAAAAAGTGATTTTTAACCGAATATTATTTATCAACAATATAACTAACAAGTTTTAAATTTAGACTAATGCATGCTTTTGGGAAGCTGGAGGCAATCGATCATGTTATCTTGGAGTCCTCATATGCAAATAAAATCTAGCCAAACATTTTTCCTCCGAGCTTCTACATGAGTTGAACTTCACTCAAAACTTTTTTTTTTTTAAATAAACACTCAAAACTTTCTTGATGCCTTGCATTGATTTTGATTATTTATACCACAAGGAGATGTTGAACAATGCAATGGGAATTAATTTAATCACTTTGGGACTGTTTGGGATGCTGAATTGGTTATAATATCTGGTGGTTATAATAATCTGGGGATTATAATAGTCTGGAGGTTATAATAATCTGTGTTTGGGGTGCAGATTATTCTAGTCTAGGATAAAATAATCTGTGTTTGGAGTGCAGATTATTTTAGTCTGGGATAAAATAATCTGTGTTTGGGATGCAGATTATTTTAGTATGGGATAAAATAGTCTGTGTTTGGAGTGCTGATCTGCTTTAACATGGGGTTCTGAATCAAAGGTTCAAACTGATTGTTTTCTTTTTCTAGTCTTTTTTAGGATATACGATTCACTTTGATTTAGAGTTTTTTTTTTTTTACAAAACAAAAAAGTTTAGGATTTGGTATAGAAAAATCATATTAGTTAACTTTTAGTATTGCCAAAATAAAAATTGTAAACGTTTAGTTAAAAAATCATATTAGTTTTTTTTTTCAATAAAATCATTTGAAATAAACTTGAGTGTGGTAAATACAATTTCGTTTGAATGTTCTTTTTTTTTTTTTTAAGTTGGTTAACCTTCGATGTTGTCAACGACTTTTCCGACAACCTTTGATGTTTTTTTTTTCTCTTTATTTTCATTTTTTATATTTTTCAAAATGAAAATGAGAAGAAATATGAAAAAAGGAAAAAAAAATCGGTGGCCGGAAAAGTCGTCGGCGACCGTCGGAAAAGTCACCGGAAACTTCGCCGGCCGACGGCGGCCAACGGTCGTCGGAAAAGTCAAGGAGTCGCATGGAAGAAGAGAGGAGAGAATTATTGTAAAAAATGGATAGAATAATCGGGTGGGTTGAATGATGGTTACTATAGAGAATGAATAAAATAATCGGGGTAAAAATAACCCACCTCACCATTTATTTTTGTTGATGCCCCAAACACTGAATAGGTAATAATAAAGGGGGTTATTATAACCTATTCAGTGCCCCAAACACCCCATTTGAGTTACTTTTGTTTGGTTTAACTTTTTTTCAAGGGTTTAATTTTGAAAAAAAAAAATCATTTTGAAAAATATATCTAGTGTTTGACAACCACTAAAAATGACTTATTAAAAAATGAGATTGAAAAATAAATAATTTTAAGAAAATCACTAGAAAGAAATTTTTAAAAAAGAGTTTTCAAATATATAATAGTTTCATAAAAAAAAAAAATGTAACCAAAACATATGAGTGTTTAAATTTTAAACAATATTTATACAAAATGTTTAAAAGAAAATGCATTCTTAAAAAACACTTGAGTTAAAAGGTATTCTAAACGGGTCTTTAATCAGTTGAACTATACTCATGTTGACATGTAAATTGTTGCAGTTGAAGTTTGCTAGAGATTATAAACTAATACAATTTTATAAAGTGGTTGCAGTTAAACTTTGCTATCGTTACTTTATCTTGATATACAAACTTTCTTGCTTGTGTTTATACAAAGTGGTAATCATTGATATTGTATTTTAAGAACCACAGGTAGCTCAAGAGAATAAACAGCATGAAGCAAACATTTTTTAATCGTTAAATTACAAGTTTAGTCCTATGTGTGTAGATGTTCTTTGAGTAAAGCTCAAATTTTGATTTGTAAAAAAACTGAATCAGTTTTACTCTATTTTTCTCTAACATTTCCTCCCCTTTCTACTTTCTCTCTCTTTAATTGGTATCCTCTTTCTCTCTCTCATAGCGAAAAACCTAAGACAGAATTGAGAGAAAGTAGGGAGTGAGGAGGAAATGTGAGAGACATGGAGTAAAATGGATCATTTTCTTTACCCATCAAAGTCTTGCGAGTTTAATTTTTAGCAATGGAAAGTTTAGGAGTATCATTTTTTCACTTACTAAAGTTTGAATGTTTAATTTTTACTCTTTAAAGTATAGGGTTGTGATTTTTTCACTTTTGAAAGTTTAATTTTTACCATCGAAAATTTAGAGGTGCAATTGCAACTTCTCTCTTGCTTTAGGGTGGTTTTAGCCCTTTGCCCAAAAAGGAGAAAAAAAAAATGTGCACGTGTTACATGAACTAAATCTCTTCCTCCGTCTATTTCTATCTCATTTCATGTCATTAGGAAAACAAAAATAACTTCAAAATGTTTCATTTTGATCACAAAGAAATACACAACTCCAGTGATTTGAACTCCAAATTTTGCATTTTATAGAGCATTTTCTTTGTGAATAATTTGATAAAAGAATCTTGCGAAAGTAGGGAAGGAAAAATCATAGTTCTAAATCAACTAGAGATTTTTCAAGTGCGACAGCCATAGAATTACAACCCAACTGAATCCCTCAATTCAAATTTAGGTGATCGCCAAGTTTCTTGATAAGCGATTCGACGATGAATTTGTAGGCTGCTTCAGTTGGATGAAATTATCCCAAAAAATAAATTTTGACGAGTTTTCACATGCTGGGGTTATTGCATTACATAGAGGTCCTGCTTATGTCAATCCAGTTCCACAGCAACCTATGTTCATCTGCTCAAAACCTGTTCGATAAAATGTCCCAAAAAAATTTTGAGATGAAAAGTTACTTATTAGAATGTTTTTATAAGTAACTTTTTTTAAAAAAGGACTAAAGTTTAGACACCTAGTATTTTTTTTAAGTACAGGATTGATTAAATACAAAAATCAATATACCATATTACCATTTAACAATTTGATTATTATGTCAAATATCGATTAGGACTAACGGCGTGTATATTATATAATTTACCTTGACCAAGCTTTGTAGTCTATTTTGTAAGTAATCTTGGTAACCACTAATATTGTGTACTTCTGCTGCCGTGTAGGAAGGTCATAGAAATTGATGTTTACGTCATTGGTTCCTTCGCTAATAACAACCAAAGCATTGCCAATAATCCTCTGACTTTCATCCACACCCACAATCCCTTGCAGCCTTTGAATGTAGTTTTGGAAAAGATTAATTTGCTTCATCACATGAATGACTTTGGATATAGTGGCCGTTTGATCATCGAAGCCCGTGCCAGCTGATGCGAAACTGACTCCTGTTTTCACATCATCATTCGACAATTTGGATCAAAAAATGGAGGAACAAGCTCTTTTATCCCCAACCTTGAAGCCACCATACCTGGGATGAGTTTTCCATCACTGAACCTTCCAGTAGCAACGTGGCCTGAAAAATTCTTGCCCTATGGAGAGTAGTTGGCCTTGAAAATGGTAGGAATGAAGTTGTTATTTTCAGTATCTACGGTAGAATCACCAAATATGAGAATGGCAGGAAAGGATTGAGAATTTTTAGGCTCTAAAGCCATGTATGGTTTGCTAATAAATAGCAGTCAAATTATGTGAAGTGACAGAGCAACAATAAGACAATTAGCTCTTGCCATTTTTGGTGTTTTTTTCAAGTTCTTGTCTTTGATGTTCATCTTTACTAATTGGCCAATGTATTTATAGGGGTTGAAGAATATAACACTAGTTTTTACATGGAGTTAACTTAGACTTCGTTTGGGATTGTTGTGCTTTTAAAATAATTGCTTGCAACTGTGCTTTTAGAAAAATCAGCTATGACATGAAGTAAAAATAGTGTTTGGTAAATTTTAATTTTAAACCTGAAAAAGCATATTATGGTGTTTGATAAATTAATACTAAATTAGTGTAATTTGACTATAATGACCAAAGTAGGCATATTGTTTCAATTATTTTAAAAATGATATATAATATCAAATTTACTATATGATAATTATTTAAAAATTTATATAATTTAAATTGTAAGTAACTTTATTACCAAATTATTTGATAAGAGTTTAGAAAAAATAATTATTATAAAAAGAATGAATCAATGCAAATTTGGTTGCTATAACAATAGATGTGAAAAAAAAGGAATGATAGATTTGGAATTTTTAAATTTTAGTTAGGAGAGATGAGAGATTTTCTGAGGAGCTGAAATTAGAAGCTGGTATGAGCGTGATTTTGAATGTAGAGTAAATTGAAAATTGATTTTAGATAAATTAAAAAATAATCAGATTTACCAAACACCCGTCGTCAGATTTTTTTCCAATCGCTTTTTACTCCCACAAACACAATCCCAAATAGGGCCTTAGTTATTGTATACAGTAT
The DNA here is from genome assembly GCA_017139565.1 of Luffa aegyptiaca. Lineage (NCBI taxonomy): Eukaryota > Viridiplantae > Streptophyta > Magnoliopsida > Cucurbitales > Cucurbitaceae > Luffa > Luffa aegyptiaca. The sequence continues at coordinate 32,201,742 of CM029401.1, forward strand.
AAACCGTTCATGCTTTCATGGTCTTCAAAAACGTAAGCAAATTAAGACCCTTGAAAAGAACTTTAAAAAAGTAATTTGCTGAAGTAGTTATGGTTGATTTGTTTTTTTATTTAATACTAAGTTTTTTTTTTTTTTGAAATAAAATACTTAGTTTATTTGTTAATTCTTTAGTAAATAAACTAAACTTTTTTTTATTATTTTTTTATTTTTTACAACAATAAGCTAAACTGTTATATGTTTTTTTTTTTTTTTTTGAGAAGAGCTAAACTGTTATATGTTGAAAAGACTTCGTCTCTTATGTTATTATTATTTGCTTTTTTTTTTTTTTTGAAAAGTTATTATTATTTGTTAAGTATATTACTATTGCAGTTACAATTCTAATTTTTTCTTTGAGAACAGTTACTGTTGCCTTGTGCAATGTGATTATAATTATGCAAGAAATCTTCACAAATAGCTCAAAAACGTGCAAGTATACACATCATGGCAGCAAGTGATAAGTAATTCAAGATCGTCTCCACAGGGATTAAGTTAATGAAATTTACTACTTCTAAGCGTGATTTTCGGCGAAATTCAAGTAACCAAGGACAAAAATATCATTTACCAACTAAAGCGCACAAATGTAAACTAACTTGGATGAAATTAAAGAGTATTGAAAGCAAATGATGCAAGAAAAACGGCTGAAAGCAGAGGAGAATTAAGGCTCAGATTAGGAATACTCTGTATTGTTTCCAGGGATTGCTATAGCGAAAACTGTGCTAATTCATCTCACCTAGATTTTCAACGGGAATTTTCCAATTCTCCATAGATTAAGGCGATTAAACTCCCATTTAACTCCTTATTTTTAGCTCAATCTAATTAGTGCCTTAGGGGGTGATTTATTCCTAAATACCCACTCATTTTCATGATCGTTAAAGACTAAGGTAAAGTAAAGTAATCGGCTATCAAATGTTTTCCCAAACACCCAACAACAATGCTAGAAAATGGATGACCAATCGAAATTCCAGCTTAAACATTGAAGAACACTTTACTTTAAGATGAAAATAGCACGGTTCAACTATAAACAACCCCTCGTTACAATATGAGATCCCTAATCCTCACCTAAAGAGGATTAGTTCATGATAAAAGAAGAAACAAGCTCAATACAGCAGAGAATGCTCATACAAAACATGATTTCAGCTTCTAACACAACTAATATCAATAGGAAGATAAAAGATGAGAAGAAAAGGCCAAAGAAGAAGCTCCCAAGCTCAAATCCAGCTTTCCCAAGCTGAATATGGACTCCACGACAGCTCCCCCTCTGTTTTTCCTCTGTTTTTCTCCTTCAATCAGCTCCCAATCGTGAGTTCCCTTCTTCTCCAGCCTTTTTTTCAAATTTGGTCCTCTTTCCTTATATACCCAGCCACAATTGTGAGTTTCAGGGCTGATTAGACAAGCCTTGCCCACTTGGAAATCCTTCTAATGGCTGAAAATAGCTTCAGCCTCCAGCTGGGAATGCCACATCAATTAATGAATCTGTCCACGTGCAAAACAGCACCAATTGCCATTCTGCCTCTGCCAGCTCACGCTGTAGCATTATCTGTGCAAATTGAAGCTCCAGGTCAGCTTAAGTACGAAATTAGCGTGAAATTAAACACCCAAAGCCATCAATAAACACTCTCATTAAACACCACAAAATTCATTAAGACCCAACTCAATTAGCATCAACTTAAGGTAAAATTAAGCCTAAAAGCCCTAAGATCATGGCCAATAACTCTTATTTCTAAGAGTTATCAGTTACAATTCCAACTTTTTTAACCAACCAAAAGAACCTTTTTAATGTATTTTTTTTTTTAATTCAAAACATTTGGGGATGGGGGATTCAATCTCATGACCTCTTGGTTATAAACAGACATTGAACTTACTCTTGTTCGCTTTTAATGTTTTTTTTTTTTTGAATAGTTTGCTTTTAATGCTTTAAATGAGAACGATCTACACAAAAAAAGTAGTATTATTGACATTAAATATGGGTTAAAAATATAAATATGTTACGTATATATATACCGACACTAGTATTTTAGCACGTGTAAGGCATGCACATGATATTTCAATTTTATTTCATCAGATATTAAAATTAAGTTTAAATTATTTTTGATTACATGTTCTATAATATGATCATTTATAGTTAAAAAAAATTAGAGAAATTTAAGAGAATAATTTTTTTTATAAAGTAATAAGTGATTTTTTAATATAATTTAATAATTATTATTCTTAAATTAATTTAGTATAGTTATTAAAATTTACTATTTTATTGAAGCAATTAACTTATATGCTTCGATAGGTATGAATTTAGGAGAATTGTAATGGGTAGCATTTTATCTTTTACTATTTGCAAATATATCAAGTTTCAAAAACAATTGCAAATATGACAAATTTATTAAACTAATTTTGGTTATTCCCATTTTACCCTTATGTTGATTGCATAACTTCTTCATTCTTCTCCCTCTTTTGTTTTTTTTTTCATTGAGTCTGCATGTTTTTTCTTCTTCTTCCTTTTTTTCCTCTGCTTCTCTCATGATTTCGCGTGCTTTTTCTTCTTCTTCCTCTTTTGTTGTTTTTTCCCTCTCCTTTTTTCGTTGAGTTCCCATGCTTTTTCATCTTCTCCGATTTTATTTTTCGGTTTTTTATGTTTGCATCCTTCTTTCTCTAATTCTTTTTTCTTCTTCTCTGATTTTAGATTTCGTTTTCTCTTTTGTTTTTTTCGTTGATTTCGTTTTCTATCAACGCAATTGTAGGTGGTGTCGAGGTTGATGCCTGGCTTTGCCTTTAGTTTTTGTTGTCATAGCAAGAAGGCTTCTTCAGTGCTCATATTGTAAAAATTAGAGCGTTTGTGTAAATAAAGAACACAGTTTTTTTTTTTGTTTTTTTTTGTAAAGCTCTTTTTTGGAGTTTAAATGAGCCTTGTGTGTAGTGTGTGAAATTTAGGAGTGAGAAAAAATGTGAGTGTTGAAGAGTCTATATATGTACTTAAAAGTAAGCCACTTAGCAACTAAACAAATGGGAAGATTGGATCTTTGTTTAATTAATTGATTTCTATCTATGTTTGAAATTGATAGACTTCAATTAAATTAATAGACTTCAATTACTATTTTCTATTAGTGATAGAAACTAATAGACTTCAATTAAACTGAGTTCTATCATAGTTAATTGTTTTCTATCAATGTTTGAAACTGATAGACTTCAATTAAACTGAGTTCTATCACAATTAATTGTTTTCTATCAATGATAGAAACGGATAGACTTCAATTAAATTGATTTCTATCAGTAACCATCATTGATAGACTTCAATTAACTGACTTCTATCAAGGACAGAAACTGATAGACTTCAATTAATTGATTTCTATCCATGATAGAAGATGATAGACTTGAATTAAACTGATTTCTATCAGTGATAAAAGTCGATAGATTTCAATTAAACTGATTTTTTATAGAAGCTAATAAACTTCAATTAAATTGATTTCTATCAGTGATAGAAATTGATAGCCTTGAATTAAATTGTTTTCTATTAGTGATTATAACTGATAGACTTAGATTAAACTGATGGACAAAAACTAATATCTTTGAATTAAACTAATTTCTATAAATGTATGTTCGGTTTTATGTCCTAAAACTCGTAGTTTGTAAACATAAACATATTCTATTTGCAATAAAGTTGTTATTGAGGTTTATTTAGTAAAGGGGTTATTGAATAATAAGTGAATTGTATGTTATTTAACCTAAATCCAATAAACTAAGAACCCCTGGCTATAGTATGAATACTTGAACTATATGTAGAGACATAATAGTGGATCAAGTTCAAGTAAATAGCCAAAACGGTCTATAGTATAGGGTTTGGGTTGGGTACCTTGTCCTGGGGACATTGTGGATGCAGTCCACTTTGTATTTAGTACAAACGATGTGATCCTGAATCGTTCATGTGGAGACATGCGAGTGGAGGCGTCCTATGCAATGAGTTTGCATAAGATCGGACCGTGAAATAGTCACTTTTACTTTATAACGTCGTTTACTATTTAGACTGACTATTTCATGCGATGACCTAGATAACTCGATCTTAATCATGAGCGCACTATGAACTTCTGTTTATTCGGGATTATCCTTTGATTTGCATGGGTGAGAGTGGCTCGAGTACGCCGACTCAATAAGCCTACCATTTTGGGGATAAGATCGGGTAGATAACTGGGCACATAGTCCTACAAGAAGGAACTCGCTCCTACTCGTTTCAGGGATAGTAGAGAGGTTGTTGCCTTAAGTGCTGACTTCAGGTCTTGAACAAGGAGCCCCACTCCCCTCATTAGCCGCCGACTAACTTTTTTTTTCCTTCTTCTCCTATTCTTCTCTTTCCTTCTTTCTTCTTTTATTTTTGTTTTTTATTTTTTTAAAAATTTGAATAACTGAAACAAAGGGGAAAACCCCTTCGTTTCAGATCTAGACTCGTTCCAGATTTGAAACGAAGGGGACAACCTTTTTTTTTTTTAAAAAAAAAACAGAGCAGTGGGTCTTCTTGTGGGATCGACCAAAAGAGAGGGAAGACAAACGGAATCGACTGACGGCGGTGGGTCTTCTGTGCAGGATCGATTGAACCAGAGCGAGGAGGAACGAAATCGACTGACGGCGAGGAGTCTTTATGTGGCTGCGACGAGTGCGAGGGTCTCTTTCGTGCAGTTGCAGCTGCGATGGAATCATTCGGTGTGAGAGAGGGAGGTGAGGGAGAGAAAGAAAGGGATGGAAAACGAGAAAAAAATGAAACAGAGCAGTGGGTCTTCTTGTGGGATCGACTGAAACAAAGCAAGGACAAACCAGAGCAAGGAGGAACGAAATCGACTGACGACGAGGGGACTTTCTGCAACTGCGACGGACGCGAGGGTCTCTTTTGTGTGGTTGCAGCTGCAATGGAATCGTTCGGTGAGAGAAAGGGAGGTGAGGGAAAGAAAGAGAGGGATGGAAAACGGGAAAAAAAATCTCCGCCGGCGACGACGGCGCACAATGGTGGTTGGCAGGAAGCATGGTCCGGCTGAGGTAGCTGCGAGAAAGACTTGAAGAAGAAGCTTGAAGAAGAAGCTTGAAGAAGAAGACTTGAGGAAGAAGAAGAATAAAATAATAAAAATAATAATATTATAATTAATTTATTTTTATTTTATTTTAAAAATTTTTAAACATAATTTTTTAATAAAAAAAATGATGCCACGTCAGCATTTCGTTAGTAATTAACGAAAAATTAGATGGAGGGACTAAAATGAAACGAAATCCAAACCTCTGGGACTAAATTGTCGAGTTTGAAAACTCAGGAACCAAAATGAAACCTAACTCAAACTTCAGGGACCAAAAGTATATTTTTCCCTTTAACTTTTCTCATTTTCCCCCAATTTGTTAGGGATCTTTATGGATTTCTTTCACATTTATTGGGACTTTCTTAGATTTGTTAGAGATTTTTTTTAGTTCAATATTTTATGGTATATTATATATATAATTATTTTCTGCATATCTTTTTAGCCATATATTTCTTTATTTTTTTTTCTAAAATAATATTTATAAATTTATTTTAGGTTTGCAGTAATATTGGAAAGATCAATATCTTTTAAAGCAACTAATAATCTAAGGTAAATAAAAAAAAAAACTTAAACAAATTTGATCCCAACAATTTGTTTAATACAATTAAATTAAAGAGTTAAATTTAATGATAAATTTGAAAATAATTTTAGGGCAAAATACACTTTTTGGTCCTTGAGGTTTGAGGTTGATGTCTATTAGATTTTTTTTTTTTTTTTCATGACCTCTTAGTCATAAACACATATTTTATGCCAGTTGAACTATGCTCTTGTTGCTATTAGAATTGCATATAAATAAAAATTATTTTTATTTGGTTCTTGCAATTACTTTCAACTATTTTATTATATTAGTTAATTTTAAAGAATTAACTATTGTTAGTTAGTTTATCCTTATTAAGTCAAACTATTAAAATAATTTTCTCATTTATTATATTAATAAATAATAAACCTTAAATTTTAGGTGGTTGATTTTATTTAGCAATCAATCTTAATAATTATCTTAAAAAAAATGTATTTAATAAAATTATACAAACTTTTATTTGTAATTAATTAATAAAATAATCTAATCGAAATAATACTGATAAATGTTATATTTCAAAAATTAAATATAATCAATTATCTTCCTCATAGTTTCATGTTCATAGTAGATCATATAAATACAAGATATAGTGACATGTTAATTTGAAATGAAGATATTCAATCATAGCACAAAAACTATGAATGTTCATCCATATCATGTTAATGGCATGCTAACCGAAAATAAGGATATTACATCATCTGAGAAGGTCACAAAAAATATAAGGGCACAAAAAACATAAATGCTCATACATACCATGTTATAAAACCTCCTATCTGGGAAGGTCACAAAAAATAAGGACACAAAAAATATAATGCACATACATATCATGTTATAAAACCTCTTATTACATAAAAAGAGCCAACACTAATCAGCCACACTTGTTGGGGTTTATGTCCTAGAACTCAAGTTTTATTATCATTTATATAAATAAAGATGTTATTTAGTGAAATTGTTTATTTATAACTTATAATCCAATTGAAACATCCATGGTTATGACATGAGATACTCGAATTATATAGTAAATATGGACAGGGATCAAGTTCGAGTATATAACCTAAATAGTCTATAGTAAATGAATAAGGTTGGGTAACCTTGTTCTGGTAACACTATGGATGCGGCCTACTTTGCGAATAACGCAAACGATGTGATCCTGGATCGTTCATGTAAAGACATGCGAGTAGGGGTATCCTGTGTAAAAGATGTTTACACAAGACTGGACCGAGAAATAAGTCACTCTTACTTTATAACACCGTTTACTGTTAAGACTGATTATTTCATGCGATGACTTAGGTAACTCGATCTTAATCCTAAGCTTACTATGAACTCCTGTTTGTCTAGGGTTATCCTTTGATCTGCATAGGTGAGAGTGGTCATAAAATTCCGTTCAATAAACCTCCCATTTTGGGGATAACACTAGATGGATGGCTGGGGACATAGTAATGCAATATGGAATTCACTCCTACCCTATTCAGGGATAGTAGAGAGGTTGTTCCCTTAAGTGCTGAATCCAAGACTTGAACAAGGGGCCCCACCCTCTCATTGGCCCGAGAGGGATCTTGTTTAATGGTTGGACCATGAACAAAATTGTTCATTAGAGGACTAGTGGACTTAAGGAACTAAGATGTGCTATAGGGGTAAAACAGACTATTGACCTATCTATAGTAACGAACGACCTGTGAAGGATTGACTTACTAATCATGGTTACATCGAGTGGACACAAATATATCTACAGTGAGGGGAGTTCAACTACTAGGCTATAGTGGAGTGTCCCGGTAGTTAACAGATGTTGGTTGACTAGGTTAAAAGAGTTTGACTAGTTTAACCTCGTACCGTTGGAGCCCATGATCTGTAGGTCCATTAGGTCCCCTTGCTAGCTCGAGACTAACCTTTAGAACAATATGATGGATAAAATATGAATTACTTTAGTTCATGTTGAGAAATATGAGTAAAGGTGATAGGCGTTGACGATACGTCGAGTTTTTGTGAAAACCGTTATGGTGAGTATTTAATATTTAAATATGATTTAAATACCGACAACATGAATAGGGATTCATGATTGATAATAACATTTAGGAAATGTTAGGGATTGGTGGAAAAATATTAATTTAATATTTAATATTAAATTAATAATTTATTATTTATTTAATAATTATTTTAAATTAATTTTGAATTAATTTAAAATTGAAAAATTGAAATTTGATTTTAATTTTTTCAGATTATTAAAGTTCAAATAATTATTCAGCTTATCATGGATAATTATGAATTTAATAAAAATAAAAAAAGATTGTTTTTTTGGAGGTGGAGTGCATGGTGACTAAACCCATGCACTCACCCCAAATTGGACACCAACATTCCCACTAATCTTTTGTTAATTGAGTGTCAATTACTGGAGCATTTTTGCATCTATAATCCCTCTATAAAAGGCAAGGAGATGGCTGAAGAAATCATGCTTGAAACATAGAGAAATGTTGTCAAATTGAAAACTCACCATAAGTTACCTTGTAAGCTTGTTCTTCATACTTTCTCTCTCAAATTCCATCACTTGAGGATCCCACAATCCGTTCTAAAGGCTTGAGGATAGCAAGGAAGATCCTTTGGTGGTCCGTGACTCGTTGGTGAAGAAAAACAACAAAGAAATCCAATCAATTCTCCATTGATTCAAGGTTGGTAAACTATGCTCTATTTTTCTTCTTCTTGGACAGCATGCAAAGAATGATAAAATTGAACAAATTATGTGCCTAAGATCCGAAATTGCTTCCGCATTTTAGATATTAACACCTTCAATTGGTATCAGAGCATGGTTTGGGCACCTAATTTGCTTTAATTTGATCATGGTGAGTAGCATTTTGAAATTCAATTTGCATGAGTGCTGAATACTCTTCAATTTGTTGATGAAAATGTAATTGCTCACATGTATATGAGCATTAATGTGTTGAGAAGAGTCTGTAATTTTTGGAAGAGTCTGTAATTTTTGGGGAGTCATTAGAGTCCATTTAGTGTTGTAATTGATCAAAAGAAGGAGAAGAACACATGCTGGCCGAAGAACAGGGGCTGCAAAATCGCGAGAGCATCGCGACGCTTATGCGTTTTTGAAGAACAGGCACGCGTTTTCCAGATCTCGGCGGTTCAAGCAAATCTCGGTCTGGTTTAGTGATTCTCGGTCGGTTCAGACCCCTTTGGTCCGGTTCAATGAGTTTCAACACTTGGGAGGTCCGGTTCGGGTCCAATCAAGCCGGTTCGTGATGGTTCGAGATTCCCGGGAGCTTCACAACTCAATTTTAAATTATTATTTGTAATAATTTAGTTTAATTGCTTGCCTAGATTGCCAAACCGGTCCATTTCAGTGTGTTTAATTATTTATGCTTTATGAATGCATGTTAAAAATAATTATGAATAAGATATGTATAAGAGTATGTCATATAGATTTAAAATCCCACCATAGGAAGCATGGTTCATGCATTTAAGTATGTTGTAAAGAGTTATAATATAAGTATGCATGATTTAGGTTTCATGTTAGAAGCATGTTGAATGTTTAGTTCTCGTTAATTATTATCGTTATATTAATTAAACGAAAATAAACGAGCATGCAGCAAGAAACTTCCTTAGCTCGATTTTAAAGCGTTAATATCGAATAGAAAGCATGTTATAGGTTGATCTAAATTATAATCGATTTATAAAATGAGATAGACGTAAAATCTATAACAAAGATAAAAGCATGCTCACCTAGGTTTAAAACGAACAAAATCGATCAATCTCTTAGAATAGGTCGATAACTTGTAAAGCTAAGGTTACAAGAGAACTCACCCGGTTCGATGCTGTCTAAGGTTGGAGGTATTTAAGTTGACAGTTTACGGAACACCTCCTACCTGGGTATCGGGCCAGTACTTGAGTTAGGCTAACCTAGGATTTACGAGCATGCACGTGTGAGATGTGAGGTTATAAAACACCTAGACATTGTAGGTTAATTATAACCTAGACTTAGGATTATATTCAATTAGCCGGAATATGCCTAAGTAACAATATACCCAACACCGTTAAAAAACTTAGTGGGAGAAAAGAAATTTTTTCTCACGTTCTCCGTTAAAATTCACACGGTGAGATCTATGCATAGCCTCTTGTTACTTACTAACGTAACCATTCCATTCGGAAGGTGATGGCATAAATCAATATCAAGGTGAATGAAGAGAGTATTTATAGTAAGTGGGTGAAGGAAGCGTGTCAACGCATCCTACGGTCTCTTCCATTGATTCGCAAAGGTAAGGTCTCTTCCTATGTTCGCCTGCTAAGCATGCCCTGGAGCTGCGACACCATTCGGAGGGTTGTAACATAGAGACTGTAGCGTCGTGGATGAAGGTGTACATATTACACATGCGGAAGCAATTGAAGATCGAAAGCACTTAAGACATTCAATTTTACTCCTAAAGCATGCATGTTCTAGAAAAGGCAGAAAAGAGAGTTAGAGAACACCAACCTTTGTAGCTCTCTTATATGGAACTCCTTGTGGTGTTATCCTCTCCAATGCTCCTTGGACAACCTCTAGAGTCTTCTCTACTATTCTCCTTGCTTAGAATGACTTGTGGGAGTCTTATAGAGATAAGGAATGGGAAGGGAATGCTTGAAGGATCAAGCTATTGAAAGAACTAAGGAAGAGTGTGTCTTTGAGAGGAAAAACCAGCAGCATAACAGTAGGTAAAAGCTCTCTCTACTTTGAATCTGATTCAAGCTCCTTATAAAGACCTCCTCCATGCAAAGACAAGCTTCATGACACTAGACACATGGTGAAAATGCAACTCAAAGTGGATTCTAGGTGTTTAATTCACAACACATGCAACTAGGGCATGGTTGTGTTGTTTTCCACTATGCATCAACATGCAAGAGTGGGAATGCCACTAAATCCACTAAATTGAACCTTCATACTTGAATTTTCAGCTTGCAATTTTCCTTAATTCAATTTGAAATTGAATTTGACTTCTAGGTTATAAATTGGGACATTTCCAAGTTAATATATCATGATTAATCTAATTAATCATTCTTACCTAGTGCCATTAATAGTATATGATTCCTAATACATATACATGGTATTTAAAACACTTTTAAATACCTTATCTCTCAATTCCTTATTTAATTCATAATTAAAAATTGTGTCAAACACATTTTTACGATAAAGCCCTATTTCCCGTTTTTGAACGATTCAAAAAATCCTATCATTATGATCTAAGCATTAATACAATATGAGCTAGTAGAGAGACCTAATGGACCTATAGATCATGGGCTCCAACGATTCGAGGCTAACCGACTAATCTCATAATCTAAGTTAGCCAACATTCGTTAACTACCGGGACACTCTACTATAGCCCGATAGTTGCACTCCCCTCACTATAGATATATTTCCGTCCACTTGATTTAACCATGATTAGTAAGTCATTCCTTCACAGGTTGTTCGTAGCTATAGCTAGGTCAAATAACCGTTTCACCCCTATAGTACTTCTTGTTCCTTAAGTTCCACTAATCCTCTAATGAACAATCGGTTTGCGGTCCAACCATCAAACCTAAGTTCCTCTCGATCCAACGAGAGGGTGGGGCCCCTTGTTCAAGTCCCGGAGTTAGTACTTAAGAGAACAACCTCTCTGCTATCCCTGAAAAAGGTAGGAGTGAATTCCGTCTTGCGAAACTATGTCCCCAGCTATCTATTCGATCTTATCCCCAAAATGGTAGGCTTGTTGAGTCGGCGATGTTGGCCACTCTCACCCATGCAGATCAAAGGATAATCTCGTATAAACAGGAGTTCATAGTTAGCTCAGGATTAAGAACGAGTTACCTAGGTCATCTATGAGAAATAGTCAGTTTCTTCAGTAAACGGCGTTATAAAGAGAAAGTGACTTATTTCGTGGTCCAGTCTTATGAAAACTCATTGCATAGGACGCCTCCACTCTCATGTCACCACATGAACGATTTAGGATCTCATCGTTTGTACTTAATACAACGTGGGCCGCGTCCATAGTGTCTCCAGGATAAGGCACCCAACCGTATCCTTATACTATAGACTATTTTGACTATAAACTTGAACTTGATCCTACGATATGTCCCTACATATAGTTCGAGTATTCATTTTATAGTCAAGGATCTTAGTTTATTGGATTTAGGTTAATCATTCGCAATTTACATATTCAATAACATCTTTTACTGAATAACCTCAATAACGTCTTTATTGAAAATAGAATATGTTTAATGATTTACAAACTACGAGTTTATAGGACATTAAACCCAACAGTGGATTCACATAATGATAACAGAATTCTTAGGGCCATTCCCAGCATTGACTTTTCCATTCGGTAGCATTACTGGGGTCGTTCTCTGAAATCTAAAAAATGGGGGTCACACTTACGAGATAACTAAATATTAGCCTATCTTTGACCAAAGTAGCGATAACTAAAATTGATACAAAAATAAAGGAGTTATTTTTTGTTATAGAATTTTTAATCAAGAATGTCTTAGATTCAGTGAAGGAGTAATTGACTACCCCTCGGTAGCAGTTATTCTGACTCACTGAAGTATCGTTGCAAAATAATTAATGAGATGGGTACATTATTACTTTTGCTAAACTTAAATTGGATTTATTAAATATTCGATTCACTGATAAAGGATTTTATTATTTCAGCATGCCTAGCACATTAGTACAACTATTAGCTTTAGAAAAACTTAACGGCGACAACTATGGAACCTGGAAATTGAATTTAAATACAATATTAGTGATTGATGACCTTCGATTCGTCTTAACGGAAGAATGTTCTCCTAACCCTGGCCCGACAGGAACTCGAGTAAATCGAGATGCCTATGACAGATGGACTAGAGCCAATGAAAAGGCAAAGGTCTTTATATTGACGAGCATAAGTGATGTTCTGTCTAAAAAGCATGTGAGCATGCAAACTGCAAGGGAAATAATGGACTCACTGCAGGCCATGTTTGGACAGCCATCCTCATCCCTTCGCCATGAAGCCCTCAAGTACGTTTATAATTCTCGGATGAAAGAAGGAACTTCTGTTCGAGAACATGTGTTAAACATGATGGTGCATTTTAATGCAGCCGAAGTAAACGATGCGGTCATAGATGAAAGTAGTCAAGTCAGTTTCAATATGGAATCTCTCCCGAAGAGTTTCATACAATTTCGTACCAATTTAGTTATGAACAAAATTGAGTACAACCTGACGACTCTCCTGAACGAGTTTCAGATCTACTAGTACCTCACTAAAAGTAAAGGACAAGAAAACGAAGCAAATGTTGTTTCTGGTAGGAAGTTCCTAAGAGGATCAAACTCTGGGAATAAATTTGAGTCTTCTACTTCTAAGAACAAAAGAATTCAGTTGAAGAAAAAGAAGAACAAGGGAAAGGGGAAAGCTCCCATGATCAAGAAAGGCAAGAAAAAGATTACAGAAAGAGAAACCTGCTTCCACTGTAATCAAGACGATCACTGGAGAAGAAACTGTTCTAAGTATCTTGCTGAGAAGAAAACAGAAAAGGCTGAGGATGCCAAAATAGGTAAATACAATTTACTTGTTATCGAATCATGCTTAGTAGAAAATGATAACTCCATATGGATATTAGATTCAGGAGCGACTAATCATGTATGCTCTTCTATACAGGAAACTAGTTCCTGGAAAACTCTTGAAGAAGGCGAGGTGACACTCAAAGTAAGAACGGGAGATGTCGTCTCAGCCACAACAGTGGGAGAAGTACAGCTTTGTTTTAGAGATGGATATATTTTGTTTCAAGATGTTTTGTATGTTCCTAGTATGAAAAGGAACTTAATATCTATCTCCTGTTTAATAGAACATGAATATAAAGTATCTTTTGAAATCAATGAAGTGTTTATAAGACTTAGTTTCATTTGTTCTACTAAACTAAAAAACAATTTGTATGTGTTAAGACCGAATGAAATAAAAGTTGTTCATAATACTGAAATGTTCAAAACAGCTCAGACCCAAAATAAAAGATGAAAAGTTTCTCAAGATACTCTTCTTTGGCATCTAAGACTAGGACACATAAATCAAAAACGTATTGAAAGGCTAGTTAAGAGTGGACTTCTAAATGATTTAGAAGATGACTCATTACCACCTTGTGAATCCTGTTTAGAAGGTAAAATGACCAAAAGACCTTTCTCTGAAAAAGGTCAAAGAGCCAAAGAAACCCTCGAGCTTATACACTCTGACCTCTATGGTCCAATGAATGTTAAAGCACGTGGAGGATATGAATACTTCATCAGTTTCATTGATGATTATTCAAGATATGGGTATCTTTACCTAATGGTTCAAAAGTCAGAAGCTCTTGAAAAATTCAAAGAGTATAAAGCTGAAGTTGAAAATAAATTAGGCAAAACAATCAAAACTCTACGATCTGATCGAGGAGGAGAGTACATGGATTTAGAATTCCAAGACTACTTGATAGAACATGGAATATTCTCACAACTCTCAGCACCTGGTACACCACAACAGAATGGTGTGTCAGAAAGGAGAAACAGAACCCTATTGGATATGGTTCGGTCTATGATGAGTTATGCACAATTGCCTGATTCAGGTTTTGCAGTCGAAACTGCTGCATATATTCTGAACATGGTTGGTGCGTGTGTGAACTGAATGGGTGGATGTGAGATAAGATAATGAGTGAAATAATAAAGAAATATTCAGCCAACACTTAAGTGCAAGTATACACTGTCGCACGTAGTAATAAAAAACCTCAGAAGTATTCCAAGGGTATCGATCCCACAAGGACTAAACTGGAAATTCAAATTTGATGAAGAAACTGCTCAAATGATTGCTTTTTAAAAAGGTAACCAAAGAAAATAAGTTGATTGATTGGGTCTTTGAAAAGATAAACAAAACTGATTGCTTACTTGTTAGTCTATTCAGAAATATAGTCGTGTCTTTTCATCAATCCAAGTATAAATTGACAAAATCAAGTAGTACCTAGTAGGTCCAGGGTCGAGTCCACAGGGAAGGGATATTCACAAAGTTTTCAACAATATTTACTGATCTAAACTCGAAACGTATGATACTATTTTAAAAGAATAAACAAGAGATTTGGTATATTTGAAAAGTAAATACTTGCATAGAACAAAACATGCGACGAGAGTGAAAGGAAAAATATAAAGAAGAATGGTATCAAGGCTGTTGCGGTTGCAACCTCATGCGTTTATAAGAACCTTGTAGCGCATACTTTGATTAATTGATCCATTAATGCCTAAGTGAGAAAAAAAATCATAAGTTTCCCTTCCGGTACTCCTTCTGTGTTTGGCATAAAAACTATCAATTGGTTATTTGGCTAGTTTATGCGTGAGGCTTAGTTCTCTAAAAACTTACAAGGGACTGCGTTAGTCACAACGCAATCAAAGCTCATGCATGCACTATCTTTTAGCAGTAGTATTTCCGTGCTACCAAGACTACATGTCATGCGCTAACTTGTTCTACTTAGAGATGTCTGCATGCATTACCTGTCAGGGATTTAGCATACTGCTACCGCATCCGGCTGGCCAAGCGGGAGTTAGTAATGAAAAGATTATAGCAACTAAGTAGAAGGCAAATAATGTTTCATTTAACTCAAAATATGTGCTTACAAAATATACTTATCACCGCATGAGGTGCTTGCGCTAATCCTTGAAGAAGAATTTAGCTCATGCGAGCAAAACAAGACATTATGAAATAGAACATTACAAACGCAAGTTGCCCCTAATCACAGTTCTCTGTGATTTTCCTCCTCAATCGAATGCCCTTTCTTGGAATATGGGGCTTCTCTTTATAGGCGAGGGAAGGAGACTTCTCCAAGTTATTAGCAACTTGGGTTAATCATCATTAGGCAACTTGCTCAATTTTCAGCCATTTTTCTATCCACTTGCGATAGTTGCAAAAGTTGTGTCAGCGCTGACTTGTCATCATCTTATCTGTCTCTTGATCATCTTGGAATGTGTGCCTGCGCTGAGAAGGAACTAAAACAAACAACTGAATTAGTTTGCGTTCGCGCCCTATATTTTATAATTTCTCACCGCATACATGAATATAGCTCGTTGCATAGAATTATCACATTTTTCATTCTTTTATGCACTGAATCAACACATCATTGTTTCTTTTGGCCTTGTTTTAGTCTAAGTTTAAAGGACAAATAACTTGCTTTTTGCAAGTTATAAAAAACAAGCAATAAAATGATAAAGAATAATAATAAGATAAAACGAGGTATTCAACATGGATTCATCCCTAAGGTAACAACCATACTTATGCAATATCTAACTTAAGCGTATTTAATGCATTGGGTCAGATTTAACTTCCATTTGGCCTTTGTTCCCAAAAACCGTTAGAAGGCTAAGCGAGTACCGTTATGCCCATTTCTGAGACTCGACTCCGACATAGATAATTCACGAATGCAACCTATAACCCTATAGTCGATATAGGGTGCCTTAGGCAGCTTGCCCTATACTGCCGAACAATCTCTTTCGAGTTTTTTCTCCTATATCACCTTTATGAGAACCGATATCGTTTGTCCCTTTCGAGATCAAACTCACATAGCATGCAAAGTCTAAGTGATCAAATTAAACTCAACAAGATTAGAGTGATAATCAATAAAGAATGACATGCATTAAACCCTACTTAAGCAAATAAAACACTTTCAAGCCATTAAACCCTAAGGGAATTCACCACATTGAACCCCTCAACGGGATTTAGCTACTCATGATGGGATAAAAAGCAAATGAACACATTTTCATTGAAATAATAATGTAAAGAATACAAAGTAATGAAAAGATTCAAGAGTTGGAAATAAAGGAGATAGCTAAATATTATGGGTTTTTTTGTTTACACAATCCTTCTAGAGTTCGCTAAGACACTCCACTCTCTCACTTTTACAAGATGGGAATGGGTGAAACTCTCTACAAACCATAAGGTTTGATGTCTAACTCTCTCTCGGGTTAGAATTTGGTCATCTAAGAAGGACCTCGGGCATCCCTATTCATTGGCGTTGAGCCAGGGTTCTGTCACCACCCTTTTCTTCCAAGTGAGTTCTGCTTAGATTTGACTTCGAATCTCGAGCTTATATAGTGTAGAAATTGGTTGAGGAGCTGCGAAATAGGTGTTGGAAGGTTGCCCAGTCAGTTTCGGGGTCAAAACAACCGGTTAGGTGCGAAGAAGACTCGTCAACAACGACCCGCGTGCGACTCGGAACGGCCTCTGTTTTTCCAGAAATGCGGTCGCATTTCAATTTTGCCTTCCCAGAAATGCGGTCGCATATCTGGGAAATTCCAGCTTTTCCTCTGTTTTTCTGCACCACAGCAAACTAAGTCAAATTCTCTTAAAATCAAGTCTTTTTAAGCACAAATGAGTTAAATTTGACAAAAGCAATTCTCAACACCCTAACTTATCAAATGAAGCATATTTTGAGCTCGGGAACAGTAAATTGACCTAAACACTCAATATTTGACCAAGAAATGAGCTAAATATAAGGGTAAAATAGGTATATTTTTTACCCTTATCAATGGTTCCCTCAAAAAGTGTTCCAGAAACACCTTACGAGTTATGGAGAGGACGTAAAGGGAGTTTACGACACTTCAGAATTTGGGGTTGCCCAGCACACGTGTTGGTGCAAAAACCAAAGAAATTGGAACAACGTTCAAGAATATGCATTTTTATAGGATACCCTAAAGAAACAAAAGGAGGTTTGTTTTATGATCCTCAAGATAATAAGGTAATTGTTTCGACCAATGCCACATTTCTTGAAGAAGATCATATGAAAAATCATCAATCACGCAGTGAACTAATACTTAAAGAAATTTCTGGGGAAACTACGAACAAGCAAACAAAAGTTGTTAGCGAAGCTGGTCCTTCGAAACCATCTAAGGATGTGAGTATGCCTCGTCGTAGTGGGAGGGTTATAATTCAACCTGACCGCTACATGGGTTTGACAGAAACTCAATTCGTCATACCTGATGATGAAGTGGAGGATCCATTATCTTATAGACAAGCAATGGGAGATAAGGATAAGGACCAGTGGGTCAAAGCCATGAACCTTAAGATAGAATCTATGCATTTTAACTCAGTCTGGGAACTTGTAGATCAACCAAGTGATGTACAACCTATCGGTTGTGATAACTTGCAAAAAGCAAGTTATTTATCCTTTAAATTTAAGCTAAAACAAGGCCAAAAGATACATTGATGCGTTACCTCAACAAAATAAGGAAGGAAAATGCGATGATTTTATGCGGTAGGTGTTGGGTTTCCAGAGTGAGTAAAAATAAGATATAAAAAGACTCTAGAACTCTGTGCAAGTATACACAGTCCGCAGCAAGTAATAAGTATTTATCGAATCCAAGGTCTGAATTAGCTTTCACTTTATCTATTTTGTTTAGTTTTTCAATGGTTTCAAGAATGGTTAAAATGATTGGTTTTTATAGAATAATGCTGAAGCAAAAGAAATGACAGAACATGAAGTATACAAATAGGAAGACAGATTAGAAACAGGCGCTGGTCAGGATTTAGCAATTGTTTTAAAAGATGCTCTAGCAATATTATTGATCATGCAAAACTCTCGCAGTCTTATTAGCGGATTCCTCCCGGAACTCTAGATTTTTTAGAATATGTTTCAAATCCAATGAAGCACTACCGATCAAGCACTAGGCAACTGGCTATCCCTAGCTCAGTCACTGGCGTTCACCAATACACAATGATCTAGTGTGATTAACCGCCACACACTCCCTAAATCATCCCTGAAACTAAAGAGAGGTATTCATACCAGCTGGCCAGGCGGGCATAAAATAGAAATAAACACAACAATTAATCAAGATGCATAGAATCAATATTTATTACTAGGAATTAAGCATAGCAATCACATGTTTCTAACCAACGCCTAAGCTACTTAGTTCATAAAATGCATGGAAACACACATTACAATCTGAGTAAGCATATCCATAATTACAAAATAACGCAAGGAAGTACTAATTCCCTTGATCAACTTGCAATTGATGGTCTTCTTGATGGTTTCCAATCTCTCCTCTATTCAGCTCCCAAAGGTGGAAATGAGAATGATCTCTTCCCCAAAAGTGGAATGAATTTGACTTGGGCGGCTATCTCCTTTTATAGAAGGATAGGAGGCTTGAATTAGGTTGACCTAGACACGTGGATGGCTCTCCTTGCTCCTTCATCCCGAGAATAACTTAACAGAATTCAGCTTGTTAAATTGGCTAACGAGCTGTGATGTGGCAGTTTTCGCTCCCAGCTTTGCTCCAGCATAGAGTTTGCTCCCTCAAGTCGCCCAGCAACATATTCTGCACAAAATAATTTCCAAAGCTTCCATTCTTCCAAATGGGTTAAAACATATAATATCTATCTACAAGCAACCCTATTAAGCACAAAAGACACACAAATCACTATAGAAATGAGGTCTAAATAACTCCCTTTTGGAGAGTTATCACACCCCCAAACTTGAACTATTGCGCGTCCCGAGCAATACTAACCAACCTTCCCTTCAAGAATTCAAAACGTTAGACACAGCATAGCTTAATCACAACAGATAATCCAACACTACCTTCAACCTTTACTTGAGCATTCTGCAAAACCAAGCTCTGCTGCAGCAAAATAATTCTTCCGGCATGGACAAATAATCACCACTTTTAACTCAATTCTAAGAACTTGCCACAGCCTAGCTCTATTATCAGACATATTAAAACACATTTTTAAGGGGTTCAAATTTGTGTTTGATATGCGCCCACATATGGAAAAGGAAAGTATATAGCGGAGCAAAGGAATTGAACATTTGCGCCCACATTTGGAAAAAAAAAATCTAGCAGAGTATGGGGATAGCAAAAAATGCGTCCAAGATGCACCCGCAAACTGATAAGGCAAAAAGCCTCAAGCTTAAGGCAGAATGCATCTAAGTATAACACTTAAGGAAATGCGCCACATTTGCGACCACAATTGGGTTTTCCGACAAAATTTTGAGATTGACGGGATTTGCACAGAATCTTCCGAGGATCAATTATCTCCTACCAAATCTCCAAGAATCGTGGGATTACACTCTGAATGGACTTCTTGAAGGGATAAAAGCCCTACGCAGCGGAAGAATATAAAACCTACTCAGAGACTGTAATTCTAATCGAAATACCGATACAATTCGCAAGATAATATACAACAATAAAACAGAATTTAACATGTTGTACAAGGCTATAAAAACATATTTAAAGATAAATAAAATCTAGATCTAATCTAGATTATGAGACCCTATTGATCAAGAGACGAAATACTTACTACTGTAGTCGTTCTTGATCGAAATTCGCCAAATTCCTTGTCGAACAACAGAAAATACAGCAAGCTACAAGAGTCTTCTTTGTTGGAATTTTCCACGAACACCACCAATCACTCACACCGGTATTCTCACTGGATTATTGGTTGAGGTTGCTTGTGGGAGCAATTGATCACTAAGGAATTTTGGAGAATTTTCGTTCTCTGTAAAGCTTGGAATGCAGAGAGTGAGAGAGAGAAAGATTAATACCGTAGGGAGGAGAACTGAATGATACTGAAATCACGTAACCTCCTCCCCTAAAAGACCCCTTAATCGTGTAACTGATCGAGTTAGTGGGAAGACCACATCTTTTAGTTAACTAATAATATTAAATTAATAATTCAAGAATTAATAATTAATAAACCAAATAATTAAATTAACCAATTAATTTAACATAAAACTATATAAATCACATTTATATAAATCTTCCCACATAACCTATAGTTTTAATGTAATTCAATTAAATCAAATTTAATTAAATTTAATTAAATTAAATTAAAACAGATGATTAATTAATTCAACAATTAATTAATACTATAATTAAATATCATATATTTAGTTATATCTCTCTCAAATAACCTATAGTATTAATGTGCATCTAATGCGCATTAATTTTAACCTATAGTTTTAATATGAATCAAATTCATATTTTAAACTTAATATTCAAACCCCTTTGAATATTTAATTCTCCCTTAGAAATTTACCTCAACGCCCTAAATGAGCTACCGGTGGGACCTAATGGACCTACAGATCAGAAGCTCCAACGATATGAGATTAATTGGCTAAACTCATTAACCAAGTTAATCAATGTTCATTAACTGTGGTTCACTCCACTATAGAACCACAGCTGCACTCTTCTCACTGCAGATATATTTCTGTGTCCACGGATATTGACCAATAACAGCAAGTCAGTCCTTCACGTGTGTTCGTGATAGCGAGCATAGCTAGCTATCTTTACTTATTTAATTTAGCTAGTCTTTGATGATTATTGGCCATTTTATTGCACTTGATTGTTTATTTTGTAGGAAATGGTTGATTGGAGCTATAGCGCAATATTGGAGTTAATCGGATGCTCGGGACGTGAAAAGATGCAAAGAAATGAAAAAGAATCAAAGAGAAAAAAGTCAACATTCGGTCAACATTTGACCAGCGTCGAGACGCCATCCCTTGAGCGTCTCGACGCTGGCATTCCATATCAGAATAGGCGCAAAAAGGTCACAGCGTCGAGACGCTGCGACCTTAGCTTCTCGACGCTGCGTAATTTCCTTTCCAGAATACGCGTGTTTAGAGGCAGCGTCGAGACGCTGTCTTGACAGCGTCTCGACGCTACGACGAAAAATCAGTATTTATAGTTCTTTTCGGCTAGGTTTTTGGGGGATTAAATTTTGGGACCTTGGAGAGCCGTAAAACAGAGGAGAAAACAGAGGATTGAGGCTGAACAAGAGGGAGAAAAGCGGAAATCAACCCATCGTTCGTGGGGATCGTGACGGGGACGTTCGGTCTCGGCCTACATTGAGTTTTCTTTTCCCTTTCCTTTTCTTTAGCTAGACCTTATGGCTTTATTATGTTTAGTTGAGCTTGTAATACAAATCATGAGTAACTAAACTTGTAGCTTAGGGATTGATGTAGTTGATTGAGTTTATGGATTGATTTATAGTTTAAGTTGTGCAATGTTTATTATGTTTGTAATCTTGATTTAATGCTTTCAATTAATTGGCCATTAGTTGGATGATTTATGTTTTGAATCTAGCTCGGGAGAGGGGATTTGATATAGACATACTCAAGATTGCATGACTAAAGTTTATTTTCTAATTCGTGACGGTTTTAGATTAACTTTAGAATTGGTCAAAAGATCTCATTGCCTTGCATATTAATAAACTTAGATAGGGATATCAAGTTGGTTAATTTGCATGAGAATCAATTATACTCGGGAGAGGTAGTTGTGATTAAAGGGTCTTTGGCTCATAATTTCATTGTGCATAATAGCTTACTCTAATAAATCAATCCTAGACTAAATCGGCGAAATCAATTCCCTAAGTGTTTTTCCCAATTGAATTTCCACCCTTTTTACTTGCTTTGATTTAGATTTCATACCATTCATTCATCACTTTTTGATCCCTAAATAAAATTGAGCGAGATAATTCACAATACTTGATTTGCTTAAAAATCCAATCCAGAGGACGACACTCGTTTTTACGAACACTTTATTATTACTTGACCCGTGCGCTTGCGGTAAGGAAAATTCCACATCAGTTCGTACCCCAGCTAGGTCAAATTTCCGTTTTACCCCTGGGTTACCTCTTTATCCTTAAGTCTCAGTGCTCCTCTAATGAACAACCTGTTTGAGGTCCAACCAACAAACAGAAGTCCCTCTCGTGCCATAGAGAGGGCATGGCCCATTGTTCAAGACCCGAAGACACCACTTTAGGGAACACACCTCTACTTACCCTAGAGTCAGGAAGGAGTGAATTCCATCTTGTGTGATTATGTTCCCAGCTCCCCACTCGATCTTGTCCCCAAAATGGTAGGCTTATTGAGTCGGCGTGCAGGCCACTCTCACCCATACAAATCAAAGGACAATCCTTCGTGAACAGGAGTCCATAACCCACTTAGGATAGAGACCAAGTTGCCTAGGTCATCCTAGTGAAATAGAAACCTAACTCGCTAACGGTGTTACAGCTAGTGGTTAACTATTTCGCGGTCCGATCTTATGCAAACTCATTGCACAGGATACCCCCACTCGCATGTCCACTACATGAACGCGTTGGATCATTGCGTTTGTATCATAATACAAAGCGGGTCGTATCCATAGTGTCACCAGGATAAGGTACCCAGCCTTATCCCTATACTATAGACCCTTTAGGCTGTATCTTGAACAGTGATCCCCGTATGTCCCACATACTAGTTCAAGCCTCATACTAACAGCCTAGGATTTTTAGTTTATTGGATTAGGGCTAATAAGACAAGATTACTCAATACAAACAAGATAAATGAATCATACATCATTTTATTAATGTTCGGTCAAATGTTATATTTACTATCTACGAGTTTTAGGGCATAAAACCCAACACTTCTTACATTGATCTTTGCAGCCAACCCTACCTTCCAAGGTCTATAAAAGGCGTGCAAGATGCAAGGAGAAAAGAGAACTTGGATTTAGTCTTAGGATTGTCTCTATGTCGTTTTTCTTTCTCTTCATCTTGTAGCCAATTCGAGTTTCGGTTCTTCTAGCCTCTGTCGGCTCCTCCATCCGAAAGAAGAAGAGGAGAAAGACTTGTCTCCCCTTGAAAAAGACAAAAGCAAGTTAGATAGAGAGGAGAAAGAACCTTAGTTTTAGTCTTAGTTGCTTAGAGTCTTTGTTATGTTGGGTTTAATGCCCTAAAACTCGTGGATAGTAAATGTAACAGATTAATTAATATCAATAAAATGTTATTGGAGTTTTCAATAAGGTGTTATTGAATTATTGTTTTAGTTTTGCATTAATTAACCCAAATCCAATAAACTAAGAACCTTTGGCTATAGCATGAAGACTCAAACTATATGTGGAGACATAATAGTGGATCAAGTTCAAGTAATATCTAAAACGATCTATAGTATAGGGATAGGGCTGGGTACCTTATCCTAGGGACACTATGGACCGTGACCCACTTTGTATATGATACAAATGATGTGATCCTAAATCATTCATGTAGAAACATGCGAATGGGGGCGTCCTATGCAATGAGTTTGCATAAGACCAGGTTTGTGAAATAGTCACTTTTACTTTATAATGCCTTTTTATGTTAAAACTGACTATTTCATGTGATGACTTAGGTAACTCAATCTTAATCCTAAGCTAACTGTGAACTCCTGTTTATTCGGGACTATCCTTTGATTTGCATGGGTGAGAGTGGCCCGAGTTCGCCAACTAAATAAGCCTACCATTTTGGGGATAAGACCGAGTGGATAGTTGGGGACATAATCATGCAAAAAGGAATTCACTCCTACCCGTTTCAGGGATAGTAGATAAGTTGTTCCCTTAAGTGCTAACTCCAGGTCTTGAACAAGGGGCCCCACCCTCTCATTGGCCCGAGAGGGACTCGATTTGGTGGTTAGACCACAAACAAATTTTTCATTAGAGGATCAGTGGGACTTAAGGAATAAGAGGTAATTAAAGGGGTAAAACGGTAATTTTGACCCAGCTGTAATTACGAGCAACCTGTGAAGGATCGACTTACTAATCATGGTTATATCGAATGAATAGAAATATATCTACAATGAGGAGAGTGCAGTTGCGGGTCTATAGTGGAGTCACCCGATAGTTAACGAATGTCGATTAATTAGGTTAAAGAGTTTAGCCGATTAATCTCGGATCGTTGGAGCTCATGATCTGTAGGTCCATTAGGTCCCCCTGCTAGCTCATATCGGACTAAACCTTAGAACAGTGTGATGAGAGAATTTGAATTGTTCAAATTCGGTTTAAAGAGTAAGCGTTAATTATATGTGATATAATTGACCTTATTTACATATAGTTTAATTGTAAATTATACTATATTATAGCGAGAGTTGAAAATATTTAAATATGATTTAGATATTACAAATATGTATGTGATACATATTTTGGTTTACATATGAATAGGGATTCATATTCAAACGATCGGTTTTGAGAGAGATTGGGATTGGTGCAATTGTTTAATTTGATATTTGATATTAAATTAAATAAATATAATTAATTATTTGAATTAATTTTAATTGAAATTAATTACAAAAATGAATTCCATTATATTTGAAATTCAGGAGGCAAATTACAAGAAATTGACACCAAATCCCATGACTAATTCAATCCCTCATGTGTTGTCTTCATATGCTTGATTTAGTTGCATGGTTTTCTTCTTTAAAAAGAGAAGAAAAATTGAAGAATAGATTGATGAAGCTTGCTGGAATTTTTTTCTCTAAAAAAACTAAGAACACAACTCTCACTTTTCTTCTCAATTTCTCTCACAATTGGTTCCCACAAACCGTTCTAAGGTTGGAGGATAGCGGGGAAGACTCTAACGGTGGTCCACGAAGTGTTCGTGATTGATTTCAACTCAAGGATTGCTTGAATTTTGAGTTTGTGCAAGGTATTTTTCTATTGCTCTGTTTTTCGATTTGCTTATCTTATAGTTTGTTCTTGAGATTTATGTGATTTAAGGTGCCTAAGATCCAAATTGCTTCCGCTAGAGTGTTAACCTGTAACGCCCCAGGTTCTCTAACCTCTAGCCTAGCGACGTTACTACTTACTCTAGACTCTTAAGCATTTAGGACAACTCTTTAAACCGAATGTACCGAAAATTTCGGCAGCATAACGGCGTAAAACTGGTTATCCCAAAATTTTACAACACCTGCTAAAGACTTTTAACACTTCTGAATATGCAAGGAAAGCCAAACTCCACCAAACTTCAGCCAGATTTCACAACCTATGTCCTCTAGACAAGACATGCCTCAAGGCAACATCAGAAAACTAAAATCATGCTTTACCATAACATGCAACAAAATGAAAATCATGCAGCGGAACTTAACGATATTTTATTAACAAGAAAAGCTAGACCACTAGCTAAACCATTCATTAAACTTAATCCAAAGACCAGTCTAGTTTGAATCTCAGGGACAAAAATCTTTCTTAGGTGAATCCCTCACCATCACAAAACTACGAACTAAAAACAACACAACTACATACTAAAGCAACTAAGGAAAAACATAGCCACGAGAGGACTCAACGTCTAGGAATTTTCCTCATAGTCCTCCTCCTCACCACTAAGGTCCGGATCATCCTCGATACCTGGAACATCTAAAATGTTGGGGGGAAAGGTGGGGAAGGGGGTATCAGTACAACCGCGGTACTGGTAAGTAGCTCACACGAGCCATATCACAAGCATCAAACAAAGCAAACAGCATGCTTCTCACACGCATACAACATGCTTCCAAAAACAGTAAAACTAACATGCTCTCAAAGCAATAAACCAACAACATGCTCACAAGCACCAAAACCACATCATGCATATGCCTCCCACACTATGCACGCACACTATACTAGACCGCACATGATTTACGCGTCATGCTCCGCACCTAACACATGAATTACGCGCCATGCTGTGCAAACCAACACGTGCATTACGCGCCACGCTACGCAAATCCTTTCGCATGCATTACGCGCCATGCTACGCACCACTCGCATGCATTAAGCGTCATGCTACGCAAACCACTCGCATGCATTACGCGCCATGCTACGCAACCACTCGCATGCATTACGCGTCATGCTACGCTAAACCAAACACGTGAATTAAGCGCAACGCTGCACACCTACACATGAATTACGCGTCATGCAACGCTACTGCTAGACTTATGCTACACTTCCCGTGACACAAGCTAGCCTAACCAACATGCTTGAACCCAAACACAACATGCTTAAACAAGAATCACAACTCACAGTCATTTTTCATGCTTATCACAAAACAAGCATGCTTATCCCAAGCACTAAACAAGATAAGCTCATCTCAAGCATCTCAGAACAAGTACAAACAACAGAACATGCTTTCACAAGAATAAAGACAAAACATAAACAAACATCATGCTTCACACCGTCAAACAAGATCGAGCAAGTAGAAACTACTTACAAAACACGCTTCCAAATACCAACGAGGCACACTTGCACCAAGCTCCACAAGCACCTCGAACTACAACCAAAAACGCTACCATCAAAGACTAAACTAAGAGGAAACGACCTAATATGCTACTAGGGCCAGAACCACTTTACCCAGCTCATTTCTTCGCTGGATAGCCTTTAAACGTACCCCAACATGAAAACCCAAAACCTTTAGACCATGGGCAACCATGTCTAAGGCACAACGGGCAATGGGTGTTCGCCAAACGGCTCCAGATAAGACTTTTCAGCCGCTGTACAGCAAGTAAACGACCCACATAACGTGCACTAGGAACTCCTAAGGATCGGGCATGCTACTAAAACTAAAACAATTAATGGGGATCTAATCCAACATGCTTTTTAAGCTACAAACAGTAAGGAAAAGCTCATTAACTCATGCTTCAAGAACCTATAATGGAACGGAAACATTCTAAGGCAACGAGACTTAATGGGCATTTGAAAACTACAAGCTTCTAGCCAAAACAGCCATGATAACTCGATTAAACGCATAAACTAGGTCCTATAAAGGTTAGGCAACTCTTACGAGCCTAGATATGCAATGGGTAATGATAAAATCATGATTCTAAGGCTAAAACACTAATGGACAGCAACTTTGAACGCTAAAAGCGAGGGGACAGCAAGGAACCTTACCAAACGGGCTCGCTTCCGCGCTAGACGGGTTATACAAACCTCTAACGATGCGCTAGAATAGTCCTTGGGTAGTGGGTTATCAAGTAGAAGTGTTTCGAACTTAATCAAACACTTAGACGGCGCTGCAGAACAGAAAATCAAACCCAACTTAGCTTTTCAGCACCTAAAACGAATGGGCATTCCTCTTAAAGCACTAAACAAGAATGGGTATTTAAATTTAAGCTTCAACCAAGAATGGGTAAAGCATAAACTTACCACACGGAACGACCTAAGGCCAAACGATCAGCTGGACAGAGACAAAAACGCGAGGAACTGAGGTTCAAGTTGCTGGACGCGCACGAATTCGACTGAAAAGAGCGAAGGGGATTAGATCGACCTTATTTCATCCAAGAATGAGAGGAACAAGAGCTTACCCACGACTTTTATGGCCGAAACGCGAAGGAGACGGTGCTTCGAGGTGCTGTCCGCGCAAGATCTAATCAATACGGACAAGAAGGAGTTAGATCGGGCCTAAACGAATCCAATTGAGTGAGCACGAGACTTACCCACGAGTCTTCTTGGCCGAAAAAGCCCGGAACGAGAGAGCGAGAGCCACGAATCTAAAACCCACGAAATAGAGAGGAAGGGCGGCACGGCTGCAAGAGGAAGGCGGCTACGATCTGGGCAGCGGCGCGGCTCAACGAGCGATGGCGACGGCACACGCTCGGCTGGACGGCTGGACCCACGACCTCACGAGAGAGGGAGAGACCGAAGATGAGGAAGAAGACGGCGCGAAGAGAAATCGCGTGGAGAAGAACCCACGCGGCGGCAGCGCGAACTGGGCGACAGCAGCTCAACGATGGCGGCGGCGCGATCCACGAACAGGTGGCGGCGGCTAGGGGCAGGCGGCGCGAACGGCTGGGAGGGGGGTCTCACGCGTGAAGTGATGAAGAGAGGGAGAGTTAGGGTTTGCTTTCCTTTTTTTTTCCCTTGAGCTAGTATTCTTTTAACCCATTTTCTCTATCTCTTAACAGCCCAAAAATAGCCATTTTTCAACCAAAACTCATTATTCAGCGTACTGAACTTAAACGCTAAAATCTATCAACCGAAAACAAATCAGGTCCAACAACTTAGAGAGGGATTTATTTTTAATAACGCTTGATTCCCAACACTTTCGTTTTAAAATTAAACCCCTAAGTTCAGGCCAAACTAAAATTTATATTTTTCCTTCAACTCTAAACTCGGGATTTAAATATGCCCAAAGCGCACGGGGCGTTACATAACCACTCCTTTATGTTATTTGTTGTAAGCTTCATTTGCAATCTGTTTTTGCTCTATTTTAGTTGTAAGTTTAGTTCATGTACTTTTCTTTTTTCAATATGAATGCAAGTTTATTTTCTATTTTGTGTACCTTTACTTTTATGTCTTACACTTTATTTTCACTAATGAGCTAAGCTTCTTCTTGAGGGTTCAAGTATGTGGATACCTTGAGTAGAAGAAAGCCCCACTGATGCGCAAAGACAGCATTGTTTGTTTTTGCTAAAAATTTAAGTTTCATTGTTAGCTTAAACTGATCACTTGAGTTAATTTAGTTTGTGTTCAACTGGTGGTCGAAAGGTTGGAGTTGAGTCTGTGGGTTCGCAAAAACAATAGTGGAAAGGATCCTAGAAATAGGATTTTGTTTCTTGCATCCTAGAAATAGGACTGGAACCACTAGAGTTTTAAAGTTGTGTGTGTTAATTATCTAAGATTTAATTAGCCCAAGAAATAGGTATTCTAGTTAGTTTAGTCTTCTAAAGGCACCTACAACAGAGTTGAATAGAAGTTGAACTTAACTCACAACTAAGATGTTAGGGTAATTAAGGGCGCAAACTGGTAGCAATCTATATGCACCATGTCTATGTGAGCACTAATAGGCAGTATTCTCTAGACGTTGTGCATTGACTGAGCAAGTTACGGGTGCAAAGGTGGGCGCATATTGAGCTCTCGGTTGACATTTACTTGAATTCCCCGTCTTATCTCATATATCTTACTTGTTTTATTTATTTGCTTCCATCCAACTCAAAACACAATCAATATACTTTTTTTTTTCTAGTTACCATCTCTCGGTTGCAAATTTAGAGGAGGTTCTTGTTTTCCAAAATTGTTAAAGGGTATTCAACCAATATCTTTTTCCCTTGGGTTCGATATCTGGAGTACTCTCCACTTATTACTTGGTAGTGCATACTTGCATTCAGACACTTGTCACTGTCGTTGAAGGCAACACACACAGGACACGTGTCGTTACAGGTTTGCGACGCGAAGTGACCGACTTTGTTCTCAAGAGGAGGAATATGGAGTCGCCACCAGTCTTGATTTTAGAGGGTGTGACTGGGCACCCAAAAATATGTAAAATGGTCTGTAAATAAAAGATTTAGGGTTCTGGGGGTCTTTTCTGTATGGGAAAGGTATTAGCACCCCACAACACTTGTTCAAAGAACGAAAATTTATTTTTCTTGTATTATTATAGGAACTTGGCCATTGTAAATACTAAAGAAGATTTTTTTTATTGATTTTTAAATGTCCTATATTTTACTTCTCATTATCCCTTAAATAAATAATGAGCAATAATTATGGGTAGCATAAAGTCATTCAAAATTTGTATGAATTTAATTTGGCATCCCAAATTAAATTCATCACACCTCATGAATATTAGGAAAGTCAATATCTTGATTTCATAGGAAAGGTTTTTTTTTTTTTTTTTTAAATGTTTGGTTTATTAATTTTGAAAATTGTGTGTGTAAAGAATATTTTTTTAAGGAAAACTCTTAATTAATTTTATTTTTAAAGACAGTGGCATTTTATGGAAAATAATTTTTTTGAATTGATTTAATATTTTAAAACAAAGTCAATAGAATCAATTTTAGCAAAATCTCTTAAAACATTCCATTCAAAAGAAAAAATATCGGCATCTCGAAAATTCAAGATTCCATCGTTGGAAGATTTTTATTTTGAAACTATTTAATTAAGGGGAAAAAATATAAAAGAATTATGGATTAAATATAATATCATAGCTTAGAGAAAAAAAAAATCACCAACATATAATTGAGAGAAAATATCTCAAAATGGAGAAAACAACTACAATATACAAGAAATAAAATTTTATTAAATTCAATTACTTTACAGGAAACATATTAAAATCAAATCTTGGCATTCCAAGACATTGATTTCTTACCTCAAGAAACTCAACATTGGCATCCCAAAAATTTGAGATTCCATCATTGGAGATTTTTTTAGTTTTTGAATGCAAATAACAAAAGAATCACGGTTTAGGCAAAATAATAATAATAATAATAATAAATATATAAATCTACATATTAATCCAATGAAATCACATGGCTAAATTATAAACAATGATACAAAATTCAATTGTAAATGAAATTAATAATTTAAACATAGACAACGTATAACAATCAACTCTAAAGGTTTAATGAAGCCGAAATATAAATGTTAAAATTTGAAATAATGTATGCAATTGTCAAATGTTCCTAAAGGATATCTTAAAGTATGATTCACAACTCCTAAATACCAAAGAAATAATAATAAATAATAATAATATAATAAAGAAAATGAAACAATGAATAAACTAACTTTATAAAAGCATGGAAAAATTAATCTCATAAAAAAAACTATTGGAAAAAGAGTTAAAAACAAATGTTTAAGAAAAATACTTACAAAACGCTTGTGACCGTTAGGTTGGGAAAAAGGCTTGATGAAGTGACAATGTGGGATTCAGAGAGAGAGAGAGTGATGGTGAGAGGGAAAGAAAATGTGAGGAGTATGTGAAGGGAAAAAAAATCGTAGGGAGTTGGAGAGGGAAATTAGGTGAGAAAGGGAGAAAAATGTATCTAGGGTTTTTTAAAGAGGGAGATTTAGGGAGTCTATTTTTAGCCAAAAAAAACTAACGTGTAGGAGAATTCTAAATGTAACGTCACTAATTTTAGGTGAGTTTTTATTTTCTCCAATTATAAGTTGGAATTGAGCAAATTGTTGATTAATTATTTGAATTAAGAGCTCAATTAAAGAGTTAATTGGATGAAGGTTGAATTTAGCTATGATGGATGGCATTATAGTAATTTAATAGAGTTTTAGCCAAACCAAAACCCTAAGGCATCCTTTCTAGTTGCACGCAACCCTAGGTGTGAAGCCAAGCCACTTTCCCATCTTCTTCTTCTTCCCTCGCTCACGATAACATCCTCCATGGCCATCTCCCTCAAGATTTCTTTTTCCCTTCTATTGGATCAAGCCAGCGTCGTCACCTTCACCTCTGGCGAAGCTTGGATTGTCGACGTCTTCTTTGGCATCAGCAGAGCAACAGGTGCAGTGCAGCGACTTCGTGAGTTCGACGGCGGCAGGTCGTGGGTTGCGTTTTGGTCGTGATAAGGGTAAAAAATATACCTATTTTGCCCTTATATTTAGCTCATTTCTTTGTCAAATATTGCATGTTAGATCAATTTTACTGTTCCTGAGCTCAAAATATGTTAAAGTTGATAAGTTAGGGTGTTGAGATTCACTTTTGTCAAATTATGCTCATTTGTGCTTAAAAGGACTCAATTTTAAAGGAATTTGACTAAGTTTGTTGCTGTGCAGAAAAACAGAGGAAATGTTGGAATCTGCCCAAAAATGCGACCGCATTTCTGGGAAGGCAAAATGAAATGCGATCGCATTTCTGAAAAAACAGAGGCAGTTCCGAGTCATCCGCAGGTCGTTATTGACAAGTCTTCTTCACACCTAACCGGCTGTTTTGACCCCAAAACCGACTGGGCTACCTACCAGCACCTATTTCGCAGCTCCTCAACCATTTCCCACACTATATAAGCTCGTGATTCGAAGTCAAATTCAAGCATAACTCATTTGGAAGAAGAAGGTGGTGACAAAACCCTAGTTGACGCCTATGAGTAAGGATGCCCGAGGTCTTTCTTAGATGACTAAATTCTAACCTGAGTTAGACATCAAACCTTAGGGTTTGTAGGGATTTTCACCCATTCCCACTTTGTAAAAGCGAGAGAGTGGAGTGTCTAAGCGAACTCTAGAAGGATTGAGTAAATAGAAAAACTCATAGTATTTGGCTACTGTCCACATTTCCAACTTTTGATACTTTTCATTTATCTGTATTATTTACATGTTATTTCAATGTGAATGTATTCATTTGCACTTTATCTCACCATGAGTAGCTAAATTCCATTGAGGGGTTCAATATGGTGAATTTCCTTATGGTTCAATAGCTTGAAAGTGTTTTATTTGCTTAAGTTTTGTTCAATGCATGTCATTCTTTATTGAATATCATTCTAATCTTGCTGAGTTTAATTTGATCACTTAGACTTTGCATGCTATGTGAGTTTGATCTCGAAAGGGACAAATGATATCGGTTCTCATAAAGGTGATATAGGAGAAAAAGCTCGAAAGAGATTGTTCGGCGGTATAGGGCAAGTTGCCTAAGACACCCTATATCGACTATAGGGTTATAGGTTGCGTTCGTGAATTATCTATGTTGAAGTCGAGTCACAGAAATGTGCATAACGGTACTCGCTTAGCCTTCTAACGGTTCTTGGGAGCAAGGCCAAATAGAAGTTAAATCTGACCCAATGCATTGAATAGACTTAGGTTAAATAATCCATGATTACAGTTAATGCCTTTAGGATGAATCCATGTTGAATACCTCGTTTTATTCTTTATTGTTATTCTTTTATTCATTTACTTGTTTATTCTATTTTTCTAAAAATCAATCAATCAATCTTATTTCTTTGGTTACCTTTTCAAAAGCAATCATTCGAGCAGTTTCTTCATCAAATCTGAATTTCCAATTTAGTCCTCATGGGATCGATACCCTTGGAATACTTCTAAGGTTTTTTATTACTACGTGCGACAGTGTATACTTGCACTAGGGTTGACTGAATTTATCTTTATGATTATCTATCATCTTATCTCACATCCATCATTCAGCCGACGACGCACCAGTTCAGCAGTAAAACTCGTGGGTAAGTGTTTTGCTCTTAGTTTTCGCTCATCAATGGCCCATTTTGTCTCTCTCACGTTCTCTCCCTCAATCCCGATCTCCCCCTCTCTGTTTCTGGTGTGTTCCCCAGCAGCGTCGTCCTTCTTCGGTAAGTGGCGGCGCGAATAGCAATGATTTGGGTCGATTTTGGACGTTTTCGACGAGCTTTCAGCGTGTGTAAGTTGGATTAAAGATTATATTGATTGATTATCATGTTTAATCGAATATCCACTCATTATTAATTTCGTTCAGCAAGTTTTTCCCTTCAATTCCGACGATTCAAGCAGTAGGTCTTCGAGTTTCAGCATCTTTGAGCAATTTCGGCATTGGGTAAGTGTTTTACATCAAGGATTGAGGTTGATTTTAGTGTTTATTCAATTACCCATTGATGTTAGCTTTCAATTTCAAGGTACCCATAATTTTTAGAGGTTTAATCGTCGAAATTGCAGCAAAATTGGAACCCAACCATCAAGCTTAAATTTTGTTTTGGTGAGTTTCCTTTCCCCGAATGTGCTTCGTTAGCGATTATGTTGGTACGAGAAATTAATAGAATAATTTCTCCTAATTTTGGAAACTTTTTGTAGGACCGATCATGTAACGACCCGACTTCTTAAATAGTCTTTTCGAGACCGTTACGACAATGCATGCTTTGGAGGCATTTTTAAATAAAGGGAAAAATACACTTTTGGTCCCTGAGTTTTCAAACTCAACAAAAATGCCCCTGAGGTTTGAGATAAGGAGCACTTTGGTCCCTGTCGTCAACTTTTCTGTTAAATTTTAACGGTTGCTAACGTGGCACTATTATTTTAATAAAAAAGATTATTTTTTAATTTTTTTAAATAAAAAATATTAAAATAACAAAATAATATTATTTTTATTATTATTCATTATTTCTCCCCCTCTCTCTCTTCTTCTTCTTCTTCTTCTTCTTCTTCTTCCTCTTCTTCTTCTTCCTCTTCATCATCTTCCTCCTTCTTCTTCTTCCTATCTCCGGCGGCCGGCGGCCACCGCTTGCTGCCGGCGGCACATTTTTTTTTCTTTCTTTCTTCTTCTCTTATTTTTCTTCTTTTTCCCCTCTTTCCACTGTTTTTTTAAAAAAAAAAGTAAGAAGAATGGAGGACCGGCATGAAACGGAGGAGGAGGGAGGCCCCTCCTCCCTCTCCGTCCAGATCTGGATGGAGAGGGAGGAGGGAGTCCCTCCTCCCTCCTCCATGTTTATTTTTTTAAAAGAAAAAGAAAGAAAAGAAGAAAAATGGGGTAAGAGAGAAGAAGAAAAGAGAAGAAAAGAGAGAAAAAAAAAACAGTTGCCGGCGACCGGCGGACGGCGACTGACAGTGGCTGCCGGTCGCCGGAGTTAGGAAGAAGAAGGAAGATGGAGGAGATGTAGAAGATGGAGAAAAAGAAGAAGAAGAAAGAGAAAGGGAGAAATAATAAATAATAATAAATATAATATTATTTTGTTATTCTAATATTTTTTATTTAAAAAAATTAAAAAAAAAATAATTTTTTTAATTAAAATAATAGTGTCACGTCAGCAACCGTTAAGATTTAGCAGAAAAGTTGACGGCAGGGACCAAAGTGCTCCTTATCTCAAACCTCAGGGGACCAAAGTGTCACTTAACCCAAACCTCAGGGACCAAAAGTGTATTTTTCCCTAAAATAAAATAATTTTAAAACATAAACACTAATTTAAGTAAAAACCTCAAAACAAAAACTTTTATTCGGGATTCCTAATTTTTAAAAGTTTTAAATATTTTTAAATAATTTCCAAAATATAAATGTACATGGCCTCTAGAAAATTTCTCAAATAAATTTACAAATCAAATAAAGTGAAACAGAATTCTTAAAGCGGAAGAAAATTAAAATATGAAGTTCATGGTTCCCTCATGGCTGCCTAACGAATTCTCATCAATCGTCTTTCACCTGCCTTTGCCTTTACCTGAAAAAAAATATTTTTGAAAAGAATGAGTATTTAAAATACTCAGTAAGTGACCCTACTGTTGAGGTTGGGTCACACTTAAACACATTTTAAAATAAAAAAAAAATATCTATTTGGTGGCTCTAAACTTTATTCTTAAACTTTAATTAGAGATGATATACATCAGTTTGATGCATATCCTAGACACATCAATTTCATGTGTCTCCTACAGAGGTCGTCAATTTCCCAAAACCTCGAGGTCGTCAATTTCACAAACCTCGACTTAGGTACATCAATTTCATGTCCCTAAGTCTTGTGTAGGCATCTCTGAATGTACATCAATTTCATGTACACTTATAAAGTTTAACAAAACTCATCAATATTTAGAACTCATACATATAATGAAATTCTAAGAGACCACCAACTCAAATATTTCAAACATCAACTATTGCAAATAATAATAAATAACTTATAAATGAGAGGATATACATCAATTTCATGCATATCCTAGACACATCAATTTCATGTGTCTCCTATGGAGGTCGTCAATTTCACGAAACCTCGAGGTCGTCAATTTCACAAACCTCGACTTAGGTACATCAATTTCATGTTCCTAAGTCCTGTGTAGGCATCTCTGAATGTACATCAATTTCATGTACACTTATAAAATTTAAGAGATCTCATAAATCATTTAAACTCATACATTTAATGGAATTTTGAGAGACCACCAACTCAATTATTCCAAATATCAACAAATGCAAGCAATGATAATAAATTTCATGCTTTCAACAATTTTCATAAACGCATACGAAATTAAAATAATAAATCTTTC
Organism: Luffa aegyptiaca; assembly: GCA_017139565.1. Lineage (NCBI taxonomy): Eukaryota > Viridiplantae > Streptophyta > Magnoliopsida > Cucurbitales > Cucurbitaceae > Luffa > Luffa aegyptiaca. The sequence goes on from CM029401.1 coordinate 32,237,788, forward strand.
ATGCACAATTTTCATGCTTTTAACGATAATAATAAATTTCAAGAACAACTCATAAGCACAAGAATTTTAGAAAATCAAACACGCGCACCCAATTAAAAAGTTCAACAATAAAGCCACTTACCTTGGCTTATCAATCCTTATTTTAAACTCCAATTTAACTCCAGCAACGTCGATCACGACCACGAACCAACCAATACAAACGAAGTCGTCGCTTGCTGCCCAAGTTCTAAATCAACTTAATTTCAACAATCCAAGTTCTAATCTCTAAGAGTGCCTAAAATCAAGACCCAATCCAACATGGGTACCTTGAAAACCATAACCAAAATTAGTGGGTATTCAATTAAACCTTGAAATCAATTCTAATAAACTTGAATCTCAATTACCCACTCAAGATTTTGCCAGAACTTAAGCGGAGAACTTGACGAACGAACTAAACAATGGATGGGTATTAAACTAAAAACTAAAATCAAGCAAGACAACCTTCAATCTAACTTACCCAATGCCGAAACCGTTCGAAATCTGGCTTAAAACGTCACCTATAGTTGCTGGACAGACTTCGAATTGCTCCAAGATTCGATAATTCGACTCCAAATTGCTTGAGATACCAAAGATTCAAAGACCAACATCAATGGCATTCATGACTACACCAAATTGGCCAAAACCACTCCAAAATAACGCTTACCCACTCCAATCGTGCCGAAACTATATCTCTTAGTTGGTAGAGGAACTCAAGGTAACTTAGGTGAGATTCGACCCCTCTAACTAGGTGCCAACTAACTATTAGATGGGGCGCATTCTCTAGAGGATGCCTACTTACCTCTTAGATGGGAGAGGAACAGAGAAAGGGTAATTGTCCATGTTAAGGCCTTTAAAGAAATTCATAATATAAGAGGAAAAAAGAATAGAGTCTCACTAGAAATGTATGAACCATATTCACTAGAAAAGCATGAATCATGTTGTATGTGTTTGCATATCCTGACCCTAATAGTGGAGTTACTTACTGAGTATTTTAAATACTCATTTTTTCCATGAATAATTCTTTTTTAGGTAAAGGCAAGGGCGTATGAAGGTGATTGATGAGGGTCTGTTAGACAGCCATGGAAGACTAAGACTCATGAATTTCATGTTTTCCTCCGCTTTAAGAACTTTGTTTTTACATTCTTTCAGTTTATGAACTTGTTTAAAGAACTCTTTAGAGGCCATGTTTGGTTTTAGTTTAAAAGTTATTTGAGAATGTTTTGTGATTTTAAAGATAGGGATCTCAAATAAAGGTTTTATTTTGAGGTTTTTACTTAACTTATGGGTTCATATTTTAAAATGTTTTCTATTAGAAAGGCCTCTATAGCATGCATGTATGGTAACGGTCCCAAATAATTTCATGTTAAGAGTCGGGTCGTTACAGTTGGTATTAGAGTCCAGTTTAAGGGTTCTGTAGACTGCTTACATCATAAGCTTTAAGTGTCCCCATGGATACATAGCAAGATTCTTGTCATCACCAGGTATGCCCTTGTAAAAGATTATGTTTTAAATAATTATATGTTTATGTAAATATTTCTCATGAGATGTGTTGTTATCCATGTCTTTTTAATTTTCGGTTAATAATTAGATAGGCTTAGTTGGGTATAGAAATTTGTAAGGGTGTTTCCTCATATGAGAGTAACAGGCAGATGTGGTAGACCAGCCAAGGCAAGGGTGAACCCTTATGAAGTGGATCCACCCTTGGAGCAGTTGATGAACGATGAGGAACCACCATTGGATCAACAAGTGGAGCAAGAAGCAGAGCCACTAGTGGCAACACCTGAGGAATGCACCGTGACGACATTGTTACAATAGGACCTTGAGAGACAAAAGTTTTTCAAAAGTACCTAGATAATCAAGGCGGTCTCTTGAGTAAAACTTCAACGGAAATTGTTTTGAGTACACTTGTGGAGTTTAAAGTTGATGGGCTAAGTAAGGTATTTTGATTTCCATGTATCGTGCCAAAAGAATATAAGATACAAAATAAAGTAGGTGATTATAGGAAGAACTTTTACAAAATACATATGTTAGTCAATATGATCAACAAAGAAAGTCCAACTAATTTGGAAAAGATTTGGGACTTAAGAAGAGAAAAGTAAGTTGTAGGTTGGAATTGAAAAGTTATTTTTCAAGATATTTCAAGCTACTTGGATGCTATTCGTACCATTGATATGAAGAAAATACTCTAGTTTACTTGGGCCAAGAAAACTTTTTGGAGTTTTAAAAGAAAGGTTAAATAGTTAAAAAAAAAAATTACTTGAGATCCAACTTAGAACTCTTAATGTAAGACCTATGGGATGATTGCAAATAGATTCATGTTTTTCTTTATTGAGGATGAATCTTGCTTCGAAAAGCTTTTTTCTTAAATTTACAAAAGAGCTAGAGGAAAGAAGTTTTTAAATGAAGTTGATTATTTTCAATAGTTGTCAAAGAACTATTGAAGTAAAATTTGGAGGCTTTATTAGTGAAGTAATAGATTGTTGGTCTCCTTAAAAAGTTTATGAGAATCTAACTTTGGAATAATATTAGTACGAGAAACTAATGAAGGTGTTATCTTGGTTGAAAGGAGAAATTAAGTTAGCTTGGAATAAATGAAGAAATTGTGCTAGATTTAAATACAACAAGTTGAACCTTTCAAGATTACTACCCAACTGGGTGGTAGATTTCAACATGGAGCTTGAGTAGAGGACCACCCTCATTCCTAAGGATATATAAAATGACCCTCTCAAGTCGACAAAGCTCAAGTCATAAAAACAAGAGCTAATAGACAAATGTTCTAACACCCTTGTGTTTTGCCATGAGGTGTGCCAGCTTTATTTTTTAAGAAAAAGGATGGGTCCGAGCAACTATGTATCGATGGGCAAATATGGAACAAAGCAACTATGATGAACAAATATCATCTCTCTAAAATAGGTGACCTTTTCGATCAGTTACAGGGAGCAACAGTGTTCTCTATGATTTGTTTGCGTTCAGGTTACCACTAGTTGAGGATAAGGGAGGGGGATATCTCGATGACAACTTTCAGGTCCATATATGGGATTTCGAGTTCACTACAAGGTCGTTCGGCAGGGGCGGATTTAAGAAGGGGCCAGAGGGGGCAACCTCAATTTCAAATAGTATATAATATTTATAAAATTTGACCCCTATGTAACCAAATCATGACTTTGCTTTGTTGGTTTCTTCCTCCATTCGTGCGCAGGTGTCCCCCCTACAAGTCTCGTGTTCAAAGCTGGATGCATTTTCATTTTGTTATTTGGTTAATTCCGTTTGTTGAATGCAAAATTACCCGGTCCACTGCATTTTGGTTTTTTTTTTTTTTTTTTCTGAAAACTACTACATTTTTCTTTCTTGATGATAAATCTCATGGTTTTTATATTTAATATTGGTAAATAGCATATATTTATGTTTACAAAGTAAATAATTTATACTTTTTATGGTAAACATTTTAAAAGTTAAATAATTTATATTTTTATAGTAAACATTTTTAAAGTTTTGGTAAATTGTTTTTCGAAAATTAATTTCACATAAAAAAATTTGATGCATTTTTAGAAAACCTTTACTCCCTATTTGAAGTTCAGTTTGTTTTTGGTATATTTATTTTGATAATGAAATTATACTTTCTTTTTAAAAATCAATATAAAATTATGTGCAAACAAATTTTATTTTTTTTGTTTTTATATTAAAAAAATGATACCATGTACAGTGATTTTTTTTTTCTTTTTTGGAAAAGCACAGTGATTTATTATAGTTTAGTAATCAATAGGTGGGTTAAATTATAAGTTTAGTCCCTAAACTTTAATTTTATGTTTGTGTCTATTTGGTCTCTAAATTTTAAAAATTTTCAATTTTGTGTGTAATAAATCCCTGAATTCTAAAAATGTCTAATAGGTGATCGACTTATTCTGTTTTTCTTAAATTTAAGTTTAGGGATAAAATAGACACAAACCTAGAAATTTAGAGACTAAACTTATAGTTTAACCTAATCGATATTTGATTGGAATGTATCAAAAAAAAAAAAATAACTAATCGATATTACTTAATTTGCATATTGCATCAAAGCATAAAAAATTACATTCATATGAAGTTGTGCCCCCTCTGACATAAAATCATGGATCTGCCACTATCGTTCGGCCTAATGAATATACTTGCAGTCTTTTATAGATTTGATGAAACAGGTGTTCAAGGAATTCCTAGACACCTTTGTGATCGTGTTCATTGAGGATATTTTGGTTTATTCCAAGTTAGATGTAGAACATGAGACAAACCTGAGGAAAATCCTGACACTACAAAAATCAAGGTCTCTCCTGACGCGCCAATGCGTTGGGAAAGATCGACAAACGGTCGGCAAAGGGTCTCCCGACGCGCATCTAGCCGTCGGGAAAGAAGTCAAAAGAAAAGAGTCAGCAGAGCTTCTGTCGACGCGTATTTTGCATGTATCGGCAGAAATGGTCTCTGTCGACGCGTGAGTCAACGCTTCGGCATAAATGTGGCAGGGGGCTATTTCTGCCGACGCGTTGACTGTGCGTCGGCCGAAATGGTCTCTGCCGACTCGTGAGTCAACGTGTCGGCAGAAATGTGGCGGGGGCTATTTCTGCCGACGCGTTGACTGTGCGTCGACAGAAATGGCCTCTACCCACGCGTTGATTTGCAGGTCGGTAGAAAGCCCACGTGATGGCTCTGCCGACACCTGTCATATGGCGTCGGTAGAGCCTTTATTTATCATTTTTTTTTGTTTTTCTATTTTTTCTTTTTTGAAAGTCTAAAATCAACACATTCAAGATATAAAAATGAAAATGCATTCAATTTTATTATCATAAATAAATTCATACATCAAAAAGTTAATTACACATATACATGAAACTCGAGAGATATAAAATCCATACATTATAAATTGAAGTACAGAAGACTAAAGTGATAAAAAAAAATTGACAAAATTAAATGTATTGTTTGTTACACATAATTCTAATAAGAAGTTAGAAGCGAAAATCTTAAGTTACAGAAAGCATCTAACAAGCTCGTGGTGGCCTCCAAACGATATAGATGTGTCCTTCCATATCAAGGTTGAGTCGAATCATCTGCAAAAGATCAAAGGAAGAAAATCAATTTACACTCATTGAAATTTCAACCATCCAAAAAGCTAGAAACGAAAGTCTTAAGTTAAAAAGGAACGATTATGTTAATCTTTTGAGCATATACACTCAATGTTTAATATACTAAATACAACTTGAAACTAAGTTTTACACTAACACTAAACCCAACTCTTGAAACTAAGTCTAAATTATTAACTAGATGCTCCGAAAAAATCGGCAGCATAACGACATAGAGAAGACTAACCCATATTTTTTTAGACCTGCTATGTTGGCTTTTTCACCCTTAATCTCAAATTAATTAATTTTAATTAATTAATTAATCAATGTTTTGATGATAACAAACCCAGTTTTTAATTACTGAAAATTTTAGTGTTTTAATGTACCCATAGCGTAGAGCTCGGAACAACGATTCCAACGCCTCTTGAATCTGTAACGACCCAGGTTCTCCAACCTACAGCCTAGTGACGTTACTACTCACTCTAGACTCTTAAGCAACTAGGACAACTCTCTTTAAACCGAATGTGCCGAGAATTTCGGCAGCATAACGGCGTAAAACTGGTTATCCCAAAATTTTACAAATACCTGATAAGCAAGCAACAAGCCAAACTCCACCAACTACAGCCAGATTTCACAAACTATCTCCTCTAGATAAATCATACCTTATCAATACATGCAATAAATTGAAACCACGCAGCGGAACTTAAAGACGTTTTATTAACAAAAAGAGTTAGTCCACTAGCTATACATATTATTAAACTTAACCAAAACCAACAAGTCTAGTTCATAAACTCAACCATTCTCAGGTGAATCCCTCACCATCACAGAACTACAAATCAAAACAGCTCAAACTATCTACCAAGCAACTAAGTAAAACATAACAACAGAAACCAACACCCTAGGAATTCTTCCTCGCAGTTCTCCTCCTCGCCACCAAGGTCCGGATCATCCTCGATACCTGCAACATCTAAAATGTTGGGGGGAAGGTGGGGAAGGGGGTATCAGTACAACCACGGTACTGGTAAGTAGCTCACACGAGCCAGATCACAAGCATCAAACAAAGGCAAACAGCATGCTTCTCACACGCACACAACATGCTTTCAAAAGCAGTAAAACCAACATGCTCACAAAGCAATAACCCACACCATGCATATGCATCCCACACTATGCACCCAGACTCTGTTAGACCACACATGATTTACGCATCATGCTCCGCACCTAACGCATGAATTTTCACGCCATGCTGTGCAAACCAACACGTGAATTATGCGCCACGCTGCGCAAACCAATCGCATGCATTACGCGCCATGCTGCGCAAAACCACTCACATGCATTACGCGTCATGCTACGCAAAACTAAACACGTGAATTACGTGCCACGCTGCGCACCTACACTAAAATTACGCGTCATGCAACGCTACCGCTAGACACATGCTACACTTCCCGTGACACATGCTAGCCTAACCCCACATACATAACACGACATCCCATCATGCTAGAATGCAACACTTCGTCATGCTTAACAACAAACATAACATGCTTAAACAACAACCACAACTCAGCAAATCATGCTTATCACAATAACACACATGCTTATCCCAAGCACTGAACAGAATAAGCTCATCTCAAGCATTTCAGTACATTTTCAAACTTTAGAACATGCTTACACAAGTACAGAAATAAAACGTAGAAACAAACATGCTCCACACAGTCAACCAAAATCTAGCAAGTAGAAACTACTTACAAATGCTTTTAATACCAACGCTAGCTGGAACTGCACAGACTTGCTCCAAAACGAGCTTCCAACTACAAACAAACTACCAATCATTAAAGGAAGTCTATACTAAAGGAAAGCACCCTAAAACAAGATGCTAAAGGCGAAACATAACCCATAACAGTGTATTTCCTTGCTGGACAACATCTAAACATAACCCAAATTGAAAACCCAACGCCATTGAACCATGGGCAACCACGTCTAAGGTGTTACGGGCGATGGGTATTTGTTAGTTGACGATATTAAGGCTATACAGCCACTGGACAACAAGCAACAACCACCTAAAACGCATGAACGACACTCTAAGAGCTTCTAAAGCTTAGGCAATGCAAATAAGGCCTCGATAACTAATGAGACTTGGCTTAGCATGATTTTTAAGCTATGGGCAGCAACATGAACTCATTAAACCATGCTTCTAAACCACGGACAGCAAGTAAAAGCTCACTTAAACCATGATTTAAAAACCTACAAAGGGTCGGGAAACATTTTAAGGCAATAAGGCTTAATGGGCATTGAAGAACTAGTTAATTTTAACCAACAAAGCCATGGTAACCCACTTTAAAACATGCTCTAGAACCTTTAAGGGTTGGGGCAACACTTAAGAGCCTAGGTAACAAATGGGTAACGACATCACATGCTTTGAAAGCTAAGACAACTAATGAGCAACCTAACTTAAAAGCTATCGAACAAGCGACAACGAAGAAACTTACCCAAACGAACCCTCTTTCACGCTAGACGAGTTATTCTAACCTCGAACAGCGTGCTTGAATGCTCCTTGGGCAGTGGGTATTCGAATTAAAGTGTTTCGAACTTAATCGAACACTTAGACGGCGCTGCAGATCAGAATATCGAACACAATTAACTTTTCCAGCACCTAAAGCTAATGGGTAATCAAATTTAAGCTTCAACCAAGAATGGGTAAGGCATAAACTTACCAAACAGAGCGGTCTAAGGCCAAACTATCAGCTGGACATAGTCAAAAACGCGAAAGACGGAGTCTCGAAGTGCTGCCTGCGCGAGATCTAACCAAAACAATGCAAGGAACTCTTAGATCAACCTAAAACAACAAGAACGGAAGGGAAAAGGCTTACCCACGTCTTTTCTCGGCCAAAAACGCGGGGACAGAGAGAGAGACCTGAATCTTGAAACCCACGAAACAAGGAGGAAGGCGACGGCGCGAGCAAGCGGCGGCTGAACGGCTGGACTCACGGCCTCGCACGAGAGAGAGAAACTGAAGAGAGGGAGGGAGACCGACAGGAGAGAGAGAGCTCGCGAAGGAATTGTGTGAAGAAGAAAACGCACGGAAAAGAACCCACGCGGCGGCAGCAGCGTGCTTGCTGCGACAACACTGCTGACGAATGGGGGCGGCGGCGCTGCACGAATCGGTAGGGGCGAGGTCAGGCGGCGCTGCAATCTCCGGCAAGGGGGGGCTGGCAGCAACGGCAGAGGCTGAAGTTCACGACTGGGGGGCTGCCTCACGTGTGAAGAGAAAGAGAGATGAGGGAGATGGGGCTTAGGCCTTTCTTTTTTTTTTTTAATCTCCTTTTCCCTTGAATTTCTTTTTTTCTTTTCTTGAATAATCATAAGCACAAAAATTCTTCCAAGAATAGGATTTCCCCTCAACCGAAACCCAATATTTAGAGTATAATTAAATTATAACGCTTAAACTCCTCAACCAACTCAGACCAAGTCCAACGAGTTTTAGGGAGAGATTTAAACACGCTAATTTTCCTAAACACCTTAGTTTATAATTAAAATTCCCACAATACAAGCCAAATAATAATTTTATAAAATTCGACTATATCTATGGAATTTAATTAACACCAGAAGTGTACGGGGCGTTACAGAATCACTCAAATCGGAGCTAAAACGAAGAAGTTATAGCCGAAACAAGTTTTAACGAAATATACCGGTGGCGATGACGTGGCGGCTGAGTCAGCATCATAGACCAATCAGACGGCGACACGTGGAGCAATGGGAGAGTGACACATGGGGCCTTTTTGGTTATTTAAATATAATTATATATATATATATATATTTTATTAAAAATAATCTTGTGAGTCTAACGGTTATTTAAAAAAAAAAATCAAAATTAGAGAATGCATTTAATGCTACAGTTTGAAAAAGTTTATATATATATATATTATTTTAAATTTGTGTTTAACGGTAACTTTTTTTTTTTTACTTCTTTTTATTATTTTTATTATTTTTATTATTATTATTATATTTTTTTTTTACCGTTAATGCTTTAAGTATATATATATATATATATATATTATTATTATTATTATTATTTTAAATTTCTTTTAATCTCCACCCTTCCTTTTTCTTTAACACAAATCCAATGGTCCAAATTAAATTTAACTTTTTACCCCATTTCCCTCTCTTTTTAAACTCATCTTCCTCCCCAAAATTTTCAACAAACACATTTTACATTTTACAATCCTCCAAATCAAAAAGTTTCCATTGTTGCTCTCTCCAAGCTCACAATTTTTTCTTTTCATCTTATTCTTGAGAGAGTGTTATTGTATTGTGAGGATACATTTGTTGAGTGCTCAAATTTGTAATTCCACTCTATTGAGAGTTCTATTGTATTCTTAAAAAATTCCAACACTTGTAACGGTTTGATCTTAACCCTGGAAAGGATCGGGTTTGCTCTTGAACCCGTAAAAGGAGCGGTGGTGTAACGGTTGGGCTCTAATCCGTGGAAAGAGTCGAAAGGTTTTTATTCAAATTCCCAAGAGGGGCTTGGGGAGTGGAGTAGGTCGAGTTTGACCGAACCACTATAAAAATTACGGTGTCTTCTTCTCTAACTCTTTCCTTTTTATTTTTGCAATTAATTTAAGCAAATTTATTGCATGCTTTAGTTTGTTCTTATTTGTTTGCTAAAATTTGATAGAATTAAATTATCACACTTTTTGTCATCTTATTTGTTGCATAAATTGAATTTTTCTTATTGTTTATAAAAAGTGTATTAATTAGTTTAATTGGGTCAATTTAGGAAAAAGTTTAATTAAACCCTATTCACCCCCCTCTAGGGTTGCCATACCGATATCCAACAATTGGTATCAGAGCGGGTTGCTCATCTTGAAATAATTTTTCTTGATAAACTTAATTGTTTTTGAGCTATGGCAACTTTAGGTTTTATCCCTTTTACCGATAGTCAATCTATTACAAAGCCTCATTTCTTTAATGGTACTAATTATAGTTATTGGAAAAATAGAATGAGATTTTTCTTGCTTTCCATTGATTATGATTTATGGGATATTGTTGAAGAAGGTTTTAAAATTCCAACAAAAGATGTTGATGGTGTTAGCTCTATAAAACCTAAGGAAGAATGGTCAATAAATGAAAAGAAAGCATGCTCTTTAAATGTCAAAGCTATTAATTGCTTATTTTGTGCTTTGAATGAAATTGAGTATAATAGAGTGTCTATTTGCAAAACCGCTAAAGAGATATGAGATAAATTAGAAATTACTCATGAAGGAACTAGTCAAGTAAAAGAAACAAAGATTGACATGTTAGTTCATCAATATGAAATGTTTAAAATTGATGAAAATGAAGCTATTTCGATATGTTTATTAGATTTACTAACATTGTCAATGCTTTAGAAGGACTTGGGAAAAAGTACTCAAATCTTGAGAAAGTAAAAAAAATTGCAAACATTTGATATCTGATAAATACGGATGTATAGTTTTATTATACTTGTTATATATTGAATGTTGATATATATATATATGATTGCTGAGATTGTTTCCATGAATATATGCCTTGGTGTTCTGTATGCATATTATATCCCGGTGTATATGAATTATATATATTAGGTTATGGCTAGAGTAAAAAAAATTGCAAACATTTGATATCTGATAAATACGGATGTATAGTTTTGTTATACTGGTTATATATTAAATGTTGATATATATATATATGATTGCTGAGATTGTTTCCATGAATATATGTCTTAGTGTTCTGTATGCATATTATATCCCGGTGTATATGAATTATATATATTAGGTTATGGCTAGAGTAAAAAAAATGGCAAACATTTGGCCGGAATCCCAAAAGATTGAAAAAGGGATTCACCATTTGCTTTAAAAAAAAGTATCTAAGAATATTCAAAGAAGATTGAGTAATTTAGCCATAAAATGTCAATCAACAAATAAAAAATTTGAACGGCGTAGAAAAAAAGAAAGAGAAAATTGAGAACCTCTCTTTTCAATGAGAAAAGGAAAGAAACAGCTTTCGTTGACGAAGATATTAAATTGAGCCACTGCGCTTCAATTCCCATTTCAAATCGGGGAAGCTTTAGTCCACAGAGAGATTCTTCTTCGTTCTCATTATCGTTCTCGTTATTGGGTTGCGTACAGAATTTGCGGCCGACATCATACGCGCCAGCGCCAAGTTATTGCTAATGTAAATTGTGAGAAAAACAGGATTTGGACGCCATGAGAAATTTGGCCGCCGGCTGAACTTTTCTTCCGTTGCTGAAGAAGATCGATAAGTCGGTGGAGACGAAGAAGAAAGATCGTTGATTGGTTTTTAGGAGAATTCCCAATTGGAATAGGACAATATGACTTTCAATCGCCGGAATCCCAAAAGTTCAAACAATGGAAGGCAAAAAGGCAAATAATGTATCACACAATTTTCAGAACAACAGAAAAAGGAAAAATTAATACGTATTGATTAAAAAATCCATAAATGCCTCAAAATCAGGAAATTTTTGGTGGGATATTATTGAATGAAGAGAGATAGTATGGAGCAAACTTAATGAGGAGAGATGAAGCCAAGAAGGGTAAATTTGTCACAAAAAAATGGAAAATCTAAATCAGAAAAATTTTCCTATCTTGGACATTTATGAAAAATGGGGTTGGAAGATGGTCATATGACAAAATTTCTGAAAAGCCTAAGGAAAAATGTCAAGAATGAGCCCAAAATATTTGGGCATTTGAACACACAAAAACCAAAAGAGATTCATGTGGCCAGAGAATTCTCAACCATGACATAAATGAAACATGCTTCTTAACCAGCCATGAAGGTCCCTAATCAACGATCTCAGATTGGAAACATGAAGTTTTGATGCTATAACAGGTAGTCTCCTTCTACTATTCATTTTTGAAAGGTTCGATTAATCCTAAACTCAAACTTGGAGATTCACATTCGCATGAACAAACAAAATCAAATGAGATTCAATATGCAGTGACAGTCGTACACAAATGCGATCATATTATATATTTATATTTACGGTTTAAAGTACAATAAATGATAGAGAGTAGAAGGAAGAGTAGGTAGGTATACAGTGTGGTCAATTTTTCTCTGAGTGGCTTCCTTCTCATCAGAATCAAATTAAACACATTCATATCCAAAAAACTTACAGAAGGCCCTAAATTTGTCATTGAAAATCATAGTGTTTCTTTTGATTCAAATAGAGCACATGGACAAGAAAGAATGTTATGGAAGGATCTTCCGAAATTTACTATGGAGTCTCCAACCTAGAGAGAAGTTGTTATAACATTTGCAGTTTTCATGGAGTTTTGATGATAGAGTTCAAGAAGAAAACAAGAGGCTTTTCATGGAGGCTGAAGCTCTGCCAACCAAAGATGATAGAGTTCAACCAAATGGAGCAGATGAAGAAGCTGCTGCCAAACAAGATCATGTTCTTCACAAGGTAAATATCTTTAAGTCTTTAACCCACTTTTTTTTTAATAATATTTTTTTGAAAAAAAAAATCTCTTTTACGAATTAATCTCTTTGAATTACAACATCAAGAAATTTTGGGGTTAATGTTTTTGAAATTTCTTGTCGATCTTGTGTGATTGAAGGCATGACTTCGAAGTTTCTCCAACGGCGGCGGCGTTGTTGGGTTTTTAACGGAAAAATCAACCAAATTTTCTTCATGTTTTTTAGTTGAAAATCATTTAAGTTTGTGGAAGGATATGGAGAATACTAATACAAAACTACTGGCATTGAAAAATTCTCGAACAGAGAAGATTTTTGAAGCTTAGCATTGGCTTCAAGAACATCGCCATGAGTTCAAGAAGGAGGTTTATGGTCCAGTGTTGCTTGAGGTGGTTCATATGTTAATACGTAGAAGGTTTAACAATCATATACAAACAGATACGAGGAACAAAAGTCATCAAGTACTTTGGCTAACCTGTTTGCACGGTTGCAGGCGAAGAGGGAACGACGACTGGAAGGCGAGGCGATAGACGGTTGGAAGGCAAAGTGAGCAGCGACGATAGCTTGATGGCGATAGGGATTCGGTGCCTAGAGAGCTCAACAGGGGGGATTCGACGAAGAGGAAGACACAAAATAGATTTTACCCTATTTTTATCTATTTTCTGCCGACGTCGTCACTAACAGCGTCGGCAGAAAGGCTTCTCTCGATATCCTCACTAATGGCATCGAGAGAAGCCCTTCCATGTATCCTCTCTCCCGACGCCCTTGACAAGTGCGTCAAGAGAGATACTCTCTTCCGACACGGTCAATTATGGCGTCGGGAGAAAGTGATCACATCTGTTTCTCCCGACACGGACCAGACGGCGTCGGGAGAAACAGCTTCTCTCGACGTGTTTTCCTAGCGTCGAGAGAAATGTCGTCGGCAGAACCTAATTTTCTTGTAGTGTGACAACATTAAGAGGAAACTAGTTATATGTCAAGATCTCTAAATGTGAAAGGCTTCAGCAGGTATTCTTTCTAGGACACGTGGTGTAGGGGGATGGGGTCTCAGTGGACCCAGCAAAAGTCGAAACAGTAACTAAGTGGTCTTTTTCGACTACTGTTATAGAAGTACGAAGTTTCTTGGGATTAGTAGGTTACTACCGTTGTTTGTGCAAAATTCCTCTAAAGATAGTTGCACCACTAACTCAATTGACCCGAAAGGGCAATCTATTTGTATGGAATGATACTTGTGAAGCAAGCTTATAAAAGCTCAAGCAGAGATTGGTTTCAGCACCAACGCTCACTATGCCTGATGAGACAGGGTTCTTTGTGGTGGATAGTGATGCTTCTAAAAAGGGCCTAGGTTGTGTCCTTATGCAGCATGGAAGGGTTATTGCTTATGCCTTCCGCCAGTTGAGTAATTATGAATGCAAGTACTTGACTCATGACTTGGAACTGGCAGAAGTAGTTTTTCCCTTGAAGATTTGGAGACATTACTTGTATGGTGTGAAGATCCAAATCTACATTGACCACAAGAGCCTAAAGTATTTCTTCACCCATAAAGAACTAAGCAAGAGGCAGTTAGATGACTCGAATTGGTGAAGGATTATGAAATAGAGATTCTTTACCACCTAGGTAAGGCAGATGTGTGGTTGCAGATTTGCTTAGTAGAGAGACAACCCATACTTCAACTTTGATTACAAGCCAAGCTCGTATACGGACTGACTTGGAGCAAGCAGGCATAGCAATGTTGGTAGAAGAAGGTGCCTCACAGTTGGCCAGTTGGCCCAGTTGACGGTTCAACCAACATTGAGACAAGTATCATTGACTCCCAGAAGGAGGATCCCAGCCTTAGTGACCTCTTCCACCAGGCAGAGACAGGTAAGAGGGAAGAGTCCTCCCTATCCTCAGATGATGGCCTTCTCTTCTGAGGGCGAATGGGCGTGCATTAGAGTGATGAGCTTAAGAACGAGGTTCTGACTGAAGCTCACAGTGTTTTTTTTTCGATGCACCCAAGCAGTAGAAAGATGTACCAAGATCTGAAGCAGTACTACTGGTAGCGTGGTTTGGAGAGGGAGGTAGCAGAGTATGTGAGCAAGTGTTTGATCTCTCAGCAGGTTAAAGCTCCAAGACAGAAGCCAGCAGGGTTGTTACAACCTTTAGATGTGCCTCAGTGGAAATGGGAAGAAGTAGCCATGGATTACATCGCCGGTCTACCTAGAACAACCAGAGGTGTCTCATTGATTTGGGTGATTATTGATAGGCTCACTAAGTTAGCACATTTCCTGCCAGGAAAGCCTATCTATTCTGTTGAGAAGTGAGCTACATGGAAAAAATCGGCAGGTTGCACGATTCCAGTTAAGATTATTTCAAGATAGAGACCTCCATTTCACCTTTAATTTATGGACCAGTTTTCAGAGAACTTTAGGCTCGAAGTCGAATTTCAGTGCAGCCTTTCATCCCCAGACTGATGGTCAGATAGATAGGTTAAATCAGACGTTAGAAGACATGTTGCGAGCATGTGCGTTAGACTTTTGCAAGCAGTTGGGACGACCACCTGCATTTGATGGAATTTGCCTATAACAATAGTTATCAATGTGCCAATTTTAAACTTCAGAAAACCTATTGACACAAAAGTTGAAAATCCAAGAGCCTATTAGGCACAAACATAAAAATTCAAGAACTAAACTTGTTTTTTAACCTAATAAATATCTAATATTATAATTTTTTTGTTATCTTAACTTATTGTTTAAATTCGTTTCTTTATCTCAAATATAAATGAAATTGATACAAACATTATTAAAATTTTGATATGTTGTTTTTTAAATATTAATCCTATAATATAAAAAATTGTAGAGGACAATTGAAATTAGTAGTTCCGTTTCATTTATGATTTTTTTTCATACTTGTAAATTACTTTTACGAAATTTTAAGTGAAACCCCCCCCCCCCTCCCCAAAACAAAAATTCTGGATCCGCCACTGATTTGCTTGAGTAAAATTTGTCATTAATTTAAATTGTAATTCCTAGATTATCTCATTCATTTATGTTATATTTGAATTGAAGTTTTCATTACATTTAGATTTCATTCTTTAGTATTTTAGTTAGTTTTATTGTTAAAAAATCCTATTGACTGTTTCCATAATATCTTTGTAAACTTAAAATTTTTTTATTAAATTTTGTCATTAAGATAAACTATATTTCCTATAATTTCTCATTGTATTTTGAATTTAAATTTTCATTAAATTGTAAATCCTAGATTCTCTTCTTCATGTATGTTGTATTTGAATATATTTCGATTAGGGGCATTTTCGTCCAATTCGTCTTAAAAACCCTACTATGGCCATTTTTCAAATGAAAAATTCGGATGACCAATTTTTCAAAACACCCAATTAAGAATAACCATTTATCTTTTTTTTTTTTTTTTTTTTTTTTGAGTTCAACAACATTGGGGGTGGGTGGTTTCGAAACTCTAACCTCTCGATTGAGGGTACATGCTAATTACCGCTAAACTATGCTCAATTTGACCAGTGGCGGATCCAGAACTTTACGTTGGGGGGCACAAGTTCATATTGAGTTAAATTACAAGCTTAGTCCGCGTGTTTTTAGATTTGTGTCTATATGTGGATTTTCAATTTTGTATCTAGTAAATCCATAAAGTTTTTATTTAGTATCAAGTCCTTAACTCATTCGATATATTTTCAAAAACTAAATATTCTATTAGACATAAATAAAACTTAATTTTCTGTCAGATAAGTCTTTAACTAATTCACCATTTTTTAAAAAAAAAATTAATGTATTTAATAGTTACAAAATTGAAAGTGTAAGGTTCAATTAGATACGAAATTAAATTTTATGTCTAATAGAATAGTTACTTTTTTTTATAAAAAAAAATAATATGTTTAAAACCCTTTAGATACAAAATTGAAAGTTTATGGATCTATTAGACATTTTTACAGTTAAAAAGACTTATTAAACAAAAAATTTAAAGTTTAAGGACCTATCAAACATATTTTAATATTTAGGAACTAGACTTGTAATTTAAGCTTCATATAAATATAATTTTAAATGCATTGGTCTAATATTTAGATTAAGTAATATTATTTAAAAAGTTATAATAACCCTAGAACTATTCATCTAAATATGAAGTAAAGAATGAAACTTGAAATATTTAAGATTTTTCAAAATAGGTTAAAGTTTATTTTATACCATTAGTTTTTTTTAAAAATAATTTAATAATTATTTTGTTTTTTGTTTTTATATTTGTATACAAAGGTAGATAAAATGAAAAAGATAAACTAAATTATAGTCGAATTTAATTAATATATATTCTAATTTAAAAATTGAAAATTGAAAAAAAAAAACCAAAACAGAAAAAATGTTAACGCTTAAAAAACGAAAAAGCAAAAAAGTATTTAAAAATTTAAAATTGAAAAAGGAAAAAAAAAAACCAAAGCAGAAAAAACGTTAAAAGAAAAAAAAAATTTAGAAGAAGCGAGCATTTAGATTACCTCGAACCTTAGACTTACCAAGAGAAACTATACATTGTGTCCCCTTGCCAAAAAACTAAACACTAAGTTAGGACTCAACTTGAACTAAGTAATACATGTATATAATATTTATAATTTGAGCCTGAATTTGACAACCATTTATCTAGTTGCCCCTAGGTAAAATGACTTTGATGTCAAAATTAATAATGGGCCTATTAGGCTATGGATCTCAAGATCAACCTGGCCTAATAAGACTTTGTTGGATCGATATGACAACCCTAGAAGGGGATGAATAGGGTTTAATGAAATTTTATAAATTTTTGGGGAATTGTAGCAAATGACTAGAAAAAAAATCCTATCTTGATTTTTGGCAACGAGAGTTTACTATTTGCTGGGCTGACTACCGCGTTTCTAGGAACTGTTTTCTGGATTTTTTTTTCCATTTATACCCATGGTATATACGTCTATAGACAGACGTCGTTAACGGCTAAAATCGGTTTTTTTCCCCATTTTTCGGGGGTGGATGAATCCCAATTTACAGGGAGTTCCGTTGGTGGTATATTTCCAACGGTCTTAAAATATCTACCTATTTTTTAGGCTTAGTTTTCACCCTTTCCAACGGTAAAAAAAGATTTAATCTTGGAATTTCTGCCCCTCATTTAAATGTTATAGATTTTTCTTTTTAGTTGTTGTATATCACGATCAAAATTCTGGTTGTAAGTTTGTAATTAGAAGTTGATTTCAATTTAATAGGCATTCCAGATATATACAGTATAGAGTCATATCCAAATATATCCATCTCAATTTTAGACTCCAATACACACAAGCAGATCATAAAGTGCGCAAATAACTCATACATTGTGGGGGGAGACACACAACTCATATACTGGGGGTATTATGAATGTATATAATAGTACAGACAGACAAGAATAGTGTCTTTCAATAGGCATTCCAGATATATACAGTACAAAGTCATATCTAGATATATACACCTCAAGGTTAGACTCCACATAGTAAGGAAGAAGGACAAAGTAAAAAGAAGCCAAAATTTGACAAAAAGGTAAAAAAGTTCAACTACATCCACCCCCGATGACCATGCTATTATAATTTGATTGTTTATTATTGTGCAAATCCCCGGAGACATATGTAGTAGTACATACAGGCAGGCAACAGAGCCTCGTTAAAAAAAAAAAAACAAAAAAAACAAAAAAACAAAAAAACGTTATCACATGTGTATACACTGCAGTGCTTACATAACTCAAAAGTAGGCATGTAATAAGCATGTACAAACATTGTGTGGGGGTAATACGCATATACTGGCATGGGTAATACGCATGTACATAATAGTACAGACAAACAGTAGAGTCCAGTACACTTTCACCCTTCGATACATGCATATCTAGATACATACATATTAGTTTTAGTCTTTAGTACACACATGTAGGTCATAAACGGTGCAAATAATATATGTATATATTAGTACATACCGCTCTTTTACTTTGCCCACAACTGATATATTGGCATGTGTAATACACATGTATATAATAGTACATACAGACAACAGAGTGTCATTCAACAGACATTCCAGCACACTTTCACCCTTTGATACACAGTACATATTCATATCTAGATTCATACATCTCAATTTTAGACTCCAGTACACACAAGCAATTCATAAACGATGTAAATAATATATGTATATATCAGTATATACCACTTTGACGGGGTCTACTTCATCAATTATATCCTTCTTCATCCGTTTGTCTTTTTTCTTGTTTTTCCTTGCATCTTGGGGGATTTGCACAATAATAAACAATCTGTTTATCTTTTGTCATGACTTACGGTTTTGGGGAAAAAAATGTTGTTACAATCAAGCAGGATAATCGCGTATTGTAAAAAAAAAAAAATCCCGAAAATCAAGGGATTGTAACTTTCAAATTAGTTATATGTGGGGTCTCTTTTAGTTCGTGAAAATGGAAGAGGATGTTAAGGAGAAAAAGATTGTGTATATGTGGGGGTATCTTCCCAGAGCTTTGTCGCAGAGGTCGCCGTTGCTGTCGCCGGTGGTGGTTCGACTTCCAGAAAAGGATGGCACTGACGGTCCAGTTTGGAGGGATGTTTTCAGTGGAGGTTGTGGGTTCGCCGTGGCCATTTCTGGTGACTTTTCTTTGAATCCCTTTCTGTGATTTTTGATGGGTTTGTTTGATTTTGTTTGTGTTGGGGTTTTGATCTTTTTAGTTGGGGGTTTTTTAATACTTGCATCACTAGATTTTGTTGATATGCTGAATGCAAGTCTAATATGTGGCCGGTTGTGATTTTTGCTGGCTGAAAATGGAAGGAGGAAGTAGCTTTTCAGTTCTTGAGGTTTTTTGGGGTATTCTCTCTCATAAACTCTTATTTGGGGGTATTCTCTCTCATCTAGATTTTCAAATTAGTTTCAAGCTTCCTAGAATTTCTCTAACTTTTTTGGGGTATTCTCTCTCATAAACTCTTATTTTAATTTTAAACGTTAGGAACACCTTAGACAGTTTGTTGGGGGCATTTTTGTCTTCTACAACTAGGAATTTATTAATCATAAAATCGTTTAGCCATCTATTTAATTTATAAACTTGTGTAGCTATTTTTCAAGCCAACTATTTATTTTTAGTCACTTTTCTTGTTGCCCCTAAATTTTTTAGTACGGTGGGCCCAATTTAAATAAATAAGCAAACTTTTTACAAAGAGATAATTTTAACACAAATTGGTCAACAAATTAGAAATAAATTTTAAACACCAAATTAATTCCAATGTAAATGTTGTCCATAAACATTAAAAATAAATTATAGGAATTAATTTCATGCAAATAACGAAAAAGAAAATTAATTGCAAAAATTAAATAGTAGAGGGTTAGAGAAAATAACATCAGAAATTTATAGTGGTTCGGCAAACGGCCTACTCCACTCCCCAAGCTCCTCTTGGGTATTCGATTGAAGAACACGACTTTTTCTACGGCTTAGAGTCTAACCGGTACAATGTTCTTTTTCCGGGAGCAAGAACAAACCTGATCCTTTCCACGGTTTAGGATCAAACCATTACAACCGCTTCTTTTTGGGCTCAAGAGCAACCCTTACAAGATTTGAAAATTTCAAGAACAATATTACAAACTCTCTCAAAGAGTGGATATACAAATTTTCGCTCACAAATTTGTAAGAAAATTTCTTACAAATTAATGCCCTCAAATGGCTAAGAAAAATAAAATTGAATAGCTCAAGAATCTCTCAAAATAAACTCTCACAATAAATTTAAAGCAACATTGAAGAATTTGAGAGAAGAAACATGTAAAAATTAGAGAGAATTTAGAGAGATGAATTGTTGTTGATTTTGTGAGAGAATGAGGGTATAAATAGGAAGGAGATGGAGTTGAAAGAAATTTGAAATTGAACTTAATTTGAACCATTGGATTGAAGTTAAAGAAAAATAAAGGGTGGAGATTAAAACAAATTTAAAAGTAAAAAGAAAATTAAAATAAGGGAAAAATACACTTTTGGTCCCTGAGGTTTAGGTTAAGTTACAGTTTGGTCCCTGAGTTTTCAAACTCAACAATTTTACCCCTGAGGTTTGGATTTCGTTACACTTTTAGTCCCTCCGTTAAATTTTCTGTTAAACCCTCACGGAATGCTGACGTGGCACATATTTTTTATTTAAAAAAATTATTTTTTTAATTTTTTAAAATACAAATTTATTAAAATAATAAAAGATTTTTATTTTAAAATTTTTTAATTTCTTTCTCTCTCCATCCTCATTCTTCTTTCTTCATCACCGACCTACCCGCCCACCATCCCTACCGGTGGCAGAACCGGCCATCAACCACCGTCGCTCGCCGGCGACCGCCAGTGGTTTTTTTTTCTTCTTCTTTTTTCTTCTTTTTCAGAATCACCGACGTTGACCCTCCTCAACTACCTCCCCGACTCCGCCTCCAAATGACCCACTTCTCCGCTGCCGGAAACCCCCGACTGGGAGGATTTCGACCAGATTTATTTGCGTGAAGCTTCGGGAGAATGCCTGCGCACACGGATCTGGACGCCTGCGTGGATGAGAAAAACACGGCGTGGGTCTCTTCGGGCAAAGCTTCGAGCCGTCGACGATTTTTTCGTGCGTGCAAGCGATTAACGGCGGCGCGAATGGGTCTCTTTGGCCACTGCGGCGTTGACGGCGTTTCTTCGTTGGCTGGCGGTGTGGGTTTCGAGCTGTGTGCCCGGCAGTGTGGGTTTCAAGCTGTGTGGCCGACGATGTGGGTTTCGATCTGTGTTTTTCGATGGGTTTCGAGCTGTGTGGGTTCCAATAGATATCATCTTGCTTTCATCGAGTTCTTCCCTTCGATTTCGTTGCCACTCCGTCCAAAGGCCTCGATCCGTCTGTAATCTCGACGATTCGAGTTGTGTGGGTTTCAAGCTTTGTTCCGATTCAGTAGAATCCGACAGGTTGACCGGTGACGGGAGGAAAAGAAAAGAAATCAGACTGTGTGGATTCGAGCGACGAGAGGGAAATCGGAGGGGAGATTGTAATGGAGGGGAATCGGTGATTGGCCGGCGACGGGAGGAAAAGAAAAGAAGAAGGAAAGGAGAAGAAAAAAAAATTTGTTGCCAGCGGCAGCCGATCGCGGGCGAGTGGTGGTCGCCCGTTGCCGGCGGTAGGAGTATTGAAGAAGGAGGGTGATGATGGTGAGGGGTTGAAGAAGAAATAAAAAAAGAAATAAAAAAGAAATAAAAATATATTAAAAAGTAATATTTTTAATATTTTTATTTTAAAAAATGAAAAAAAAATAATTTTTTTAAATAAAAAATAGGTGCCACGTCATCAGTCTGTTAAAATCTAACGGAAAAATGGATAGAGGGACAAATGAAACTAAAACCAAACCCCAGGGGCTAAATTGTTGAGTTTGAAAACTCAGGGACCAAACTGTAACATAACCCAGATCTCAGGGACTAAAAGTGTATTTTTCCCTTTTTTTTTGCGAGAATAATTAAATTGTTACAAATTTGAAAGTACGTACAGGGACTAAATAGTTACTTATTAAAGTTCAGGGACTAAATTGTTACAAAATTAAAATTAGAAGAGCTAAGTTGTTACAAATCAACATTTGGAAACTAAATTATTACTTTCATAAAAATTTCAGGGTTAAAAATGAAAGTACGTACAAGGACTAAATAGTTACTTATTAAAGTTTAGGGACTAAGTTGTTACAAAATTAAAATTAGAAGGGCTAAGTTGTTACAAATCAACATTTGGAAACTAAAAATTTACTTCGAAAAAAAAAAACATTTGGAAACTAAATTATTACTTTCATAAAAATTAAAAATAACTTTATGAATATGGTGGAAGACGATTGTCCTATTTGGACAAATGTCTGTGTGTAATAACTTTATTAATTAATAAATGAGAAATTGTTTAGATAACTTAAAATATGAAGCGTTAAAATAGAAGTTTTGAAATTATAAGTACAAAAATCTTGAAATTAGAGTACTCAAAAAAAAAAATCTTGAAATTAGAAGACATTTTATATATAATTAAATTACTCAAAACATTAAATATAGTATTGAGAAATGTGACGTTATACTGACATGATTATATATTGTCTTTTTTCTGATTATCATAAAGCACAGGCAATGGTGGTTCGCTTATGGTTTTCAACAACTAGTTGTTTCGTCTTCAAGAAAGCATCAAATTCCATCCTAAATCTTTCCATGGCTGGAGTAGGCAAGCAAAGAGGCACCAAAACTCCCTTTTCTCCTTTTCTATTCTTAAAAGATATAAAATGGCTCAACAAATTAGTGATGATTCTAGCCTCTCCTGCTGCAGGCCCTCCATAAGTTGCCTTCCCCCATCCAAAGTTCACTTCCTCAAATGCAATTTTCGTCAAATCTGAAATCATGTACGACCTAGTAGTCGTAAAATGAGGCCGTCCTTTGATCACCATGAGATTCGCCACAGACTTCACATATTCCTCTGTCACCTCTTCCTTAGCC
The DNA here is from genome assembly GCA_017139565.1 of Luffa aegyptiaca. Lineage (NCBI taxonomy): Eukaryota > Viridiplantae > Streptophyta > Magnoliopsida > Cucurbitales > Cucurbitaceae > Luffa > Luffa aegyptiaca. The sequence goes on from CM029401.1 coordinate 32,260,818, forward strand.
TTTCTAATCAGTTCTATAACATAACTTAGTGGGTTTTGGCAAAGCTTGCCAGCCGTGGTAACCGTTGCAGAAAAAGCTAATGCATTGCCATAATATCCCAACGGTAAAGAATTGAGCTTGGAGCGTAAATTCACGATGCAAAGACAGCGCACTTCCTCCTCTGGGCTAAGCTTGAGGACTTTGGTACGAAGGCGCCATATGTAGGCTGAGAGGAGCTCGAAGGAGGAGCAATGGCAGACGTGTGAGGGTAAGGTTTTGCGAATGGCAAGTATCTCAGTTGACCCGAAGAAGAAGGAGCGGTGAGCCATATGGTTTTGGGGAAGGATGGTATTGTTGGTGTTAATGAGCTGTTGGTCGTATTCGTGGTGGATGCAAGTGATTCTGGGAGGATCACTTGCGTTTAAGAGAGCCCTTTGCCACACTGGAGGAACTGACAAAATAGGAGCTCCACGAGCCATCTCTGCTACAGCTTTCAAGAATTGGAAAATACCAAAGCCATCGGCCATTGTATGATTGAAACGAAGTGCAAAGATAAAACCACCGCACTTGAGTCGCGTCACCTACACAGTCCGTTAAAAATAAACAAATTTAGTCAAAGTTTCAAGTTCATTATTTAGCCATTTTTTAAGATATTAAGATATTTGCAAATCTAGCTATAATTTTTTAGTTTTGCAAATATAGCAAAATTTTTAAAATCTTATTTTCGTTTTTTTTATTATTTCAGTTTTATCCTTGTTGGTATATCCACGGGTATATTAATAGTATATCTGATATACTTTATATTTACTTACTAATATACGAAATATAAATTATTTATATTTACTTACTGATATACGAAATATAAATTATATCAGTTAACTGATATATCAAATTTGATATACTCAAATGAATACAATTATATACCTAATATACTAATGATATATCAAATATATACTTGATAATTGTAACCTTTGATATAATATAATGACATATCTGATATATGAATGTTGTTATATCAATGATATATACTTGATATGTTACTTTTCTCTACTTATATTTGTTATGTTTCATTTTCTCTTTATTGAATTGTTGTGTTATTTACATATTTTAAACAAAATGTTTGTCTTTTATAACATAAAATGTTTTTCTTCTATACCTGTTATGAATGTTTATATACCATTGATGCCCACGCCTCCATGCGAGCCTAAGTTTTTTAGCTTAGTGCCCACGCCTACATGCGAGCCTATAGAGCCCACGCTTACATGCGAGCCTATAGAGCCAACGCCAACATGCGAGCCTAAGTCTTTGAGCTTAGTGCCCACGCTTCACATGCGAGCCTAAGTCTTCAAGCTTAGTGCCCACGCTTACTTGTGAGTCTAAGCTTTTCAGCTTAGTGCCCACGCCTACATGCGAGCCTAGGCTTCTCAGCTTAGAGCCCACGCTTACTTGCGAGCCTAGGCTTTTCAGCTTAGTGCCCACCCCTACATGCGAGCCTAGGCTTCTCAGCTTAGAGCCCACGCCGACTTGCGAGCCTAAGCTTTTCAGCTTAGAGCCCACGCCTACTTGCGAGCCTAAACTTTTCAGCTTAGTGCCCACGTCTACATGCGAGCCTAGGCTTCTCAGCTTAGAGCCCACACTTATTTGCGAGCCTAAGCTTTTCAGCTTAGTTGCCCACGCCTACCTTGCGAGCCTAAGCTTTTCAGCTTAGTGCCCACGCTTCTCATGCGAGCCTAAGCTTACTGCTTAGTGCCCACGCCTACATGTGAGCCTAGGCTTCCACGCTTAGAGCCCACGCTAATGCACACGAGCCTGGACTACCGAGTCTACCTCACCTCAGAGCTCAAACACTTCATGTAAGTCAAGCTCACCCGGCGGAGGCCGAGACCGAGTACCTCTTGCCGAGACCGAGCACAAACCTTATGTCAGGATTGTGTGGAGACAAAAGCAACCATTGGCCCTCAATTTGTCGTGCATGGAAAGAAAAGAAGGAGAATGGGCCAAGGCCCATTTATCTTAGGTTATGCATTATATAGTTATATAAATATGTATGTTGCCGCTAGAGTGAGGGGAGTGATTTTTCGGCAGAGAGCAAATTGTTTGTGGCGTCTGAATGCAGTGACCGTGAGGGTGGTTTTTCGGCTGAAGCTTTCTATGCGGCAGTGAGGGAAAACTTGAGAGAATGAGATTTATTCTCTTGTGTTGGTGAGGGTTTTGTTTCTTTGTTGATCCCAAGCTATTGGGTTGTGATACTTGGAAGTCAATAGCTTTTGTTGGGCTATTGAGGGTTAGTTTGTAGCGTTATTGAAGGCTTCCTGTAATCTCCCAAATTCTAGTAGAACCTGCAGTTGCAGAAGACTGGACGTAGTCCCAAGCTTGGGGCGAACCAGTATATTTTTCGGTGTCGTTTCTTTTTCCCTATCTCTTTTATTATTTTCGTGACTATTATTTTTGGCTTGTGTTGGCTTAACCTGTGGAAGGGGAGATAGTTATAATATTATTGATTGTCGTCATAATATTATTGTTATTTGTATTCCGCGTTTTCTCCCAACACCTTAAAGGTATTATTCTCTTTATTTAACTATGTTTTATGTTTTAATGAAGCTTTACTTGAGATTGAGGGCTACAAAGGGGATATGCACTCCCTATTAAACAAAAAGCAAGTAACAGGAGATATGCACTCCCTATTAAACAAAAGGCACACTAGCTTAGCATGTCTAACCAATGGTTACATGTTCTGGCTTATTCTCCTATTGTTTTCCTTCAAGGACTAATGTATGAATGCAGGGAGCTAAATTTTAGGCTAACAGGGGCATGAGGCCGAGGCCGACCCTAGCCTCTTCCCTCATCCTTCTTTTGCAGAAATTAACTCTTCGATGCAGGATCATGAGATCTTCTATTTTTCCTACATTTTACTTGTGGATAAGCACTGGATCTGGAATGAAGCACTCCGAATGACCAAGAACGGGGGTCTCGCTGTGCTCGGCCTCTTCCCGAGGCCAAGGCCGACCAGAGCCACTTTTGTAATCTCTCACCTTTCTCATTTCCATTTCACCTAACCCCTATTCAGGGAGTTTCTACTTTGTCTAGCTTGTCCTATCTTGTAGGATAACAAGGAATTCATTCATACTCTTAAACCGGGCTTAAGGAGCTCGACCAATAGCAGTAAGTCGCACCTGAATCCCAATTCAAGAGTGGGGGCTTACTGTTATGGGTAATTTTGGACCACCCCAATGTACAAGGAGCTGACGAGGACAATCGAACAGAAATCGGATTGGAGGATGGACCCCGGGGGTGAAACGAGCCAGTGGGTCAAGCCAAGACCGTTTGGTCCCTACTGCCTCTGGTCGCCCCGGTTCCGCCTGGTTTGTCCCGAAATGCCTCCGAATTCCTAAAAACCTTAGGAGCATGAACAGGTATTTGCCACTGAAGAAATGGATCTGAACTCTATTCTCTACTCTCTCTCTTGCTCTCTAGCCCTTCCTTCCGTTTTCTGACTTAAGCATCGGAGGCGGTGTGGCTAGAACCACACCGGTGTGCAGTTTACTGTCTTGCAGGCCACGTCTTCCCCCCTCTCAAACAAATTTACCGTTGGTGGCACGTGAAGGTCAGGTGAGTTCCTCCCGATCAAATTTGACCATCAACATATATTGTGTTAGACTTATTTTAATTTAAACAAAATGAAATGAGTTTATTACATGTATCAAAGTTTTTTTTTTATTATTTTAATGATTCTGCATTTTAGAATTTCAAATTTAAAATATAGATTTCCTAAAACATTGTTTTTCAGAATTTATATTATTTGGATCACACAACCCAGAAATAATTTTAAAAGCCAAACCTGTCAAACAAATATTAATTTGATAAATTTGATTTAGTGAAGCTGAAAACTAAAAATTAAATTAAATCTAAATTTTTCTCAAAAAAAAAAAAAAAACAAAATCTAAATTGAATACAAAACATGCCTTTTAAGTTACTCGAGTGTCATCTTACATTATGACGATTGCCGATATTTCTTCCTCTTTCTTTTTTCTTTTTTTTAATAATTGAACAGAAATGGCATTTAATGTAGGCAACTGTTGGCTATCCCATAGTTAATAATGTACTTTTTTAATAATGGTTAAAAAAATTCATGGTTTTTTTTAGCTGACAACACATTTGAAGGTGAAAGATTCAAATCTCAAACCTTTTGATCAAGTTACATGTCAATTACTATTTAGTTATGCTCACTTTGGAAAAAAAAACTCATAGTTATTGACAAAAAATTTGATAAGTACTAATAGGAATATCTAATGAGTGATGCTCTTGGTCGGGATTGAACCTCCGACCTCTTGGTCGGGATATAAGTTTTATGTCAATTGAGTGATGCTCTTGTTGGCAATTATTCTTTAATGTTGATAGACCATACACCATTTTTAAAATGACACTAACATAATAGACAATGAATGAAAGTAGTATCCATGCACTCATAGTATAAGAACTTTTCTCTTATTAAAGCCTACATCAATACTAGTTCCAAAAACATAATTTTTTTAGATTTATATTTTATTTTTATATTTAGAAACTATTAAAGGGGTGTGTTTGGCCCAAGGAGTTGGGTGAAGTTATTGTTTGGCCCCAAGGACATACAATACCCAATTGTGAAGCCCACAAACTTATTAATCAATTATAATATTCTATTGTGGACCCCACAAACTTATTAATTCATATTCCAACATTTTATTGTGTGTCTCACAAACTTATTAACTCTTATTCCAACTCCATAGGACAAAACAATTCCAATTTCATAACTCTAACTCTTTGGGTCAAACACCCACTAAGAATTTACATTAAAAGGGTGTTTAATAAATAAGAATGAAATCTTCAAACTTATTCTCGTTTGATAATCATTTGGTTTTTGAAAATTGTGTTTGTTTTTTCTCACTATTTCTTTACAATAGTTTTCATCCTTCTAAAGAAAAGATTTGAACTCTTAGCCAAATTCCAAAAACAAAAATAAGATTTTAAAAACTACAGCTCTGTTTGATGACCATTTGATTTTTGTTTTTTTTTTTTTTGAAAATTAAGCTTATAAAACACTACTTCCACCTATAAATTTCTTTGTTTTGTTTCCAAATTTCTTTCCATGTTTTCAAAAACCAAATAAAGTTTTGAAAACCAAAAAGATTTTCTAAAACTTTTTTTTTTAATTCAGCTATGAATTTAAATGTGTTCTTTATAAAGATGAAAATCATTGTAAGAAAATTTGGTTCAAACAAGCATAATTTAAAACCAAAAACCAAATGGTTATCAAACAGAGCCTTAGACCTTGTTTGATAACCATTTGGTTTTTGGTTTTTGGTTTTTGAAAATCTTGCTTGTTTTTTTTCTAATTTTCTTACCATGGTTTTCATATTTATTAAGGACATATTTGGCTTCTCACCCAATTTTCAAAAACAAAAACTACTTTTTTAAAACTGTTTTTTTTTTTAGTTTTCAAAACTTGAGTTGGTTTTTTAAAACAAGGGAAGCGAGTATATAACAAAACAAAGAAACTTATAGGTGGAAGTAACGTTTATAGACTTAATTTTCAAAAACTAAAAACCAAATGATTATCAAACGAGACCTTAGTTTTTAGTTTTTGGTTTTTCAAAATTAAGCTTGTTTTCTCCCAATTTTGGAATTGTTCATATGGGGTTGATAATTCTTAAAATTTTCGAATTGTTCATGAGGTTGATAGTTTTATAAATTTTTTTTTTTTTTTTTTAATAATGGATACTTTGATAATGTTGAAGATGTGAACTTTGTTAAAGTTATTGGTGAAAATTTGGTCGATGGATCTTGAAAGTGTATTATTTATTTGTTTGATGAAATTATGTTTGTTGCAATATATCAAATTGTTGGAACACTATACCGGAGATTTAAGATAATGGGGAACAATTATTAGAACTAGAAAAAAAAATCACAAACAAACATGACACACCAACTGTGTCAAAAACTATATATATATTAAAGTGTCACAAACTAATTAAATTCACATTCTCACGATGTCAAGATAAAAAAAAACATTTAACACAATAACACTGTCAACTTTTGAAATAATGATGATATATAATAAATTTCAAGAATTTCTATACATGACGTGTTAGAAATGTCAACAAGCTTAAAATTCTTGACATTTGAAAAATATAAGGAAAGTATATCTTGACGCTTCTCTGTTATATATATCACATTTTAGACATCTTATTCTTGACGATGACTTCTTCGACGGGTATTAGAAATTGACATTCCAAAAATGTCAAGTAATATAGTTTTTCTTGTAATGTTTGGACTCAAACCAACGCCGACCATCAACATGTCGGTTTTCGTTGGTTGATTTCGGAGAGAATAATGCTAATGTTGACAGCCGGATTGACCAACCACACTAGTAGTAGGTCAGTTTTCATCAATTTTGGGCTCGTTTGATAACGTTCTCGTTTCTTGTTTCTCGTTTCTGGTTTCTTGTTTCCTATTTCTTGTTTCTTGTTTTTTAAGAACTAAAAACATGAACATGTTTAATAACTATTTATGTTTCTTGTTTTTCTAAAAAAGAAACAGAAACAAATATGTGTTTGATAACTGTTTCTCGTTTCTTGATTTTTAGTTGAAATAAAATTTGGTACATATAATATAAAAATTATATATAACATACATTAAAATTATACTCAAAGGTTGTTGGTGGCGACTGGTCGGCGGCGACCGGTAGTCGGAGGTCAACGGTGGCGCTCGATAGTCAGAGGTCGACAGTGGCGGTCGGTCAGTGGAGGTCGGCGACGACCGATAGTCAGAGATCGACGATAGCAGTCGATCCCGGCCGGCAGACAGATGTCGACGATGGCGGTCGGTCGACGATCGGTAGTCACAGGTCGAACGTGGCAGTCGGTCGGCGGAGGTCGGAAGTCAAAGGTCGACGGTGGCGCCCGGTAGTCAGAGGTCGACAGTGGCGGTCGGTCAGCGGAGGTTGGCGGCGGTTGATAGTCAGAGGTCGACAGTAACGACCGGTCGGTGGGGCCAGTAGTTTGAGGTCAATGGTGGTGATTGGTCAGTGGAGGTCGACAGCGACGGGTCGTCGGAGGTCGACGGTAGCAGTCAGCCACGACTGGTAATCGGAGGTCGACGATGGCAACCGATCGACGGAGGTCGACGATGGCAACCGATCGACGGAGGTCGGCGACGACTGGTAGTCGGAGGTGGACGGTGGCAGTCGGCCGACGATGGCCGGTAGTCGAAGGTCGACGGTAGCGGTCGGTCGGCGGAGGCCGGTCAGTAGAGGTCGACAGCAGTCGATCGACGGTAGCGATCGGCTGCGGCCGATAGTAGTAGGTCGACAAAGGTCGGCAACGACCGGTAGTCAAAGGTGGACGGTGGCGGTCGGTCAGCAAAGGTCGACAACGGCCGATCATCGGAGGTCGAAGGTAGCGGTCGGTCACAATCGGTATTCGGAGGTAGACGATGGCAGCCTATCAGCGGAGGCTAGTACTCGGAGATCGACGGTGGCAACCGTTTAGCGGAGGTCGGCGGCACCCAGTAGTCAGAAGTCGACGGTGCCGCCTGGTAGTCAGAGGTCGACAATGAAGGTCGACGACGATTGATAGTTAGAGGTCGACGGTGGCGACCGGTAGGTGGAGGTCGGTGGTGGCCAATAGTCGGAGGTCAATGGTGGCGATCGGTCGGCGGAGGTCGACAGAGGCCGGTCGTCGAAGGTCGACGGTAGCAGTCGACCGCCAAAGGTAGTCGGAGGTGGACAGTGGCGGTCGGTCAGCAGAGGTCGACGATGGTCGGTAGTCGAAGGTCGACAATTGCGGTCGGTCGGTGCTGGCCAGTCAGCGGAGGTCAACAGCGGCTGGTCGTCGGAAGTTGACGGTAGCGGTCGGCCGCGTCCGGTAGTCGAGGGTTGACAATAGCGGTCGGTCGACGGAGGTCGGCAACGAACGGTAGTAGGAGGTGGACGGTGGCAGTCGGTCGATAGCGGCCGGTAGTCGAAGGTCGACGATGGTGGCCGGTCGGCGGAGGTCGACAACGCTCGATCGTCAAAGGTCGACGTAGCGGTCGGCTGCAACCGGTCGACGACGATCGGTAGGTAGAGGTCGACCAAAGTCGGCGGCAGCTGGTAGTCGGAGGTCGACGGTGGTGATCGGTCGGCGGAGGTTGGCAACGGCCGGTAGTTGAAGCTCGACGGGGGCGGTCGGTAGGCGACAACCGATAATCGGAGGTTGACGGTGGCGGCTAGTCTGCGGAGGTCAGCAGCGACCAATAGTCGAAGGTCAACGATGGCGGCCGGTTGGTGGAGGTCAGCTACGGCCGGTAGTCAGAGATCAACGGAGGTGATAAAAAAAGGAAAAAAATGAAAGAAATAACATAAATAATAAAAAAAATGAAAGAGAAAGAAATAACAGAAAAAAAATTAAAAAGAAAAGAGAATGAAATAATGGAAAAGATTAAAAAAAAAGACGAGGAAGTGGTTAAAAAAAATAGAGGAAGAGAAGAGATTGGTGTAGGAATAGGAGGAAGAGATGTATACATGCATGAAAGATAGAAAAGAAACAGAAACATAATTTGAGAAACAACTTTTTGTAGTTTCTCAAATTTGGCCTCTTTTTTAGAAACGTTTCTAGAAATTTGGAAACAAGAAACATAGACGAGTTATCAAACAAGTCTGCAACAAACTAAAAGAAAAAGAAATTGAGAAAGAAAGAAGAAAAGTAAAAATAAAACATTTGTAAGGATGTAAGGTAAGCATTTAAGCATGTGTATTTACATTCGAAGACTTTATTAATATCATTTTATATTCTTCTTTCAAAACTTATTTTTAAAATATCAACCAATTTAGAAAAAATAAATAAATCAATGAATCAACTAATACCTGGATGAGCAACAATGGAGAATTAAGAATTCCATGATCAGAGTTGGGAACATCGTAAAGAAGCTCATCCATACATGAAAATGGAGGTTGAAGAGAATAATCCTCGAACTGCTGTAGAATCGCATCAGCGTTTGCCTCGACGAACAAGATTCCTTCACCCGTACACTCTACGAACAACTTCCTACCAGATCCTTCTCTCAATCTGCCTGCGAAAGGGTAGTAAAACACCAATGCGTCTGCAACTGCCTTCTTTATCACCTCCACTGGGTCTCTCCCATCCATGCTTGGATTATGGTGATAAAACTGGATCATAGGAATCTGATATCTTAAGCTTTCTTGGTCGTCAATATCAGAAAGTTGTTTGCACTCGTGGGGTGTAGGTTTACTTGGAACAACTAATTCTGGTTCGGATCTTTCTACTTTGAAGACAACAGCAGTGGTCGACAACGTTGCCATTTTAGAAACTACAAGTGGTATATTGATTGTTGGGAAGGAAGAAGTATGAGAAGTGTGAGTGAGTCTAGGAGGAATGGTGAGGTATTTATATAAATATGGACAATTGAAGTATATTGTATCTAATCCAAGTTTAATTTTATCTTTTTTTTTTCAAATTTATTTAATCAAGTTAATTCATTAAATCTCTTGAGTATATTTTTAAAAATAACCCATCAAATGAAAATTTGAAAAACAATAATTATATATTTTTAGTGTTTTCAAAATGATTTTAAATCTCTTGCCAAACATATTAAAAATAGTAAAAGCGCGTTGAGTACAAATATATTTATTTTAATCCTTTTTTTAAAAAAATATTTATTTTAAAGGAGTACAACTATATTCTCCATTAAATTTATTGCAGGTTTTTAATTAATCTCTTGGAATTTGGATCACACGCCAAACCTACTCTTTTTTTTTTTAAACTACGCCAAACCTACTCTTATCTAAGGGTGCAAATGAATATCGAAAAATCGAGAAATCGAACCGATCCAATTCAATGATTTGATTAGGTTTTTTTTTTTTTTTTAATATAGTATTGGACAATTCGCTTTAATTTTTTAGAAAACCGAATATTTTTGGTTTGGTTCGGTTTTTTATTTTAAAAACCAATGAAAACAAAACCAAAAACCAAGGGTATATATATACTCTTGAAAAAAACCCTAGAACCATCTTCATTTAGTTCAACTTCCTTCATCATCCCTTCTCTCTCTCGTTCACCGCTTTCTATGACTATGACCATGCTCATCACTGCATCACTTCCTTCACAGCAGCAGCATTGGGCATCGGTAGGAGTCTCCTTCGCAGCAACGACGTCATCGGTGTTTCCGACGTCTCCTTTATAGCACAGCGTCGCCGATGTCTCCCTCGCAAAAGCGATACAATGGACATCTCCTTCGAGGCAACTGTAAGTCATCGTCTCCTTCACAGTAGTGGCCTCGTCATCTTCTTTGTTACCGTTTGTCGCTCACAACCAACACAAATCTGTGACCACTTCCGTTTGTCACTCACAACCCATACAGCCTCATTGTCCTTCTCTGTTGGAAACGAAGTAGGCCCTCACAATATAACTCAAGAGATAAGAGAAGAAAATTGTTCTCTCACTCACACAAAATTGGAGAAACTAGAACTTGAATATTACTTTCTTTTCTTGGTTTGATTTGACTTGCATGCTTGCATACAAATGACAAATCCTACACCTATTTATACTAGTAGGAAATACATCAAAAGACATCAATGATAAATGCTAATACATGTGACCTTTCACCAATACATGAACATTCATCATGTATCTTGTAATTCATGTATTCAACTATTCCTTGAATCTCAACTATTCATGTATGTAATTAAATGTGATTCATGTATTTCAAATGTGTCTAGATTAATTTTAACATCCCCCCTTAATCTAGACTTGAGCAACTCCAAGCTTTTCTCTAAACTTGACAAATGAGTCAAACTTCAGTGCCTTCGTAAAAATATCTGCCACCTGATCTTGAGTCTTGCAATGCTTCACCATCACTTCTCCATCTTTAACCAAGTCTCTGATAAAGTGATACTTGATTCTAATATGCTTGCTTCTTCTATGGAATACTAGATTTTTTGATAATGCAATAGCAGAGCCATTATCACAATATAAAGCAGTCTCACTTCTTTGAGTGCATTTCAATTCTTTTAACATCCACCTTAGCCACAGAGCTTGACATCCAGCTGCAGATAAAGAGATATATTCTGCTTCGGTGGTAGAAAGAGCAACAACAGGTTGTTTCTTTGAAATCGATGAAAAAACACCTGAGTCAATGCTAAAAACATAACCAGATGTACTTTTATGATCATCAATATTACCACCCCAATCACTATCACAAAAACCAACTAACACTGATACTGGAACTTTCTTGTAATGAATTCCAAGATTTCTGGTGCCAAGAATGTAACGAAGCACTCGCTTACCTGCTTCCCAATGACTTCTTTTCGGGCTTGTCATGAATCTGCTTAACATACTTACAGCAAATAGAATATCCGGTCTTGTTGCGGTCAAGTACATCAAGCTTCCAACTAAGCTTCGATATAAGCTTGGATCAACATCTTCTCCGATATCATTCTTGCTCAATTTCAAATTTGCGTCCATGGGAGTGTTGCAAGGAAAAGAATTTTCCATTCTGAATTTTTTCAGTAAATCACCAGCATACTTTTGTTGTGAGATGACAATCTCTCCATCTTTTTGATCGACTTCAATTCCCAAAAAATAATGGATGAGACCCATATCACTCATCTCAAATTCCCTTTTCATGGAATTCTTAAAGTCATCACACATCAATTTATCATTTCCAGTAAAAAGCAAATCATCAACATAGAGTGAAACAATAAGAAATTTGTCATACTTATCTTCTTTGACATAGAGTGCATGCTCATATGGACACCTTCGAAATCCTGTCTTCATAAAGAAACTGTCAATGCGACTGTACCAAGCTCGCGGAGCTTGCTTCAATCCATATAAGGCCTTTTTCAACTTGTACACTTTGTCTTCTTCTCCTTTTTTCACATAACCCAAAGGTTGTTCAACGAATATCTCTTCCTTCAAGTGTCCATTCAAAAAAGCGGATTTTACATCCATTTGATAAACTTTCCACTCGTTTTGAGCAGCCAAAGACAAAATCAATCGAACTGTCTCAATTCTTGTCACAGGAGCAAAGATCTCTTCATAGTTCACACCATATTCCTGCTTGTAGCCTTTTACAACAAGTCTTGCCTTGTATTTTTCAACTTCACCATTTGACTTCAGCTTTGTTCTGTATACCCATTTTACTCCAAGAACTTGTTTGTTTACTGGAAGATCCATCAACTCCCATGTTTCATTTCTTTTTATTGCATCAATTTCTTGATCCATTGCAATCTTCTATTTTTCATCTTTGATCGCCTCATCAAAATTTATAGGATCAACACCAGAAAATAATGCAAAATCAGCAACATCATCGTCATTTCTATTAGTAGCATTATAAATTTCTTGAATACTTCTCATTCTCCTTGGTGACATATCATCATCACTTGTGGAAGATGGCGATGCAGATGAAGATGACGCCACTGCCTGAATCTCTGCTTGCTCCGAGTCTTGAGCATCTCCATTCCCGTCCATGCTAACATGAAATGGACTTTCAGCTTCTCCAACGACATCCCAGTTCCAGGATTCATCTTCATTGAAAATCACATCTCGACTGATAATAATCTTTTTCGACAAAGGATTATATAATCGATAAGCTTTAGAATTTTCACTATAGCCTACCATAATACATTTCTCTGATTTATCATCTAACTTGCCTCTTAGCTTATCTGGTATAAGAGAATAAGCTATACTCCCAAAAACTCTCAAGTGACTAACACATGGTTTCTCACCACACCATGCTTCATAAGGAGTCATACCTGAAACACTTTTTGTTGGAGCTCGATTCAAAATGTAAGCAGTACATGCAACAGCATCTCCCCAAAACTCATTTGGCATCTTTTTTGCTTTTAGCATACTTCTCGTCATTTCCATGATTGTTCTATTCTTTCTCTCTGCCACTCCATTCTGCTGTGGAGTCATTCGAGCTGTCTGTTGATGATGAATACCTTGTTCCTTGAAAAATTTATCAAAAACTATATATTCTCCACCATGGTCAGATCTCAAAGTTTTTATCTTATGGCCACTTTGATTCTCAACTAAAGCTTTGAAAGATTTAAAACATTCAAATGCTTCACTTTTTTCTTTCAAAAGATAAATCCATAACTTTCTGCTGAAATCATCAATGAAGGTTATGAAATATCGATTACCTCCGTTTGATATTATACGCATGGGACCACACAAATCTGTATAAATCAACTCAAGAGGTTTGGAAGCTCTCCAGGCTTTACCAGTTGGAAACGGATCTCGATGATGTTTTGCAAGTATACACACTTCACAAATATCTGTCATATGGTTGATATTTTGAATGCCTCTCACCATATGATTTTTGCACAAATACGATAGTGATCCGAAATTCAAGTGACCATATCGAAAATGCCAAAGCCAGGATGGATCCTTCAATATGCTGCTAAAACAGGAGATTTGACCATATGTAAATTTGAGAGGAAACATCTTATTAGCAGTCATTTTTACCTTGGCAATAAGAACACCAGTCTGATCTTTGATTGCACACACACCACCTTCAAATGAAACTTTTAGACCTCGCTGAAGTAGTTGGCCAATACTCAAAAGATTATGCTTCAGACCTGGAACATAGAACACATCCACAACTCGTTTTGTGCCTTTCTTCGTCTTAACGAGAATATCACCTCGGCCTTTGACTTGCAATCTGGTATTATCACCAGTTTTCACTTCACTTTGGAGAGATTCATCCAAAGTAACAAATATACTTATATTTCCTGTCATGTGGTTACTACAACCACTATCAAGATACCATGTAGACTCTACAACATCATCTTGAGCACTACATGCAAGAAATAGAACACCTTCATCATTTTTCTCCTCTTTATGCATCATGGTGGAATTTCCATCTCCATTTCTCGGTGCCCAACAATCTGCTTGAAAATGACCATACTTTTTGCAATTAAAACATTGAATGTTAGAAAAATTACCACGACCACTTCCTTGATTTCTGCCAAAACCTTTTCCTCTTCTGCCTCCTCTTCCTCGAGATGAAGAAGAACTTTCTTGTTGATTTTCAGAATTCATACCATTTCTATTATCGTAGCTTCTTCCACCTCCTCGTCTGCCACGACCACCACGTCTTCTACGAGAATCGCCTCTGAATGAAGTTTGCATCTGAAATGCTTCCTCGGGATTAACATCAAATTGCTTCAATCTAAGCTCATGGGATTGAAGAGAACCCATCAAGCTATTTACTGATAGTGTAGATAAATCTTTTGATTCTTTAATTGCAACGACAATATGCTCAAACTTTCTTGGCATACTTCTAAGAATCTTTTCCACAACTCTTTGATCACCCAATTCTTCTCCATTTGTTCTCAAACTGTTGACAATCGCAAGAATACGATTGAAAAACTCTTCAACAGTTTCGATCTCTTTCATCTTAATGCAATCAAATTCAGATCTGAGAGCTTGTAGTCTTACCATCTTTACCTTATCTTCTCCTTGATAGGTGGATTGTAAAATATCCCAAGCCGCCTTTGTAGAAGTAACTGTTGAAATTCTTTCGAAGACATGTTCATCAACAGCTTGATAAATGAAGAACAAAGCCTTCTTGTCTTTCTTACGATTTTCTCTCAACTCGGCAAGTTGTTGATTAGTGAGCTCGTTCTGATTCTCAACTTCAGTGTATCCTCTTTCAACAATATCCCACAATTCTTGTGAGCCATATAACACTTTCATTTGAATACTCCACTGATTAAAATTCTTCCCACTGAATCTTGGAAGTTGGGGTTGCAACATGTTACCACTGGAAGCCATCTCTGATCTTAGCTCTGATACCACTTGTTGGAAATGAAGTAGGCCCTCACAATATAACTCAAGAGATAAGAGAAGAAAATTGTTCTCTCACTTACACAAAATTGGAGAAACTAGAACTTGAATATTACTTTCTTTTCTTGGTTTGATTTGGCTTGCATGCTTGCATACAAATGACAAATCCTACACCTATTTATACTAGTAGGAAATACATCAAAAGACATCAATGATAAATGCTAATACATGTGACCTTTCACCAATACATGAACATTCATCATGTATCTTGTAATTCATGTATTCAACTATTCCTTGAATCTCAACTATTCATGTATGTAATTAAATGTGATTCATGTATTTCAAATGTGTCTAGATTAATTTTAACATTCTCCTCATCTCTCCTAAGGACACAGACAAGCTTCGTGGGTCTCCTCCCCAAATCGAGTACCATCCATAAAAGTTCTATCTAGGTTAGCCACAATTCTCTAAAAAATCCACAGCCACTTGAAGATTGTTTATGCTATTTTGGTTAGCATTTACCATTTCTTTTATATTTTCGTTATGGCTAATCGATTTCCCTTGATTACGGGAAATTACCATTGTTGTAACGTTTTCAATATTCTTGATTTCTTATTCTTCTCTGTAATTCCTCTCCATAATCTTTACTTTTTTGCAATCTGTGTATAAGGAGTTCTCAATCTCCATTAATAAATAAGAGAAATATTTGTTGATTTGATTTGTAATCGGTAATTTTTAAGGAAAATTTTGGTTTTTTCTTCTCCTTCAATTGCTAGCACCAAACCACAAAACAAGCAAATGAAGAGCCAAATTTGCAAATTAGAAAAAGCTCAATAAACTCAAAACCGAGGATAACCGAACCAATAATAACAGAACCAAAGAAAACCAAACCAAACGGTTTTAAGCAAAATTGGACATTGGTTCTGTTTAGGATTTGAGAAAATCGAACATATTGGTTCGATTCTCGGTTTGGTCTAAAACCAAGAAAACCGAATCATATGCACCCAAGTCTTATCTCCCAAAAGATCTCTTCACATGTCTTTTTTTCCTTTTTCCTTTTTTCCAATTATGTTAGGGAAAGAAGAAAAAAAAAGGATTCTCTTTGATTTTTCTACCAAACATGTAACAACACCTCGTTTAGTATATGGACATCAAATTATGAGTATGCAATCCTTTTATTGTTCATTTAAAATCTTTTTGTATGGTTCAATGGCGGATCCAGAACTTTATATGAGAGGGGGCTATATAGAAATAATTTTAACGTAAATTTTGAACATGATGGCTAATGATAGTTCAACTGGTTAAGATATATCTTCTTAACCAAGATGTCAAAGTTTCAATCCCTCAACCCTACATGCTTTTAAACTTAAAATAAAAAATGGTGGAGTCTCTATGTTTATATGTTTTTTAAAAAAATGGAAACAAGAAGGAAAAAATCATCGTAAAACCTAGTTCTAGCAAACAAAGTCGTCATCATGGATCTAAGAGAGAAATTGTAGCTCAATTTTGTATCTAATAGTTATTAGAGACAAATATTGTGGCGGCCTCATTGAGTAATTTGTCCATTAAAATAGGTGTGTCAAGAATTTAAGGCACAAATCTCTCCCAAATTTAAATTAGTGAATCAATTAAGAAATTAATATGTCATTAAATGTCTCACCACAATTCCACCACGATTTAACTCCAGCAAAAAGTATACACAATTCATAACAAAATCTTTCAGGCCCATTTGGTTCTTTATTAAAAAATTATTTAAAAAAAAATAAAAATGAAGGAGATAATAAAAATAAATTTCTTATTTCCATTATATATGAAAATATGTTTGCTTCTAATTTAAAAACTTTAAATTTGAATTTAAAATTTGAAAACTGTTTTTGGTATGAATTTGAAAATGTAGAAACAAATTAATGTGTTTTGGTAAAATTCATTTTTTAAGAAAAAAATTAACTTAATATTATTATTTCTTTAACAATTTTGATGAATAAATACTTTACGTACACATATATATGTATTTAAATGATGTACAATTAAATGAAGCCTAATAACAAAAGTTGTAATTTATAATTTTGATTTCTTAAAATATAAGTTGTACAAATTCCAAGAGGAAGAATAAATTCTTCTTGACAAAAGAAAGGAAGAAAAAAAATCTTTTAAAGGAAAATAAGACTTTTTCGATAAGAGAAAAAAACAAATCTTTTTGTTCATCTTCTTAGGAAAGAATTTTACTTGACTTTTATTCATTTTCGAGATGTTAGGAATAAATGTTGTTGGAATTGTTTCTTAAAAAAAAAAAATTTGTTGGAATTGAAATCGTAAGGAAAAAAAAAGTTACAAAATAGTTGTATTTTTACAAAGCTTTTGACTTGAGTACATCAAAATTGACAGGCTTATGTAAATAGCATTTTATTGTTTTTTGAAAATGAAATTTGTGTCTCTGCTTTCATTATTCTGAAAATGAAATTAAAAAAAAAAATGAAAATAACATTTTTAATGTTTTTTAAAATAGGTAATTATTTTTTAGCTGTTTTTTAAATTTAGTTTTGAAAGTTAGGTATATCACACGTTTTCAATGTTTTCCTTCTATTTTTTATTTTCGAAAACATAAAAACATTAGCAACCAAAACAAGTTCTTAGTCTTTCAACCAAATAATTTTGAAATTAAATTACAATAAATTCAATAATAAATGTCAAAGAAATTTCACGTAAAGAATTTATAGTTGTTTGATTAAATTTCGACTTATAACTAAAGAAAACAATAAGTCATATAATTTATTTTATTAATTAAACATCATAATCTCAATCTTTTGTGAGGACGAAGGACATAATCATAATCACACTTCATTCGCCAAAACGAGCATAGTTTAATAGTAATTGACATATACTCTTGACCAAGAGGTCAGAAGTTCGAATCACCCAACTCACACTTTCTTCCCCAGATCAAGAACCAAACTTCAGTGTATAAAGAAGATTTTTTATTTGCAACAAGCACAGCTCTTTATAGTAACTATTACAAAGCATACCAAATATGCCTTCAGGATAAATAAAATATTCGTCCTGAGTTATCTTTTAGATTTTCTTTTTCCATTTTTCTTTACCATATATTAAACTAAATTTAGAGGAAGATCTCGTAAGGTCTCATAATATTGTGTATTCAGAATCTGAGTATAGACAATCTAATGCTTTCTTAAGGTTAAAGATATTGGATCTTCCCTCCCCATTTTTTTTGAGCTAAAAAATATATATAATTTCTAGGTTTTATTATAAGTTTATAGTCCATGAATTTTCAAGTTTGTATCAATTAGGTTCTTTTTGTGTCTAATAAATCCTAGAACTTTAAAAATGTCTAATAGATCCCTTAACTTTCAATTTTTTGTCTAATAGACCATTGACATATTTGAGATATTTAAAAATTAACCGATCTATTAGATATAAAATTGAATATTATGTCTATTGGGACTTTAAACTTCCAATTTTATATATCTAGTAAGCCAGTGAAATTTAAAAACGGTCAAATAGGTTAATGACTTGTTGGACCCAAATTTGAAAGTTGAAGGACTTATTGGACATAAAAGTGTGGAATTTAAGGACGTATGAGATACGTACTTTTCAAAGTTTAGGGATCTACTGGATACAAAATTGAAAGTTCAAAGACCTATATGATATTTTTTAAAGTTCAGGGATCAAATTGACACAAACCCTAGAAGTTTAGGACTAAACTTGTAATTTAATCTAAATTTCTAAAACAACACACTCATCTAAAAATTGACCACTTGGACCCGTTTTGATAACCATTTGGTTTTTTGTTTTTTTTGTTTTTCAAAATTATGCTTGTTTTCTCTCAATTTCCTTACCAATGGTTTTACATTAAAGTTCTTAGCCAAATTCCAAAAACAAAAACTACTTTTTGAGAACTACTTTTTTTTTTTTCAAAATTTGACTTGGTTTTTGAAAATATGGGAATGGTGTAGGTAATAACCCAAAGAAATGTATAGATGAAAGGAGTGTTTATAAACTTAATTTTCAAAAACTAAAAACAAAAATGAAGGCCCCGTTTGATAACCATTTGGTTTTTTGTTTTTTGTTTTTGAAAATTAGGCTTATTTTCTTCCAATTTTCCTACCATGGTTTTCATCCTTGTCAAGGATACATTTGAATTCCTAGCAAAATTCCAAAAACAAAAACAAGTGTAATTTCAAACAAAAACAATTTTCCTACCATGGTTTTCATCCTTGTTTTTGTTTTTGGAATTTGACTTGGAATGCAAATGTGTACTTAACAAAGATGAAACTCTCTTGGAAAGGAAATTGAGAGAAAACAAGTGTAATTTCAAACAAAAAAAAAAACCCAAATGATTATCAAACTGGCCTAAACATAAATACATGGATTGAAGACACCGAGAGTGCTCTCTCTCAAATCTCAAGTTCTTCTTCTACCATCTTTTTTTGTGGTTGTTTTCTTAGTTGTTTGGCTTTTGCATTTGGTTAAGGTCTTCAAAAGAATTTCAATCTACATGCTGCCTCTTTCATTTAATGGTGGTTTTGTTCTAAAATAAAAAACTCATGCAAATATTTCTAAAAAAAAAAAAAAAAAAAACTCGTGCAAATTTTGGTAGCTACTTTGGTACTAGCAATAGGGATGTCACTTTTATCCATGGGGACCGGGAGAAAATTTTTCTCCGTGACCTAAATGAGGTTAGGGAGAGTGAATATGGTCCACATCGCCCACCCCCCACCTTTGTTGCCCCCCTCAATAATATACTTAAAAATAACAAAAGACTCCTAAGTACCTAACATATTGATGACCTTGTTGTAATATATTTACATTTTTGGAAACTATTTGTTCGGGTAATTTGATATTTAAGACTTATGCATTTTAGTTTATTTGAACAATTTTTCTTACACTACTACAAATTCTATGTTACTTGATGAACAAAAAACATCAAGTTTTAATAGCATAATAAGTGTGTCAAAGAATTTATATATAGAACGCTTTAAACATGTCAATGATTTCAATATCGTTGACATTTGTGAAGGTGTTAACATAACACATGCGGAAGTAATTTAGGATCAAAGACACATAACTACATTAATTTTGTAGCTCAGAGAGCAAAACACAAAACAACTCCGTAAACACAAAGCAGAGAAAACACATAGAGAAAACAGAGAGTAGAGAAAACACAAAACATGCATGTCTAGAGAAAACACAAAACAGAGAGCAGAGAGCACCAACCTTTTGTAGCTCAAATTGAAGCAACTTGGTGGATGTTTTCCTTGTCCAATCTGTCAAGGACAACCGCTAGTATTTTCCCCGCTATTCTTCGGGCTAAGAATGGATTGTGGGATCCTTTAGTGATGGGGATTGGAAGGGATATACTTGATGGTTCAAGCATATGGTTCAAGCATATGGTTCAAGCTCTAGAGAGTTTTTGAGAGAGTGAGATTGAGACTAAAATTCAGCAGCATAACACTAAAGAATTGCCTTTTCTTTCTCCATCTCTTAATCCCCCATTTGTAGAGGATTTACATGCATCATAGATTCATCAAAGAATGACACATAGAGAGAAGAATTGATTAGTGGATTCTAGGTGTCGTAAGGAGAAGTCATGCAACTTTGAGGTGTCTCAAGAAGGCTTGTTGCATGGTTGTGGTGTAATCCACTGACTCCTTCAATCTAAGAATCAATTTCCATTCTTTGATTTTAATTCAAAACCCAATTCACAATTTTCTTTAAATTAACAATTAATTAAACAATTTTAATTAATTATATAATATTAATTTAATATCAAAACATTAAATTAATACATTGCACCTAATTTAATCCACAATTCTTGAATTTTCATAAAATCCAAGATTGAATTCTTTATCTCAATTTTAATTTAAAAAAAATTCATAATCATTTTTAAATTAAAACAATAATTAATTAAGACAATTTAATCAATTATGTAATATTAATTTAATATCAAATATTAAATTAATTCTTTGCACCGAACATGAATCTCTATTCATGTGAATCGTATTTAAATCATATTTAAATACTTTACTCTCTCAAATAATAGTTTAATTCGTAATTAAACTATTTTGTCGATAATATCGTATATAGTCGACACTAATTCCCTAAACCGAATTTGAACGATTCAAACTCTCCTATCACACTATTCTAAGCTTTATTCTGATGTGAGCTAGCAGGGGGACCTAATGGACCTACGGATCATGGGCTCCAACGATTCAAGGTTAACCGACTAATCTCATTAACCTAGTTAATCCAACATTCGTTAACTACTGGGACACTCCACTATAGCCCAGTAGATGCATTCCCCTCACTGTAGATATGTTTTCGTCCACTTGATGTAACCATGATTAGTAAGTCGATCCTTCACAGGTTGTTCGTAACTATAGTCGGTTCAAATGTTTGTTTTACTGTTGTGGGTGTTCAGCCCACTTGTTGCACAAGCAAGAGTTTTTTTAAAAAAACTTGTGTTTATGAGCCCAATATGTCGGGTTATGTGTTTAGCCCAATTGAGGTTAAATGAGTGGGCTTGTCTTGTAAGCCTAGGGTTTTTTTTCCTTTGATATGGGATGACCTAAGGAAGACGGCAGCAAGAAAAATACAGAAAAATACACAGGAAAACGGAGAGAAGTAGGGAGAGCAGTGCAGTTCGAATTTTCAGCGACAGCATTCACAAAGTTATCGATTACCGGCGTTTTAACCGTTGGATTTTTCTGAAATTTGGTCAGCTTGTTGGGGACACATAGGGCCTCGTTTTGAACGGTTGGATCGTCGTTTGGAGCTCTGGTTTGTTCGTAATCACTGCTGGACAGAACCTGTAAAACTGGAGATATTTTCATCTTCTTTATCTCTTTTGTGTTGATCTCTTATGTATGAAAGTATTGGTGGGTTGTGAATCTTTGTATGACTGATTTGGATTATTTTTCCCTCAA
Source organism: Luffa aegyptiaca (assembly GCA_017139565.1). Classification (NCBI taxonomy): domain Eukaryota; kingdom Viridiplantae; phylum Streptophyta; class Magnoliopsida; order Cucurbitales; family Cucurbitaceae; genus Luffa; species Luffa aegyptiaca. Next base: position 32,282,557 of record CM029401.1, read on the forward strand.
TTTTATCATAATAAGAGAAGGTGACAAGGGTGGACTCCTCACAAGTCCCGTGATTTTTACTGTTCACATCGAAGGGGTTTTCCACGTATAAATCGTGCGTGTTTTTGTATTTTTAGTATTCTGAATTTTATGGTTGATTGTTGTCCGCGGTTGGTTGTTTTCTTGGTGATAAATTGGTGGTTAATCTGTTGTGTTTTTTGGAGCACTATTAATTGGTTGATTGTCTTGGAGGTGATCCTAGTGGGTAGTTAATATACTACTTGGGTCCTATCAGTTGGTATCAGAGCAAGATTTTAATTTAATCATTGTCATGGAGTCTACTAGTAGTAGTGGAGGTAGTTCAATGATTAAATTGACATCAACCAATTATTCCATTTGGAGACCGATGATGGAAGATCTCTTATATTGTAAAGATTTGTTTGATCCAATTGAAGCAACCATAGGAGCTGATGGCACCATTATTAATCCTGCAAAACCAGATTAAATGGAAGAGAGAGATTGGGGAAAGCCAAAGAGGAAAGCTTTGGGGACTATTAGGCAGTGAGTTGATATTAGCATTTTCAACCATGTGTCTCAAGAGTCTGACCCATTTACGTTGTGGAAGAAATTGGAAGGTCTTTATGAAAGGAAGACCGCGCATAACAAAGCTTCATTAATCAAGAGGCTTGTTAATTTGAAATTGAAGGGTGGGAAGTCTGTTTCTGAGCATTTGAGTGACTTCCAAAATATTATTAACAAGTTGACTACTATGAAGATTGTTCTTGATGATGAATTGCAGGCTTTGTTCTTGTTGAGTTCTTTGCCGGACAGTTGGGAAACTTTAGTTGTGACTATTAGTAACTCTGCTCCAGAAGGTGTTTTGTCTTTGAATGTTATTAAAGAAAGCATGTTCAATGAAGAGATAAGAAGAAAGGAGATGGGAGTTGATAATTCACATGCTCTTGTTGTTGAGAATCGTGGAAGAAACAAGAGTAGGGGACCCAAAGGTCTTGGTAACTCAAAAGGGAGGTCCAAGTCTAGAGACAAAGAGACTAGGACATGTCATTACTGCAACAAGCCTGACCATATAAAAAAGTTTTGCTACCGTTGGAAGAAAGAACAAGGTAAGAAGCAAGACTCACAAAAAGAGGGAGATGATAGAAATACTGCAGCAATCACTTCTAAGAGTGATGATGATGTCACATTGATTTGTGCAACTAGTGAGTGTCATCATGTAGAGAGTTCAGATACAGAGTGGCTGATAGATTCAGGTGCTTCATACCATTTTGTTCCCAAAAGGGAGTATTTCATGAACTATCAATCTGGTGATTTTGGTAGTGTGAAGATGGGAAACCAGAGCTCAGCTAGCATTGTTGGGTTAGGTGATATTCGTGTGAAGACAAGTGTTGGGTGCATGCTTACATTAAAGAATGTGCGCCATATTCCTGATTTACGCCTTAACTTGTTGTCTGCAAATGTTCTTGATCAAAAAGGATTTCGACATACCTTTGTAGATGGTAAATGGAAATTGTCTAAGGGTTCAATAACAGTTGCTCATGGTGAGTTGTGTTGCTCTTTGTATAAAACATACTTGAGTGTATGTTCTTCTGAGCTGAATGCAGTTGAAGAAAAGAATTCTCCTAACTTGTGGCATCGAAGGCTAGGACATATGAGTGACAAGGGGATTAAACTGTTGGCAGGTAAATCTCTTATCCATGTTGATAAAACAGTTCCTCTTGACCCTTGTGATCATTGTTTGGTAGGCAAGCAGCATAGAGTTTCTTTTTCTAGGAAGTCCATCAAAAGGCAAGGAAAGTTGGAGTTAGTTCACTCCGATGTTTGTGGTCCTATTGAGGTTGAGTCTCTTGGTGGCAATAGATATTTTGTCACTTTCATTGATGATGCTACTCGGAGAACTTGGGTGTATATGTTGAAGACAAAAAGCCAAGTGTTCGAGATTTTCAAAAAGTTTCATGCCATGGTAGAAAGGGAGACCGAAAGAAAGTTGAAGCGTCTTCGATCTGACAATGGTGGTGAGTATACTTCGAATGAGTTCAGGTTTTATTGTTCACAACATGGCATTAGACATGAGAAGACAGAGCCCGGCACACCACAACACAATGGAGTTGCTGAGAGGATGAACAGAACCATTGTAGAGAAGGTGAGATGCATGCTTAGAATGTCTAATCTTCCTAAGACATTTTGGGCTGAAGTAGTGCAATGTGCAGTGTATTTAATTAATCGATCTCCATCGGTTCCTCTTGGTCTAGACATTCCAGAGAGAGCATGGAAGGGACGTGATCCTACTTATTTACATCTGAGAGTCTTTGGCAGCAAGGCATACATGCATGTGCCTAAAGAACAGAGGTCAAAGCTTGATTCGAAGACCAATCCGTGTGTATTTGTTGGGTATGGGGATGAAGAGTATGGTTACAGGCTCTACGATCCAGAAAAGAAGAAGGTAGTGAGAAGCAGAGATGTAGTATTCTTTGAGCACGAGAAGGGTGCAGATCTTCTGAGTACAAGGTACACTTCTACTTCAGAGTTGTTTATTGATACTACTAATGATTCTACCTCTATTCCCTCTATTATTCAGCCAACAAATGAGAATGTTGAAGATGTACTTGATGATGTACACGATGATGTTGGTGAGATACAACCTGATGGTAATGTACCAGATCATGTTGATGATGATAATCTTGACGAGTCGTCGTCTGATGAAGAAATCCATGAGGAAGATGTACATGAGGAAGTGATTCATGAAGAAGTTCATGAGCAGGGGGAGCAACCTACCCCTCAAGTGGAGGATACACAGGTTCGAAGGTCCACCAGAGAGCGTAAACCTTCAACAAGATATCCAAGCTCAGAGTTCATTCTAGTTAGTGAAGATGGAGAGCCAGAGAACTATCAAGAGGTCTTGTCTCATGATGAAAAAGACCAATGGCTCGATGCAATGAAGGAAGAGATGAATTCCCTGGAAAAAAAAATGAAACCTATGAGCTGGTGGAACCTCCAAAGGGCAAGAAAGTCTTGAGAAATAGATGGGTTTTCAAGTACAAGAAGAATGGTGAGAAGATAGTGAAGCTCAAAGCCAGATTAGTGGTAAAGGGATGCAACCAGAAAAAGGGCATTGACTTTGATGAGATCTTCTCTCCGGTGGTCAAAATGACATCTATCAGAACAGTGTTGGGTTTAGCAGCAAGTCTTGATCTTGAGTTGGAGCAACTTGATGTAAAAACTGCTTTTTTACATGGTGACTTGCATGAAGAGATCTACATGGAGCAACCTGAAGGATTTGAAGAAAAAGGGAAAGATAAACTTGTTTGCAAGTTGAAGAAGAGTCTTTATGGGCTTAAACAGGCACCAAGGCAGTGGTACAAGAAATTTGATTCGTTTATGATAAGCAATGATTATAAACGAACTACAGCTGATTCTTGTGTGTATTTTAGAAAGTTCCCTAGAGGTAACTTCATCATTCTTCTTCTATATGTAGATGATATGTTGATAGTTGGACAGGATGCAAATATGATTCAAAGTTTGAAGAAAGACTTGTCCAAGTCATTTGACATGAAAGATTTAGGTCCTTCAAAGCAAATTTTAGGCATGAAGATTGTTCGTGACAGGAAAGCTGGGAAATTATGGTTATCCCAGGAGAAGTATATTGAACGGGTGCTTGAAAAGTTCAATATGAAGCATGCTAAGCCTGTTAGTACACCGCTAGCAACTCATTTCAAGCTAAGTAAGACAGCTTGTCCTACAACAGAGAAGGAGAAAGAAGTTATGTCATCCATTCCTTACTCTTCTGCTGTTGGTTCTTTGATGTATGTTATGGTGTGTACTAGACCTGATATTACACATGCAGTTGGTTTAGTGAGTCGTTTCTTATCCAATCCAGGTAAGACTCATTGGGAAGCAGTGAAGTGGATTTTCAGATACTTGCGGGGCACCTCCAAATTGAGTTTGTGTTATGGAGGTGGCAAACCTATACTTGAAGGCTATACTGATGCAGACATGGCAGGTGATTTTGATAATAGAAAGTCTACCTCAGGTTATGTGTTTACATTCTCAGGGGGAGCCATCTCATGGCAATCCAAGCTACAAAAATGTGTAGCATTGTCCACAACTAAGGCAGAGTATATTGCAGCAGTGGAAGCAAGCAAGGAAATGTTATGGCTTAAAAGGTTTCTTCAAGAGTTGGGTTTGAAGCAACATGAGTATGTAGTATTCTGTGATAGTCAGAGTGCTATGGATTTGAGCAAGAATTCGATGTATCATGCTCGCACCAAACACATTGACATTAGATATCATTGGTTACGATATGTGATTGAAGAGAAGAGAATGAAACTGAAGAAAGTCCACACTGACAAGAATAGTGCAGATATGTTAACTAAAGTAGTTCCCGGAAGCAAGATCGAGCTTTGTAGTAAGCTTGTCGGGATGAGGTTCAAGTGATCATGGATGTGATTGTGTCTTCCCCGTGATGGGCTGGAGGGGGAGATTGTTGTGGGTGTCCAGCCCACTTGTTGCACAAGCAAGAGTTTTTTTAAAAAAACTTGTGTTTATGAGCCCAATATGTCGGGTTATGTGTTTAGCCCAATTGAGGTTAAATGAGTGGGCTTGTCTTGTAAGCCTAAGGTTTTTTTTTTCCTTTGATATGGGATGACCTAAGGAAGACGGCAGCAAGAAAAATACAGAAAAATACACAGAAAAACGGAGAGAAGCAGGAAGAGCAGTGCAGTTCGGATTTTCAGCGACAGCGTTCACAAAGTTGTCGATTACCGGAGTTTTAACCGTTGGATTTTGCTGAAATTTTGTCAGATTGTTGGGGACACATAGGGCCCCGTTTTGAACGGTTGGATCGTCGTTTGGAGCTCTGGTTTGTTCATAATCGCTGCTGGACAGAACCTGTAAAACTGGAGATATTTTCATCTTCTTTATCTCTTTTGTGTTGATCTCTTATGTATGAAAGTATTGGTGGGTTGTGAATCTTTGTATGACTGATTTGGATTCTTTTTCCCTCAATTTTATCATAATAAGAGAAGGTGACAAGGGTGGACTCCTCACAAGTCCCGTGGTTTTTACTCTTCACATCGAAGGGGTTTTCCACGTATAAATCGTGCGTGTTTTTGTGTTTTTAGTATTATGAATTTTATGGTTGATTGCTGTCCATGGTTGGTTGTTTTCTTGGTGATAAATTGGTGATTAATCTGTTGTGTTTTTTGGAGCACTATTAATTGGTTGATTGTCTTGTAGGTGATCCTAGTGGGTAGTTAATATACTACTTGGGTCCTATCATTTACCCCTATAGTACTTCTTGTTCCTTAAGTTCCATTGATCCTCTAATGAACAAATGGTTTGTGGTCCAACCATCAAACTGAGTCCCTCTCAGGCCAATGAGAGGGCGGGGCCCCTTGTTCAAGTCCTGGAGTCAGTACTTAAGAGGAACAACCTTTCTACTATATCCCTTAATCGGGTAGGAGTGAATTCCATCTTGAAAGACTATGAAGTAGTCAATTTCTACAGTAAACGACATTATAAAGTGAAAGTGACTTATTTCGCGATCCGGTCTTATGCAAACTCATTGCATAGAACGCCCCCACTCACATGTCTCCACATGAACGATTCAGGATCGCATCGTTTGTACTCCATACAAAGTGGGTCGCGTGCATAGTGTCCCCAAGATAAGGTACCCAACCCTATCCGTATACTATAGACTATTTTGGCTATATACTTGAACTTGATCCAACCTTATGTCTCTACATATAGTTCGAGTATTCATATTATAGCCAGAGCTCTTAGTTTATTGGATTTAGGTTAAATATTATGCAACTCACTTATTTAATAACATCTTTACTAAATAATCTCAATAACATCTTTATTCTAAAATAAAATATGTTTAATGTTTTACAAACTATGAGTTTTAGGACATTAAAACCCAACAATTTGAAAAATATCCAGAAAAGTATATCAAAACTTCCGAACAAATTCAAGAGTTCTGATTTCTAAACTATTCCCGAAATGACCCCTTTGAGACTTTGAGTTAGGTGTGAGAGATGTGAGAAATCCCAAATATGAGAATTCTACTCAATAAAAAAATAGGGAAAAATACACTTTTGGTCCCCTAAGGTTTGAGTTAGGTTTCATTTTGGTCCCTGAGTTTTCAAACTCGACAATTTAGCCCCTGAGGTTTGGATTTCGTTACACTCTTAGTCCCTTCGTCTAATTTTTTGTTAAATACTAACAGATTATTGAAGTGGCACTATTTTTTATTATTTTTAAAAATTTTTAAACATAAAATAATAAAGAATTAATTAAAATATATTTTTTAAAATTTCATTTTTCCCTCCCATTTTCCCTCACTCTTTCTTCTTCTTCTTCCTCCTTCTCTTCTTCTTCTTCCTCTTCCTCCTCACCATCACCACCACCTTGCTAGAGTTGTCCGACGGTTTTGAACCAGGCTTGCTCACCGAAAGCCCTGAATGAGACTATGATTGTTCTTATTCCGAAAGTCCATTCTCCGCAACAGGTTACAGAGTTCCGACCAATTTCTTTGTGCAATAATGTCAACTATAAGCTTATTTTGAAAGTTCTTATTAATCAGATGAAGAGGTTTCTGAAGGATTGGAATTCCCAATTTCGTTACAGTGGAAGCAATTGGACCGTTTGCAATCTAATTTTGTTCTACAAAATACCGAATACATTGGCAAAATATTAAGCACGAGAAGCATACCTCCGTTGGCGACTCTGAAATCAATAACAGACACCACCACAAGGGCTTCCCCGCTATCCTCTGAGATTGGGAACTCAGTTGTGGGACTGATCTTGAATGGGAATGAAACCACAGCAAAGAAAACTTTCTCTGAGAATATGCGTGAGAGAGAGTTTGTTAGAGAGAGATCTTTTTTTCTTCAAAAACACAGAATGAATCGAGATCTCAAAGACCCCTACTGCGTATAGTTAAGTGAGAGAGAAAAGATTTTATTTTTTGATTTATTTATTTAATTAATTAAATAAAACGAATTAAATATTAATTAATTAATCACATTAATCAATTAATCTTATGTACATTTAAATCATATTTAAATGCATCGCTCTCACATAATATATAGTTTCAATTAATTTAATTAAATCCAATTTAACCAAATTAATATAAACCAACTAATTAGTTCATAATTAATTAATTTAATGATTAACTAAATATCACATATTTAATTAATCCATCATTTGAAACATATTCAAACATGCATCTCTCTTGTAACCTATAGTTTTAATATGAATCTAATTCACATTAAAATTAATCTATAGATATTAATTTAATTAAATCACATTTAACTAAATTAAATTGAATAATTAATTCAAAATTAATTAATTATTGTGATTAATTAAATATCACATATTTAATTAATTACATATTAGAATCATATTCTAATTTAATCTCTCATATTATATAGTTTAATTAAATCACATTTAATTTAAACTAAATTGAATAATTAATTAATTCATAATTAATTAATTTATTTATTAATTAAATATCACATATTTAATTAATTATATATTTGAACTCCTTCAAATATCATTCTCTCAATATAATAAAATTTAATCTCAAATTAAACTTATATTATAATGTATCACTGTACATTATATTAATTGTATTTCATACAATTAACTTGATTCCCAAAATGAATTTGAACTATTCATATCCTTTCAAAATTAATTGTTCCCAATTACTCTTTACGAGCTAGCAGGGGGACCTAATGGACCTACAGATCAGAAGCTCTAATGATATGAGGTTAACTGACTAAACTCAATAATCGAGTTAACCAATATTCATTAACTGTGGGTCACTCCACTAAAGACCCACAGTTGCACTCTTCTCACTGTAGAATATTTCTATGTCCACGGATATTGACCAATAATGGTAAGTCAATCCTTCATGAGTGTTTGTAACTACAGCTGGGTCAAATTATCGTTTTACCCCTAAGTTACCTCTGGCTCCTTAAGTACCAGTGCTCCTCTAATGAACAACCTGTTTATGGTCCAACCAATAAACAGAAAGTCCCTCTAGGGCCAGTGAGAGGGCAGAATCCCTTTGTTCAAGACCCGGAGTCACCACTTAAGGGAACACTCATCTACTTCTCCTAGAAGCGGGAAGGAGTGAATTCCATCTTGTGTTGTCATGTCCCCAGCCCCCCACTCGGTCTTGTCCCCAAGAAGGTAGGCTTATTGAGTTGGCGTGCAGGCCACTTTCACCCATACTAATCAAAGGACAATCCCTCGTGAGAAGGAGTTCATGACCCACTCAGGATTAAGACTGAGTTACCTAGGTCATCCTATTGAAACAGTTGAAAGGATTTGGAATTCCCCAATTCCGTTAAAGCGGAAGCGTAATTGGGACCGATTCGTAGTTAATTTTGTTTATCCAAAAATACTATTGCATTGGTTAAAACATAGAACAAATTCTATAGAAACTTAAGGCTAAGCATACAAAATTTAGATCTAAATCTATAATAAAGAAAAGAGAAGCAAACCTCCGTTGACGACTCTGAATACTTCAACGGATGATTCTTGATTGTTCTGCAACAACGAAGAACACCACCATTTGATCTTCCCCGCTATAACTCTGAGATTAGGAACGTAGTTGTGGGACTACCTAATCTTGAATGGGAAAAACTCTAGAGAGAAAATTCTCCCTAAAGTTCCTGAGTTGAGAGAATATGAGAGGGAGGCTAGAGAGAATGCAAGAGTGCATTCTTGTGGCCTTATGTTGTTGTACTTAAACCCTAGGTTTAGTGTTCTATTTATAGGAGAAAGGCCATGAATAAAATATTCATTTAAAATCAATTATTTCCATAATTGATTTAATCTTTTCCATAATTAATCAATTCCATAACCAACCAATTCCATGACCAATCAATTCCATAATTGATTAATCTTTTCCATAAATGATTGATCACTTCCATAAGTGATTAAATCATTTCCATAAATGATTAATTACTTCCATAAGTAATTAATCATTTTCATAATTGATTAATTTCCAATTAATTAATTCTTTAATTAATTAATCACCAATTAAATATCATATATTTAATTTCAGACCTTCTATTAGTTAATTAATTAATTACCCAATTAAATATCATATATTTAATTTGAGACCTTCAATTAATTAATTCTATAATATGAATCAAATTCATATTAAAATTTGAACTCCTTCAAATTCTCTTATATCCTATAAATTTAATATGAATCAAATTCATATTAATATTTGAACTTCTTCAAATATTTATTTCTCTCATAGACTATAGTTTAATTAAATCTCATTTAATTTAAACTAAATTGAATAATTAATTAATTCATAATTAATTAATTTATCTTCTAATTAAATACCATATATTTAATTAGACATATATTTGAACTCTTTCAAATATATCAATCTCTCAATATAATAAAGTTTAATCTAAAATTAAACTTTATATTTTAATGCATCACTATACATTATATTAATTTGTATCTCGTACAATTAACTTAATTCCCAATATGAATTTGAACTATTCAAATTCTCTCAAGATATATTTGTTCCTAATTACTCTTTACGAGCTAGCAGGGGGACCTAATGGACCTACAGATCAGAAGCTCCAATGATATGAGGTTAATAGATTAAACTCATTAATCAGGTTAACCAATATTCATTAATTGTGGGTCATTCCACTAAAGACCCACAGCTGAACTCTTCTCACTGTAGAACATTTCTGTGTCCATGGATGTAGACCTATGCCGGTAAGTCAATCCTCCACGAGTGTTCGTAATCACGGCTGGGTCAAATTACCGTTTTACCCTTGTGTTACATCTGTCTCCTTAAGTACCAGTGCTCCTATAATGAACAACCTGTTTATGGTCCAACCATTAAACAGAAAGTCCCTCTCGGGCCAGTGAGAGGGCGGGATCCCTTTGTTCAAGTCCCGGAGTCACCACTTAAGGGAACACTCATCTACTTCTCCTAGATGTGGGAAGGAGTGAATTCCTTCTTGTGTTGTCATGTCCCCAGCCTCCCACTCGGTCTTGTCCCCAAAAAGGAAGGCATATTGAGTCGGCGTATTGGCCACTCTCACCCATGCTAATCAAAGGACAATCCCTCATGAGAAGGAGTTCATGACACACTCAGGATTAAGACTGAGTTACCTAGGTCATCGTATTGAAACAGTAAACTAACTAGTTAACGGTGTTACATCTAGTGGTTTACTATTTCGTGGTCCGGTCTTATGCAAGCTCATTGCATAGGATACCCCCGCTCGCATGTCTCCTACATGGACGCCTTGGATTAATACGTCTGTATCGAATACAAAGCGGGTCGTATCACATAGTGTTACCAGGATAAGGTACCCAACATTATCCTTGTACTATAGACCTTTTAGGTTGTTACTTGAACACCAATCCCCGTATGTCCCCACATACTAGTTCAAGTCACATGTAAACAACCTTGGATCTTAGTTTATTGGATTTGGGTCAAATTGTGCAATATTTAACAATAACACTTTATTGTAGAAACTCAATAACACTTTATTGAAACAAGTATACAATTTGTTTACATTCACTATCTACGAGTTTTAGGGCATAAAACCCAACAACAGTAACCTAACTAGTTAACGGTGTTACATCTAGTGGTTTACTATTTCGTGGTCCGGTCTTATGCAAACTCATTGCATAGGATACCCCCGCTCACATGTCTCCTACATGGACGCCTTGGATCAATACGTCTGTATCGAATACAAAGTGGGTCGTATCTCATAGTGTTACCAGGATAAGGTATCCAGCCTTATCCCTATACTATAGACCTTTTAGGTTGTTACTTGAACACCGATCCCCGTATGTCTCCACATACTAGTTCAAGTTACATGTTAACAACCTTGGATCTTAGTTTATTGGATTTGGGTCAAATTGTGCAATTCTAGACTTAAAATGACAATAACACTTTATTGCATAAACTTCAATAACACTTTATTGATACAAGTATATAATTCGTTAACATTCACTATCTTCGAGTTTTAGGACATAAAACCCAACAATTTCTGCATCGAATTATATCCCCGAGTCAGAGTGCTTTCATTCTTGGAAGGTGTGTGGTTGTTAATGTGATTTTAGGCTTTGAATGTATTCATGCTCTTAGGCAGCGGACTAAGGGCTCAAAGGGTTGAGTTGCTCTTAAATTGGATATGTCTAAAGCTTATGACCGAGTTGAGTGGTCTTTTCTCCAACGTATGATGTTGCGAATGAGTTTTGCTGATCGTTGGGTGGACTTAGTAATGCATTGCGTAAGTACAGTTTAGTTCTCTTTCAATCTGAATGGTGAACGACTTGGCCAGATTCGTCCTTCTCGTGGCCTTAGGCAGGGAGATCCCCTTTCTTCTTACTTGTTCTTGATGTGTGCGGAGTGATTATCTTGTTTACTTCAGGGGACAGAGAATGCAACAGCTATTTCTGGTTTGAAGATTGTGCGAGCGTGTCCTTCTATCACCCATCTATTCTTTGCTAACGATGGTCTGCTCGTTTTTAGAGCGCGAGCAGTAGAGGCTAGGAACATCCGTGATTTGTTAGGGTCCTATGAGCGGGCCTCGAGTCAAACCATTAATTTTGAGAAGTCAGTTATAGCATTCAGCCCTAATACTAGTGAGTCCTCTCAAAGCTACATCAGTTAGGTGTTGTCGGTTGCACGAGCTCCATGCCACCATCAGTATTTTGGTCTTCCGTCTTTTATTCCCCAAAACCGATCGATATCGTTCCATTTCTTGAAGGATTGACTTTGGAAGAAACTTCAGGGATGGAAGGGTAAGTTTTTCTCTGTAGGTGGTAGAGAGGTCTTAATTAAATATGTTGCCCAAGCGATACCGTGTTACACTATGAATTGTTTCCGCATTCCAAGTGCACTGATCCATGACCTTCACATGATTATAGCACGATTTTGGTGGAATGGAGTGAAAACTGATCGGTCTATTCATTGGCTGTGATGGGAGTCTCTTTGCCTCCCTAAGTGTTTTGGGGGTATGAGATTTCAGGACTTGGGACTTTTCAATCGTGCTCTCCTCGCTAAGCAGTGTTGGCGTATTCTTCGTGATCCTTCATCCTTGTTATATAGTGTTATGAAAGGGAGGTATTTACCAAATAACTCCTTTCTTAATGCAGGATTAGGGACACACCCATCTTATATTTGGCGGAGTCTTGTTTGGGGTCGAGAGTTACTGTATCAAGGCTTACGGTGGCGAATAGGAGATGGTCGTTTAACGTTGGTCTATGGCTCTAATTGGTTCCCAAGCAAGCCGTCTATACAAGTAAGTTCAATGTCTTCCCTTCCTACCTCTAGTCTGGTTCGTGATTTATTTAATGAGGATGTGGTTAAACTCCAAGCTCACTTTCATGATGAGGATTGTTCTCATATTATGAAGATTCCCTTGGGGACTTTGAGTGGGCCTGATCATCTGCTTTGGCACTTTGAGAAGTCCGGTTTGTTCTCTGTTAAAAGTTGTTATCGCATGGCCCAAGATGCTCAGATTTCGTTGCGGCCTTAGACATCTGATACCGTTCCTGTACAAGTTTGGTGGAAGAGTCTTTGGAAGTTATGCATACCCAATAAAATGAAGATCTTTTAATGGCGTCTTTGCCATGATCGTTTACCTACTCGGGATAATTTACTTTGCAGAGGTGTTATTTGCCCTCGCACTTGTGCTCTTTGTCATCAACATGAGGAGAACAGTTTTCACCTGGTTTGGTTTTGTAAATATGCTCGAATGTTTTGGCTAGCATCCCGCTTCTATTTCCTTTGTATCAGGACATTGTTCCAAATATGTGTTTTCTGCTTGGTGAATTCCATTCCCATCTTGGTGTGACTGATTTTGAGGAGTTGAGGATTTTCCTATGGGCAATTTGGAATTACAGAAATAGTCTTGTGTGGTCAGTTAAGTCTTCGAATATGATGCTTGATTAAGGGAGATATGCAACTGATTATATCAGTCGCTTCAGGGCTATTCGGTCTGGGTCTTTGGAAGCTCTGTAGGTTCTGAATATTCCTTCTTCACGTCTAGTCAAGTGGGTGGCACTTTTGGGTTCTGCTTTGAAGCTCAATACTGATATCGCTTTTCGGGTGGACTCAGGCTCTGCATGGGCTGGCTGTATTCTTCGCAATGCTAGTGGTCAGGTCCTGTTGGTCGCTTCAGTGATTCTTTCAGTTTGTTGGAGTGCAGATTTGGCCAAGGGATGGGTGAGAGTGAAGAGTGTTCGTGTAGCTGTTCAGCAAGGCTTCACATGGTTCCAGATTGAGTCGAACTCCTTGCGTGCGATCCGACTTTTGAATTGTGAGACAGAGGATATTTCTGAAGTGGGGTCTTTAATGGCTATGGTTCACCATCTGCTTCCTGGTGATTGTTTTGAGGGTGTTTCTTTCATCCCACGAATTGGTAATCAGGTGGCTCATGCTTTGGCTTAAATAGCTATTGAGTCTTTGTTGAATCATTTATGGGTTGGGGAATGTCCTACCCGAGTTCTTTCTTTAGTTTCCAAGGATTATGTGGTGTAGTTTGCTATTGGTTGTTTGCTATAAAAAAAAAACACCCAACAACATGATTCAAATTGAAATTGAAACTGAAACATTCTAGAAAGAAAAGAAAGACAAACCAGTGGCCATAACACACATAGTACACTACAGTATCAACCCCAGACATGGAGATCACATCTCGCTCAATAGAAGCCAAAGCTTTCTAAATCCAAGCAAATGAGCTCCTAGTCCTCGACCCGCCGATTGGATCCAGACCCTTAAGGATCTGATTTGGGTAATAAATGACATGGTTACCAGGTCTAGAATAAAGCCAAGTGAAAACAAGCATCAAAACCAGAAATATCACAAAGGACGTTCCTAAGGACGTCAAAAACAAAGGAAAATCCATTTGGGTCTATCTCTAAAAGCCAAATTTCTTCAACTCCTGACTAAATCTAGAAAACCCAACGGAAGAACCAATGGTGGTTGGATGGGATATTTATAATGAATATGGAAAGGAAATGACATGGCGTACACGAAGAGTGAGCTTAAAAATCTGGGTGTGGGGTTCGAGATGAAATTTGGATGATTTGATGTTAGCTAGTTGTGGGGTTGGGTATGTGTTTCATCGTTTTCTTGAATGCTTTTTTAATGTTTTTTTAATTTCTTCAACTCTGTTTTTCGCCGTCGAAACGAAGATTTTTTTTTAATTTTAAAAAACAGAAAGGAGGAAAGAAGAAAAAATGAAGGAGATGAAAAGAAGAAAGGAAGGAGAAGAAGCAAAAAAAAAAAAAATTGGCCGACGGCAGTTGCATGGTGGTGGTGATGGTGAGGAAGAGGAGGATGGAGAAGAAAGAAGGATGGAGAAATGAGAGAGAAAAATGAAATTAAAAAAATATATTTTTTAATTAATTTATTATTATTTTATTTTTAAAAATTAAAAAACAATTTTTTTTTATAATAAAAAATAGTGCCACACCGGAAATCTGTTAGTATTTTATGAAAAATTGGACGGAGGGACCAAATAACAAAAAGGTTAACTACATAGATAGACCAAATTGGAACCGAAATTTCATAAATGTCTAATTTCGAAAAAAAAATCGGCTTTGTCCTAAGCCAAGCTAAAATAGAGGTTAATTTACATCAATGGCCATTATATTATATTTAAATACAAAAAATAAACATGGTTATTTAAAATAATCCATATATTTTCCTCATATCTCTTCGTACTAATTACTTACCGTACAAAATCTCTTCACCATCTCTCTCCCAAACAACTCCTTGATTCTCTCAAGATTTTCCTTTCAAACCCATCAAAATCAATATCCCAATATCCCCACTCTCACGTCGCTAGCAGAAATTTTCACACTCCTCCTTCAGCCATTAACGCTCGCTGGCAGAAATTTTCACACTCCTCCTTCAACCATTAACGCTCTCGTCGGTGAAGCTCCGACACTGTATTTCAGCCGTCTCATCCTCCGAGCATCGTTTCAAGCTCCTGTCGTTGTCGTTGTGTTCCCGCCGTCTCATCCTCCCGAGCAACGTTGGTCGTTGATGCTTCTGCCATTTTTTTCCTGTGTTTCTTTTGTCATTCTTGTTCAGACAGTCTGTCTCAGTTCGTCGGCCACATTGTCTTGGTTGCTGTCGGTTGGAGTTCATTCATAGACAATATACAATTTTTGTGTTTCCTCGTGGTTATTGGGTCATTGTTTACTTTGTTAGCTTTACGAGCTTCAATCATACTATATGTTTTGATGATAACAAACTTTAATTTACTAATGATTTTAGTGTTTTAAAGTGTTCATAATGTAGAGCTTGGAAAGGCGATTCCAACACATCTTGAATCGCTGAAATTGGAGTTCAAACGAGAAAGTTACAAGGAAAAGAAGATTGGAAGAAAAATCCTACGTGGCAATGACGTGGCGCTTACATGGCATCCAACGTGGCAGCTGATGTGAATGATCAATTTCCTCTATTTTTCTCTTAATTTTAATCCCAATTTTAATTCTCATTATCTCTTCAATTCAATCCTTTCACATCTCTTTTTAATTCAAATTTTATCCCAAATTTCCTTCTTTTACAACTCATTTTCAAATCCAATCTCTTCCAAATTTGATTTCCTTCAAATCCTCATCCTAATGTCAAATTCCCTTAATTTCAATATATTCTCAAATCTCATTTTAAATTCAAATCCTTTCCTTTCTCATTAAATCAAATCTCCACCATCCATTTTGAATTTAATTCAATGGCTAAAATTCAATTTCTCCATCTATAAATTGAGTCATTCTCTTCTCCTCCAAAACACACCAAAAAAGCTATCAAGTCTTATTCTCTCAAGTCTCCCTACTCTCAATTCTTGTCCAAAATCCTCCCTTGCTCCTAAATTGGCCTAGTGTTATTTTGTGAGGTTTTATTATTGTGAGTGCTCATACTTGTGTATCTTGCCTTCAAGAGGTATTTCATTTTGTGAGGTTCTTTTCTTCTTTTATTTATTATTGGGAACTTGTAATAAGGTGTGGGTGCACCTTGGGAATTGAGTGAGTGGTTTAATCCTGAACCCGAAAAAGGATTTGTAGTGGTTTGATCCTGAACCCGGTTAAAAGGATCATAGTGGTTTGATCTTGAACCCATTTAAAAAGATCGGTATAGGTTGGGTCCTGAACCTGTAAAAGGATCGATAGAGGTTTACTCTTGAACCTGGAAAAAGAGTCGGCTTGGTTCTCACCCGTAAGAGAGCCGTTGCAGTAAAATACCCAAGGAGTCTTGGGGAGTGGAGTAAGAATTTCCGAACCACTATAAACTTTCTCGGTGGTTATCTCTTTCTCTACTTTTTTAATTTTCGCTATTTCATTTTTATGAGTAGATTGTATGCCTAGGAAAATTGTCAAATATTTCTTAGCATATTTTATGCTTTATAGTGCTTATTAAATTTACTTAGTTTAAATCAATTCATTTTAATTTAGCAAAAAGTTTTAAATTTTATTAAACAACTTTATTCACCCTCCTTCTAGTGTTGTCATACGATCCTACATACTTAGTTGGGTTTATAAAAATCATTCTGCAATCGTACTCCAATAAATAATGCAGAGGATTAATGTTTACTTGTGTATGTTATTGTTTTCTTAGTTGTGTCTGTAGACACCGTATTTGGTCCGGCTTGATCTTTAGTAATAATGTTTGAATTTTTCCGTTATGTGGTGGTCAATTTGTTTTTTGGTATGCCAACAAGAGCTTAGCTCAACTGGCATAAAGCTATATTGATAACCACAATATCTGTGGTTCGAATCCCCCTTCCCACATATTATCAAAAAAAATTGTTTTTTGGTTTTCATTGTTTATTTTCATTTTCATTTTATTTTATTTTTTGTTTTTATTTAATTTATTTCTTTTTTTTATTTATTTAATTTAATTTTTTTTTTCTTTTTTCTTTGGTCTCCCATTCTTCCACTCCCTTCGCCTTCTCCCCCTTTTTCTCTAACTTTCTAACCTCACTCCCCCCTTTTCTCAACTCCCCACCCCTATTCTCTCCAACCACTCTTGAAGCTCTCCTATAAAAGGAGAGCTTGTGGAGGAGAGCAGGACAAGAACTACCTGGGAGAAAAACTACTAAGAACAAGGAACGAAGGGGGGAGAATAACACAAAAAAGGAGGAAGAACGAAAGGGGAGAAGCATTTTAATGGTGAGAACCTTCTCCATTTTTTCTTCCTCCTAATCCTACATCCCGCCACCATTATTTGTCCACCACCGTTCCGACGAACGCAACCCCGCCTCCATCATAGTCTTGATCCAATGAACCTATGCTTTCATTCGCAACGAACCTGCGCACACAACCTCCGATGACCCACGACTTCATTCTGGTGAGCTGATCCATGGATTAGGTGAGAGGAAAGGTTGGTGGGAGAATGAATTGAAGAATCTCACTCATTCTTTTATTTGTTTTTTTTTTATTATTTTTTTATTATTTCTTTTCCTTATTTGCATGGAAGCATTTTTTTTTTCTTTAGTTTAAAATGAGGTTTTTTGGTGTTTCTTCTTTCCACTTTGATTTTAACTTAAAGTTTTTTAATTTGAATTTTCAAATTAATTTAAATTGACTTGATTTGGATATCTCAATTCAATTCTAATTTAATTTTAATTTGAAGTGTTGGTTTCAATTCCATTTTGATTTTAAATTCGGATTTCCAATTCAACTTCATTTTAGTTTTAAATTGATCCAATTTAATTTGGTTTAATTTGGAATTTTAGAAATTAATCTCAATTTGATTTAGTTTAGGTTTTTTTTTTATTTTTTTTATTTTTTATTCAATTAACCAAATAATTTCAATCTGATTTTAAATTAAATTTTCGAAATCATTTTCAGTTTGGTCTAAGTTTGAAATTAAATTTGGGATTTCAACTTTCCTTTGTTTTCAATTTGACATTGTCCAAATGAATTTCAATTGGAACTTAATTTGGAATTTCAATTTTTCCTCAATTGGTTTTAATCTCGAATTCAAAGAGTTTCAAAGTGATTTTGGATTTTTTTTCAGATGAATTTCAAATTGTATCTAATTAATTTGAAATTTCTAAGTAAAATTCAAAATAGGTTTTAATGTAGAATTTCAAAATCAATGTCAATTTGGATTTCTAATTCAATTCATTTTGGTTTTAAATTGATTTGATTTCAATTTGGTTTAATTTAATTTGTAATTTTAGAAATTAATTTGAATTTGATTTAATTGGGATTTCCAATTCAATTCACTTTTTTTTTAAATTGATTCAATTTCAATTTGATTTTAAATTTGATTTCCTAAATCAATTTCAAATTACCTTTATTGTGCTATTTCTCAAATAAATTTCATTTCAAATTGGATTTTATATTGGAATCTCTAATCAAAAAAGTTGATTATGGAAACTTTAGGCTAATTTTGTCTAAGAAGGGGTATTTAAGCTGATCGAAAGGAAACACCCTGCCTGGAAATTAAATATTTTGCAATCAATTTGACTTTCCAAATGAATTTCAATTTGATTTTAATTTAGATTTTCAAAATTGATTTCAATTGGATGTAAATTGGGTTTCTTAAATAAATTTCAAAATAGGTTTTGATTGAAAATTTTGAAGTCAATCTTAATTTGGTTAATATTTGAATTCCAATTTTTCTTCCAACGATTTAAATTTGAAATACCCAAATGAATTTCAAAATGAATTTCAAAGTGAATTTTACTTTGGTATTTAAATTTGAACTGTTTAAATGAGTCTCAAGTGGAATTTAATTTGAAGTTTCAAATTGGATTTCAATTTCCTACTTTCTAAACAAATTTCATTGAAAGAGAGAGAAAAGTTTTTTTAAGTTGATTATGGAAACTTGAGGCTAATTTTGTCTAAGAACGAGTATTTAAGCTGACCGAAAGGGAACACCCTGCCTGGAAATTAGCCTAAATATTTTAGCAATCAACTTGAATTTGGTCTTAATTTAGAATTTTTGAAATCAACTTCAATTGGACTTTTAAACTGAGATTTCCAATTGAATTTCAATTTGGTTTTAGT
This sequence comes from Luffa aegyptiaca, assembly GCA_017139565.1. Lineage (NCBI taxonomy): Eukaryota > Viridiplantae > Streptophyta > Magnoliopsida > Cucurbitales > Cucurbitaceae > Luffa > Luffa aegyptiaca. Next base: position 32,301,583 of record CM029401.1, read on the forward strand.
TCGAATTTCTAAATGATTTAACTTTCTTTCAATTGATTTCAAATTCTTTATTTTAATTTTTTTTAGCTTTGAAATTTCTAATCAGTTTTTTTAATTTGGAAAATAAAAAAAGATTTTTTTTTTGTTGAATGGTGTCATACCACTCATAATTATTAATTCACATTTTAGTCCTAAAATGTGAAATAATAGACATGAGACAAATAATATCATGTAAAACCTATGACGGAGTTGAGATAATTTCTCAATTTCTTGAGGTGACAAATTTTCTTTTAATTAAAAGAAGATTTCAACATGACAAACAATTATTGGGTATAACCACACTCACTACATCAAAACCTTACTTTAAGTTTTAAAGCTAAGGTAAGATCAAGTGGGACATTTGTTATTTGATTTTTTTCTTCTTCTTCTTCAAAATAAAGGACCGTTTCATGTTATAAAAGGATAATTTTAAAATAAAATGTGGTAACCATTTTTAAACGGGTGTTGTAGGGGTGCTAACACCTTCCCTACACTCAATCGACTCCCGAGCCTAATTTTTGGTTTTCAAAGACTGGTTTTTTCTTTAAAACGGGTGACCAATCACACACCAAGATGATTGGTGGCGACTCCAAACCTCTCCTCTCGAAAGAGACCCTTAGGAAAGGACGTCGGCCGCTCCGCGTCGCGATGACGTTGCGACAGTGTCATTGAGTTTATATAATATATAATCTAGTTTATATATAATCATCGCTGTTTATATATATCTGTGTTATTGTGATATTGTTAATTTAGTTATGTTATTGGGTTATTGCTCTCTTAGTTGAAGTTTTATATAATATATCATATGGTTTATATTCAATTGATGGTTGAATTCAAGATTTTAATTACACAAATTATAGCGAGATTATATTTTATATATGTTATATTCGAATGAATGACTTTCATGTCTTATTAATTATATTCATGGTCAATAGTAATATAGTTATTAATCTCATTCCAACAACCGCCATACACCATCCGTATATGAATGAGATTATTACCTATGACGAATATTTAATAATGTTTGTATATTATACATCCAAGTATATATTTATAGATAAACATGACCTATATTTATAATTTTGAAAATTCTTTTATGAACTTTATAAACCATGTCGTGTATATACTATATAAAGAGGTTTATATAATATAATTCTAAATATATATTTATGATGCAATATACAACCTAGTATACATTTATTATTCTGATGTTTTACTTATGAACTGAATACACAATGATGATTGATGAGTATATATTATATAAGGGATTTGGTATATTGATTATATATTATAATGTATGATATGTATTTATTATTTGAAGAAATATTACATTCTATGATCAATTGAGTGATTAGATGTAAATATATAAGGGTTAATGTGAACAAAAAGGTAAAATTAGAAACATCTTATGTCATTAGATATTAATAACAAAATTGGAAAAAAAAATGCAAACCATATACTTGGATTGCTATTCATATTGTTTGACAAAATAAAACAGAAAATGAAAGAAAAATTATATAAAAGATTACTATTCATATAAAAGATACCGTAAGAATTGGAAAAAAAAAAAAAAAAAAAAAAAGAAAGACAAATGGAACATACTTGAAATCAAATTTTTGTTGAATTTTTTTGATGGTCGGCAATGAAAATGGTGATGAGGTTCTTTAGTTTGACGTCAATTGGTTGAATTGTTGTATGAAATGTATTTAGGGTTAAGGTTGAGTATGATGGATTTGGAATTCCTCAATTCCGTGAAAGCGGAAGCGTAATTGGGACCGGCCGATTCATAGTTAATTTTGTTTATCCAAAAATACCATTACATTGGCAAAAAAAAACATAGAACAAATTCTATACAAACTTAAGGCTAAGTATACAAAAATTATTAGAACTAAATCTAAAGGGGAGAAGCAAACATACCGTCGTTGTCGTCTCTGAAATATCAAGAACGCCTTTCTTGATTTCATAGGGACCAAACGTCAACAATTGGGACACCACCAATTGATCTTCCCCGCTATGACTCTGATATTAGGAATGTAGTTGTTGTGAGACTACTTAATCTTGAATGGGAAAAACTCTAGAGAGAAAATTCTCCCTAGAGTTCTTGGGTTGAGAGAATATGAGAGGGAGACTAGAGAGAATGCAAGAGTGCATTCTTGTGGCCTTATGTTGTAGTATCTAAATCCTAGGTTTAGTGTTCTATTTATAGGAGAAAGGTCATGAATAAAATATTCATTTAAAATCAATTATTTCCATAACTGATTTAATCTTTTTCCATAATTAATCAATTCCATAACCAATCAATTTCATAATTGATTAATCTTTTCTATAAATGATTGATCACTTCCATAAGTGATTAAATCATTTCCATAAATGATTAATTACTTCCATAAGTGATTAATCATTCCATAACTGATTAATTTTCAATTAATTAATTCTTTAATTAATTAATCACCAATTAAGTATCATATATTTAATTTCAGACCTTCTATTAGTTAATTAATTAATTACCCAATTAAATATCATATATTTAATTTCAGACCTTCAATTAATTAATTCTTTAATATGAATCAAATTCATATTAAAATTTGAACTCCTTCAAATTCTCTTATATCCTATAAATTTAATATGAATCAAATTCATATTAATATTTAAACTTCTTCAAATATTTATTTCTCTCATAATAATAAAGTTTAATTTCAAATTAGACTTTATATTTTAATGTATCACTATACATTATATTAATTTGTATCTCATATAATTAACTTAATTCCCAATATGAATTTGAACTATTCAAATTCTCTCAAGATATAATTGTTCCTAATTACTCTTTACGAGCTAGCAGGGGGACCTAATGGACCTACAGATCAGAAGTTCCAATGATATGAGGTTAACTGATTAAACTCATTAATCACGTTAACTAATATTCATTAACTTGTGGGTCATTCCACTAAAGACCCACAACTGAACTCTTCTCACTGCAGAACATTTTTGTGTCCATGGATATAGACCTATACCGGTAAGTCAATCATTCATGAGTGTCCGTAATCACAGCTGGGTCAAATTATCGTTTTACTCCTGTGTTACATCTGTCTCCTTAAGTACCAGTGCTCCTCTAATGAACAACCTGTTTATGGTCCAACCAATAAACAGAAAGTCCCTCTCGGGCCAGTGAGAGGGCGGGATCCCTTTGTTCAAGTCTCGGAGTTACCACTTAAGGGAACACTCATCTACTTCTCTTAGAAGTGGGAATGAGTGAATTCCTTCTTGTGTTGTCATGTCCCAAGGCTCCCACTTGATCTTGTCCCTAAAAAGGAAGACATATTGAGTCGGCGTATTGGCCACTCTCACCCATGCTAATCAAATGACAATCCCTCATGAGAAGGAGTTCATGACACACTCAGGATTAAGACTGAGTTACCTACGTTATCCTATTGAAACAGTAACCTAACTAGTTAACGGTGTTATATCTAGTGGTTTATCATTTCATGGTCCGGTCTTATGCAAACTCGTTGCATAGTATACCCCCACTCGCATGTCTACTACATGGACGCTTTGGATCAATACGTCTGTATTAAATACAAAGCGGGTCGTATCACATAGTGTTACCAGGATAAGGTACCCAACCTTATCCTTGTACTCAGTAGCGGATCCAGAACTTCATGCCAAGGGGAGCTATATAGGAATAAAGGAAAATATCGATTTTTAATTTACCCGAAAATTGGTATAGTGTGTTTAAGGTCCGTTTGGAATACTTTTTAGTATAAATGTTTTTCAAGAATGCATTTTATTTTAAACATTTTGTATAAAAATTGTTTGGAATTTAAACACTCATATGTTTGGTTACATTTCCTTTTAAGTGTTTTTATACCAAAGTATATACTTAAAAACTCTTTGTAAAAAATTTGTTTTCAAATGTTTGTCTCAAAAGAGTTTATTTCTCAATCTCATTTTTTAATAAGTCATTTTTAGTGGTTGCTAAACACTAGAATTTTTTTTTTTCAAAACTAAATACTTGAAAAGTTAAACCAAACACACCATTAGCTTCTACCTTAAACTTTTAATGGTATCCAGTTGTACATTAAACTTGGTTTAGTGTTGCAATTTTCATCTTAACTTTAAAAAATATTGTAGTTTTATCCTATGGTAAATTTTTATTCAAAGAATTTTCAATATAAATATAAAAGAAAAAGAATGATATTGAAATAACAAGTTAGATTTTTTTTTCTTTTTTACAACGATTATACATTTGTTTCATGCTATTCATTTTCTTAAAAAATAATTTACTGAAATTTAAAATTAATTTTATTTATTTTCACCTATATTTATTCCAAGAAAAGAAATCTTGAATTTAATGTTGAAATTGAAATAGTGTTTTACAACTTGTTACAAAGCAACTAAAAGACAAACGTCAAAATGCTTGTAAAAAAAACTGAAAAGAAAAGAAAAAAAAAAAAAAAAACGAAAATGCGAGTAAAAAATACTGAGGAAAAAAAATCCAAAAAGGCGTGTTTCAAAAAACTGAAAAAAAAAGCGTCAAAATGCTTGTAAAAAAAACTGAAAAGAAAAAAAAAAAAAAAAAAAAGAACAAAACCAAAAAAGGCGCATTTCAAAAAACTGAAAAAAAAAACACAAAGGCGCTCATCAAAATGCGTGCTGAGAGATTCGAATAGGGGAGGGACACCAACGCAGGGGGGCTAACACCACCAAGTTGGACAGTTGTTTTGATAATAATTTGCCATATTTGATATAACTACTAAACCAAATTGAAGTTGAGGGGGGTTCGAGTCCCCCCTGGGCCCTTAATAGATCTGCCACTGCTTTGTACTATAGACCTTTTAGGTTGTTACTTGAACATCGATCCCCGTATGTCCCCACATACTAGTTCAAGTTACATACAAACAACCTTGGATCTTAGTTTATTGGATTTGGGTCAAATTGTGCAATATTTAACAATAACACTTTATTGAAATAAGTATACAATTTGTTTACATTCACTATCTACGAGTTTTAGGGCATAAAACCCAACAGAGTATTGCTAAATTAATTATTTAATAATTTACCTTAATGGTAGTTTTTATTATGGAAAGAATCCATACAAACCAATTTTTTTTTTTTGAAGAAAAAAGGATTATATTTAAACCAAAGGATTTCCCCAAGGGGATACAAAGAAACGCTGCTCAGCTTGAGCAAGCTGAACTATCCAATCTGGATAGTTCGAAAACCACAAATGTGGTGTAGAAAACAATCCTACACGAGCTAAAGCATCCGCTAAAGAATTGAATTCACGGTTCACATGATAAAATTTTAGCTCCTTAAAGGATCCACGAAGGCACTCAATATCCCAAAGAATCGTTGCACAATTCGACACTACCCGATCCTTCCTCAGCAGAATAGAAATCAGAGCTAGTGAATCTGAGAAAATAGACAATCTGTCTACTCCATTTTGGTACGCAAACTCCAAATCAGCTCGGACCGCCATTGCCTCAGCACACAACGGACTACTGAAAGTCGTTGATCCCTGATGAAGAGCAAGCTTCAACATCCCCATCCGATTGCGAAGGACCACCCCCAAACCACAACACCGATTATTCGAGTCGCAAGCCGCAACAACATGCATAATTAGATCCTTTCCTTGCGAAATCAACTCATGAACTTCCTGAGCCGATTGAACTTGACGGCCACGCTGCTGTTGAGCGCCTTGAAACTCAACCAAATAGCTAGAAATCCATTCACATTGAATCTCGATTGGAGGAATAGGTCGATTGTGCAGCGCGTTGTTTCGATCATTCCAAATAGCCCAGGGTGCAGCACAAATAAGGTCAAAAGCCTCCGTTGAAACAGAAGAGCCTATATACAACCATTTATCTTTAATATCCATCTCCACATTCCAACTAACATCTCTCCCAATGTTCATTCTGCACCATACATCCTTCTCCATAGGACAATGGAAGAGCGCATGGTCAGTAGACTCAGGCATCTTCAAACACATCGAACATAACCCATCAACCGGAACATGATGTCTCCACAAGTTTACGACGGTCAGAATACAGTTATGGAAAGAGTGCCAAAAAAAGTGTTTGATTTTTGAAGGGAGACGCGTTTTCCACACTCTAGACCACCACTTGCGTTCCAAATCAGAACACGATGAAGATGCTTCGCATTTCAAAAGCATTCCCAGTTTGTACCCACTCTTGACGGAATACTCACCATGTTTATCATAATGCCAGATCCATTTATCCGGCGCGTTTCTACTAATTGGATTGCACATAATTTCTTGAACATCGTCTTCCCATAATGTCTGACGCAGCTTGTTGACATCCCAATGGCCTGTAGGCGAGACATATTTAGAGACCCGCATTTGGCACTCTGGCCCTTTATATCTTAAAACCTTGAAAGTGTGGGGTCTAGGAAGCCAAGGATCAAGGACCAACTTGATTGAGTGACCATCCCCAATGTTCCACTTGATTGAGTGACCATCCCCAATGTTCCACCTAATCCCAGCTTTAATAAGATCTAATCCCCAAATGAACCCTTTCTAGAAGAAGGAAGCATTTGGGCGTGCACTAGCATCCAACAATGAAATAGACTGATAGTACCTTCCCTTCAGAACTTGCTCCACCATCGAATTTGGATTATTAAAGACCCTCCACACCTGCTTTGCCAATAAGGCCTTGTTGAAAGTTTCGAAATCTCTAAAATTTAAACCCCTAATTTCCTTGGGCTTTACAACTCCTCCCACCTGCGCCAATGGACACTACGCTTCAATTCTGTCGAACCCCACCAAAACTTGGCACAAATAGCAGAGAGTTTGGATAGAAAGCCCTTCGGTAACCGAAAACAGCTCATGGCATACGAAGGAATGGCTTGGACAATACTCTTGATAAGGACCTCCTTGCCCCCAACAGAGAAGAACCTTTGCTTCCAACCTTGTAAGTTCAACCACACCTTATCCATTATGTATCTAAAATCTTGACTCTTTGCACGCTGGAAGGTCGATGGAAGCCCCAAATAAGAGCCCAGATTATCCACAATCTTCATTTGCATAATAGATCCAAGGTAAGATTTGGTGTTTCTTGGTACATTATTCGAAAAACAAACCATAGATTTATCCAAATTAATACATTGGCCCGAAGCACGTTCATAATCTGATAGAATAGCTCTAAAGCAACCAAACTCAGTAGCCTTAGCTTTCATAAAAATCAGGCTATCATCAGCAAAGAAAAGGTGAGAAACCTTAGGCGCCGAACGGGCTACGAACGGGCTTTAGAAACACCAGCAATATCTCTATTCCTTGCACTTTCTAACATAGCCGAAAGCCCCTCAGAGCAAAGCAGGAATAGGTAAAGGGACAAAGGATCTCCTTGGCGCAAACCCCTAGATGCTCCAAAATGACCCCGCGCCTCGCCATTAATGATAATGGAGAAAGAAGCAGAGGAAATGCATTCCATAATCAAAGACACCAATTCACCCGGAAATCCTAGTTTATCCATAACGACCTCCAGATATGACCATTCAACTCTATCATATGCCTTACTCATATCTAATATCAACGTCGCATAACCAAATTTTCCCTTTTTCTTCGAATTTAGAAAATGCAAAGTTTCGTGACCAATAATCATATTATCAAAAATAGACCGCCCAGGGATAAATGGCGAATGACATTCATCAATAACCGTGTTTAACACCCACTTCAGACGATTAGCAATGACCTTCGTGATGATTTTATAAGAAATATACAAACCAAAATTTAAATGTGCAGAATTTTGAAGGGCAAAATTGGAAAGATTTAGCTAGGAAATCCTTAGCCAAGACAAAGCTGAAATTTTTTTCATAACTGCACATTTGTGAAATATTGGTTCCGAAACGGTCTAAGCCATAATTTCCGATAACAAAATCCAGAGGCTAAATTGTCGAGTTTGAAAACTAGTAAAATGAAACATAACTTTTTTTTTTTTAAACAGAATGAAACATAACTTAAACATCAAAGAATCAAGAGTGTATTTTTTCAAAAAAAAAAAAAATAATAATAATAATAATAAAAAAAAAAAAGAAAAACAAAAAATACAAATAAAAAATAAAACTTGAGAAGTGAGGAGGCTCCAAGTTCCAGGTTAGTTCTAGTGCTTCCCTTTGTTTTTTTTTTTTGTTTTTTGTTTTTTTTTCTTTTTTTGTCTCTTCTTCTTGACCAGGCAAACTTCATAAGGATTTAATTCATGAGTTCATCGAGTTGCCCCTTCTGCGATCAAATTGTTCCATCAGAAGAACTTCAACGGTTCCATTCTTGCAAGCACTTCTATTGCAATTTCAATCACTTGCTTTGTTTTCTCTTATGATGGAAATCGATTCTTTAGATCGTCCTATTAAAATTTTGCTCACTTTTTTATTCCAAAACTTCTGTAGCTAGGGTTTACTGAGCGACTGAGGAAGGTCTCTTTATGTTATTGCCGTTGCAGGCATGCCAATAGTCACTTTGAGGATGAAGACAGTGACAATAAACAACAGCAACTTGCTAGGGATTTTGAACTGGCCCAACAAATGGCTCTTTCCTCTACTTCTTATGACAATGTTAGTTGTTCCATCTTTTTAATCCCAATGTCTTGATTCTGCATGTTTTTGTTATGTCTGGATTCTTGTTGAGATCATTATGCAATCCCTACGGCTTCATGTCAGTAATTTGGTTTCTGCATGATTCTTGTTTGTAGGATAATCAAGAAACCGTGGATATGCCACAAGACATTAAGTTAAGTTGTGATGGGGGGACTGTGGTGAAGGAAGAGTTGAATGTTGATGAAAAGATCTCTTGCCTGATCGGTTTACAGAATAGGAGTGCCTTCTATAAGGTGGAAGGTGGCCTGATGTCTTTATTAAGAAACTGTTTAGAATTAGAATCTCGTGACTCGACTTGTATTTTGTCAGGGTATGTTGATCATTATCAGAGTATTGAATTTGAGGATGTTGGGTGGGGCTGTGGATGGCGGAACATACAAATGCTCTGTTCTCATTTGCTAATGCAAAGACCAGAGGCGAGAAAGGTTTTATTTGGTGGGTCAGGAGTTGTTCCAGATATCCCTTCACTTCAGAGATGGCTTGAGATTGCTTGGGAAAGAGGATTTGATGTACAGGGTGCACAACATTTTAATTACAAAATTTATGGCAAAAAGAATTGGATTGGAACCACTGAATGTGCTGCCCTTTTACGTTCCTTCGGGCTTCTGGCAAGGATAGTTGATTTTGGTCCCAAGAAGTGCGAGGCACTTTATCTCTCAGTCCCTGGTTCAAGTAGTGGGGCACAAATGGTAAACTTAATTGATGCAAATAAGAGAAAAACAGTTAAGGTTTATGGCCCCATGGATAGGTATCTTGTCAGTAGAAAAGATAGTGCTCCGCAAACTGGATCTAGTGGGCAGGAAAAGTCAAACTATTTTCAAATCTCTCAAAGTGTCATGAAAAATAATTCCACTAAAAAAGGGAAAGGTCATCAGATTCTGGTCGATTGGGTATGGAATTACTTCTCTGATGGAAGGATATGCAAGTATGCTCACCAGCATGTTGTTATTAGCGAAAAATCGTACGTCTTTAATTGGCATTTTATCTATCTTTCCTTCTTCCTTTCCTTTTTTTCTTTTTTGTCTTTATTCTAAAATCCATTTGTATATGTATAGTGCTTGGCATTAGAATAATCATAGATTGTTTCGATTGAGAGAAATTTTGAAAGGAATCTTAGGATATCATATCAGCACCTCAATGCTTGTAATTGGAGTCTTCTGTCTAAGGAATTTTGTAATTATTCTATTTCTGTTATTTTAACCAATTGGAGACTATTTTTCTAGTCTTCTTTGGTTTCTTTTGGTGGATTTCTTGTCTACCTTCTTGTATTCTTTCGATATTAATGAAGGATAGCACTTTGTTTTTTTTTTTTTTTGTTTTCTTTTTTTTTTTCATATAAAAAAATACATTATGAATATATTGATTATCATGATAATGTGGAAGGTGTCACGACATGTTTCAAATGATTCCATTGATTTTATCAACAAAGTTTCTTTTCTTTAATACAAGAAATAATGTGTTTTATCTTTAGCTTCATGAGGTCTTTTCATTCAGGCCATTGTTCTTTCAGCATGATGGACATTCTAGGACTATCGTGGGGATTCAAGTTAAACAACAGTGTAATGGATTTCAACAATTCAGTCTCCTGATTTTGGACCCAGCTCATGTAATTTTCTACCCCTGCAATTTCATTTGTGAGCCCTATCTTTACAGCTGTTATTTTTCTCTGTTGCTTCAACATTGTCGACTCATAATTCAGCATAAAGGTTCCTTCCAAGTACTATCAGTTAAGTACTTGGGGTATTTTAGTTGGCATCAATTTTCTCATTGTGTTTGTTCATCTTGAAGTTTGCTTAAATATCACAACACTTATGGACTAGGTGGTTTGATTATGCGTATGCCATGTGTGTCTTCATTTCATTGTTGTTTCTTGTATACGTATACTTGGTAGTTCTTTACATCGTTTTTCTTGATAAAAGTTACAGCTTCTAATATATAAATATATTTATTAAAGATAAAGTGAAACTCTTCTTCCTCTTCCTTCTTGCAGTTGGAAATTTCAGTTGATTAATTATTGTAGGAATTGCTTTCTTTTCTCCCTCTTGTTTTCTGGATGCATCATTCATGTAGCATTCTTCTGATCTCATGACGCATTATGCAGAGTACGAAAGGCCTTGAAAGGTCCCTTAGAGAGAATATAGGATGGCAGAAACTAATAAAAAGAGGAATTCATACACTAAATAAGCCACAATACCAGGTTTGCCTTACTTTATTATAAACTTGTAAGTTAAAATTTCTGGTTATTGGAAGGAGATTTCTGGTTATTGGAAGGAGACTATGTACTTTATATGTATATGTTTTTTTTCAGCTGTGTTATATTGATCCGGGAATTGCAGCTGGGGCTGACATGGAATTGCTGAAGACAATCGATAGCATCTTTCTGGAGCTTTAAATGAATATGTTGAACTTCTTTGTTCTCTGCGACACAGTTATTGATGTGTACTTTAACTCAAAGTTCTTCCATTTGTAAGAACCCATTATCAAATTCACTTGATAATGGAAAGCAAGTTTTTCAACGAATTAATTATTATAGCTATCTTTTATATAAGGATATCAGGCTTATATTCTACCTGTAATGATTTAATATGTCAATCATCAGCGAGGCTCTGTATCCTGAAGAGTTTTGAGTACACTCCATCAGGAGCTGTCAACAGGGTGGTGTGTGAACCTATCTCCACAATCTCACCTCTATCCATGACTACGATAACATCTGAGTTTGTCACTGTAGAGAGCCGGTGGGCAACTGTGATCTGGGTAGTTCTGAAGCCATTGTTTGCATTTATTGACTCTAAAGCACTAACTAAAGTTCTTTCAGATTCAGCATCTAATGCACTCGTTGGTTCATCTAGGAGCAATATTGCTGGCTTCTTCAAAAGAGTTCTAGCAATAGCTATTCTCTGCTTTTGCCCTCCTGATAGTTGGCAACCTTTTTCTCCAACAAGTGTATCATATCCATCAGGCAGAGTACTGACAAATTCGTGGACGTTAGCTTCTCTTGACACCTTTAAAAGTTCAGTTTCAGAGACCTGCCCACTCCCATAGCAAATATTATATCTGATCGAGGAGCTAAAGAGAACAGGCTCTTGTTGCACAAGCCCTATATGTGTTCTCAATATTCTCAGATTGTATTCTTTTATATTCTTCCCATCAATAAGGATATTGCCTTCTTCAGGATCATAGAATCTGAGCAGAAGTGCCAAAACGGAGGACTTTCCAGCACCACTTGGTCCAATAAGAGCCACCCTCGATCCTGCTTTGATTTGTAAGCTGAAGTTGGTAAGAACAACGACTTCTGGCCTTAATGGATAGTTGAATTTTACACTCTGAAAATCAATTCTCCCTTCAATCTTCTCTATTTTTGAACTTTTTGGAATTTCTGGTTCAATAAGAGTTTTTCGATCAAGTGTGTGGAATGCCGGAGTTAGTATGCCAATGGCTGAGATGACAGTTGGAATCAATGTCCACAATTCAGTGATTGAGGGTACTGTGAGGGAGAAAATCTGGTATGATCTTATTCCATCTTCAAAGGATGCTTGTCTTTTGTGAACCAAAATTGTCGTGTACCACAAAGCAATGGCATGAGCAATGTTCCATAAGCAAAGGGAGATGCCATGAATGATTCCATACTTAATGCTTTCTCTCTTGTTTTTTCTCTTTGGTTCTTCTAATGACATTCTCGCTCTCTTCATTATCTGTTCTTCATGGCAGAAAGATGCAATAGTTCTTATGTTGGTTGCTGACTCGGAGGCTAATGAAACTAGTTCATGATGAGCAGCAGCAGAATCTCCTGAAAATCCTTTGGCAGACTTGGCTTGTATTAGGCCACCAATGAAGTGGAAAGGCATGACAGCCCAAGCAACCAGAGCCATTCTCCAGTTGACAATCAAGCTGACAGTGGTGGCAATTAGGATGGAGGAGATGCATTGTACAATAACTGACATTCGATCAGCTATTATGGTTTTTATCATGGAGGTGGTGTTCATTATTTGTGATGTAAGTGAACCAACATTGTTTTCAGGTCTGTCGAACCAAGCTACTTCATTCTGTAGTACAGCTGAAATAATTCATCAGTAGATTTGGATTAGTCTAGTGAATATTAGAAGCTATTTATGAGTTCATAATACCCTCTTAAACTTTCTAAATGACCAAAGATACGTGTTTAGTCATACCTGAATAGAGAGCTTCTCTGAGGTTTTTCATTGCTTTCTCTCCTACTACACCGAAGAAGTAGTGCTGCAAGGTGTGCGTAAAAAGTGATAGTAATCCCACCAGTGAGAAGATGAGGGAGTATAATCCAACTTTGTGCTCTGCATTTTTGTGATAGTAGGCTACCCCAATTGTTATGATAAAGAATCCAAAGATAGGCTTCGAGATGCCTGACAAAGCTGCCGCAAAAGATCCAAAAGCAGTCTTCATAATCTCTATTTTACTCAAGCCAAACCAGATTCTAAAAAATATTTCTTTTGATCTCTCTTTCTCTTTTTCTTGGCTCAGAGAATCTATTGTGGAATTTTTGGGTTCAGGTTTGTCTTCTTGATCAAGGTCACAAGATGAAGCCTCTTGATGGGTACTCCCTGGTTCTGACAATGAATTTGAATTGCTGTCCATTAATAAACAATTCACACCAGTTAATCATGTTTTCTTTCGAAGAAAAGTTGGTTTATTTTAGTATGAAGCACAAACCTCGAGTCTTGAACTGGTTTGATATTATGCATGCTGAATAAGTTGCTATAGAATTTACTTGTTTCTAATAAGCTTTGGTGTGTTCCTGTCTCTGAAACTCTTCCATTTTCTATGATAGCAATCATATCTGCACCAACAATTGTTGACATTCTGTGGGCAATCAAAATGACTGTCCTCCCAACTACAGCTTTTTCAAGGGCATCCTGAACCAACCTCTCAGACTCTGAATCTAATGCACTTGTGGCCTCATCCAGTAATAGAATTCGTGGATTCTTGAGAATGGCTCTTGCTATAGCTACCCTTTGCTTTTGACCTCCTGATAGTTGAGTTCCCCCTTGTCCAACCTGAAATTTTTTACCCACATTCTTATTATTCGTTTTATTGAACCACATGGATATTTTAAAGGCACTCTTAACTGCTCCAGAATGATGCATCTGTAACACGTTAGTAGTGGTTTCGTTTACATCTTAGTGTTCTTAAAAATTTTAGAACTTCTACCCTTCGAAGCCTTCTGTTTTCACCAATAGATATGTTATTTATTTACCGAATTGAAAATGTTTCAGTCTGTTGTGATACTAGAATCCTCGATCAACTCGAATTATTAAAACTGGGGAAACATTTATATTCTGGCAGGAAATGGCGATGACAGGTAAAGAAAACTGTTGACTCTCTTAGTTTTACCTCTGTTAAGTACTTCTGTGGAAGGTCAGATATAAAAGAGTGTGCATTCGCCATCACTGCTGCATTTTCTATCTGTTGATCATCTGCATCTATTTTTCCCATTTTGATATTATCCTTGATGGTCCCAGAAAAAAGTGCAGGTTCCTGGGAAACTGTTCCTACGTTATTCCGCAGGAATTTCAGATTCAAATCCTTAATGTTCTGATGATCGATGAAAATGTCTCCTGAAAAGCCGTTTTAAGATTGACATGTAAGTCAAGCTAAGAACTTTTGAGAAATAATACAGAGGAAGAGAAGAAAAGGGAAAAGGGCTAGTGAAGGCATACCCTGAAGAGGCTCATAGAATCTAGTGACAAGGGAGATGACAGTACTCTTTCCGCACCCGCTGCTACCGACCAAGGCAACAGTCTGCCCTGCTGGAATGGACAAAGAGAAGCCTTGAAGGATGAGTTGCTGAGGACGAGATGGGTAAGCAAAGTGGACTTCTCGTATGTCAATGTTGCCTTCAATATGTTCCAATGTCTTCTCCTCTGAACTGTCAATTGCAGGAGGCTTCCTTTGAATGACTTGGAAAACTTCCTTCCCTGCAGCCTTTGCCTGGTTGAATACTTGTATATCTGGTGCAGCATAAGTCAATGAGCTGCAACCCACCAAAAAAACAGAGTTAGACTTTTCATTTGGTGTGGTGGAACAGGATATTTCACATCTTTAGGTCATTTTGGATAATAAATTTTTGGTAAGTTGATATATTGTTTCTCAAATAGCTTAGTTTTGGTTACTTACATCGCTCCAAAGAGAATGCTCATAACGGCAGCTAAGATGTCCCCACCACTGGCCCTTCCAGCAGTTACTACAACGGCTCCAATCCATACAATGAGACTCCAACAGCAGAAGGTTGCAGTTTGAAACATTCCTATGCCCACTCCCTTCACCAACGCCTCTTGCTTGCTCATTACAACCAGTTTCTCGCACTGCTCTGAAAATGCCTTCATGCAACCTCTCTCTCCCACAAATGCATACACTGCTCGGATTTGAGATATTGACTGCTCTGTTCATATCAGTTAACATGTTCGTTCTATGTATTTAAACTACAACTTAGTTTACAAACAGTCTCTTTGGTTTGTTTTCTATAAGTTTTGAGTTGTCTTTGTTTAGGTCTATGTAGTTTCTTAATTATAATTATGTCCTTAAGTTTTAATTTGTGACATGTTTGTTGAATACGCCATAGAAGTAAATCGATGAGAATTAAGGGTCCATTTGGAATACATTTTAATTTAAATGTTTTTCAAGAATGTATTTTTTAAAAAAACATTGTATAAAAATTGTTTAGAATTTAAACACTCAAGGCCCGTTTGGTAACGTTCTTGTTTCTTGTTTCCAATTTTATTAAGAAATCTAAGCATTTAGGTCCCGTTTGATAACCATTTGGTTTTTGGTTTTTGGTTTTTTAAAATTAAGCTTATACACACATACTTCCACCTATAAGTTTCTTGGTTTTAGTATCATTCTTCTACCTTGTTTTCAAAAACCAAGTCCAATTTTGGAAACAAAAAAAAGTAGTTTTCAAAAACTTGTTCTTGTTTTTAAAATTTGGCTAGGAATTCAAATACAACTTTAACTAAGATGAAAGCCATGGTAGGAAATCTAGGAGAAAACAAGCATAATTTTCAAAAACCAAAAACTAAAAACCAAATGGTTATCAAACGGGGCCTTAATAATTATGTATGTTTCTTGTTTCTCATTTTTTAGAAACACTCCCAAAATTTGTATAGAACTTTTGGGAACAACTAAAACTAGTTTCTCACTTTTTGTTCTTGTTTCCAATTTTTTCCAAACATAAATAAGAATATAGGTTTATTATTATTGAATGTATAGGTGTTAGGGTCATGAAATTCTATTTTTCTTTATTAAAAATGAAGAAACGGAAACAAGAAACGAGAACGTTACCAAACGGGCCCTCATATGCTTGGTTTCATTTCCTCACAAATGTTTTTATACACAAGTTATTGTTTACTTAAGAAGTTTTTTTTAAAGTTGGTTTCAAGTGTTTCTCTCAAAATGGTTTATTTATCAATCTCATTTTCTAATAAGTCATTTTTAGTGGTTGCCAAACACTAGAAATTTTTTCAAAATGATTTATTTTCAAAATTAAGCACTTGAAAAGTTAAACCAAACACACCTTAAGTATGTGCACAAGGTTGATAACTATGTTAGAAGAACTTGAAGCACACAATGGCTCACAAATGCCTTAGTTTTTTTTTTTTTTTGGTTTGGAGATATTTGAGGGGGCACATTGAGTGGACTAATTTGGTATAACACGGTAAACAAATGGCATAAGTAGATGGTTGGATAAAGTAGAGTGATATATGGTCTATAAATGAAATTCGATATATTTCTTTTAAAAAAGGCATATTACTCCTACATGACTTATTATATATATTTTGATTGTCTATTTTCTTGTGTCACCATCATCATATTAGATGAAATACTCAATCAGTATTTGTTTGGTAAGAGATGTTAACAATGAGTGAAAGTGGAAAGTTCAGGAACTAAATAAATACAACAACCAAATTTTCTATTCTAAAATTGGAAATATAGCATTTTGTATACTAATTCAGTTGATATTTTTACCTGTTGGACCAAGGAAGTAGCTTGGGATTGGTAACCCATTTTGAGAGAGGAAATGACAGTCATCCTCTTGGTGTAAGTGGCTCCAATTGCCAGGACCAATGGAGCAACCAACAGAGTGAGCAATGACACTTCCCAACAGCTTATGATGGCGATCACAACTCCACACAAGAAAGTCGCCACACTCGACAAGAAATGCCCCAACTGTGCCCATAGATTTTTCGAACCAACATCATGTTAAATCACCACTAAATCCAAAAATTATAAAAATTTCACCATCTCTAGTTTTGATATTATATTAAATTGTGACTAAACTCAAATTGCCTACCTTTTCTCCAATGGCATCCTGTATAATGCTCATATGGCCACTGATTCCAGTGATTATTTTGGCAGTTGTGAGATCTGTGTCAAAAGCACCAACTTCCTGGCTCAGCACTGACTGCAGAAACGCTAGTCTTAGACGAGCTGT
Source organism: Luffa aegyptiaca (assembly GCA_017139565.1). Classification (NCBI taxonomy): domain Eukaryota; kingdom Viridiplantae; phylum Streptophyta; class Magnoliopsida; order Cucurbitales; family Cucurbitaceae; genus Luffa; species Luffa aegyptiaca. The sequence goes on from CM029401.1 coordinate 32,318,669, forward strand.
CTGTCTCTCACTTGCATACATCCAACACCCAATTTCTATAAAGAGAAATATGTGTGTATATAGTTTCATATATGTTAAGTAATTTATTCAAATAATGGTTAAGGAAGAGAGGGATCTTACCAAGTATTCCTGCTGGGAAAGTGGCGATGGCCATGTACCATACAAATGGAACCACCTGCCCAACACAAAAATCATTCATGTGTAATTGACATAATACATTGTGCATGAACTAAGTATTTAATTGAATATATATTCACGTATTTCGTTTTTTTTTTTTTTTGGAGTAGCTTAAATGATTTATACATATATATGACGTAGGTAGGGATTATCATTCAATCGACATTGGTTTTCGACTCAAACCGACATCAACCATTGCATGTCGGTTTTCATTGGTTGGAGATAGTTGGTTTTAGAGTGATTTGTGACGTCAACTAACCTACCACATCAATGGTCGGTCGGTTTTTTGTAACTTCGACAAACTGAATGGAAAAATGTTAGAAAAGGAAGGAAGAAAAAAAAAAAAAAAGAAGAAATGGAGAAAATGGAGAGGGAGAAATGGAAGGGGAATAGGGTAGGAGACAGAGAGAAGAATTTTTTTTTTTTTTTTTTTTTTAAAATCTAATAATTATTATTATTATTTTTTAATAATTATATCAATCCTTGGGAAGACCATCACTAGTGATGGTCCTTCCAAAGAGGAGCTGATCCAACAACATACTGCAGCAGCCAGCTGCATGATAAAGTAGTTTTCTTTTTTCTTTTTCTATTTCTTTTTAATTATTTTATTTTAATATTTGATTTGTTTGAACCCTAATCAACCTCCAATAGATGTAGGGGTGGATTCATTGTGGAGTCTAAAATGTTAATTAAAAATCTAATCAATAGATTATATTTGCTGTGTGTAAGAGTTTAGGGAAAGAGTACAATTTTTGTATTTTGGGTTATTTGATTTCTTTTCCAATATTTTATTCATGAATGTCCACCACACAATTCCAATGCATCCAATTAGCTATCAAAATTTTAGAAGGCTCGTTTTGACATGTAGCTATTACTAAAACTACTTTCAATGTAAAAATGTCTAAAATCACTTTTGTCAAGCTCTAAATTACTAAAAATATCATGACAAAAATGATTTTTGACTATTCCAAAATCACCTCAAATATGCCTTGAACATTCAGACACATACTTGATAAATGAATAAAATCTTATTGCTCAAAGATATTCGAGGACTAGTAAATGCATGAACAAACTTTCTTTAACTTTATTATTAGAATATATTCATTTTGAAATTTATAATAAACACACTATAGTTTTAATTAGATCAATGCAAAATCTTCTCCGGAAGAGATGACTTTGTCACATGCACAATTTCATTAAATGACACTTGACAAATTTGAACGCCTGACCTCTAAGAAGAAAAACTGATAGCACATTCAAATCAAGACGATTTTGCAATATTTTAAAAATAAGTTGTAAGGGGAAAAATCAAACAATATATATATATATATTAAGTCCATGCATGAACACAATCCATAATTATACCTCATAGAGGGCATCAACCATAGCATCAATATCATCAATATTATTTCCAAAGGCATTGAGTGCTTTGCCAAGCAAGAAGTACCCAATTGGCTGAGCCATGCCATGGACAACAGAGCCAAGAGTTCCCAAAGCCATTAAAACCCAATCCAAAGCATCTCCATAGCCAAGAAGCTTGTGGAATGCCAAATCACCATCAATGGAGGCCTCTTCTTGCCTTTTCTCTTCATTACTCATCTTCTTTATTTTTGCAGTCTCTAATTTAATGTACATGCAAAATTAAAGCTCCCCATCATATTAATTATATACAACTCCAAAATAGCTGAAATGAAGCAAAAGAATCTTCATGGGATATGCTGTTTCTAAATGAAATATAAAATTAGAAGAGAAAAGTGTACTGAAGTGGATTTTCTTCTTGATTTTATCTGAATGTTGTTTTGTGATGATGGATATAAGGGGCTGCTGGCATTGATTTTTTTTTTCTTTAAAAAAAAAAAAAAATTTGATGCATGATAAAGGGATTAGTTGAAAATTCTACTTATAAATATAGAGGGAGTCAAGAATATGAGTACTGAGAGCTTGAAGACAAGTGAAAAATGAGTTAAATAATGAAGAGAAGCAAACTGTTTTTCTTTATCTTTTGTGTTTGGTTTTTGACCACTGCTTTTTGTATCTGTATTTTGCTGTGACTTTAGTATCAATTTGGGTTTGAGAAGTAAGAGAAGAGAGATAATTGTGGTATAGATTTTTCAGTAATAATGTGCATGTGATGTGTCTAGAAAATCTCATTCATTTGGTAAATACACCTACACTTGGTCTCTGGATTTTTCTTAAAGCAATGATTTAGTACAGTTTTTTAAAAACATAGCAAGTAACAATTTCAATTTGTACCTTGAAAATTTTTAGTTTAAATTTTGTCCAGTTGAAGTGTTGATTTTAGTATGACGTTTTTATAATAATTTTTTTAGTTTAACAATAAGTGGGACGGAGGATTGGATCTCTGTTGGTCGAGATATGTCTTAACAATTAAGTTCTGCTTAGGTTGACAATATGTAACAGTTTAGTTCGGAAAATTGTCAAAAATAGGACAAAAAAGGGACATTGAAGAGATATGAGATGTGTTTTTATTCTATAGAGTAATAGGACTCTTGAAGGTAGGAAATTACTAGGTTGCCCCTTTAGAAAAAACTTAAACCTTACCTTTGTTTTATTTCTTCTTCTCTCATCTTCACCCACATTTCTCATCTTTCTTCTTCTCTCACGCACCAACCAACACACTTTCTTCCTCCATTGATGACCGGTTATCAAGCAACGAAAACAACGACCACTTAATCAACGGACTGTGACGAGGGCTTTAATTTCTTTGGGTAGGCTTGGTAAGAAACTTTCTTTCATAGTTTAGATTTATTTTGTTTAGTTTTCCTGATATCTCTCTTTAGGTAGACTAAGAACGTTTTTTTTTTCTTTTTTTGAGAGAATGTTGAGTATGAATGTTTTTGGTTGTTAGTTTGTTTATGCTCTTTCTTGCATAGGATTGTAAGTATGTGACATTGTGAGATGAAAGATCGAAATGCAAAAGTCTCAAATTAGGGTTAATTTTTTATTCATTGCACTTTTAATATTTGACGGGACGTAGGGGGAGTCGAATTCTCCAACGTCCGTGCCAAATAAATTTATAGTCCACAACCCCTAAAGCTAACTTGTAGCAATAATAGCCGGGGTCGAACATAGGGAGCACGATTGTTAATTCGTCTAAATCGGGTTTAAAGTGTTGAAAATTAAATTGCAGAAAAAGTAAAAGCAGGAAAATAAAAGGAGGGTAGGCTAATTGTACCTTGGTGATCACTGCAATCAAAATTACTCAGTGTTAGTTTATTCAAATTCAATCACTGATTATCTAAAGATTAATTTTACTGAATTATTATGAGTCCGAAATGCTTCTTGGCTTTTCAGATAGTCCACCTACTATGCATGTGTCTAATTAATTAACTTACATGATACTCCACGAATTCATTAACCAATTAGTTATTTAATTGCGCCCGCTGCCCCTCATGCTTAGATCGATAAATCCTCAATCTAAATCTAATTAACTAAATTAATATTTAGATAAGTCCTCAAAAATACTAATTAGCTAATCACATTATCACACAAGGCCCGAAATTGTCTAATTGAATTAGGAATTAAAATTCTCTAATTTAATTAAATCAACTTCTCCTATGTTCTTAGGCCTATCAAAAGTCTATGCTAGGCTACCATTAAATTAGCGATGAATCCGCCTCAACCTAGTGGCTATCTAAAAATAACTGACAAATCATGCTTGCAACTAATCTAAGAGGCGTCAATTCTTAAACTAACATGCAAACAAGATTGTTTAAACGAGAATCATAGGATGCATAATAAAATCATTCAGAAAAATCCTATAAACAGAACATAAGTCTCATGAAAACTTAAATAAACTTACAACCGAGGTTCCGATTATAGCAATCCAAGCTTAGACGACCATAGACGAGCCAAATCTAAGCCCCAAGGGTTGATTAACCAACCCAAAACTAAGCTAAACTAAGAACTAGAGAGAAAATACAGAGAAAACTGAGAGAAATCGGAGAAGAACGAACAAAGACGACTGGAATATGACCTAAAATTGGAAAAGAACGTATTTATAACACCGCGACAGCGTCTCGACGCTGGATCCTCTATATGTGGGCCTGGGTTCATGGTAGCGTCTCGACGCTGGCATTGTAGCGTATCGACTCTACCTCTCGGGTAGATTTAATTTATCCACGCCTTTTTGTGACAATTGACTCCAATCTCGAGTCTTGAATGCTCCGCTCACGTCCTTTAGCTTCCTCGTCATCACGGGGACTCCGAGATAGCTCGAAAACGTCCTCAAACTCCCGAATTATCGTCAATTTGATAAATTGGCATAATGATCCTCTTGTGCTCGAATTCCTATAAAACAAACAATAAACTTATAAAATATAAACTAACAAGATTAAATTAAAGGTAATTAAATAGCACATTTCAGGTGCTATCAAATACCCCCAACCTGAATCTTGTTAGTCCTTGAGCAAGGCTAACAAACAAGAATATGGATGCAAAAAGATACAATTTCATGACTTAATTCTCATAGCTAAAGAATCAATAAGAACGCAATCAAGAGACATGCACGTGAGACCCAACTGAGAGACAAATCAAATTTTTCACAGAACATCTTGCACTAGAGACTTTTAACTCATTTAGAACGGACTCTACTAACTCAGGATTGGCTTATCAAGCTCTCATTTTGTCTTCCCCCTACACTGGCACTAAGGACTTGCTAAAGAGAGAAAATGGAACAAATTAGACTACTACTTTCTACCAAGGCGCCTGAAATTAAGAAACTCCTCAATTTTGCATTCTCTTAAGGTGGGGTACTAGCTTTCACACTACAATGCAGGGACCCATAACCCAAGTTTAACCCTTGGTTGGCCTAATTGAACACACTGCAGGTAGCTCTTTTTACCCCTTATCACTCATGATTATTTCAAGCATGTTTTTTCTTATGAAAATAAAACAAGGAAAATGAGCATATAATTTTTTTTTTCTCAAACTCAAGCTCACTCACTCATTTTCTTTTAGCAGACATATTTTCTTTTCTTTTTCCTAGGCAAGGTTCACATGCTAATTTGCAAAAAACTTTCTACTATTTAACTCATCCCTACACCTATCAAGGTGACAACATAAATATAAGCCTAATAAACCTCTCCTAAGCATTCGACTCCTATTCTTAAGCAAGAAAGAATAAACCTCTCCTAAGCATTCGACTCCTATTCTTAAGCAAGAAACCTCTCCTAAGCATTCAACTCCTATTCCTAAGCATTCGACTCCTATTCTTAACCTTAAACCCTAAACCCTAATAAACCTCTCCTAAGCATTCGACTCCTATTCTTAAGCAAGAAAGATGTTGGGTTTTATACCCTAAAACTCGTAGATAGTAATTGTAACATTTGACCGAACATTAATAAAATGATTTATATTGTTTGTATTAAGTAAATCTTGTCTTATTAACCCTAATCCAATAAACTAAACATCCTAGGCTGTTAGTATGAGGCTTGAACTAGTATGTGGGGACATAAGGGGATCAATGTTCAAGTTACAGCCTAAAGGGTCTATAGTATAGGGATAAGGCTGGGTACCTTATCCTGGTGACACTATGGATACGACCCGCTTTGTATCATGATACAAACGCAACGATCCAACGCGTTTGTGTAGTGGACATGCGAGTGGGGGTATCCTGTGCAATGAGTTTGCACAAGACCGAACCGCGAGATAGTTAACCACTAGCTCTAACACCGTTAGCTAGTTAGGTTTCTATCTCACTTGGATGACCTAGGCAACTCGGTCTCAATCCTGAGTGGATTATGGACTCCTGTTCACGAGGGGTTGTCCTTTGATTTGTATGGGTAAGAGTGGTCAGCACGCCGACTCAATAAGCCTACCATTTTGGGGACAATACCGAGTGGGGAGCTGAGAACATAATCACACAAGATGGAATTCACTCCTTCCTGACTCTAGGGTAAGTAGAGGTGTGTTCCCTTAAGTGGTGTCTTCGGGTCTTGAACAATGGGCCCTACCCTCTCTATGGCACGAGAGGGACTTCTGTTTGTTGGTTGGACCTCAAACAGGTTGTTCATTAGAGCAGCACTGGGGACTTAAGGACAAAGATGTATCCCAGGGATAAAACGGTAATTTGACCTAGCTGGGGTACGAACACACGTGAAGGACTGACTTGCCATTATTGGTCAATATCCGTGGACACAGAAATATTCTGTAGTGAGAAGAGTGCCGCTGTAGGTCTTTAGTGGAGTGACCCACAGTTAACGAATGGAGACTAACTTGGTTAATGAGTTTAGCCAATTAGTCTCGTATCGTTGGAGCTTCTAATCTGTAGATCCATTAGGTCCCACTGGTAGCTCGTAAAGAGACTTGAAGCAATTAAGTATAAATTGTAAATTGAAAGTGTTCAATTTATTTAAGGGAATCCTATGATGTATGTTTATACATTATAAGATAAAGTTTATGAAACTTTATGATATAATTTTTGAATTAATTTCAAAAAATTAATTCTTGAGAGAAAATATTTGAAAGAGTTCAAATAAATTTAATATGAATTGTATTCGTATTAATTTTAATTTTAATAAAATCCCTAAGATTAAATTGGATAATTAATAAATTATGGAATTAATTAATTATTTATTAAAATTAGATATTGTTCAGATAATAGATTTAAACTTATTCATAGACCTTTTCCTATTAGGAAAAGGTCTTGGCCTTTACCTATATATAGGACCTCTGGGATGGGGTGAAAGGCATCCCATTGACTCTCATTCTCTCAAAGATCATCTCTCCCAAAAGTCTCCCACAAGTCTCCTGCTTCAAGAAGTCTTAGAAATATACCGGTGTAACCAATTGGTGGTGTTCGCACAAGAAGGTTGCTGCGTTTTCGATCTTATTAGCAAGAAAAGGCGAATCGATCAAGGCTTTCTACAAAAGTAAGTTTTCTATGAAATCCTTGATCACTAGGATCGATCTAGTTAATCTTTTAGCATGTTTATAGCCGCTGTACAACCCATTAAATATAGATTTATTGTTGTATTCTTTTGCAAATTGTATTGGTATTTCAAATTAAAATCAAAGACTATGAGTAGGTTCGGTAATTCTTTCCGCTGCGTAGGACTTTTATCCCTTCAATTGGTATCAGAGCCAACTCAATTGTTCTTGTTTTAAATTGATCAAATTTGCAATTTGTTTATGGTGGGATTTATGCATTGTGAATGTTATGGTTTGCGTATAAATGGTTTTGATTAATTTGGCCATAAATTTACGTTTTCTTGAATGGTTCAATGTAAAGGCCCCTGCGTTTTTGGACATATTTTGTAAATCTATTATCCTCTGTATGTCCGGGTCTAGAATAGGGTGTTCGATGATAAAGATTGTTGAAAATCACGTCCAAAATCGAGGCCAAATGCGAAAAACAGTTGCTGGAATACCCAAATTCTGCCTCCAGACGCAGAAGCATCGCGACCCTATTCATCGGGCGTCGTGATTTCGCAAGGCGGGAGTTCTACGATCGCGTAAGCGTCGCGACGCTATCGCGATTTCTTGCGACATGCGGCTAGGGTTTCGTGAGGCGCGACTGAAGGTTAGTTTGGCGGTCCGGTTCGATGATTTGGGGCTGGTCTGGGGCTGATTTGGCCCGGTCCAACCCAATTCAAGCTTGGTTTGGCATTTTGGGGTCCGGTTCGAAGCGGTTCGTGTTGTCTAGCCTGGTTCTGAAGTTGCAGAAGGATATTTTTAGGATAAAATAGCTTAAATTATTGTAATTTATATGCTTTATTTTATCCTAGGGGCCAATTAATCGGTTTATACGCTATTTAAATGCTTTATGGATGTCATTTAGATTTAAAATCCCACCTTAGGTTATAAAGCATGCTCATGCATTTTATATATATTATAATTAGTTATAATGTATGGATTGAAATGCATGGTTTATTTTCATGAGTTTTTTAATATATAGTTGAGTTATATTAATATCATGAAAATGGATAAGCATGATGCATGCAATTATCTAGTTAAATATAAATACTTATATTTCATAAAATTGTTTGCAACATGCTACTTTGATTTACCATTTTTTGCAATAATTTAATTGTTAATTTATTAATAATGGAATTCAAAGTTGCATTGAGCATGAAACATCCATAGTTTAATATAATTGTTATATTAATTTCATGCAATGCAATCCAATAGTTTTATCATATTAACTTGAATGTGATTGTAAATTATTTTAAAGCTATAGTATGCATGATTATAGGGCTAATCATTAAAACTTGAATAGTTTAATATTAATGATTAGAAACCGTCAATCTATAATCAAGATGCAAACATAGGACCATTGGTTCTTATTAATTAATTTTAATGAGTTAAAATTAATCAGACCTAAGGTCATATTCTAATAGGATTAGAATTCCTTACTTAGTTTAAAATAGTTTTAATCAACTAAGTAGGACAAACATTACTATGATTATAAGGGAACTCTACCGGTAAAGTTCTGTCTAAGGTTGGGGGTACTTAAGTTGACGGTTTACGGAACACCTCCTACCTGGGAACTGACCCGGAATACTAGAGTTGAATTAATCATAGTCTAATGTTAGAAGATGGTCGCTAGGTAAATTAAATTTGTTTAATACACCTAGAAACTAGATCTTATTATAATAGTTATAATAGGATTAGACTTAGATAAATTGAATTAGCCGAATTTATCTAGGTTAATAAACCTTAAAATATACGGTAGGTCACTTTAGTGTAGGTAAAATCAAAACTTGATTTAAATCGAGTTTTTACTCCTACGTCCCTATATTCACAACGTGAGATCCATGCTCGGCTTCGTGTCGTTTTAGCGCGGCTTCCCTTCGGAAAGTGTTTGCATGGGTCAATAACAAGGTGAATGGGGAAAGTGCCCATAGTAAGTGGGAGCGGGACACGTGTCAACATATCCCTCGGTCTCCACCCATAGGTCACACCGTGAGAATCTTATGATCCGCCTGCGTGTTGTCCTAGAACAATCATCCCTTCGGAGGGTCTGATCATAGGATTCGTAACACCGTGAACTCCTGAAAAGGGCTTCGCTAGGCTAATTACCAACAGTTGTCTTTCCCTTCGGTAGCCTATTGGTGCGTGTCTCTGAGATCTGAAAGTGGGAGGGTTACACTTACGGGGATAAGTTAATTCGTTAACGAATCCTTGACCGAACAACGGTGGTCAACGTCTATAGGAATATGAGTTATTCTGGTAATAGAGTTGACTGAGAAGTGTCTCATTTTAGAGGAGGAGTAGCTGATCACCCTTCGGTGGCTGTTTCTCTAAACCTCTAAAGCATCGTTGCTAAACACAATCAACAGTTTGTTAGGGTTCTTTGATTGATTGTTTGCAAAATTGATTGGATTTGTGCAATTGTTTGTTTGCCTGTTTAATGGGTTAAGACAAAGATAATTAATACGGTAAATGTTTATTTTTCCAGCAATGTCTTCCTCAATCATCGCTTTAATTAAAAATGAAAAGTTAACCGGTGAGAACTTTCCTACGTGGAAATCCAACCTTAATACGATTCTGGTTGTTGAAGATCTCCGGTTCGTCTTAACGAAGGACTGTTCTCCAGTTCCCCCTTGCAATGCATCCAAAGAAATAAAGGATGCATATGATCGCTGGACAGAGGCCAATGATAAGGCTCGCGTTTATATCTTAGCCAACTTGTCTGAAGTTTTGGCTTAGAGGCATGAAAGCATTATTACAATAAGGGAGATTATGAACTCTCTTCAGGAGATGTTTGGACAACAGTCCAGAAAACTCCACTATGAAGCTTTCAAACGAATTTGTAACTGCCGCATGAAAGAGGGTACGCCTGTCTGGGAACATATTCTAGAAATGATGGTCCAATTTAACATGGCAGAAACATATGGGGCGGTCATAGATAAGCAAACTCAGGTTGCATTCATCTTGGAATCTTTTCCGAAGAGTTTCCTACAATTTCGCTAATATATGATGGCGAACAAGATGATGTACACCCTGACGAATCTCTTAAATGAGCTGCAGCTCTATCTGTCTCTTCAAGATATCAAGGGTCAGATAGAAAATGAAGTTGTTCATTCCAAGGGTTCACCCTTTGGATCTAAAACTGCATCTCAAAACTTTTCTGCAAATGAGATTCATGAAAACAAGGGGAATGCTCCTGCAGCTACTGAAAACAAGAAAGACAAGGAAGGTAAATTTGATTTACTTGTTTTAGAAACGTGCCTTGTTGAACATGATGAGTATGCCTGGATATTACATTCCGGAGCAACTAATCATGTATGTTCTTCTTGTCAGGGAAATGATTTCCAGCAGCTTCAAGATGGTGAGATGACACTCAAGGTTGGAACGGGAGATTTCATTTCAGCAAGTGCAGTGAGAGCTGCGAAGTTGTTTTTTAGAAATAAGTTAATGTTTTTAGAAAACTTGTATGTTGTTCCTCGAATTAAGAGGAACCTTATTTCTGTCTCTGGATTGTTAGAACACAATTATTCTATTTCTTTTGAGTTAAATGAAGCGTTCATTTCCCGAAATGGAGTATTTATATGTTCTGCTAAGCTAAAAAACAACTTATATGTGTTAAGACCAACCAACACAACAACACTTTTAAATCATGAGATGTTTAAATCGGCTGAAACGCAAAACAAAAGGCAAAAGATTTCTCCAATAAGTAACAACACATATCTTTGGCACTTACGTCTTGGTCATATTAACATCGATCGGATCGGTCATTTAGTAAAGAATGGACTTCTAACCAATTTAGAAGACGAATCTTTACCACCCTGTGAATCGTGTCTCGAGGGTAAAATGACCAAGAGGCCTTTTACCGGAAAAGGTTATCGTGCCAAAGAACCTCTAGAGTTGATACATTCGGATCTTTGTGGTCCAATAAATGTAAAAGCTCGAGGAGGTTATGAATATTTCATCTCTTTCATAGATGATTATTCTCGATATGGTTACTTATACCTAATGGGTCATAAGTCTGAAGCTTTTGAAAAGTTTAAGGAGTTTAAGACTGAAGTAGAAAACCTATTAGGTAAAACAATTAAAACACTTCGATCAGATCGAGGTGGAGAGTACATGGATCAAAGATTCCAGGACTATATGATAGAACATGGAATCCAATCCCAACTCTCAGCACCTGGTACACCTCAGCAGAACGGTGTATCAAAAAAGAGAAATAGAACCCTGTTAGACATGGTTTGTTCTATGATGAGCTATGCTCAATTGCCTAGCTCGTTTTGGGGGTATGCAGTAGAGACTGTAGTCCATATTCTAAACAACGTTCCCTCAAAAAGTGTTTCTGAAACACCTTTTGAGCTCTAGAGGGGGCGTAAACCTAGTTTACGTTACTTCTGGATCTGGGGTTTGTTGGGATTTATGCCCTAAAACTCGTAGATAGTGAATGTAACCGTTGACCGGATATTAATGAAATAATATTGATATATTTTTCCATTAATTGTTATTAGTTATTTTATATTTGTCTTTGCCTAATAATAACCCTAATCCAATAAACTAGACATCCAAGGTTGTAATATGAGTCTTGAACTATATGTAGCGACATATGGGATCATTGTTCAAGAAACAACCTAAAGGGTCTATAGTATAGGGATAAGACTGGGTGCCTTATCCTGGTGACACTATGGATACGGCCCACTTTGTATTTGATACAAACGCTGCGATCCAACGCGTTCGTGTGGGAGACATGCGAGTGGGGGTATCCTATGCAATGAGTTTGCATAAGACCGGACCGCGAAAATAGTAACCACTGGTTATAACACCGTTAACTAGTTGGTTTTCTATTTCACTAGGACGACCTAGACAACTTAGTCTTAATCCTGAGTTGATTATGGACTCCTGCTCATGAGAGATTGTCCTTTGATTTGTATGGGTGAGAGTGGCCAATACGCCGACTCAATAAGCCTACCACTTTGGGGACAAGACCGAATGGGGAGCTGGGAACATAATCGTACAAGATGGAATTCACTCCTTCCCGACTTTAGGGAAGCAGATGAGTGTTCCCTTAAGTGGTTACTCCGAGTCTTGAACAAAGGGCCCTACCCTCTCAATGGCACGAGAGGGTTTTCTGTTTGATGGTTGGACCACAAACAGGTTGTTCATTAGAGGAGAATTGGTACTTAAGGAAATAGAGGTAACCCAGGGGTAAAACGGTAATTTGACCCAGCTGGTGTTACGGACACTCGTGAAGGACTAACTAGTCGATATTGGTCTAGATCCGTGGACACAGAAAATATGTCTGCAGTGAGAAGAGTGCAACTGTGAGTCTATAGTGGAATGTACACACAGTTAACGAATATTGATTAATGTGGTTAATGAGTTTGACCAATTAATCTCACATCGTTGGAGCTTATGATCTGCAGGTCCATTAGGTCCCACTGGTAGCTCGTAAAGTAATTTGAGGCAACTAAGTAATAAATGTAAATTGAAAATGTTCAATTTACTAAGGGAAACAAATATAATATATATTGATATATTATTATGAGAGAAATTAATATTTGAAGAAGTTCAAATATAAATTTATGGAAGATTGAAGGAGTTCAAATAATAAATTAATTAATTTAAGTCCTAAAATGTGTTTGGGCAAAATTAATTAATTCAAGGCTGGAAATTAAATATGTGATATTTAATTGGTGGTTAATTAATTAAAGAATTCATTAACCATGAATTAATCAATTATGTAAATAATTAATCACTTAAGGAAGTGATTAATCATTTATGGGAATGATCTAATCACTTATGGAAGTAATTAGTCATTTGTGGAAAAGATTAATCAATTGGGGAATTGATTGATCATGATTGATTAATTAAGGAATAAAGATTGAATCAATTTTGGAAAAGATTGATTTAATTGAATATTTTATTCATGGCCTCTCTTCTATAAATAGAACACTAGACCTAATTGGTCATGACACTTGACACTCTTGAAAGACAAGACCTAGAATTCTCTCTAGCCTCCCTCTTAGAGAAAGACTCCCACAAGTCTTTTGCCTCCTAGACTTAGAGACATACCGGTGTAACCTCTGTGGTTATTGTGTCAATCAAGAAGGAATTTCCAGCGAAGAAAACCTTAAAGCGGCTGCTGCGTTTTCGTTTGTGGAGCGTCGTTGGCGAAGAACGGTCAAGTCTACAACGGAGGTTTGTAACGGTTCTTCCCCTTTTCTTTAGAAAAGTTTTTAAAATAAATTTAGATTTATTTTAGCATGTTTAAACCGTTTTACAGCGACTTTAAAGTTAGTTTAAAGTTTTGTTTGAGTTATCGTAACGGTATTTTAATGTTAATTAATATACGGCGTAAGGTCCAATCGATGCGCTTCCGCTGCGTGGGGACTTTTATTCCCTTCAGGGTTGTCATGCACACGTGCTAGTGACAAATCCTAAGAAACTGGAACCCCGTTTTAGAATATGCCAATTTGTTGGTTACCCTAAAGAAACGAGAGGTGGTCTTTTCTACGACCCTCAAGAAAACAAATTGTTCGTATCGACAAACGCTACTTTCTTGGAGGAAGACCACATTAGAGATCACAAACCACGTAGTAAACAAGTATTAGGAAAAGCTACAGAAGAGTCAACAAGGGTTGTTGATGAAGCTGGTCCTTCAACAAGAGTTGATGTAGGAGCCAGTTCTCCACGTCAATCTCATCCTACTCCCATAGTGGGAGGTCCTCGACGCAGTGGGAGGATTGTGATACAACCTGACCGTTACTTGGGTTTAACTGAAACACAAGTGGTCATACCTGATGACAGTGTTGAGGATCCATTGTCTTATCGACAGGCAATGAATGATGTAGATAAAGACGAATGGGCCAAAGCCATGGACCTTGAGATGGAGTCTATGTACTTCAATCAAGTTTGGGAACTTGTAGATCCACCTGAAGGGGTCAAACCCATAGGGTGTAAATGGATTTATAAGAGGAAAAGAGATGTTGCTGGGAAAGTACAGACTTTCAAAGCAAGACTTGTAGCAAAGGGTTCTACCCAAAGAGAAGGGGTGGACTATGAGGAAACTTTATCTCCTGTTGCTATGTTAAAATCAATAAGAATTCTCTTATCCATAGCCACGTTTTATGACTATGAAATATGGCAACTGGATGTCAAGACTGCCTTTTGATAGCGAGCATAGCTAGCTATTTTTCTTTGATTAATTAAGCTAGTCTTTTACAATTATTTGCCCAAATTTATGCATTTTTATGTTTTATTTGTAGGAAGTATGTGTTTGAAGCTTAATTCAGCAATTGGAGTCAAATGGAGTCTTCAATCTAAAAAAAAAAAAAAAAAAAAAAATAGCGTCGCGACGCTATGACCAGCGTTGCGACGCTATAGGAAAATTTTCCAAAAATGCGGTATCGCGACAGCGTCGCGACGCTGTCGCCAGATTTTCTATAAATTCATCTTTTCATGCTACGGCCAAGGGGAGTCCAATTGGTGAGATTTTAGCCCTAATTTCGACTAGAGACCTTTTGTGGGAGCTAAAGGCAAGGCTAAGGAGCGGGAATCAAGCGAGAAGACGTGGAGATCGTGACGGGGACGTGCGGTGTCGGCGGATTCGAGTTTTCCTTTCTCTTTCCCTTAACTCTTGTAGTTTTTATGGCTTTTCTTTCAATTAGTGTTTGTGGTTTAAAGACTATGAATTGCTAGTTGTTTGTCTTAGGGTTTGATGTAGTTGTTTAAATTGTTGGATTGAATTTTGGGTATGAATGTGTTCTTATTCTATGCATGCAATTTTATGTGTAATGCTTTCAATTACTTGATCACTAATTGAATGATTTAAGTGTTGAATCTAACTCGGGAGAGAGGATTTGGCCTAAGACTTGCTTTGTTCAATTGCATGACTAGAGTAGAAATTCTAAGTTTGTGACGGGATTTAGAATATCTCTAGAAGTATAACAAGGACCGAACAGAAGAATGCCTTGCATGTTAATAAACTTAGATAGGGATATCGAGTTGGTTAATGTGTATGAGAATCAATTATACTCGGGAGAGGTAGTTGTGATTAAAGGTTCTTAGGCTCATAATTCCATTGTGCATGATAACTTATTTCCTAAAATCAATCCTAGACTAAAATTGGCGAAATCAATTCCTTAAGTGTTCTTTCAATTGCATCTCCATCATTACTTGTTTTGATTTAGTTTTCGGTCTTTCACTCACTACTTTTTGCTCCCTAAATAAAATTGGACAAAAGTATTCACGGTACTTAATTTGCTAGAAAACCAATCCAGAGGACGACACTCGTTTTACACGAAAAACACTATATTATTACTTGACCCGTACACTTGCGATTAGCAATTTGCACATCACCTTTCTGAATGGTAATCTTGAAGAGAATATCTTTATGTCTCAGCCCGAAGGGTTCATAACCCAAGGTCAGGAACAAAAAGTTTGTAAACTGAATCGATCCATTTATGGGTTGAAACAGGCTTCCAGATCTTGGAACATTAGATTTGATATTGCGATCAAATTTTTTGGCTTTGACCAAAATGTTGATGAGCCTTGTGTATACAAGAAAATCAACAAAAACAAAGTAGCTTTCATAGTAGATGACATCCTACTCATTGGGAATGATGTAGGATATCTGTCTGACGTAAAAGAATGGCTAGCGACCCAATTCCAAATGAAAGATTTAGGAGAGGCTCAATATGTTCTTGGAATCCAGATCATTCGAGATCGAAAGAACAAAACGCTAGCCCTGTCTCAAGCAACGTATATCGATAAAATGTTGTATCGATATTCGATGCAGAACTCCAAAAAGGGCTTATTGCCTTTCAGGCATGGGGTTCACTTGTCTAAAGAACAATGTCCTAAGACACCTCAAGAAATTGAGGATATGAGACGGATTCCCTACGCCTCAGCATTGGGCAGCTTAATGTATGCGATGCTCTGCACGAGGCCTGGCATTTGTCATGTTGTAGGGATAGTCAGCAGATATCAGTCAAATTCAGGGTTAGACCACTGGGCCACCGTTAAAGGAATTCTCAAGTATCTTCGGAGAACGAGAGACTACATGCTGGTGTTTGGGGCTAAAGAGTTAGTTCTCACTAGATACACCGACTCTGACTTCCAGTCTGACAAGGATTCTAGGAAATCCACATCGGGGTCAGTGTTCACCCTTAACGGGGGAGCTGTAGTTTAGAGAAGCATCAAACAAGGATGCATAGCGGACTCAACCATGGAGGCTGAGTATGTAGTTGCTTGTGAAGCAGCCAAGGAAGCGGTTTGGCTAAGAAAGTTCCTAAAAAATTTGGAAGTAGTTCCAAATATGGACTTTCCCATTACATTATACTGTGACAATAGTGGGGCTGTAGCCAATTCTAGAGAACCTCGAAGCCACAAACGAGGAAAACACATAGAGAGGAAGTATCACCTGATACGGGAGATTGTGCAACGAGGAGATATGATCGTCAATAAGATCGCTTCGGAGCACAACATTGCTGATCCTTTTACGAA
The DNA here is from genome assembly GCA_017139565.1 of Luffa aegyptiaca. Taxonomy (NCBI): domain Eukaryota; kingdom Viridiplantae; phylum Streptophyta; class Magnoliopsida; order Cucurbitales; family Cucurbitaceae; genus Luffa; species Luffa aegyptiaca. The sequence continues at coordinate 32,335,277 of CM029401.1, forward strand.
GGCACTCACGGCTAAAGTGTTTGAGGGTCATCTAGAGTGTCTAGGTCTACGGGATATGTACATTGTGTAATCTAGGGCAAGTAGGAGATGTGTAATAGGGTATGAGGATGCCCTAGTTTATTCTATTTACCATTTCCAACTTTAGATTATTTGTACATGTTTTTTCCCATTATCTTGAGTTTTAGTTCAAGTGGGAGTTTGTTGGGTTTTATGCCCTAAAACTCGTAGATAGTAATTGTAACATTTGACCGAACATTAATAAAATGATTTATATTGTTTGTATTAAGTAAATCTTGTCTTATTAACCTTAATACAATAAACTAAACATCCTAGGTTGTTAGTATGAGGCCTGAACTAGTATGTGGGGACATACGGGGATCAATGTTCAAATTACAGCCTAAAGGGTCTATAGTATAAGGATAAGGCTGGGTACCTTATCCTGGTGACACTATGGATACGACCTGCTTTGTATTATGATACAAACGCAATGATCCAACGTGTTCGTGTAGTGGACATGCGAGTGGGGGTATCCTGTGTAATGAGTTTGCACAAGATCGGACCGCGAGATAGTTAACCACTAGCTCTAACACTGTTAGCTAGTTAGGTTTCTATCTCACTAGGATGACCTAGGCAACTCAGTCTCAATCCTGAGTGGATTGTGGACTCCTGTTCACGAGGGGTCGTCCTTTGCTTTGTATGGGTGAGAGTGGCCAGCACTCCGACTCAATAAGCCTACCATTTTGGAGACAATACCGAGTGGGGAGCTGGGAACATAATCACACAAGATGGAATTCACTCCTTCCCGACTCTAGGGTAAGTAGAGGTGTGTTCCCTTAAGTGGTATCTCCGGGTCTTGAACAATGGGTCGTACCTTCTCTATAGCACGAGAGAGACTTCTGTTTGTTGGTTGGACCTCAAACAGGTTGTTCATTAGAGGAGCACTAGGGACTTAAGAACAAAGATGTATCCCAGGGGTAAAACGGTAATTTGACCTAGCTGGGGTACGAACACACGTGAAGGACTGACTTGCCGTTATTGGTCAATATCCGTGGACACAGAAATATTCAGCAGTGAGAAGAGTGCAGCTGTAGGTCTTTAGTGGAGTGACCCACAGTTAACGAATGGATAGACTAACTTGGTTAATGAGTTTAGCCAATTAGTCTCATATCGGTTGAGCTTCTAATCTATAGGTCCATTAGGTCCCACTGGTAGCTTGTAAAGAGACTTGAAGCAATTAAGTATAAATTGTAAATTGAAAGTGTTCAATTTATTTAAGGGAATCCTATGATGTATGTTGATACATTATAATATAAAGTTTATGAAACTTTATAATATAATTTTTGAATTAATTTCAAAAAATTAATTCTTGAGAGAAAATATTTGAAAGAGTTCAAATAAATTTAATATGAATTGGATTCATATTAATTTTAATTTTAATAAAATCCCTAAGATTAAATTGGATAATTAATTAGTTATGGAATTAATTAATTATTTATTAAAATTAGATATTGTTCAGATAATAGATTTAAACTTATTCATAGACCTTTTCCTATTAGGAGAGGAAAAGGTCTTTACCTATATATAGGACCTTTGGGGTGGGGTGAAAGGCATCCCATTGACTCTCATTCTCTCAGAGATCATCTTTGTTGGGTTTTATGTCCTAAAACTCGTAGATAGTGAATGATTAACGAATTATACACTTGTATCAATAAAGTGTTATTGAGGTTTATGCAATAAAGTGTTATTGTCATATTAAGTCTAGAATTGCACAATATGACCCAAATCCAATAAACTAAGATCCAAGGTTGTTTACATGTAACTTGAACTAGTATGTGGGGACATACGGGGATTGGTGTTCAAGTAACAACCTAAAAGGTCTATAGTACAGGGATAAGGCTGGGTACCTTATCCTGGTAACACTATGTGATACGACCTGCTTTGTATTCGATACAGACGTATTGATCCAAGGCGTCCATGTAGGAGACATGCGAGCGGGGGTATTCTATGCAATGAGTTTGCATAAGACCGGACCACGAAATAGTAAACCACTAGATGTAACACCGTTAACTAGTTAGGTTACTGTTTCAATAGGATGACCTAGGTAACTCAATCTTAATCCTGAGTGTGTCATGAACTCCTTCTCACGAGGGATTGTCCTTTGATTAGTACGGGTGAGAGTGGCCTGCACGCCGACTCAATAAGCCTACCTTCTTGGGGACAAGACCGAATGGGGGGGGCTGGGGACATGACAATGCAAGATGGAATTCACTCCTTCCCCTATTGGGGCAAGGAGATGTGTGTTCCCTTAAGGGCTGATTCCGGGTCTTGAACAAAGGCGCGTCGTCCTCTCCTGGCCCGAGAGGAACTCCTGTTTAGTGGTTGGACCCTAAACAACTTGTTCATTAGAGGGATCGGTGGTACTTAAGGATCTAGAGGTAACCCAGGGGTAAAACGGTAATTTGACCCAGCTGGTGTTACGAACACACATGAAGGATTGACTTACTGTATTGGTCGATATCCGTGAACACAGAAATATTCTACAGTGAGAAGAGTGCAGCTGTGGGTCATTAGTGGAGTGACCCACAGTTAACGAATGTTGATTGACTCGGTTAATGAGTTTAGCTGATCAATCTCGTATCGTTGGAGCTTCTGATCTGTAGGTCCATTAGGTCCACCTGCTAGCTCATAACGGGTTCTAAGATAATATAGTCTTGATTATTAAAGGGAATTTAAGTTAATTGTATCTTGATGCAATTAATATAATGTATGGGGATACATTATAGTATAAGTTTAATTAATGAATTAAACTTTATAATAAAATTAATTTTGGATATGATTCAAAATTAATTAATGAGAGAATAATGAATTTAATTAAATATGTGATATTTGATTAATTCATGAATTAATTAATTTAATTTGGTTAAATATGATTTAATCAAATTAATACTATAGTTTATATTAATGTACATTTTGATGCACATTAAAAACTATAGGTTAAATGAGAGAAATTAAATTGAATATGATTCAATTATAAAATTAATTAAATATTTGATATTTAATTAATGTGAGATCAATTAATTTAAATTAATTGAATGACTTATTTAATTCAATTGAATATGATTTAATTGAGTTAAAACTATATGTTATAATTGATTTAATTAAATTAATTATAATTAATTAGATAATTAATTATTTAATTTATTAATTATTTAGTTTATTAATTATTATTTGATAATAATTAAACGGTTCAGATCTAATTGGTTTAGATCAATGGACAGGATTGGTTAGGGAGTTAAAGATAACTTCCTAACCTAATCCTACGTAGTTGTCTGAGGGGTTTGGCAATTCTCTAATTCACTCTCTCATTTTTTTTACGCAAAAAACAGAAGAAGAAGAACTCTCTCTTCCTCTCTTTTCACTAAAAGATACAGCAACCTCCTTGCTGAAAAAAATTCCCATCCAAGGCGATTTTGGTTCCCACAAACCAATCTCAGTGATCCAAGAGATATAGCGGGTGCTCTCGAGTGGTGGTGTCCATTGGGAGATAAAAAACGAGATCTTTGGAGCATTGTGCAGTGTTCTTCAAGATCATGTAAGTTTTCTAGATCTAAATAGGTTTTAGATCTAATTTTTCAGCATGCTTAATCGTTTTTATTTAGAAATTGTTTCTGAATTTTAATTGCCAATGTATTGGTTTTTCGTAAACGAAATTGTGAAACGAATTGGTCTTGTTTGCTTCCGCTGCCAAAGGGATTTTAACCCTTCACTCTCCCAAAAGACTCCCACAAGTCTCCTGCTTCAAGAAGTCTTAGAGATATACCGGTGTAACCAATTGGTGGTGTTCGCACAAGAAGGTTGCTGCGTTTCCGATCTTATTAGCAAGAAAAGGCGAATCGATCAAGGCTTTCTACAAAAGTAAGTTTTCTATGAAATCCTTGATCACTAGGATTGATCTAGTTAATCTTTTAGCATGTTTATAGCCCTGTGCAACCCATTAAATGTAGATTTATTGCTGTATTCTTTTGCAAATTGTATTGGTATTTCAAATTAAAATCAAAGACTATGAGTAGGTTCGGTAATTCTTTCCGTTGCGTAGGGCTTTTATCCCTTCAAAAGAAACTCAACCAATGCAAGATATTTCATAGAAAAGTTTTAAAAAGGCTCCCTTTTGGGGCACTCACGATTATAACTCGTCAAAAGCAAACATATTGATGCAAAAGCTAATCATTCAAGTCAAGCAATGAAAACATACAATTGGTCCGACGCTCAGGTGCTCAGGGCCCAACAGACAAAAAAGCAAAGCGTACCCCACCCCCAACCTAATTCTTACATTGTCCTCAATGTAATAAAACATGCAAAACAAGGTACAATAAATAAAGGAAACAGAAAACCTCCCTTGAATTTTGACATAATGGGTGGAAGGGAACGATCCACAATGCTTCAAAAAGAATGCTCTTCCACAGGCTTAGGTCATAAACTCCTACAAAACAAAAGGAAAGCAAACAAACATAAGGAAAAACTAAAAAGCAGACAACTAAAGGAAAGGATAAGGGATGAAAATTATTGGGGTGCAAGTTTTTAACGTCGTCATGCTCGATGGGATTCTGCATCTTCCTGTCAGGGCACATAAAAGTTCTCGTATTTCTTTGGCCCCTTCTTTCTAGAATCTACAAAACCTGCCAACAGAAGCAGGTTTGCCCATTTCTCATGGGACCCAGAAGATGCGTTGATATTTTTTATTTTTTTAGTATATGGAAAGAAATAAGAAAAATCAAAACAAAAAGACTCTAAAGATAGAGACATAGACTCGTGAGAGAAACAGGAAGACGAATCAAATAAAGAAAAACCAAAGGACATAACAGATTCAGACTCGTCAACCTAAAACTCTATCACCTGGAATTCCTCACTTTCGGGCTCAGATTCTTCCTCAATCTCACAAATTTGGTCTTGACATGGCAATTGAAAATCAAACTCAGGATCGTCGTCCACTAAAATGCCCCTTCTAGCTCGATGATCTCTTGGCACTGACGCTCCTTATACTCATAGCTCTTCTCCAGCTTAGTTATTCTGAATGCCAACTGCACAGCTTGGTCAAACAGGCTCTGCAATGAAGCTCTTGTAGGATTGGAATTTCCTGATTCCGTTAGCGGAAGCGAATTAGGACCGTTCGTAGTAATTTTGTTTCCACCAAAATACCATTACATTGACAGAGATATAGAAAACTATTCTAAATCAATTTATTAAGGCTAAGCATACAATCTTAGAACTAATCTAAAGGAGAGAAGCATACATACCGTCGTTGTCGTCTCTGAAATATCGAGAACGTCTTTCTTGATTTCATGGGGACCAAACGTCAACAATTGGGACACCACCAATCGATCTTCCCCGCTATGACTCTGAGATTAGGAACGTAGTTGTGGGACTACCTAATCTTGAATGGGAAAAACACAAGAGGAAAAATTCCCCTTTTTGTTCTTGGTTGAGAGAATATGAGAGAGTGGCTAGGAAGGCTAGAGAGAATGCAAGAGTGCATTCTTGTGGCCTTAGGGTTGTGTATTGTGTATCACCTAAACCCTTGGTTTAGTGTTCTATTTATAGGGAAAAGGTCATGAATAAAATATTCACAAATAATTAATTCTTTCCATAATTGATTAATCATTTCTATTATTAATCATTTTCATAATTGATTAATTATTTCCATAAATGATTAATTACTTCTTTTTTTTTTTTTTTTTGACAATATGGGGTGGGGGGATTTGAACCACAGATCTCGTGGTTATCAGTACAACTTTATGCCAGTTGAGCTATGCTCTTGTTGGCCATAAATGATTAATTACTTCCGTAAGTGGTTAATCATTTCCATAATTGATTAATTATTTCTATAATCAATCATCTCCATAATTGATCAATTCCATTATTGATTAATTACTTCCATATGTGATTAATCATTTCCATGAATGATTAATTATTCAATTAATTAATTATCTAATTAAATATCATATATTTAATTTCATGCATTCTATTAATTAATTAATTACCCAATTAAATATCATATATTTAATTTCAGGCCTTCAATTAATTAATTATATATATATAAATCAAATTCATATTAAAATTTGAACTCCTTCAAATTCTCTTATATCCTATAAATTTAATATGAATCAAATTCATATTAATATTTGAACTTTTTCAAATATTTATTTCTCTCATATACTATAGTTTAATTAAATCACATTTAATTAGACTAAATTGAATAATTAATTAATTCATAATTAATTGATTAATTTACTAATTAAATATCATATACTTAATTTGTCATACATTTGAACTCCTTCAAATATATAATTCTCTCAATTAATAAAGTTTAATCACAAATTAAATTTTATATTATAATGTATCACCATACATTATATTAATTATATCTCATACAATTAATTTGATTCCCATAACGACGAATTTGAAGAATTCAAATTCTTTTCAAGATAAATTTGTTCCTAATTACTCTTACAAGCTAATAGAGGGACCTAATGGACCTACAGACCAGAAGCTCCAATGATATGAAGTTAACTGACTAACCTCATTAATCAGGTTAACCAATATTCATTAATTGTGGGTCATTCCACTAAAGACTCACAGCTGAACTCTTCTCACTGTAGAGCATTTCTGTGTCCACAGATATAGACCTATATCGGTAAGTCAATCCTTCACGAGTGTCTGTAACCATAGTTGGGTCAAATTACAGTTTTTGTAACGCCACTAAATTTAAGTTACTCTCAAAATTCTCAACTAATTATAAGCTTAATTGGCCAAATTCTTGTAGTTAGTTTGAAGTGAGAGTTGAAATTGAAGTTTTATTTGGATTTTGAAATGTTTAATAAGCTGAGTGGCAACTTAGTAATTAAGTGGCTAAACCCTAAGCTCATTTTCCCCTTATTCCCTTCTCCTTCAGTCGTCACCCCCTCCCCCAATGGCCATCTTCTTCCTCTTCACGATTTGGGCGGTGGTGCAGCGTTTCTCCAGCGAGTTTTCTTCTCTCAGTTCAAGCAAGTCGTTGGGCAGCTTGTGTCTCCATCTCCAGCGACTTCACCGACGTGCAACTTCGGCAAGCAAGGCGGCGACGGCGATTTGTAGTCCTTCGCGCAGTCAACAAGATTTTTCAGCGTGGCTATTTCCGGTGAGTTTCTGGTGTTGTAGCGGCTTGATTTCGTGATTTTTCGGCGAGCATTCTGTTTAGACGCGAACAGCAGCAATGGGGGCGTTTTTTGGCGTTTTCGGTGAGTTTTGGGCATGGGTAAGTGAGATTTAAGGTGTTTTGGTCAATTTAATGTTTAATCATGGATACCCATTGATTTTAGCTTCCAATTTCAAGGTGCCCGTAGCGTTTGGAGGTCGAATTGTCGAAATTGAGCGATTTTGGGCTGCTGGACAGCAAGCTGTGTTTCTGTTTTGGGTGAGTTTTGGGTGTTAAATCACCCCCAAATTTAATGGGTTCCTAGTTGAATGCTTGGATTAGAGTCCCTATTTATGTGAGAGTTTCTTTCCTTGTTGTAGCTTGCTTAAGAACCTTGGAGTTAAGGAATTTCTTGAAGGTTAATCAAGTATCTTCTTCACTAATGTAAGTAGCCATTTGGAATAAATTCTATGCTTTAAACCCATTTTAGTTGAGAATGGTTTATACTAGCATGAGTTGGATTTAATCCTTAAGTTGCCCCTTTGAATTTAAGTAGCTATTTGGATTCAAATTCCATGTTTTAGATTCATTGTATGGTAGTTGGATATGGTAAGTAGCTTTTTGGACATGACATGGGTGCTTTTGAACCGTTGTATGCTTGGGGGTAGTAATATGAAGCCTTGGATGGGTTTTCATGCTTTATCTAATTTTTCCTTTGAAATGTAGTATGCTTGCTTGGACATGATTTAAGTGTTGTTTGTTGGACACGACTTAAGTGTTGTTTACACTTGTAGAATTAAATAAGTGTGGTGTGTTGTGATGAGTCATGAGGCATGACAACGATATGAGAACCTTTAACTTTTCTGTGGCGTATTTTGATTTCACTACTAAGCATGTTGAGTTTCTTTGTGAGGCGTGATGTCCGTATGAGGATTTTATGGTTAATTGTAGTCTGTTGAGACTGCCTTTAGTTGGAATAGCATCTTTTGGTTCACTTCAAAGCATGTTTGGGTTGGATAAGTTATGGTTTCTCTGAATGTCTGTTTATGATATTGGAGGACGGGTTGAATGTTTGTTGAAGCTGTGGTTGAGTTGTGGATGCGAGATCTGACTCGCTTTGGTTATAGAAGTGTTTTGTCCTACTTTTCAGGTGATAGGAAAATTTTGGGTTTCCTATATGTGCGTTGTTATGCTGCCGAATTTTCAGTAGAATCACGATGGTCATAAAACTAGGTTTAAATACCTTTGGGTATTAGTGTACTAGAGTACCACGTGACTGATAAGGGCTGAACCTAGTGTAGGAACCTTCGTCCCAATCAGGGCCTCAGATGGACTTAAAAGATCCTTAAGTCTTATGTTAACTAGAGCGTTTTCCTTCCCCATCTCAGGGCTAATAGAACCCAATTTTCAGGCATGTTATCGTGCGTTCTATCAGTTGACTGTTAGAGCCCAGTTACAGGCACGTTATCGTGCGCTCTCTCAGTTCAGAACGGTGTTGAGCCCATGTTCAGGCACGTTTTCGTGCACGAGTCGCTCCATCGAGTTTTCGATGTTGAGCTCATATTCAGGCACGTTTTCGTGTACCAGCCGCTCCATCGAGTTTTCGATGTTGAGCTTATGCTCAGGCATGTTTTCATGCACCATATTGCTTCGCCGTATTTTCATGATTCAGGGGTGTTGTGTTGGGATAGGTGTAGTTCTGCTAGAGGTTGCGACCTAGTCTCTAGTATACTTACCTTACCCGACTGACCCACACAACGCTCTAGTTGGCACAAGTTGGGGATAGGTAAACACCCTAGGCAGAATGTCTCATGTACTCAGTTATGGCCCTAGGGTTAGAAACCCGAATGAATGAGTTCAGTTAGGTCCCTATGATGACAAGACCCAGAATCAGGTTTCATGCTAATAGATTTCATGTTATCAGATCTCATACTTTCAGTTTCAACCCTTAAGTGGGCTACTTACTGAGTATATTTTTATATACTCACCCATGCTACATGACTTTCCTTTTCAGGTGGTACTTGACAACATCAGGCGAGTGGCGAGAGCAGAGGCTTGGCTAGGCTATGGGATGCAGCTGCAAATCATGTCTCTAGAAGTCTAGGATCGAGTTTCCTAGTTCATGCTTTCAGATGTTATTAGTTTTCAACTTTACGAAAATTGCCTATCATGTTTTGACTATTTTGTTATTGTAAACTGACTTATGGTTTGGGCCCAGTTTATTAAATAAAAGATTTTTATCTATGGTCTCTTCCGCCTTTAAAGTTTTAAAAGTTTTACTTGTTCATGCATGTAGTATCGACCCCTTTGTATGTTTTTATTCCCTTTTTAGTCGGGTCGTTACAGTTTTACCCTTGTGTTACATTTGTCTCCTTAAGTACCAGTGCTCCTCTAATGAACAACCTATTTATGGTCCAACCATCAAATAAAAAGTTTCTCTTGGGCTAGTGAACGGGCGGGATCCATTTTTTCAAGTCTCGGAGTCACCACTTAAGGGAACACTCATCTACTTCTCCTAGAAGTGGGAGTATCCTTCTTGTGTTTGTCATGTCCCCAGCCTCCCACTCGGTCTTGTCCCCAAAAAGAAATGCTTATTGAGTCGGCATATAGGCCACTCTCACCCATGCTAATCAAAGGACAATCCCTCGTGAGAAGGAGTTCATGACACACTCAGGATTAAGACTGAGTTACCTAAGTCATCCTATTGAAAAAGTAACCTAACTAGTTAACGGTGTTACAATTAGTGGTTGACTATTTCGTGGTCCAGTCTTATGCGAACTCATTGCATAGGATACCCTTGCTTGCATGTCTACTACATGGACGCTTTTGATCAATACGTCTGTATCAAATACAAAGTGGGTCGTATCACATAGTGTTATCAGGATAAGGTATCCAGCCTTATCCCTGTACTATAGACCCTTTAGGTTGTTATTTGAACATCGATCTTCGTATGTCCCCACATACTAGTTCAAGTTACATATCAACAACCTTGGATCTTAGTTTATTGGATTTGGGTCATATTGTGCAATACTTTACAATAACACTTTATTGTAGTAACTCAATAACAATACTTTACAATAACACTTTATTGCAAGTATATGATGTGGACTTTTCCTTACCGCAAGCGCACGGGTCAAGTAATAATAAAGTGTTCGTATAAACGAGTGTCGTCCTCTGGATTGGATTTTTAAGCAAATCAAGTATTGTGAATTATCTTGCTCAATTTTATTTAGGGATCAAAAAGTGATGAATGAATGGTATGAAAACTAAATCGAAGCAAGTAAAAAGAGTGGAAATTCAATAGGGGAAAAACACTTAGGGAATTGATTTCGCCGATTTAGTCTAGGATTGATTTATTAGAGTAAGTTATTATGCACAATGAAATTATGAGCCAAAGACCCTTTAATCACAACTACCTCTCCCGAGTATAATTGATTCTCATGCAAATTAACCAACTTGATATCCCTATCTAAGTTTATTAATATGCAAGGCAATGAGATCTTTTGACCAATTCTAAAGTTAATCTAAAACCGTCACGAATTAGAAAATACACTTTAGTCATGCAATCTTGAGTATGTCTATATCAAATCCCCTCTCCCGAGCTAGATTCAAAACATAAATCATCCAACTAATGGCCAATTAATTGAAAGCATTAAATCAAGATTACAAACATAATAAACATTGCACAACTTAAACTATAAATCAATCCATAAACAAAATCAACTACATCAATCCCTAAGCTATGAGTTTAGCTACTCATGAATGTAATTACAAGCTCAACTAAACATAATAAAGCCATAAATTTAACTAGAGAAAAGGAAAGGGAAAAGAAAACTCAATGTAGGCCGAGACCGAACGTCCCCGTTACGATCCCCACGAACGATGGGTTGATTTCCGCTTTTCTCCCTCTTGTTCAGCCTCAATCCTCTGTTTTCTCCTCTGTTTTACGGCTCCCAAAGGTCCCAAAATTCAATCCCCCAAAACCTAGCCGAAAAGAAGCTTATATTCTGTTTTTTCGTCATAGCGTCGAGACGCTATCAAGACAGCGTCTCGACGCTGCCTTCAAAACGCGCGTTTCAGTAAGCGAAATAACACAGCGTCGAGACGCTAAGGTCGCAGAGTCTCGACGCTGTGACCTTTACGCGCCTAATCAGATATGGAATGTGAGCGTCGAGACGCTCAAGAGCTAGCGTCTCGACGCTAGCCTGCTGTTGACCGAAATTTGACTTTTTTCCTCTTTAAATCTTTTCATTCCTTTGCCTCTTTTCACGTCCCGAGCACCCGATTAACTCCAATATTGCGCTATAGCTCCAATCAACCATTTCCTACAAAATAAACAATAAAGTGCAATAAAATGGCCAATAATCATCAAAGACTAGCTAAATTAAATAAGTAAAGATAGCTAGCTATGCTCGCTATCAGTATACAATTTGTTTACATTCACTATCTACGAGTTTTAGGACATAAAACACAACAGCTCTAACCTCTTGCTGAAACTCAATAGAACTATTAGTAACTTCAATAATTAAATTTTCAAGAGATTTACCTGAACTAGGAGGCTCGTAATAATAATACGGTGGCTCCTCCTCTGTCTCATGCCACTGAAAATTAGTAATTGCATCAACTAACTCTTCAAGAGACATATTCGAGGTGTCACGATACTGCCTTTGAAAATAATAAGCCATAAAGACCGACTCAAAATAAAAATCAAAAACAAAAATAAAAGAAAATATCACAACAAACCCAAGAAAGATAAATTACGCTTGACTCCCCGGCAACGACGTCAATTTGACGGGACGTAGGGGGTGTCAAATTCTCCAACGTCCGTGTAAAATAAATTTATAGTCCACAACCCCTAAAGCTAACTTGTAGCAGTAGTGGTCGAGGTCGAACACAGGGAGCACGATTGTTAATTCGTCTAAATCAGGTTTGCGAAGACCGAACTGGGGGGTTGGATTTGGATAGATTAAAGTGCAAGGAAAAATAAAGTGTTGAAAATTAAATTGCAGAAAAAGTAAAAGTAGGAAAATAAAAGGCGGGTAAGCTATTCGTACCTTAGTGATCACTGCAATCGAAATTACTTAGTGTTAGTTTATTCAAATTCAATCATTGATTATCTAAAGATTAATTTTACTGAATTATTATGAGCCCAAAATGCTTCTTGACTTTTCAAATAGTCCACCTACTATGCCTGTGTCTAATTAATTAACTTACCCGATGCTCCACAAATTCCTTAACCAATTAGTTATTTAATTACACTCGCTGCCCCACATACTTAGATCGATAAATCCTTAATCTAAATCTAATTAACTAAATTAATATTCAGATAAGTCCTCAAAAATAATAATTAGTTAATCGCATTATCACACAAGGCCCGGAATTGTCTAATTGAATTAGGAATTGTCTATCGAAAGCCTATGCTAGGCTACCGTCAAACTAGCGATGGATCCGCCTCAACCTATTGGCTTTCTAAAAATAACTGATAAACCATGCTTGCAACTAATCTAAGAGACGTCAATTCTTAAACTAACATGCAAACAAGATTTTTTAAACAAGAATCATAGGATGCAGCATAATAACATTCAGAAAAATCCCAAAAATAGAACATAAGTCTCATGAAAACTTAAATAAACTTACAACCGAGGTTCCGATTATAGCAATCCAAGCTTAGACGACCATAGACGAGCCAAATCTAAGCCCCAAGGGTTGATTAACCGACCCAAAACTAAGCTAAACTAAGAACTAGAGAGAAAATACAGAGAAAACCAAGAGAAATCAGAGAAGAACGAACAAAGACGGCTGGAATATGACCTAAAATCGGAAAAGAACGTATTTATAACATCGCGACAGCATCTCGACACTGGGTCTTCTGTCCGTGGGCCTGGGTTCGTGGTAGTGTCTCGACACTACCTGTCGAGAAGATTAAATTTATTCGCGCCTTTTTGTGACAATTGACTCCAATCTCAAGGCCTAAATGCTCCGCTCATGTTCTTTAGCTTTCTCATCATCACGGGGACTCCGAGATAGCTCGAAAACGTCCTTAAACTTTTGAATCAGCATCAATTTGATAAATTGGCATAATGATCCTCTTGTGCTCGAATTCCTATAAAGCAAACAATAAACTTATAAAATATAAACTAACAAGATTAAATTAAAGGTAATTAAATAGCACATCTCAGGTGCTATCAATATTGTTATTTTCGAAAGTAAAGACATTGATGCCTGATAACTTGATAATGGTTTTTTAAGGACGAGAATCTAAGAGAAACTACGAGATAAACAAAACAAAATGCTTAAAAATTGTCTTGCATGGCCTACCTCGTTTGTTTTTGTTTTTGTTTTTGTTTTTTTTTTTTTTTTGTAGGAATTAAAGATTTTGTGGTAATTGGAAGATGACTCAAGTTCTTGTTTTAGTTCGTTTTGGTGGAGTTTGAGATGAGAAACAAAGAAAATATGAAGGGGGCTTGTTGAAAGGTGTTGTTGTAAGTAAGGAAATCACACACAAAGATTTAGTGGTTGAACTACATGCCCTCGCAGAAGTTAACCCTAAAGTGTGATATGAAAATAAGATGCAAATATGAGATAAAATTTGAAAATGAAGCTCCTTCGTTTTAGATAAGTAATGATCATGATTTAAATTTTTATCTTATGGGTGAAAATATGTTTGAAGTCCTATTGTACATCATTTGAACCTAGGAACATAGATTTACATGTTGAAAGTTCAGAATTTGAATACAAATTTTTGATTCGTGCATTAGATTCGACATTAGATGGAAATGCAATTGAAGGTGGCTTGAGTGATGTCAGAAATGAGACCAATGATTATAGGAATGAGAACACTAGATGGGAATCATATGATTAAAAAAGTAATAATTTTGAATTGGAGTTTGATGAGGTTAAGAATTTTAATTATGATTCAAATGACATCCCACAAGAAAGAAGTACTTCAGAAGACCGTAAAAGAAAATGTAATGTTGAATACCCATCAGTTGGCCAAAAGAGATACATGAAAAAAAAATGAGTGGTCGGAAGGAAGCTCTACAAATGACGAATTGGAAGTAGGACATATTTTTTTGGCAAGAAGGAATTGTCCATGAAATTAAGTGTCCTGGCAATGAAAAAAAATTTGAATTTAGACTAAATAAGTCTACGAAGGATGTACTTTATGTCAAATGTATTGATCGTGAGAATCTGATAGCGCAATTTATTGAGCTATATTTTATGCTATTTTAGTGTTAGTCTTAAGTATTATTTGGCCAATTTTATGTCTATTTGGTTTAATTTTGTAGGAATCAAACATTTCGATGGAGATTGAAGTTTTTGAAGAATATTGGTGATTTTGGAGGAAAAAGAATTAATCCAAGTGAGGAAATGAGCAAAAGAAGGCAAGGTTCAAGGCCCCTATTCAAAAGGGTAGCGTTGAGACGCCCCATAGATAGCTTCTCAACGCTGCCCCATAATTCAGAAGGCGCGTTTTTGAGGCAGTGTCGAGACGCTACCTCCACAGCGTCTCGACGCTGTGAGACTTTCTGGAATTATTAGGGAACGCATCGGGACAGCGTCGCGACGCTGTGTCCTTAGCGTCGTGACGCTGTCATGCAGAATGGGCAGTATAAATTCGTAGCGATGCAGTCTGATGGGGGAGCTTCTTTGGAGAGAAAAACACGATTATTGAGAGTAGAAAACGACCAGAATACAGAGGAGATCGAGGGGAGCTTAATTTCGGAGCCTAAATCGTGAGGATCGTGACTGGAACGCGCGAGAATTACGGCTAGCGAGTTTAATCTTTCTCCCTTTACTTATTGTACTGATTTTATGATGTTTGGGACAGATTTTGCTTGTAATTTAGAGACCATGAGTAGCTAAATTTTCTTTTCTTAGGGGCTTGATGTAGCCATTAGATTGTATGGATTAATTTAGGGATTTTTTAGGACGGTTCGTAACGCCTTTTATTTATGCAATTGAATGCTTAATGCTTATAATATCTTGATCACGGATTGTATGTTGTTGTATCTGAACTAATTGCTCGGGAGAGGGTAGTTTAGATTAGATTATCAATTGCATGACTTAGGTGATTCTATAATCGGGAGATTTAGGATTGTTTGAGAAACCGTTATAAAGATTGTTCCTTAATGCTTATGCTTGTTGTAGAAATTAGATAAGGATATCAATTTCTTAATTTGCATAAAGAATTAATTGTACTCGGGAGAGGCTTTTAATAATCAATAATCCTTGGTTTATGAAATCGTTACGTGTTCATTCATATTTAATCTCTGAATTAATTCATGCATCTAATAGGTGAAATCAATTCCCTAAGGCTTTTCTCCATTAAGTTTCCACCCTTTTTTTCGCTTTGAGTAGTTTTTGAATTATTTGCATCTTTCTCGATTATTCTCTCTAAATAAAATTGGGCAAATATACCTTTAGTAATTAGGTGAGCTAGAAAACCAATCCAGAGGACTACATTCGATTTTTAATCACTATATTATAACTTGGGCCCATACACTTGCGGTTAGCAATTTGCGTATCAGAATCGTAACTAGAGACTACGGGCAGTCAAATTGAAAGGTTCATCTGACATTATTCAAGATTTCTAAGTATGTAAATGTTCTTTCATGTTCACTTGATATTTTGAATCTTGATCATAGACAAGCAAAAGCTTGGGTAGTTAGAGAAATAATAAAACCAAAGTTTAGTGGGATTGGATGTCAATATAAACCACGTGACATCATAGAAGACATGAGACAAGACTATGGTATAAATATGAGTTATGAAAAAACATGGTGTGCTAGAGAAATTGCATATATGCGAGTATAAGGATCATGATAACGTTTATTTATGTGCGTTATTTAGCCTTAAAAACCTAAGTTATTGTTTAGAAAGGAGGGACTTTGTGTTTAACATCTTATCATTTCGAGTCTTATTAGCAAAAGTTGTAGAATCATGAGGAAAATCTTAGAAATATAGAATTTAGGCTTAAAGTGTACAAAAAGAGATTATTTTTGTAAGAATTTATCCAAGTTAATGTTTTTGTGCAGAGGACTTTACGAGGGAGATGCGCCCACAAGAGGAGATTAGAGGTCAGCAGAGCAAAAGAGCTGAAGTTGAAAATGTGTGCTTGCATCTGGACCTGAGGATGCAAAAAATGCGACCAAAATGTGTCTGCAAGCCTTATAAGGAAAGTAGCACCAGTTGAAGACAGAATTGTCAAAGCAGTACATAGAAGAATATGCACCCGATATGTGGCCGCAACTGGGATTTCCGACAGAATACCGAGATTCGCGGGATCTTCACAGAATCGTCTGAAAATCCCAAATCTTGTACCAAATCTCCAAAGATTGTGGATTCTTACCTTTCAAGGCCTTTTCACACTGATCTTGGCAGCCAACCTCACCTTCCAAGGTCTATAAAAGGGGACCAAGATGCAAGAAGCAAAGAGAGCTCAGAATTTCGTCCTTAGGTTAGATTTTTATGTTTTTCTCTCTTCTCATCTTGTAACCGCTTTGAGTTCCGGGTATTTAAGCCTCTGTCGGTTCTTCCCTTCGAAAGAAGAATAAGAGAAAGGCTTGTCTCTCCTTAAAAAGGGCAAGAGCAAGCTAGATAGAGAGGGAGAGATCCTTAATAGAGTCTTGTCTTTTATTTTCTGTTTTCGTTTGCTATTTCCAGCATTCTTGAGTTTCTATTTTCTTTTATTTCAGTTGTAAGTTATAAGTTTTGTACTCCATTCATTCAATTAATATGAATTCAATTTGTTTTTCCTTTAGGTGTTCTTTTTACTTATTGTCTTGCACTTTACTTTTGATTATGAGCTAAGCTTCTTCTTAGAGGTTCAAATATGTGGATTCCTTGAGTAGAAGAAAGCCCTGCCTATGCAAAAGAAACCTTGCTCCTTCTTAGCATTGTTTGTTTTTGTTGATTTAATTGTCATTGTTAGCTTAAACTGATCACTTAGGTTAGCATAGTTTGTATTTAGCTGATGGCCGAAAGGTTGGAGTTAAATGCGTGGGTTCGCAAAACAATAGTGGAAAAGATCCTAGAAATAGGACTTTGTTTTCTTGCATCCTAGAAATAGGACTGGAACCACTAGGTTTTAAGAGTCATGAGCATTGTTTATACAAGTTTCAACTAGCCCTAGAAATAGATGTCTAGTTGGCTTAGTCTTCTAAAGGCACCTACAGCGGAGCTGAATAGAAGTAGGACTTAACTCACAAACTAGATGTCAGGGTAATTGCGGGCGCAACTATGGGATGCTATCTGCACCATGTCTATGTGGACAATATAGATAGTACTCTACAGCCGTTTGTAGTGCTTGAGTAAATTGCAAGCGCATAGGTGGATGTAATCTAATGCTTAAAGTTGATACTATTTGAATTCCCTCGTTTATCTCATAGAGTTTATCTGTTTTCATTTACTTGCTTATCTTTACTTTTGTCTTCAATCAAAACCCCAAATCAAACTTTTTTTCTGGTTACCAATTTTCGTGGTTGCAAATTTAGAGGAGGTTCCCGTTTTTACAGAATCTTGTGTTACTCAGCTAGTCACCATCTCCCTTGGGTACAATATCAAAAATGCTTTCCACTTTATTACTTGATAGTGTATACTTGTACTCGAGCAGGTGTTGCATTAGCAGCGCATGCAAGTCAGATCACCAAAAGATTCATATAATCAATTGCATTGGTATGGTGAAGCACTTAAATTGGCAAATCCAGGTACATTTTATGACATTGAACTTAAAGATGGATGTTTCTTTAAATATTTTTATGGCGCTAGGTCCATGTGTTCGAGGATTTTTAAATTGCATTCGTCATGTTATAGTTATGGATGGAACATTTTTGAAGTGCAAATATCGGGGTGCTTTGATAGTTACAACTTGCTTAGACGGTAATAATCAAATTTTTTCCCTCGCCTTTGGAATTGTTGATAGAGAAGCTGATGATTCGATGAAATGGTTCTTGGAAAAGTTAAAAGGTGCAATAGGTGAAGTTAAAGATTTAGTCTTTGTATCAGATCGAAATAGTAACATGGCAAAGTCTATTGTTTCTGTATTTCCCACTGCATTATTTCATGATCTTTGTGTGGAACACATCAAAAATAATCTACTACCAAGTTCAAGAACGAAACAATAGATTGTTTTATAATGCTTCAAGAGCATATCGTGAGTCAAAATTTGAAGAGTCATGGGGTCGCATTCTAACACTTGATAATGGTGCAGGAAAATATTTAGAAGAAATTGGACTTCCACATTGGTCATGTATGCATTGCCCAAGAAAGCGATACAACATGATGAATACGAACATAGCAGAGTGCATGAATGCTATTTTGAAAGAACCCAGAGAATAGCCAAATTCTTTATTCGTTGAACATGTCAGAGCTTTGCTACAAATATGGTTTTGGGAGCGTCAGAATGAAGCTTCAAGAATTACAACCACTTTGACGAAATGGGCAAAAGGAATTCTACAACAAAAAAAAAAAAAAAAAAAAAAAAAAAAAAAAAAATGTTCAGATCAATCTTTAACAATGAAGGTTGATCCAATTGATTGTTATCAATTTCACGTGAAAGATGTAGATAAAGAGGAGATTGTTAACCTTAATACTTGGGAGTGCAGTTGCAAGAAGTTTCAACTAGAGCAACTACCATGTGCTCACACAATTGTTGCAGCAAGAGATCGGGGTATAAATGTGTACAATTTATGTGATCGTTATTATACTAATGAATGGTTGTTGTTTGCATATGCAGAACCTATTTTTTCGGTCGAAAATGTCTCGGAGTGGAAGACACAACTGACTTTGTGGAAATGAAAAGGTCTTACCTCCAAAGTTAGTGGCAAGCGTTGGTCGACGCTAGAAAAAGAGAATATCATCTGTTGGTGAAACTTCCAAATTGCATAAATGCAGTAGATGTGGGAAAAAAAATGTCATAATAGATATTGACATGTCGTAATCCTATTGCATACACCGAAAAGTCAATTGTGCGATATTAATGTAAACTCTTGTGTTATAGTTGTGTTTGAGCTTTTGGAAACACTTTAGTTTTATTAATCGTGGTTTGCGTTTAATGAAATACACTCGTTGTACGTCATATGAGATGTTTTAGTTATGTTAATTTCATTGTTGTATGGCATGAAATGTCAATTATATTTAAAATAAGGCAAGTAATAGAGAATGATATCAACTAATTAGATCTGTTGTTCTTTTTCTCATAATTTCTTTTTGTGAGAAATTTCGAGAAAAGTTTCAGCATCTTAAAATATGCAATCTCTCGCTGCGAGAAAAAGTTAAGTTTCACGTTATGTCTTATATCAGTAGCTTAAAATTATTTCTAAAAAAAATAGTAGCTTAAAATGATTTGCTGTTTTTTTTCTCTCGCAATTTCTCGTGAAAATTTTCGTTTCTCACAATTTCTCGCAATGAGAAATTGTGAGAAAAGTTTCATCATCTTAAAATATGCAATCTCTCGTTGCGAGAAAAAGTTAAGTCTCACGTTATTTATTATATCTGTAGCTTAAAATTATTTCTCAAAAAAAGCAGTAGCTTAAAATGATTTGCTGTTTTTTAATCGCAATTTCTTGCTGTGAGAAATTGCGAGAAGTTTCAACATCTTATGCAATCTCTCGCTACGAGAAAAAGATAAGTTTCATGTTATTTCTTATATCAGTAGCTTAAAATTATTTCTCAAAAAAATAGTAGCTTAAAATGATTTGTTGTTTCGGCATCTTAGATATAATGTTTTCTATTGTTGTCCCAATGTGGGATCGACTACTAACTTGAGCTTGAAGATGACCTAAAGGTTTTATCAAGTACTTGAATAGTTTACTCAATGCCATGGGTAACCCTAGAACCATTAAAAAAAAAAAGGTCAAATGTCAAAAAAATATAAACCCAGACATTCCAAAGGAATTATATAAAAAAGCACAACATGTGAATACATGAACTTGTTTTATATTTATTTTCTTTTCTCGCAATTTCTTGCAGTTTCTCATACTTACAAACCAACGCAATAATTGGCATACGCATAATACAAATCATGAATTCAAGTAACAAACATCAAGTTATACTCACACATTCGAAAGGAACCATATAGGAAAGCATAACACGTCAACACGTGAACTAGTTTTATATTGTTTCATTTTCTCGCACGTACAAACCATTACAATAATTGGCATGAGCATTCTTCTAAACATGAATTCAAGTAACAAGCATCAAGTTTACTCACATTCAAAAGGAACCATATAGGAAAGCATGACACGTGAATACATGAACTAGTTTTATATTGTTTTCTTATTTCTCGCAGTTTCTCTCAGTTTCTCGTACTTACAAACCAATGCAATAATTGACATAAGCATTCTCCTAAACATGAATTCAAGTAACAAGCATCGAGTTATACTCACACATTCAAAAGGAACCATATAGGAAAGCATAACACGTGAATACATAAATTAGTTTTATATTGTTTTCTTTTCTCGCAGTTTTTCGTACTTACAAACCAATGCAATAATTGACATAAGCATTCTCCTAAACATGAATTCAAGTAACAAGCATCAAATTATACTCACACATTTAAAAGAAACCATATAGGAAAGCACAACACATCAACATGTGAACTAGTTTCATATTGTTTTCTTTTCTCACAGTTTCTCGTAGTTTCTCATACTTATGTACCAATGCAATCAATCATTGACATAAACCTCGTACAAATCATGATTTCAATAACAAGCATCAAATTACACTCACAAATTCCAAAAGAGTCATATAGGAAAACACAATACGTCGCCTGCTCAAGACACCGACACTTGATAAAAAAATATCAAGCCACAATTTAAAGAAGGCGATAACTAGCTAGACATTCCATAATGACCATAACAAAAGTAGAACAACCAAGAAAGAGACTACTTTTGCATTATGTTTTTTTCTCATAGTTTCTTGCAGTTTCTCGTACCTATAAAATACCAAAATCAAAGTACTAACTTCAAATAAATCACAACTAAACAATACAAAAGTAGAATAATTAAAATAACGAACAACAATTTATGGCTAAACATTTTAAAATCACAACAAATTGATCCTAGTTGACACTAATTAGAGACTTTCACATTCATTTTTTTTCTTTTTGCCATGTCTCATACTTAGAACCTAAATTCAATAAAGAGTACAAGAAAGATTGACCAAATATTCAGTCAAATATTAAGGTTGATGTTGCCTGTGTATATCTTGGCCCTTCGGGTCTTTCTGAATCTGAATGAAATTCATATTGGCTCAAAAAAACTATTCAGTCAAATATCTCAAAAAAAAAAGAAGAAAGAAAAAAAAAAGAAAAAAAAAACACCAAACAGTTAATATTTTGTTCCATAAGGAAAAAAAACTACTTTAGTAACAAAAAAAAGTAGAAAAGAAAGTTTCTTAAGCCTATCCAATGAGAGAAATTACGATCAATATATTGTTTCTCCTTCGTTGTGGTTGTTGTCATCGTCGCTTGGTCGCCGTCGTCTGGTCGTCATCAGCTCGTCGTTCCAATCGTTCCAACCATGAATATGTTGCTTCTCCTTCGTTGTGGTTGTTGTCACCATCGTCTGCTCGTCGTCATCTGGTCGTCACTTGCTGCTCGTCGCTGATGTCCCTTGCTCATTGTCGTCGTCCCTTCTTCGGTTCCTTGTCTTCTGTGTGCATGAGGGAGAAGCGTGAGAGGTGAGAGATGTAAAAGTTATGAATTAGGGTAAAATTTTGGGGATTTTTACTAAGGGTAATTTTGTAATTTCACTGCCATAAAAGTTCTATTAGTCTTTCAATTTAAAACTCATCCCATATCTCTTCAATGCCCCTTTTCTTGTCCTATTTTTGACAATTTCCTATTTAGTCCATAGAATCTTCAAATATATATTTAGTCTATAGGAATGATTTATCAATCTACATATGTAAGAAAATGTCATTACCCTTTAATGAAAATTTTACAAGGACTAAATTTTTATAAATTTTAAATTACATGGATTAAATTGTTACATACTAAAATTCATGGTTAAATTATTTTCAACGATTGATTTATAAGACTAAATTATTACATGTTCTTTTCAAAAAAAAATCATTACATGTTAAAGTTTAATGATTTTTTTTTTTTTTTGTAAAATACATTTTTGGTCTTCGAAATTTGCAGTTAATTTCTATTTGATTCATAAGTTTTCAAAACTAACATTTTCAGTCCTTGAGATTTGAATTTAATTTCCATTTGATCCTTGAGATTTCAAAAGTGACATATTTGGTCCTCAATTAAGGTTTGAATTTGATTTTCAATTGATCCATCAAGTTGAAATTGATATCTAATTAGTCCCTGAAATTTAATTTGCAGTTGGTCTTTGATTGGTCCCTGAGTATAAAAAATATATATACAAAAAAAAAAAATCAACTCATTCAAAAAATAGATACCATCAAAGTTTAGTTAGTGTATGTTAAATATCATGTCATCATTCTATTAGGTCAATTAACGTCAACTTTAATTCTAAGGGACAACAGACACGACACAGATCTCCACAATGGTATGATATTGTCCACTTTGGGTATAAGCTCTCATGGCTTTGTTTTTTGTTCACCCCAAAAGGCCTCATTCCAATGTAGATACTTGTCCTCCCTTATAAGTCCATGATCCTCCCATTATCTAGCCAATGTGTGGGACTTTGGTCGCACTCCCAACATTAATTACTAGAGACCATTTAGAAACTAACTTCAAACTTTAGAAACGCTAATTAGAAATCAAATTCAAACTTTGGAGACCCAACATGTCACTTTTGAAACATCAAGAATCAAATAGAAACACTCGTTTAAATAAACGGAGGGAAATAGAAACTAAGTTCAAATCTTAGGAGCTTAGGGTTGAGTTGAGTGAGCTATTATATATAATAGCTCACTCAATATTTGGAACGCAAATGGGGGTTGAGTTATTTTTCCCCTGTTTTGCTATAGTACCCTCATTTTGCACTGGCAAATATTTTGGTGACCGCTGACAACACAGGTGAAAATTTCGAGGACCACCGCCCCCGACCGAATTTTTTTTCTTTCTTTTCTTCTACCACTTTTGTTCTATTTCTTTCTTTATTTTTGTTTTTTATTTTTCGAAATGAAAAAAAGAAGAAGAAAAAAATGAAAAAAAAAATTCTAATCACTAATGGCGGTGGCAATCGCCGGAGGTTGTCGGGGGGGGGGGGGGGGGTTCCAAGTTTCTCTCACTCATACGTACCTAAGAACCCTGCTTTGTATAGGTTGTGCGATTATATTCTTTTGACATTTTGATTGGAAATATATCATTTGTTGCAATACACACTTGGTTGTGAATAATACATAGATTATGCATATTTTTTGGTTCATTTACATATGGGATTTGACATGTACTCTTTTTTTGAAGGTCAAAGGTTCAAATTTTCATACTCCATATTTTTTATATTAAAAAAAGGGTCGGTTGCAAATATAGCAAACCGGCCCAAAATATTTGCAGATTTAGCGGCCTGCGAAAAATTTTGCAAAAATGGCAAAATTTTAAGTTTTGAAATGTATATTTACTAAAATGCCTTTTCTATCTGATAGAAATAGATTCTATCTGATAGAAAGACTTTCTATCAGTGTTTGGTAGGTGTTTGCTTTCTATCATTTCTATCACTTCTATCCTATTAATCCTATCTGTGTTCTTTTTTATAAGGTGTTTGGTTGTTGTTGTTTGGTAGGTGTTTGGTTGGCGTTGTTTGGTAGGTGTTTCGTTTCTCATATTTTCTATCACTGATCTCTAGATTCTATCTGATAGAAAGACTTTCTATCTGATAGAAATAGAAGCTTTCTATCACTAATAGAGATAGATTCTATCTGATAGAAAGTTTTTCTATCTGATAGAAAGTTTTTCTATCTGATAGAAAGTTTTTCTATCAGATAGAATTTCTTTCTATCAGTGATAGAAAGTCTTTCTATCACTAATAGAGATAGATTCTATCCTTCTATCCTATTTCTATCAGTGTTTGGTTGTTATATCCTATTTCTATCAGTGATAGAAAGACTTTCTATCACTGATAGAATCTATCAGTGATAGAAAAACTTTCCATCACAGATAGAAAAAACTTTCTATCACAAATAGAAAGTCTTTCTATCACCGATAGAAAGCTTCTATCAGTGATAGAAAAAACTTTCTATCACTTTCTATCAGTGATAGAAAGACTTCGTATCAGTGATAGAAGATTTTTATCACTGATAGAATCTATCTGTGATAGAAAACTTTCTATCACAGATAGATTCTATCACTGATAGAAACCTTCCTATCACTATAAGCTTTCTATCATAGAAAACTTTCTATCAGTGATAGAATTACTGCTCTGATAGAATTCTATCCCTGATAGAACTCTTTTCACTGATAGATAGATTCTATCACTATAGTAACAGAATTCTATCAGATAGAATTATATTATTGTTGATAATAATAGAATTCTATCACTACATTAGAACATACAATAGAATTCTATAGATAGATTCTATCACTAGAGTGACAGAATTCTATCTGATAGAATCCTATAGATAGGACAGAATTCTATCTGATAGAATCCTATAGATAGGACAGAATTCTATCCCTAATAGAACTCTTTTCACTGATAGATAGATTCTATCACTAGAGTAACAGGATTCTATCAGATAGAATTCTAGATAGGACAGAATTCTATCTGATAGAATTTTATACCTGATAGAACTCTTTTCACTAATAGATAGATTCTATCACTATAGTAACGGAATTCTATCAGATAGAATTATATTATTGTTGATAATAATAGAATTCTATCACTACATTAGAACATACAAATAGAATTCTATAGATAGATTCTATCACTAGAGTGACAGAATTCTATCTGATAGAATCCTATAGAGGACAGAATTCTATCCGATAGAATTCTATCCCTGATAGAACTCTTTTCAATGATAGATAGATTCTATCACTAGAGTAACGGAATTCTATCAGTTAGAATTCCATTATTGTTGATATCTATTCTATCAGATAATAGAAAGTTGATAGAAAGAAACTTTCTATCTTATCACTGATATTTCTATCACTGATAGATTCTATCAGTGATAGAAAAATTTTCTATCAGATAGAATTAATCGGTGAAATCTTAGAAAATCCCAAACCGATGAAATCCAAACTTGCAAATTAATCGGTGAAATCTGAGATCCAAACCGTGAAATCTAAGAAAATCTTTTCAATAAAATCCAAACCGACGATAACAGTCTTCCGAAGAGCGGTATATTTGTGAAGTTGAGAGAGCGGAATGATGTTTTGTTCGATATCTGATATTTTCCGGCGACTAGAAGAGGCATCGACGGGCAGTCAAAATCGAAATCCGTGAAACCCGTTCGAAAACGAAAACAATCGATGATCGGAAAAGAAAACAAGAGAATATCAGCCGTTAACAGCGGAGAGTCGTCAGAGGAAGCCTCTGAAAGTGATACCACAGCTCCGAGTCAAAATCCGAGTTGGGTTGAGGTACAGTACTGACTTGTCATCCTCCTCATCATCATCAACAAGGTTGGCTTTTAAAAGGAGAAAATTGAATAATTGTGTGTGGGTAGAAGATGACAAAGAAAATTCCAAGTTAAGAGCAGACGAATAAATTTAAAAAGAAAGGAAGAAGAGGAACAGAAGAAAAAGGGCGATGGTTTGGGGACTTTTTTTTATTAAAATTGCAAAAAATAAAACTTATTATTAAAATAAACCACAGAGCATGCGCGCAAGAAGAAAGAAACCAGAGATGCGCGTGCAATTAGGGGCAAAACGGGGATAAAAAAAATTAATTCAAAATTTTTGCCATATTTGCAAATATTTTTAAAAATTGCTATATTTGCCATTATTTAGGCTGATATTGCCACCCATTACAAATATCCTTAAAAAAATGTAAATGAATGTTGCATTTCTTGTTTTTTTATTGGATTTTTTTTAGATGTTAAACATTGGAAAAGTTTGAAATATTTATTTAATGGTCTACTTTTTTTAGTTGAGGTTAAAATAAGATGTCTCACTTTATGTGTTGGCATTTAATGACATTTTTTTTAATTGGTACATTTTAGGAGTTTATTTTAAAAAAAAAATAGAATAGATAGCAAAATTGATTGTCATTGTTCACACGTAACTTCGAAGATGGAGACACGTGGAATAAACTATATATTTGTATTGATGTAATATGCGTGTGGGTGTACAATCTCTAATACATAATCCTCTGATTCTCTCTCTTGTGTGTGAATGTGTTTCACTCGAGGGCTGGAGCGTTTGTTCTCGAATTTGAAGTCGTCTCAAGGGCTTTGTAGCTTGTTCTTGAGATTGAAGTTGTCTCAAGGGCTTTGCAACTTGTTCTTGAGATTGGAGTTGTCTCAAGGGCTTTGCAGCTTGTTCTTGAGATTGAAGTTGTCTCAAGGGTTTTGCAGCTTGTTCTTGAGGTTGGAGTTGTCTCAAGGGCTTTGCAGCTTGTTCTTGAGATTTGTATCAAGGACTTCATGAGCTTCAAGGAGGAGTCTTTTGATCTTCTGGAAGTCTTTAAGAGGATTTAGTCTTTCAGAGTCTTGAAGGTTTGTTCTTCAGAAGGATTTGAGTTCTTCTAGATGAATTGAGGTAGACTTCAGTCTTCAGGTCTGTGAGAGGTTCTGAGCTTCAGTCTTCCGTTTGGCAGGAGAAGTTGAAGAGGATCTGAACTACGATCTTTAGTTCTGCAGTGGGATTCGAAGATGATCGGAGCCTTGTTCTTCAATTCTGCAACAGGATTTGGAGAGGATCTGAGCTTTGATCTTCAATTCTGCAGCGGGATTTGAAGAGGATCTGGACTTCGTTCTTCAGTTCTGCGTCGGGATTTGAAGACGATCGGAGCCTTGTTCTTCAGTTCTACAGCTGGATTTGATGAGGATCTGAGCTTCGATCTTCGGTTTTGCAGAATGAGCTTCAATCTTCGGTTTCTTCTGAGAGCTTTCTCTTCTTCCTTTCTTTCTCCCCCCCAAAATGGAAGAGAACCCCTCTATTTATAGAGTTCTCGCTGGATGGGCCCTGGTGACTTTTGGGCCAGCAACTTGGGCTTGGGCTTTAGTGGTCTTGGGCTCAACTATTCAGTTTTGGGTTCATATTTGACCCAAAACCTTATGACCCAAATATTTAAAAGACCCAAATTTGATCCAAATAACTATTTTTCTTAATTAGTTGGTCAAATTAATTAATTTGATCAAAATAATTTAATTTTAATTAAATGATCAAATAAAAATTTGGCTCTATAAATTTATAATTGGCCAATCTTTGTCTTCAAATTAAATTTGGGACACATGTCAATTTGTAATTGGTCCCAAATTTAAATAATTATAATTTCATCATTAATTTCATGTAATGACGTGGCAATTTGTGATTTGTCAATATTTCTCCTTCAACAGTCATATTTATCATTCTCATCCCAAAAAAATAATAAAAAAATAAATAGTTATAACCCCCAACTATTATAACTAACTTTGCCTCCCAAATACATCTTTTTGAAATCGGACTAAAATACTATGCATCCCAAACACAAACTATTCAATTCCCCAGACTATAATAACCACATATTATTATAACGAACTCTACGCCTCAAATAATCCCTTGCGACCAAAAGTATATTTCACCATTTTTCTTTTTCTGTCCTCTCCTCGACGGTGTAGTTTCTTTTTCCCTTAGGGGCTGTTTGGCCCAAGGGTTTGGAATGGGTTGGAATGGATTGGAAAGGGATGCCCTTGTTTGGTTGGCCGGGGTTGGAATGAAAGGGTGGGCATGTGGATTCCAACCCATTCCCACATTTTGGTGGGTCCCACTATTTCTCTCTCCATTTTTACTCATACTTTTGATGGGACCCACCATTTCTTTTTCTATTTTAACCACATTTTGGTGGGTCCCACTATTTCTCTCTCCATTTTCTTCATAATTTTGGTGGGTCCCACTATTTCTCTCTCCATTAATTCCAACCCAAATTCAATACACCAAACACAGGCATGGGAATCATGATTCCAGCAAAATATTTCCATGGGAATCACATTCCATTCCATTCCAATCAAATTCCGGCGCACCAAACGGCCCCTTAAGATTTTTCAAATGATTTTATGTGTTCTATGATCAATCTTCTTTCTTTTCTTTCCCATCTATTGTTGTCAATTTTTCAATAATTTCCTTGTAACCATTTAGACAAAACACTTCTTTAAAGTTCGTCTCAAATATTTAAAAATGTTTAAAGATATAAAATATTTCAATCAATTTCTATTAAATATCATAGTAATGAAATTGGATAGTAAGATAGTGACATTGTATTTAAAAAGTATATCTTTTATGAATTAATTTTATTTTTATTTTAAATATTTATCTCCTTCACACCCTACTTAATTAAAAAATTTGACTAGTCAACTTTATCTACTAAAAAAAAAGCCTAGTGTAAGTGTCAGTGAGAACCCTATAAGGAATCAGAACCCTCATACCACTACCACACAATAAAACTCCGAATTAAAATTAAAGAAAACCAAGGTTGAAGATTAAAAAAAGAAAAATGACAATGAAAATCAAGATAGAGAAAACTTGTTTTAGAACTCAAAATTCGAATCAAGATAGTTTGATCAAGGGTACTTAAATGATTTTAGAATACAAATCCAAATTACAAGAATTGCAAAGTAAACAAGCTTGTGGCTTTGAAAGCAAAATATTTAACTTTCATTTAAAAACATAATCTTACAACAAAGACAGTTTTACATAACTTTGAAAACGTAACCTTTTTTTCATTCCTATTAAATCTGAGAAAAAAAGACTTACTAAACAAGGGATTATTTCAAACAAGGGATTATTTCATCTTTGATAGTCATTTAGTTAATAGGTGGACTTTTGAGGGAAACTCTTGCTCACAGGCTTCCTGAAACCAAGAGAGAAGACAAAAGGACATGGTGAGCATAAGATGGAGGGAGCTCTAATAAGGAGAGTAAATAAGTCCCGAAACCCAAGAAAGACAGTTTTACATAACTTTGAAAACGTAACCTTTTTTTCATTCCTATTAAATCTGAGAAAAAAAGACTTACTAAACAAGGGATTATTTCAAACAAGGGATTATTTCATCTTTGATAGTCATTTAGTTAATAGGTGGACTTTTGAGGGAAACTCTTGCTCACAGGCTTCCTGAAACCAAGAGAGAAGACAAAAGGACATGGTGAGCATAAGATGGAGGGAGCTCTAATAAGGAGAGTAAATAAGTCCCGAAACCCAAGAAAAGGTAGTTGAATGTATTAGGCGAAGAAAATATAGCACATAGAAGCAACTAGAGTTAGCAATTTGACGACTTAATACTTGCTAGAGAGTTCTACAATCTTTAAGATAAAGACATGAGCATAGGATTTAAGACGAGCCCTAAATCCTGCATTATCCAATAACAAAAGTATAATTCATAACACCTCTTCCCTACGCAACTCTATCCTCCATTAAGAAGCTTAATCCTTTTGCCAGTTGTATCGCTATCGCTGTTTGCTGATTTATGGATATATTCTGCCTCCCTTTATGATGCTCTTGCATTTATAAATCATTATATAAAGAGGGGATAGAACATGGGTTCTGGTTCTATGCAAGTCAGTTTTTGCAATATTCATTTCGTTTTTTTCTTTTTTCTTTTTCAGTCATATTTTTCTTGGCAAGCATGGCTGTTAGAAGACCCAATTTGGAGCAGTGCCATATCATGATTTCATCAGCATCAGAAAACTCTGCCACAAGATTTTGAAGGCCACTTCCTGTTTTAATGCTTCTCCAAGTCATAATTAGCCCAGCTTTTACCACACAAAAACGACTTCAATTGACACCCCGTCCAATTTAGGTGCAGAAGCAACAGAACCAACAAGTTTATGAGCTTATTGGCTCGAGCAATTTTCAAAACTTACCTCTTTTCTCTTCAGAACTCTCACCTCCCCCAAATCCGATCTCCACTTTCATATACTAGCTGCTACTGGAGTTGATAATATTAGGGGATTGGGCTTGGGTGTGGGTGAGGCTTTGATCAAGGGCTTAAGGGAGGGGGAGAAAAGAGAGACAGAATGAGATGGAGAGAAAAGAAGGGAATGATGATAGGGAGAGAGAAAACTGACATTTATG
This sequence comes from Luffa aegyptiaca, assembly GCA_017139565.1. NCBI lineage: Eukaryota > Viridiplantae > Streptophyta > Magnoliopsida > Cucurbitales > Cucurbitaceae > Luffa > Luffa aegyptiaca. Next base: position 32,365,573 of record CM029401.1, read on the forward strand.
TAGATTTTGATTTTGAATTAATCGATTTTGTGCCACAGATCAACTATATAATCTCTACGCAAGTCACATTTCCATTGGATCAACTAACCACCAACTCAATTAGAAGACCCTTTAAAACTATTTCTTCAATAAAAACTAAGTTCAACCCTGCGTAATTTGTCCTTCCAATAACTATTATCTTCTTAAATAATAAAATCCATAATGTATTTTCATGGATGAGCAGATAACCATTTCTCAGGTCTCCCAATCCTATCTTTGCCCCCTTGACACACTCATCACAAAATTGTCATACATTACAATTTACTGCATTCTCAAGATATTTTTTTGACCTTTTTCTATGTTATAAATGGCACAACTTTCATGAAAACCATATGATAAAGAAAAATCATATTATAATTTTCTAGCATCTCTACTTCAAAAGCGGGTTGACATTGTGGCCATTGCCAAAAAGAAAATCCAAATAAGAGATGAGCAATCCTGTTATCAAAGAGTGAGGTTATTCAATCTTCTAAAAATGGCATTCTATATAAAAAGCATGTAGAAATCGATCCAGAAGTTAAGAAAAACCCCTTCTTTCATACACATTTTAGAGCAGGAAACCATAAGTTCACAATATGAACACGATGCAACATCAGGCTGTTGACATGTTTACCGATAAATATCAACATAAGATGGTCCATATCCGGGAAACACTAAAGTTCCAGAGATTATAATGACAATTGAAATGTGCACCACATACCAACGATCTATAAAACGAGTCAGTTTTAAATGTTGATTCAATCAGTGGCAACTGGCTGCTAATATCATAGTATCAAGAAGTCTAATGGGAACCAAATTCGGCTTACACCAGAGGTGGATACTGCTTGGCTTGTTGGCGAACCCTCTTCTTGTACTCAACGGCATCCTGCACAAGGACAAATTCTTCCATTTAACCATAGAAAATCAGAAAAGTCAGGTGGTTATGCGATAACACCCGATTCACTAAACTTCATGTTATTATACACCCCAGCAGTCGGCGCCTCCACAAAGTTAAAGACTACCAATCACAAGGTCTAGCATTTTGAGATTTCTTCAAACAGAGTTTGGTTCAAATAGTCCACCAGTATCTATTCCCTTTCTTAGGGACATGACACTGAATTCACAAGAGAGCATAAGAAAGTTGGAACAGGAAAGCCATCCATCCAGACCCCTTCTATTTTTCCATTTTGAAAAGCAGCTACTATTCTCAACAGTTCTCTTTGAAGGTTCACATGCAAGTCTAGAAACACAACTATTGTATGCCTCGTTTGTTATATCTAATCTAGAACACAATTAATACAAAGAATACATGAAATATTCTCTCTTGAAAAGAGTCTTCACACCGTTCAAACCCACATGCAGATAGGGCCATCATGAAAAATTCATTTTAGAAATAATTCTAAATGTTATGTGCAATAGTAAAAAAAGACGGTTATTATAGTCGAGGAGAAGCATCAATCATAGTGGAGCCAAAATAAGAGTGATGACCTAAAATGATCAAGGCAAAGACACAACCGATAATCATATAATTCATTGATTTCTTCTACAATGATCTTTCTACCACACTACCCCCCTGACCAACAAATGTGCCTTTTAAAACCCCGCAGATAAGTGAACCAGTCAGAGGCCTACACAAAATTGTAAGCCAAATGTCGTCATTACCACTCTCAAGATCTCTGAGATCATGAGTTTCATATCATACACCACTACAGATTACATTTAGCCTACCATCACGGGCAAGGATTGAGCTTTTCACTGCCTTATTGAGAAAATCATAGAGCACATAACATGATCAGATCTACATTCAAAAAGAAAATATGCTTCTAGTTATTGATGTACCTGGATGAAGAGATGATACCCTTCTGTCTGGGCAGGATCAGCAGGATTTGGTTGATCCAGCAAATCCTGGATTCCAACAAGAATTTGTTTAACTGTTATGGCTGGTCTCCAACCCTACATATGAACAGAGAAAATTCAAGGACAAGTCAAGTGATGCCTCAATAAACATACAGCCACAAGTTTCCATTTACTACTCACACTATCTTCATTGAGAATTGACAGGCAGACTGTTCCTGATGGGTACACGTTAGGATGGAAGAAACCCTGAGGGAATCTACACTTTGGTGGCTTACTTGGGTAGTCTTCGCTGAAGTTGAGTGTAAGGGGAAAGAAACCACCCTCCCAGTCTGTCTGTAAAAAATTAATGACTTTGTCAACTATAAATAATATACAACTTCAGAGAATAGAAAGATTTTCAAAATGTTAAGAAAACAAAGTCCACAGAACAGTAGACATCGTGAAAGAAGGCCTAATGGCCTATGGTTGGAAACATCTTAAAGAACAGCACAAATTTTAAGAAAAGCAGAGATGTAGTAAACCAAAAAAATAACAAATTGTTCAACGTGTATTGTGTAACATCATGTTTTCGATTTTCAAAGAGACAAACCTAATAATAACAACAATAATCTCTGTTGTATTGGTTGGCTTCCATTTTACGCAAAAGTTATGATTTTTTGTTTGAAACTTTATAATGTGAATTGACACGTTCCTCTATCAGTTCATTGATTTTTTCAATGACAAATCCAGAATGGTGGAGGAAGTGTGGGGGTGTCATTTAGTCTTTAAATCTTCCCCTTGGTACTCTATGCCTAAATTTTTTTTGCAACTAGAATTCTTTTTTTTAACAAAAATGAAATTTTTCATTGAGAAGAGACCAAAGCTCAAAAATTACAAATTACAAACTCCACAAAGGGAGGAAGAAAAACAGAAAAGTTGCAACGAAAAAATAAAAGCATTCTAATTAAGACATAAATCTTAAATAGAATTCTTCTCTTATTAAAATTTTTTTTCTTATTATGGCCAACTGGGAACTTCGTGTAATTCCCATGGTTTTAGGTTGATTTCTCATCACCCTTTTCTATTTTGGTATAGCTAATGATATTCCTTCCCCATTAAAACAATAAGAGCAACAAAAAAAATTGAGCCTACAAAAGATCAAAAACCAATTTTAACTAGATGAAAAACCAACAAAGTAGGCCAGGACTAAAGATCAAGCACAAATGACTAGATCGTTTTCTACTACAGTATTATGCATGTGTATATCTAAAAAGTGAGAGATTTCCGAACCCCTATTGACGCTTGAGTGAAAAAGTATCTCCATTGTAAAGAGAGAAATGTTAAGTTTCAACCAAATATCAGGTTTGGTAAAGATAAACAGATAAGAGAAAAATAAATCCAAGTAGAAATCAGTGAAGGATTCATTCAGATAAGACAAGAGATGCAACATCAATTAAGCCTTTCACATTCTAGAATCCAACAAGTACAAAGAATAAAAATCTATATGTTAGTTTAGCAATGAAAACCCCCAATAATTGTCACAAAGCAAGCTACAGCCATATATAGTGCTTAAAAATACACAACCGAAGACCTATTTCTACTGACACAGGAATAAGGAATAAATACTCCCTTCCCCTCGTATTGGAATTTGGGAATTTATGAACTACCATTTGCTGATGGGATTATATTACCAAATTAACAGCTTCTTCTATTTTTTAATATTAACATGGTACAGCAACAAAACTATTATTATACATTGAAGATGCTGGAATATGGGCAAAAGATTTTCAGTTTTGTTATCATAAGAATTTGCGTAATGGTGTCAGCTGGTCACCATATAGTATTGAAAGAAAAAAAAGGCTTTAATATAGTACCCAATTAACTTTGAACCTTTCCTCACTGCCAGGTTCGAAAAGCTTCATTTAGTGATCGGAAATTTCAAGTAGGTGGCCCAAAGGATCTTAGAGCCCTGAAATCAAGATAGTTTGTCATGGAAAAGAAGGTTGTCTTTTAGCCACAATACCATTATTGCGGCTAAAAGCTTCAAAAGATAGGCCAATTCGTGCTACCATGTTGAAAAGGAGATAAGTCATAGATCTCCCAATCAGTTTGTCATGACAAGCAAAGAAAAGCGCATTCAAGTTCGAGAACGCAGTCGCAGAAAGGGAAGGAAAGAAGCAAAGAAACAAAGAAGATAAAGTCACAAAGCTGGTTTTTAAATATAGTCGAACTAAGAGGTATCCAAAGCTTAAACAACCAATATCATCCCACTAAAACATAGAAACAATATCCTTTACCAAGAACCGACACAGAATTGCAGAGAGAGAAACAAGAATTAGGGCATGCAAGATTCTAAACACGGGAGAGTCCATGTCGCAATTAAGCATCAATTGCATAATTTCCAAAACAACAATCAACCCATAAATTGAAACACAGAAACAAAAATACATCCACAAAATAGCAAGAGAAAACCATACCCCAACTTTCCCAGGAATAATGCAATGCCAAACCATCAAATTCACCGTCCCATCAGGCAGAGTCTCCGGCTTCGCAACAAAACCCTAAAAACACAAAAATCATGAGGCAAAAAAAAAAAAAAATCAAAAACAAAACGAAGGTCCTTCCCCAAAGAGAACAGAAAGCAAAACATCAGGAAGACGAACAAGAACGAATACCCACATGCGGATGATTCTTCCGCCACGACTTCCGCTCCTCCGCCAGACGACCGCGTGCAATACCACCCGACATAGCTACGTCTCTCTCAAGAACTGAAAATACCCAGAAGGAATCTTGGACCGGCGATCCCACCGCAGGCAGAAGCAGAGAAAGACCCGAAGTGTTTCGAGCCTTATAGGAAGGGAGAAGTATTGGAACAGTCGCAGAGAGAGAGAGAGAGAGAGAGAGACTGGACTTGAATGGAACGTACGGCTGAGATTCGATCGAGGGAAAGGGGAAAAAGGAAAGAGGAAAATGGAGGCTGAAGGAGAAGGAGGATAATAAATAAAGAAATTGTCTCGATTATGTTCTGAATATGGATAAATATCGAGGGAAAATTAAAATTGGGAGAGAGGAGGTCGCAAAAGTCAAATCAGAATCTGTGAGAGTATTTTTTTTATTTTTTATTTTTTTATTTTATTTTTCTTTTTAAAAAAATAATTCGGAAATTTCGCTTGAGAATCACGCCAATTCTCGAAATGGCATGACGACTTTGGTATGGTATGTCCTCTTCATCTGAGGGCGCCGTTTGTTTTCTTGGCAATTCACGTGCTTTTAGAATTTCTTTTTTTTTTCGTGGGGAAAAATATATTTTTAGTTTCTGATTAGGTTAGGTTTCATTTTGATAAAATTATTTTTGAATTTTTTTAAATAAAAAATAGTGCCACGTCTTACATTTTGTTTCATTTTAATTTTTTTTTACAGTACGGGGATGAGAGATTCGAACCACAAACCTAGTAGTTATTAGTATATCTATATGCCAGTTGAGTTATGCTCTTGTTGGCTGTTCCATTTTAATTGATGTACTTTCAAATGTTCGATTTTAGTCTTCATACTTTCAATAAAGCTAAAATTGGTTGAATAACAATAATAATTTTCATACGAGAAAAACACAATGTAAATATATCCTAAAATTTGTAGAAGAAAGACTAATGGAGATTAATTTTTTTTTAGAAAAAATAACAATAAATTCAATATAGAGACTAATTTTAGACTTTGTTGAAAGTGCAGGAATTAAATTGGAAAAAAAAAACTCAAAGAATGTGGACCAAAATGGTATTTTTAATTTTGAACATAGTTTAATTGATAAGACACATGTTATTATCTTAGGAGGGTCCGGTCTTGAACATTATCGTAGGTTCAATACATTGAGTCAACTATGTCATGTGTCACATTACCGACCTCACACATGAAAGGGTATTTAAGTCCCTTTTTATTTTATGCACGATTATTTTATTTTATAGGAAAAAGTAGGAATATGAAAAGATATTGAGATTATGTAGTGGACATTAAATGCTAAAAAATAAATATGCCACATGCAAGATGTGCTAATGGTACAACTTTAATCTTTAGGAGGATATGGTGTGCTCATTATGATGGCATTAGATACTACTTTTCTTATCTAAAGATAGCATATATGGTGGACTTGAAGGGTGTGGCAAAAAAAATTCTAGATCATGAATCAATATTTAGTTGGTTCTCCACATTCATTGATTTAATACGGTTCAAACTAATGAACTCAATATATATATATATATATATATACACAGTTACACACGGTTTAAACTATCCTCTTAGTTGTGAAGTCACTTAACTTGACACAATGGTAAGTTCCATAAAATTAAGTAAATTTTAAAGTTCACTTACGACTTTATAAATTTTAATTTTGAGATAATTCAATTGACATGGATTAAATGTTAGATAATTATATATTCAGTCTCAACTTTTCCTTCCCTCGCTTTTGTCACCAATGGGAAGTCTGTTGGCTTTTTGGCCCTTAATCTCAAATTAATTAATTTTAATTAATCAATTAATCAATGTTTTGATGATAACAAACCCAATTTTTAATTACTGAAAAATTTAGTGTTTTAATGTGCCCATAGCATAGAGCTCGGAACAACGATTCCAACGCCTCTTGAATCACTCAAATCGGAGTTAAAATGAAGAAGTTATAGCTGAAACAAGTTTTAACGAAAAATATTCGTACTGATGACGTGGCGGCTGAGTCAACTTCTTGGACCAATCCAAAGCTGACATGTGTAAGGCTGAGAGTGTGAAAAATGGAACTTTTTGGTTATATATATATATATATATATATATAATGTGAGTAACGGTTGGTTTAAAAAAAAATGAAAAGCATTTAATGCTCTTTCAGAAACAAAAATAAAATAGTATTTTTTAAAAAAAAAATTACCATTACTTCTTTATTTTCATATATACTTTTTTATTATTATTATTATTATTATTATATATAATATATATGTTTTACCGTTGGAGAGAAATTTTGAATTTTAAAAATGTCTTATTTGTTCTAAAATGTGAAGAGCAATAAAACAACTAAGAGAGAATTTGAGAGAGCAAAGTAGAGAGAAAATAGAGAGCTAATGTTTTTTCATTCAAGTGTGTTTTCCATACTTCATACAACCCTTATTTATACTAATGCAATGGGGGTAGGTTACAACTTCAAAATACTAAAAATAGAAGAGAGTGAGAGTCTCATGGCTATTCCTAAGGGAGTGGGAGAGTTATGGGGAAGAATAGCTACAATTATGGGTTGACTAAAACTAATGGAGTAAATATGAATATCTAATATATACCAGGTATATTTACAACATTATTTTAATATTATTTATTTATATTATTATTTTAATTTTCTTTTAATCTCCACCCTTTATTTTTCTTTAACTTCAATCCAATGGTCCAAATTAAGTTCAATTTCAAATTTCTTTCAACTCCATCTCCTTCCTATTTATATCCTCATTCTCTCACAAAATCAACAACAATTCTTCTCTCTAAATTCTCTCTAATTTTTACATGTTTCTTCTCTCCAATTCTTCAATGTTGCTTTAAATTTATTGTGAGAGTTTTATTTTGAGAGATTCTTGGCTATTCAATTTTATTTTTCTTAGCCATTTGAGGGCATTAATTTGTAAGAAATTTTCTTACAAATTTGTGAGAGAAAATTTGTATATCCACTCTTTGAGAGAGTTTGTAATCTTGTTCTTGAAATTTCCAAATCTTGTAAGATTTGCTCTTGAGCCTAAAAAAGAGCGGTTGTAACGGTTTGATCCTAAACCGTGGAAAGGATCGGGTTTGTTCTTGCTCCCGAAAAAAGAACACTGTACCGGTTGGACTCTAAGTCGTGGAAAGAGTCGTGTTCTTCAATCGAATACCCAAGAGGAGCTTGGGGAGTGGAGTAGGTCGTTTGCCGAACCACTATAAATTTATGGTGTTATTTTCTCTAACCCTCTACTATTTAATTTTTGCAATTAATTTTCATTTTCGTTATTTGCATGAAATTAATTCCTATAATTTATTTTTAATGTTTATGGACAACATTTACATTGGAATTAATTTGGGTGTTTAAAATTTATTTCTAATTTGTTGACCAATTTATGTTAAAATTAGGGAAATTGTGTTAAATAGCTAGGAAAAAAAAGGCTTCTTGTTTTTTGGCTACAGGAGTTTAGAATTTGTAGGGCTAGCTACCACATTTTCAGGAACCGTTTTCCAGATTTTTTTTTTACATTTCTACCCCTAGTATATACGGCTACAGACAAACGTCGTAAACATATATTTTTTTCATACAGTTTCGACTCCCCTTTTTTCGGGGTGGATGAATCCCGATTTACAGGGAGTTCAGTTGGTGGTTTGTTTTCAACGATATAAAAAGATCTACCTATTTTTTAGGCTTAGGTTTCAGCGTTTCCAATGGTAAAAAAGATTTTATCCTCCACATTTTGCCCCTCATTTAAATGTCATAGATTATTTTTTATTTGTTTCATATCACAATCAAATTATCGGTTGTAATTTTACAATTAGAAGTTGTTCTCAATCCAACATGACAGCGGTACAATCGGTGACGATTTTGTTTGGTGGTGTCTGGAACGCGGATGGTCTTTATAGTGAGTTCAAGTCCGGAACTATGGCTGTTATGTGTGATTCTAATCTTAATCAGTTTACAGAATGCGTGGCGAAATACCTCCAGCTCCAAGACGACAATATAATTTCTCGACTAACACTCTTCAGGGATGGTCAAATAATCCGTTTAATATAATTATTTCTGAAGATAGAGATGTTTTTTGGATGATCAACGAATTTCAAAACGGTACATACGGGGGGTGTTGTGCGTAGTTGCTGATGTTCTGGGGTCGATACTGGTATACACAGCGTGGGGACAGGCGCAGGTCCATCCCGGGGGGAGAGAAATTTTGATTTCATCAACGTGGATGGTATTGACACTGCATTAGACAATGCTACTATATCAGAGGGGTGCACATTTGCCTGCATAGACCACGAGGGGTAAATACAACATGTTTTACACAAACCAGAGAGTAAATACAGAGCTTTACCTCCGCGGGCTTAGTCATTTTCAGTCTATCTTTTGTATTTTTCGGTGTATTTTTCAGTGTATTTTTCTTTTTGCCGCTAGCTGGGCCAGCCTTCTCCTTTTCGGCCATTGACAGAAGAACTTTAATCAGAATTTACATTTTTTACGCTATATCTAGAATGGGGGGGAGGTAACAAACAGTACATACCTCACTCGGATCCGACTTACCTTCATCAGTTTTCTGAGTTCTCTCTTTGACTTTTGGTTTGTTGGTTGCAAAGAAAAAATGAAATCCCTAAAATCAGGGGATTATGTATATGATGGTGGCAGTCGTCGTCGAGAAGAAGACTCAATGGAGCGTGCGGGTTGCGTAGAAGGCTTATCGGCATGGCGGGAGAGGCTCGTCGGCGCGGTGTGGGAGGTAGGTAGCGCGATTTTGGAAACTAGCAATACATCTTTAGAAAAAGAGAAAATTTCCTTTATTGACAAAATTAGATTTCTTGAATTTGATAATTGTGAAAAAAATAATCTTTTGCATGTGCTTGAAGAAAAAGAAATGCTTGCTAGTAAAGAGCTTGAAATTGCAAAAGATACCATTAAAAAGTTGAATATAGGTGCTCAAAGATTAGACAAGATAGTTGAATTAGGCAAGTCTTTTGGTGATAAAAGAGGTTTAGGCTATATTGATGAATGTTCTACTCCTTCAAGTTCTAAAACTATCTTTGTTAAAGCATCTCCTAATATGCCTAAGCTTAACATGCCTAAGGTTGTGTCTAAACATGCTAAATCTAACTTTGTGCCTATATGTCATCATTGTGGTATTGAAGGTCACATTAGACCTAAATGCTTTAAATTGAAATATGCTCAAACTACTCATTTTATGCCTAAAGATGGTTTGCACAATGTATCTAATCTTGTTGAATCTAAATCTGTGCCAAAGCATGAAAAGGGTAGAAATATACATGGAAATTCAAAATTTGTACCTAGACAATTTCATGCTTGCTCAAAAGTGGCCCATAATGTGAAATTTTTGAATAAGTATGAAAATGTTAGAAATATGCATACAAAATCAAACTTTGTGCCTAAACATGCTTGTGCTAAAACTAATTATTTGCATAGCACTAAATTTGTGTCTAAGCATGTTCGTGGAAAATTAAATTATATGCATAACGCCAAATTTGTACCTACTTGTCATTTTTGTGGAATTAAAGGTCATATTAGACCAAATTGTTTTAAATCGAAAAATGCTCCAAGGAAGAATTTCTTAAAGAAAAATATTGTGCAAAATCAAATTATTAAGAAAATTTTTTTGTCTAATAATTGTGGCAAAATTGATAACAAATTTGATATTTATTGTTTGCCAAAAATGAATGTTAAAAGTGTTGAAACAAATTTGAAATGGATTCCAAAATCAATGCTCACTAACAAAGAAGGACCCAAATGGGTACTAAGATCTTTTGGTTAAACTTTGTCTTTGTAGGTGTGAATTCAATAAGCAAGTGGTTGCTTTGGTCTTATAATTTGGAAATAAGTTTCATTTAAGCAACTTAGTGGCTTGCTTGAACACATCAAGGAAAATGGCTTTTTCGGTAATTTTGTATTTTATTGATATGGAAATTGTTTCTTCTTGATGGGTTAGAGAGTGAAATATCGGTATCTTGAATTTTGTTGTGATCAGATTAAATGTCCATGAGATACTTAAGAATATTATTGGCATTTATGTGCATTTGCTTGATTATTTATGGATTAGTGGATTAATTCTCTTAAAAATTTGTGGTAGAATGTTCTTGAGATTTATCCATAATCTTTATTGCTTTTTATTTAAATTTGAGTTATATACCATGAGAAATTATTGAATATATATTTTGGCATATTTTGCATGATATTAGATTATTGATTTTTTATGTTGATATTTATCTAATTTATTGGTCAATGATCGATTTGTCCAAATATTGAAAATATGAATTATTGTTATTGATGGATGTATGTTAGTTTTCGAATAATTTGATTGAATGCTTTTTGGCCATGAACTATATGTTTTCTATGGAAATTAATTTCAAAATTCTGCTATTTTTTAAATTTTGATTTTTGAAAATAGTTGAATTTTTTTTTCTTAGGGGAGTATTTATGAAATTGATTTATACTCTAAAATGTTAGCATGTTGCTCAAAAGTGCTTACTTAATTTTTGTGATTTTCTTTGTCCATATTTGATCGATATATTTTTTTTACATAAATCGAGGTAGAAGTATGACCATCAACAATTGGTGTTTGGTTAATATTTTTATGATGGTTACCTATATTTAATACTTTTTAAGTGGCATAAATGATGATAGTGTTATTTTGTTATTAATATCAATCTTTAAATGTTGTTGTCAATTTTTTGAATTGATAAGTTGACAAGTTGATTCTTTTAAGATTAATTTGCCTATGTATCCTTAGTGTATGAAAAATTTTGTGTATGTGCATAACCATGAGAATTAAATTTCTATTTGGAATTTCACTTCACTTGTGCCATATTTTCTCAAATGAAAATTTTGTGAAATTTATTGATGATGTGCTTGAAATAGATTGATCTAACATGATATTTTTTATCTTGTGCAAAATTGTTTGGATAATTTTCCTTGTGTTGCTTCATCTCCTTGATATTTATTGATTTTTTTTTTTAAATAAGGGAATGCATGTTTTTAGAGGGAGTTGTACAGTTTATATGATTTCCATGATATTTTTTTTTATTCCTCTTTATGTGAAAATTATAACTAAAGTATTTTCTAAGTATATGCTTAGTAAGTTTGAAGTGAATATGTTGAGAGAAGTTACTCAAAGTCAAGTTCATTGAAGGTAATTTTGCAAAAACTTCTATGAGTACATCCACTAAACTTGACAAGAAGATGAAAAAGGTAAAAGGTAAACTTATTGTTGTTAAAGCTTATCGAGGTATGTTCGAAACTTTACCCCCTCTTATGCATATTGTTTATCTATTTAGGGGGAATAAGTAATCTTTGAAGTAAAATTTTATTTTATAATTTCTTATAATTGATGCTTCTCGATTTTCTTGTTAAATCTTTTAGAAGGCATTTTGATAGGGGAAGATATGGAAAACATGTGTTAATATTCTTAGGGGGAGTTGTGCTAAATTTGAGTTCATGTTTTTAAGGGATTCATTTATGTAGTTCTAAATTTTTCTTAATTATTCTTTTTGATGATTCCAAAGGGGGAGAAATTTAAGAAAAATATGTTATAAATTTATTATCATTTTGATTGTATAAATTAGGGGGAGAATTTATTTTTGAGTGAATTTCAAGAATGATCTTTATGGTGATATGTTGAATTTTATTATGTGCTACCTATGGTTTACATGTATTTCAAGCTATTTTTCTTGAACGGTTTGTCATCATAAAAAAGGGCGAGATTGTGGGTTTTTGGCCCTTAATCTCAAATTAATTAATTTTAATTAATTAATTAATCAATGTTTTGATGATAACAAACTCAATTGTTAATTACTGAAAAATTTAGTGTTTTAATGTGCCCATAGCGTAGAGCTCGGAACAACGATTCCAACGCCTCTTGAATCACTCAAATCGGAGTTAAAATGAAGAAGTTATAGCCGAAACAAGTTTTAACGAAAAATACCCATGCTGATGACGTGGTGGCTGAGTCAGCTTCTTGGACCAATCCGAAGCTGACACGTGGAAGGCTGAGAGTTTGACAAATGGAGCTTTTTGGTTATATATATATATATATATATATATATATAATGTGAGTAGCGGTTAGTTATAAAAAAAAAATCAAAAGTGAAAAGCATTGAATGCTCTTTCAGAAACAAAAATAAAATAGTATTTTTTTTTAAAAAAAAATTTACCATTACTTCTTTATTTTCATATATGCTTTTATTATTATTATTATTATTATTAGGGAAAAATACACTTTTAGTCCCTGAGGTTTGAGTTAGGTTTCATTTTGGTCCCTGAGTTTTCAAACTCAACAATTTAGTACCTGAGGTTTGAGATAATGAGCAATTTGGTCCCTGCCATCCATTTTGCCGTTAAATCTAATGGGCTACTGACGTGACATTATTATTTTAATTAAAAAAAATAAAATTTTATTTTTTAAATAAAAATATATTAAAATAATAAAAATATTATTTTTAAAAAATCTTTATCTCTCCTCTCTCCTCCTTCTACTTCTTTCTCTCCTTGTTCCACTTCTTCTTCCTCAGCACGCCGGAGCGTTGGCCGCCGCTCGCCGGCCGGAGCCATGGCTGCCGTCGTCACTTTTTTTTTCGTTTCTCCTTCTTCGTCCATCACGCAGCCCAAATTAGATAAAAAGTTGCAGCCTTCTATGGCGGGACCTTGACAATGGGTTTTGGTTTGTTTCTGTGTTTGGAGATTGGATCAATCCCTCCACTGAAAATTAGAGAAAAGGTTCAAAAGTGGACAACAAGGACAATGGCTGAGAGTGAATTTGGGACCATATTGAGATCAGGATCAGTTTAACAAAAAACAATAAATGACGGGCCCCATCCATACCATTAAAGATAATTAGACTTCTGGGTTACAGAATCTAATTGTCACCAACAGGGAAACCGATAGAAACCAGAGGAAGGGATGGCAATGGAAATAGAATTATGTTTCATTTCATCTAAACTTTAGAACAAGAAATAAAATCACAAATCGTATCAGGACCAGTAAAAGAAAAAGTAAGTAAATAAATAATGAACAACCCTTCTAAATTCTAGTTCCAGTTTGGGGAATCGATTTTCACCATATATGATGGGCTCGTTCCAGATCTGGAACGAAGGGGTTTTCCCCTTCGTTCCAGTTGGATTCGAAGGCCCCCTTTCACTTTTTTTTTTTAAAAAAAAAACCAGTGAAATAGGTGCGAGAAGGAGAAGACGGACAACAAGATTTGGGCTTAAACCGGCGAGAAGACGGACCTAGATCTGGGCTTTAACCGACGAGAAGACGGCGAGGAGAAGAAGAAAACCGGCGGACCCAAACGACGAGAAGAATATCGAGAAGAAGAAGAAAATCGGCGGACCCAGACGGCGAGAGAAAATCGACGAGATCTAGGCTGATCTCTCTCTCGATCTATCTAGCGTTTTTCTTCTCATTCACGATTTTCAGATCTGGACGAGTGTTTGTTTGTTTTTTTTTAAATAAGAAAAGTTGGAGAAGAAGGAGAAACGAAAGAAAAAAAAAGTGTTGCCAGCGGCCATGGCTCTGACCGGCGAGCGACGGTCGCCGGCCACCGGCAACGGCTCCGGCGTGCTGAGGAAGAAGAAGCGGAACAAGGAGAGAAAGAAGTAGAAGAGGAGAGAGAAGAGATAAAAGATTTTTAAAAATAATATTTTTATTATTTTAATATATTTTTATTTAAAAAAATAAAAATTTATTTTTTTTAATTAAAATAATAGTGTCACGTCAGCAACCCGTTAGATTTAATGGCAAAATGGATGGCAGGGACCAAATTGCTCCTTATCTCAAACCTTAGGGACTAAATTGTTGAGTTTGAAAACTCAGGGACCAAAATGAAACTTAACTCAAACCTTAGGGACTAAAAGTGTATGTTTCCCAAAAAAAAAAATCAAAATTACATGTCGATTTTTATTACTTAGGGGCTGTTTGGGGCGCTGAATTGGTTATAATATCTGGTGGTTATAATAATCTGAGAATTATAATAGTCTAGGGGTTATAATAATCTGTGTTTGGGGTGCAGATTATTATAGTCTGGGATAAAATAATTTGTGTTTGGGGTGCAGATTATTTTAGTCTGGGTTAAAATAGTCTGTGTTTGGATTGCTGATATGTTTAACATGATATTCTAAATCAAATGTTCAAGTTGACTGTTTTTTTCCTGACTTTTTTTTTTCCTCATACAACATTGTATGTCAAATATTATATTTTGCAAATATCAATAAAAAATTGTTTGGATTCAGTTGTAAAAAAAATAAAGTATTGGGTATACGAGTTAAATGATGTGTTTAACTTAAAAGGAAACAAAAATAACCTAAGGTTAGAGTTGATTTTCTTTGTTTTAGGGTCATGATTTTTTCACAAAAGAAGTCATTTTATGATTTCATATTGGAAAACCATATTTGTTTCATTTATGTATTTTCAACGTAAAAAATGCTTATGTACAAAGAAATTATATAATAAAACTCCATATTTATATATGTAGAAAGACAACTGAGAAACTGGTAAGTGTTTCTAACATGGAATGACCAAAAATCGCTTTTTTCTTTTTCTTTTTTCCTTCTTTTTCATTTTCTTCCTCCATCACCATCATCTTCATCTTATTCCTCCATTTCCATATTCATCTTCATCATCTGCTTCCTCCATTTCCATCATCTTCTTCCTCCATTTCCATCATCATCTCCATCTTCTTCCTCAACCTCAAACTTCATCTTCATCATTTTCTTCTTCCTCTAACCCTAATGCCGACAACGTTTTCAACGACTTTTTCGGCGGTTGCCAACAAATTTTTCGATGACCAATTTTTTTTCCTCGTTTTCTTTATTTTCTTTATTTTCATTTTTTATATTTTTCAAAATGAAAATGAGAAGAAATATGAAAAAGTGGTTGCCGGAAAAGTCGTCGGCGATCGTCGGAAAAGTCGTCGGCGGCCGTCGGAAAAGTCGCCAGAAACTTCGTCGGCCGACGGCGACCGGCGGTCGTCGGAAAAGTCGAGAAGTCGCATGGAAGAAGAGAGGAGAGAGTTACTGTAGAAAATGGATAGAATAATTGGGTGGGTTGAATGATGGTTAGTGTAGTGAATGAATAAAATAATCGGGGGTAAAAATAACCTACCTCACCATTTATTTTAGTTGATGCCCCAAACACTAAATAAGTTATAATAAAGGGGGTTATTATAACCTATTCAGTGCCCCAAACAACCCCTTAATGATTAGACTTTGTAGTTGATAAACATATTGGGTCCCAAATTAGTTTATTGAAATTTCATTAAATCTTAACATTAATTCTCACGATAGGGGACTCAATCATTACAAACTTTAAAGTACACAAGACTTTTTTTTTTTGACAACATGTAGAGATGATGAAATTTGAACTACAGATCTCTCAATTATTGGTACAAGCTTTATGCCAGTTGAACTATATTCATGTTGGCAGAGATTAAATTGTTAATGGTTAAATTTATAAAAGTTCAGGGATCAAAAGTGATTTTTAATCCGAATTTAATGGTAACAGTCAAATATATTATTTTGTAACTTTAGTTTAAATTAAAATGGAACAATACTTTATTAAAAAAGAAAAAGAAAACCGTCGACCATTTATATATTAAAAAATATGATAGCTCCACATGCACTACTAAAAGGTAACTTCCAAAGCGAGCATTACACTACTACAAAAAAAAGGCTTTTAATGATGGGCATTTTGCCCGTCATTAAAAGGTCTTAATGTTGGACGGTGTACGTCATCTATGCGAGTGACATCGTAGCCTTTAATGTTGGACGACTTTTAATGCCCGTCATTAAAGCCTGCCCGACATTAAAGGAGGCTTAAAATAACAAAAACAAAAAAGGACAGGGAAAAATAGACATGCACGTCTTGATGGCTCGAACTCAAACTCCCACCAACGCCCATTGTGTCCTCCTACCAACGATCCAAGCAACAAATATATGATCTAACACGAAATAATAATAGATATATGTAATTTTCATAATTTCAAGGGGGCACGTGCCCCCTTATCCCAATGTAGATCCGCCCCTGGGTATATGTCAATTATCGCTGAGTTATGCTCAAGAAAGATGAAAGTTGTGACAATTTTATACGATACATTTCGATTAATTTGATGCTAGAGAATGATAAATTTCTCACCATTCAATAGATTCTCAAACATATATGATTTTAAACGAAAGGAGAAGACAAAATAATATTAGGTAGTTGATGAAAAATATCGGAAGAACAACCTGGTTGAGTTCTTCCTTAAGGTGCGCTGTCGTTGGAGCTGCAGGATTTGAAAATGCGCCACACACTATTGAGGTAAATGCGCTTAAAAATCCAGAGAATGTTATTTCATCATTTTTCAGAATTGGGTAGTTAAGGGCTCGTTTGATGACGTTCTCGTTTCCTGTTTCTCATTTCTGATTTCTTATTTCCTGTTTCTTGTTTCTTGTTTTTTAAGAACTAAAAACAGATACATGTTTGATAACTATTTTTGTTTCTTATTTCCCTAATAAAAAAAAACAGAAAAGATATGTTTTTGATAACTGTTTCTCATTTCTTGATTTTTAGATGAAATAAAATTTGGTACATATAATATAAAAATTATATATAACATACATAAAAATTATAGTCAGAGGTTGCCGGTGGCGGTTGGTCGGCGGTGGTCGGTAGTCGGAGGTCGACGGTGGCGCCCGTGAAAGGATTTAGAATTCCCCAATTCCGTTAAAGCGGAAGCGTAATTGGGACCGATTGATAGTTAAATTTGTTTATCCAAAAATACTATTACATTGGCAAAAAACATAGAACAAATTCTATACAAACTTAAGCATACAAAAATGATTAGATCTAAATCTAAAGGGGAGAAGCAAACATACCGTTGTTGACGACTCTGAATACTCCAACAGACACTTTTCTTGATTTTGGACCAAGCGTCAACAATTGGGATACCACCAATTGATCTTCCTCGCTATGACTCTGAGATTAGGAACGTAGTTGTGAGACTACCTAATCTTGAATGGGAAAAACTCTAGAGAGAAAATTCTCCCTAGAGTTCTTGGGTTGAGAGAATATGAGAGGGAGGTTAGAGAGAATGCAAGAGTGCATTCTTGTTGCCTTATGTTGTTGTACCTAAACCCTAGGTTTAGTGTTCTATTTATAAGAGAAAGGCCATGAATAAAATATTCATTTAAAATCAATTATTTCCATAACTGATTTAATCTTTTCCATAATTAATCAATTTCATGACAAATCAATTCCATGATCAATCGATTCCATAATTGATTAATCTTTTCCATAAATGATTGATCACTTCCATAAATGATTGATCACTTCCATAAGTGATTATATCATTTCCATAAATGATTAATTATTTCCATAAGTGATTAATCATTTCCATAATTGATTAATTTCCAATTAATTAATTCTTTAATTAATTAATCACCAATTAAATATCATATATTTAATTTCAGACCTTCTATTAGTTAATTAATTAATTACCCAATTAAATATCATATATTTAATTTCAGGCCTTCAATTAATTAATTCTATAATATGAATCAACTTCATATTAAAATTTGAACTCCTTCAAATTCTCTTATATCCTATAAATTTAATATGAATCAAATTCATATTAATATTTGAACTTCTTCAAATATTTATTTCTCTCATAGACTATAGTTTAATTAAATCTCATTTAATTTAAACTAAATTGAATAATTAATTAATTCATCTTCTAATTAAATACCATATATTTAATTAGACATATATTTGAACTCTTTCAAATATATCAATCTCTCAATATAATAAAGTTTAATCTCAAATTAGACTTTATATTTTAGTGCATCACTATACATTATATTAATTTGTATCTCATACAATTAACTTAATTCCCAATATGAATTTGAACTATTCAAATTCTCTCAAGATATATTTGTTCCTAATTACTCTTTACGAACTAGCAGGGGGACCTAATGGACCTACAGATCAGAAGCTCCAATGATATGAGGTTAATAGATTAAACTCATTAATCAAGTTAACCAATATTCATTAACTGTGGGTCATTCCACTAAAGACCCACAGCTGAACTCTTCTCACTGTAGAACATTTCTGTGTCCACGGATATAGACCTATAGCGGTAAGTCAATCCTTTACGAGTGTCTGTAACTACAGTTGGGTCAAATTACCGTTTTACCCTTGTGTTACATCTGTCTCCTTAAGTACTAGTGCTCCTCTAATGAACAACCTGTTTATGGTCCAACCAATAAACAGAAAGTCCCTCTCGGGCTAGTGAGAGGGCGGGATCCCTTTGTTCAAGTCCCGGAGTCACCACTTAAGGGAACACTCATCTACTTCTCCTAGAAAGTGGGAAGGAGTGAATTCCTTCTTGTGTTGTCATGTCCCCAGCCTCCCACTCGATCTTGTCCCCAAAAAGGAAGACATATTGAGTCGGCGTATTGGCCACTCTCACCCATGCTAATTAAAGGACAATCCCTCATGAGAAGGAGTTCATGACACATTCAGGATTAAGACTGAGTTACCGAGGCCATCCTATTGAAATAGTAACCTAACACTTTATTGTAGAAACTCAATAACACTTTATTGAAACAAGTATACAATTTGTTTACATTCACTATCTACAAGTTTTAGGGCATAAAACCCAACAGCCCGGTAGTTAGAGGTCGAAAGTGGCAGTCCGTCAGTGGAGGTCGAACAGTAGAGGTCGGCAGCGGCCGATAGTCAGAGGTCGACGGTAGTGGTCGTTCGCGGTCGGTAGTCAGAGGTCGACGATGGCGGTCGGTTGATGGAGGTCGTCGCAGGTCAAAGGTGGCGGTCGATCGACGGAGGCCGGTAGTCGAAATTCGATGATGGCGGCCTGTTAGCGGAGGTCAGCGACACCCGATAGTCGGAGGTCGACGGTGGCGCCTAGTAGTCAGAGGTCGACAATGGCGGTCGTGTTGGGTTTTATGCCCTAAAACTCGTAGATAGTGAATGTAAACAAATTGTATACTTGTTTCAATAAAGTGTTATTGAGTTTATACAATAAAGTGTTATTGTTAAATATTGCACAATTTGACCCAAATCCAATAAACTAAGATCCAAGGTTGTTTATATGTAACTTGAACTAGTATGTGGGGACATATGGGGATCAATGTTCAAGTAACAACCTAAAAGGTCTATAGTACAAGGATAAGGTTGGGTACCTTATCCTGGTAACATTATGTGATACGATCTGCTTTGTATTTGATACAGACGTATTGATCCAAAGCATCCATGTAGTAGACATGCAAGCGGGGGTATCCTATGCAATGAGTTTGCATAAGACCGGACCATGAAATAGTAAACCACTAGATTGTAACGCCCCCAAAATTTGATCTAAACTAAGGGACATTACTAGACTATTACACTAACGCCCAACTTGATGCTCCGAAAATTTCGGTAGCATAACGACGTAACTTTAACTAACAAAAAATTTTAAACACCTGAAAACAAGAAAGACACTTCTTATTCATATCACACTTCAACTTCACTTGACAACATCTCAAACATACTCAGTAACATAAGAACCAACTCCAACTCTCAAGTAAATGCAATACGAGTCAGATCTCGTAACAAATGCAGTTAATAAACTAACACGCCGTCAATAAAGAAACCACAAACTTGAGTCTATTACAACTACCAAATGGGTGAACAAACAACTTTAACAGAAACCGACCACCACTCTAACCATAAAATAAATCAAACAAACTAGATATCTAATGGTCTTTTCCTTCAAGCCTCCTCTTCATCACCAAGCTCGAATATGCTTTTAGCACCTGCAAAACCTGGTGGTGGGTCAGTACAGAACCACGGTACCGAGTAAATGGCTCACACCTGTAGAGCCATCAATCACATACACATACAAAGCAGATATCGTGTTTTCCACGCACAAGCTCAATATACATGGAAAATAATTAACACATACACCATGCATCAAACCATACATCAAACCATACATCAAGCAACATACTCATGCGACATACATCCATAACCACTAACTCAAGCTCTAACAAGCTTTATCTGACTCCTCTAGGTCCTCTCAACTCGACTCTTCTGAGTCCTCTCAACTCCTTTGAGTTCTCACAAAGCTCTCCAAGACTGACCCTTTGAGTCACACTGACCCCTGACCATTTGTACTTAGGGCCTCAGGCTTCTCTACGAAGCTTGGTGTTCGACCCTTGACCATTTGTACCCAAGGCCTCGAGCTGTTGCATCGCCCCCTTGGCCATATTACCCAAGGCACCCGATGACTTCAAATTCTCGTAGCCCTCACAAAGCTCTCCAAGACTGACCCTTGGAGCCGCACTGTCCCCTGACCATTTGTACCTAGGACCACAATGCTCTCTACAGAGCTCGGCGTTTGACCCTTGACCATTTGTACCCAAGGCCTCGAATTGTGCATCGCCCCTTGGCCATATTACCCAAGGCACCCGATGACTTCACAATCGTACTGTACATCACCCCTTGGCCATATTACCCAAGGCACCCGATGACTTTCACAATGTATAGACTCATCACATCTCCCCTTGGCCATATTACCCAAGGCACCCGATGCTCCTCTTAATCCATTAGTGACATACCAACCCTCGACCATTTTTACCCGAGGCACCTGGCATTCACCTAACTTTCCCTTTCAACACACAAAGCCCTCTGACCTCACAATCTCACTAGAATGTATGAATCCTACTCATCATGCTTCTAGACTATGTTTTATGCCAATGACATGCTCACAACCCAAAATGCATATTCCATACATGCTTTCTAACTCATGTCATGTTTTTAGTCCATGTAACAACCAAACAACGTGCTCTTTACGTTAAATCCATGTCTATCAGACAATCACCATGAAACAACATACTTTTCACATCAAATTCCAGTCACAACATCTCATAATGATTCAACATAACAATTCAATACATCGATTTCAAGATTCCCAAAACTTGTCAATGACAAAGCAACATACACACACACATATATATACAACATACAATAAAACAAAGGAGCAGCGCACATAGCATACGAGCACACAAGCAAACAGACTCAACAAGTAGAATTCCACTTACCGGAAGCTCTAAACGCTCCTAAACTAGAAGAAAAGCTCCAAAGATAATCCAAGAGCTCCTAAACCAAAACTAGGCAAGTTCCTAACAGCAGGAATAACATATAAAGATCAGAATTGAGCTTAACCACCTTATCCGAACCTAAAACGTACAAAGGGAAGAGTTTCTTACCAAACAAACTCAATGCAAGCTTGAAGGCAAGCTCGATGGCTTGGAACAAGTCACCTAGTTTTGCCAACTCGAACTTGATTCTTGCTTGGAAGTATTCGAAACAATTCGAGTTGGATCAAACTTCAAACAAAGAACACCCAAAAGTTAGAGGCGGCTCTAAAGTGCCCTAAATTAAATTCAAAGAATCTAAGAGGGACTTACCGCCTTAAAAGAAACTTGGGTCTTTGCTAAAAAGCGTATGATGGAGTTCGAATCTATAAAGCAGAGAGTTTCTAAGGATTAGTGACCAATCTAACATACTTTAAAACACTCTAAACGAAACCAGAATAAGCTAAGTATGCCAAGAGTTGCTGAACCTTACCGGAAAGGGTCTGAATCCTTGCTGAAATGTGTTCGATAAGATTCGAATTCACAAACCCAAACTCCTTAGGATATGGGTAACTTGTGTTGAGACCCCTCGGGTTATGGGTATTTGCCGAACACCTATTTCAACCCAAGACGCTGCTGGACAGCAATGGAATACACCTAATCCTGCAATTTCGAAGACGATGAAGAATGGGTAAACCATACCAAGGTCATTTGGGTTATGGTTAACTCAAATTCGAAGTCTAAAGAGTGAGCGCTCAAGTAAAAACTTACCAAAAGGCCAAACGACACTAAAAAAAAGGCTGGAAAACGCGTGAGTCTCACATCGGAGTGAATTCGACGCTTGAAATCCCATGAGTTACGTCGAAACTCGCGAATTGAATGTCGAAGGAAATAAACACAAGAGCTGTGTGCAGTTCAGACCAAAACAAGAGGGAAAAGAACAATTAAATCACGTTTGGAACCAAACGAGAATGTGAGAGAGAGATTTACCCACGGGTCTTGGCTGGAATCGAGAGGGAAAAGGGAGACAACGGCGACATCGACGAGGGTGCTTGCCGGCCTTGAAAAACGAAAGGGAACGACCGTGGGTCTGGGTGCCGGAGAGAAAAGAATGCGAGGGAGAGAGAGACTCACTGCTTCTCATGTGGGTCAACGCCGGAGAAGAGATTGCACAACAGAGAATGGAGGGGACGGCGGCGAGAGGCTGCTGAAGGTGGCTACCGAACGCACGAGAGAGAGGTGGTCGTGGGTCTTACTCGCGAAGAACAGCACGAGGGGGAGAGAAGGAAACCACCTCTCGTGGTCTGCTCGCTAGAAAAAGACTCTCCGGAAGATTCTGTGAGGGCTGGCAAGAAGAGAAAAACGCAGACGAGAGGGAGAAACAAGCTGTGTGGGTCTGCTAGTCGAAGAAGAAAACGCAAGGAAGGGGGGGTCTTAGCGGCTACACAAGAAGGAGACGGAAAAGATGAGATAATTTTTTAGGGCTTTTTCTTTTCCTTTATTTTCCTTTCCTTTTCTTTTAAAATACAACTTAAGAAAAGAAAAGCCCATTTAAAATACGAGTTAAACCTTATTTAGGATTGTATTTAAAATCTCAAGCTTAACTCCTAAAAGATTTAGGAAAGAAAATAACTTAGTTGATTAAGGATTTGAGTCTTTTGATATTTAAAATAAATATCGAATATTAAACCTCACAATTTTAGGAAATTAAAGATTTAATTAAAAATCTCGTTTTCCTAAATTATAGAAATTTAATTTAGCAACCCAAGGCTAAGCTTAAATTCTAATTTTTCAAATTAGAATAAGAACGCTTAACAAATCCCAAAATGACTTGATTTCGAAACGCGAGACGTTACATAGATATAACACTGTTAACTAGATAGGTTACTGTTTCAATAGGATGACCTAGGTAACTCAGTCTTAATCCTAAGTGTGTCGTGAACTCCTTCTCATGAGGGATTGTCCTTTGATTAGCATGGGTGAGAGTGACCAATACACCCAGCGGCGGATTTAATTAAGGCCCAGGGGGGGCTCGAGCCCCTCCTCAATTTTTTTTGATTTATATATAAGTAATATAATAAATGCCTGGAATATCATCTGGTGAGCTTGCCAAAGTGGTTAATGTGTCTTAGCCCCCCCTAAGTGCCCAGGTTTGAGCTTTCTGCTCTGCGTTTTTGAAAATTTTTTCCATTTTCCCAGTTTACTTCCCCAAACTTCCATGTTTCACTCCCCATTGGCCCGCCATTCCGTGCTTCAATTTCCTTCCCCAATCAAGAATTGTTTTAAAACAAAAAAGGAAAAAGATAATTACATTGTTTATTATAAATTTCTTTAAATTCAAACTCTATTTTTTTTTCCTTTTATGTTAAAATCATATCCTTATTTTCAATTGAAACCCTAATTCTCTATACATTCATGGTTCTCCACTTATCAAGTAGTGTAGCCACCACATATTGTTTTGAACCTAAAAAAAACTCCTTTCAAGTCAAATTGTTGCCGGCAATTTCAAGAAGTCAAGAATTTTGAGATTAATTTTATAAGGTACATTTACTTTTCGTATTTCAATTACTTGTATGCATTTAACTTTCATGTTTCAATTACTTTTAAACATTTAGTTGTCATGTTTCTATTATTTGTATACATTTAGTTTTTATCATTCTTATTTTTAGGTTTTAGTTTCTTTATTTTATTTATTTTTATTAATGTATTGTAGATCTAATTTGAAATCTAATGGAGAGATATTTTAAAAGAAAATCGATTGGGTCATCATCTCCGTTGAAGAAAAGTAATAATAGCTCGGATAGAAATTTTACAGAAGTAAATTTAGAAGAGTTACCCGCAGATCCTGGTTTAAGGATTAGAATTCTTGATTACAGTTGTAATATTCGAGATCAAGTTCGTAGAGCATATTTACAAAAAGGACCTTGCCAGCCTCGAAATCATACTTTTCCATTGAAGAAATTTGGTTCACAGTCAAGACGATTTAATCCAGTCTGGTTCACTGAATATCCTAATTGGTTGGAATATAGTATTTCAAAAGATGCTGCCTTTTGTTTATGTTGTTATTTATTCAAACCAGAAGTTGGAGAACCGTCAGGAGGTGACCATTTTGTTGGTGAAGGATTTTCAAATTGGAAGAAAAAAGAGAAATTACAAATTCATGTTGGAGGACGAAATAGTGCACATAACCAAGCTTGGGGTAAATGTGAAGCTCTTTTGAACCAAAACCAACAAATTGAAACATTTTTCAATAAGATGTCTGACCAAGCAAAAATTGAATATCGAATTCGATTAGGTGCAACAATTGATTGTGCTCGATTTTTGTTACGACAAGGTCTTCCATTTCGTGGACATGATGAAACTGAAGATTCAAGAAACCAAGGTAATTTTCTTGAACTTCTACGATGGTTATGCAACCATAATAAGGACATTGAAGCTGTTGCCTTGAGAAATGCTCCTGAAAACCTGAAATTGACTGCACCAGATATCCAAAAAGATGTTGTAAATTGTTTTGCAGTAGAAATTGTTGATACAATTATAAGAAATATTGGTGATAAGTTATTTTCAATTTTGATTGATGAATCGAAGGACATATCTTCAAAGGAACAAATGGCAATTGTGTTGAGATATGTGGACAAAGGACACGTGATTGAACGATTTGCAGGTATTGTACATGTTACTAATACAAGTTCTCTATCGCTCAAAGAAGCTATTGATGGATTCTTTTCTAAACATGTATTAAGCATTGCTAGTTTGTGAGGACAAGGATATGATGGAGCAAGCAATATGCAGGGAGAATTCAATGGATTGAAAGCATTGATTTTGAGAGAAAACGAATGTGCTTTTTACATTCATTGTTTTTCTCATCAGCTTCAATTAGCTTTGGTAGCTATTGCAAAAAATCATGTAGAGATCACTAGACTTTTTTTTTTAGTTGCAAATGTAGTGAATGTTATTGGAGCATCAGCAAAACGTCGAGATATTTTAAGAGAAAAACACAATGCCTTAACTGTTGAAGCTTTGAATAATGGTGAATTGTCAAGTGGGCGAGGATTGAACCAGGAAACAATGGTCAAACGTCCAGGAGATACACGGTGGGGATCACATTATAACACTCTAGTGAGGTTTATCTCAATGTTCTCATCAATTTGTGATGTACTTGAGACAATTGTAGATGATGGGTCAAATTCTGAACAAAAATATGAAGCAAAAGTTCTAATAAATTCAGTTCAGTCATTTGACTTTGTTTTTCATATGCATCTTATGAAAGCTATCTTGGGAATTACAAATGATTTGTCTCAAGCATTGTAGAGAAAAGATCAAGATATTGTGAATGCAATGAATTTGGTCAAAATTTGTAAAGAAAGATTACAATCAATGAGAGAATCAGGTTGGGATTCATTGCTGGATGAAGTTTCAAATTTTTGTGATAAGCATGATATTCTAATTCTTAAGATGGATGATGTGTTTTCAATTCGAGGGAGGCAAAGACGAAGATCTCAAGAAATCACAAATATGCATCATTACCGTGTTGAGGTTTTTTATACGGTTATTGATATGCAACTTCAAGAGTTGAATAATCGTTTTACTGAAACAAGTTCTGAACTGCTTTTGTGTGTGACATGTCTCAATCCAAGCAATTCATTTGATACTTTTGACAGACAAAAGCTTATCCATCTTGCGCAATTTTATCCACTACTGAACTTGTTGTTCTTCAGGATCAACTTCAAAATTACATCATTGATGTGCGTTCAGATAACAGGTTTGTAGAGCTAACAGGTATTGGTGATCTTGCACTAAAAATGGTGTTGACAGCTAAAGATAAAGTCTACCCGTTAGTTTATCGGTTGCTCACTTTAGCATTGATCTTACCAGTTGCAACAGCTACCGTAGAGAGGACATTTTCTGCTATGAGTATTGTAAAGACTCAGTTGCGTAATCGGATGGGAGACCAATGGATGAATGATAGTCTTATAACATATATTGAGAAAGATTTATTTGATAAGATAGACAATGAAGTTATTATGCAACGATTTCATAATATGAAATCTCGTAGAGGACAATTGTGATGTATGAAATTAACATTTCAGTTCATTTATGAATTTTGATTAATTTTTGGAATTTATTACTTGTAAATTATTTTTACTGAATTTAAGTAAAGCCCCCCCTGAACAAAATTTCTGGATCCGCCACTGAATACACCGACTCAATATGCCTTCCTTTTTGGGGACAAGACCGAGTGGGAGGCTGGGGACATGACAACACAAGAAGGAATTCACTCTTTCCCACTTCTAGGAGAAGTAGATGCGTGTTCCCTTAAGTGGTGACTCCGTGACTTGAACAAAGGGATCCCGCCCTCTCACTGGCCTGAAAGGGACTTTCTGTTTAATGGTTGTATCATAAACAGGTTGTTCATTAGAGGAGCGCTGGTACTTAAGGAGACAGATTTAACACAGGGGTAAAACGGTAATTTGAACCAGCCGTGATTATGAACCCTCGTGAAGGATTGACTTACAGGTATAAGTCTATATCCGTGGACACAGAAATGTTCTATAGTGAGAAGAGTTCAACTTTGGGTCTTTAGTGGAATGACCTACAGTTAATGAATATTGGTTAACCTGATTAATGAGTTTAGTTAGTTAACCTCATATCATTGGAGCTTCTGATATGTAGGTCCATTAGGTCCCCCTACTAGCTCGTAAAGATTAATTAGGAACAATTATATCTTGAGAGAATTTGAATAGTTCAAATTAATATTGGGAATTAAGTTAATTGTATGAGATACAAATTAATATAATGTATAGTGATACATTAAAATATAAAGTCTAATTTGAAATTAAACTTTATTATTATGAGAGAAATAAATATTTGAAGAAATTCAAATATTCATTCATATTAAATTTATAGGATATAAGAGAATTTGAAGGAGTTCAAATTTTAATATGAAATTGATTCATATTATAGAATTAATTAATTGAAGGCCTGATATTTAATTTGGTAATTAATTAATTAACTAACAGAAGGTCTAAATTAAATATATGATATTTAATTGGTGAATAATTAATTAAAGAATTAATTGATTGGAAATTAATCAATTATGGAAATGATTAATCCCTTATGGAAGTAATTTATCATTTATGGAAATGATTTAATCACTTATGGAAGTGATCAATCATTTATGGAAAAGATTAATCAATTATGGAAATGATTGGTTATGGAATTGATTAATTATGGAAAAGATTAAATCAGTTATGGAAATAATTGATTTTAAATGAATATTTTATTCATGGCCTTTGTCCTATAAATAGAACACTAAACCTAGGGTTTAGGTAATGAAACAATGGCCACCATAAGGTCATTCTAGGCTCCCTCTCATATTCTCTCAACTCAAGAACTCTAGAGAGAATTTTTCTCTTTAAGAGTTTTTCCCATTCAAGATTAGGTAGTCCCACAACTACGATCCTAATCTCAGAGTTATAGCAGGGAAGATCAATTGGTGGTGTCCCAATGGTGGGCGCTTGCAGAGCAATCAAGAATTATTCTTGTTTTTCAGAGACGTCAATGAAGGTTTGCTTCTCTTTTCTTTATTATAGATTTAGATCTAAATTTTGTATGCTTAGCCTTAAGTTTGTATAGAATTTGTTCTATGAATTTGCCAATGTAATGGTATTATTGGATAAGCAAAATTAACTACGAATCGGTCCCAATTACGCTTCCGCTTTAACGAAATTAGGGAATTCCAAATCCTTCAGGTCGGTCAGTGGAGGTCGGCGGCGGCTGATAGTTAGAGGTCGACGGTGGCGACCAGTCGGTGGCAGTCGATCAGCGGAGGTCGACAGTGACGGATCGTCGAAGGTCGACGGCTGCCGGTAGTCAGAGGTTGACAATAGTAGTCGACCACGACTGGTAATCGGAGGTCGATGGAGGTCGGCGTCGGTCGGCGAAGATCGACGACGATTGGTAGTCGAAGGTCGACGGTGGCAGTCGGTCGATAGAGATCGACAACGGCAGGTCGTCGGAGGCGGACGGTAGTGGTCGGCCACAGTCGGTAGTCGGAGGTCGACGATGGCGGCCGATCGATGGAGGTCGGCGACGACCGGTAGTCGGAGGTGGACGGTAGCGGCCGGTCGACAGAGGTCAAATGCGGCCAATCGTCGGAGGTCGACGGTAGTGGTTGGCGACACTCTGTAGTCAGAGGTCGACGATGACGCTTGGTAGCCAGAGGTCGACAGTAGCAGTTGGTCAGCAGAGGTCGGCGGCGGCTAATAGTCAGAGGTCGACTGTGGCGACCCATCGGTGGAGGTCGGTGGAGTCCAGTAATCGAAGGTCAATGGTGAAGGTCGACAACGACCTTCGTCGGAGGTCGACGGTAGCGGTCGGCCGCCACCGGTAGTCACAGGTCGGTAATCATTTATGGAAATGATTATTCAATTATGGAAATGATTGGTTATGGAATTGATTAATTATGGAAAAAATTTAAATCAGTTATGGAAATAATTGATTTTAAATGAATATTTTATTCATGGCCTTTGTCCTATAAATAGAACACTAAACCTAGGGTTTAGGTAATGAAACAATGGCCACCATAAGGTCATTCTAGGCTCCCTCTCATATTCTCTCAACTCAAGAACTCTAGAGAGAATTTTTCTCTTTAAGAGTTTTTCCCATTCAAGATTAGGTAGTCCCACAACTACGATCCTAATCTCAGAGTTATAGCAGGGAAGATCAATTGGTGGTGTCCCAATGGTGGGCGCTTGCAGAGCAATCAAGAATTATTCTTGTTTTTCAGAGACGTCAATGAAGGTTTGCTTCTCTTTTCTTTATTATAGATTTAGATCTAAATTTTGTATGCTTAGCCTTAAGTTTGTATAGAATTTGTTCTATGATTTTGCCAATGTAATGGTATTATTGGATAAACAAAATTAACTACGAATCGGTCCCAATTACGCTTCCGCTTTAACGAAATTAGGGAATTCCAAATCCTTCAGGTCGGTCAGTGGAGGTCGGCGGCGGCTGATAGTTAGAGGTCGACGGTGGCGACCAGTCGGTGGCAGTCGATCAGCGGAGGTCGACAGTGACGGATCGTCGAAGGTCGACGGCTGCCGGTAGTCAGAGGTTGACAATAGTAGTCGACCACGACTGGTAATCGGAGGTCGTTGGAGGTCGGCAACGACCAGTACTCAGAGGTGGACGGTGGCGGTCGGTCGGCAAAGATCGACGACGATTGGTAGTCGAAGGTCGACGGTGGCGGTCGGTCGATAGAGATCGACAACGGCAGGTCGTCGGAGGCCGACGGTAGTGGTCGGCAGTAGTCAGTAGTTAGAGGTCGACGATGGCGGCCGATCGATGGAGGTCGGCGACGACCGGTAGTCGGAGGTGGACGGTAGCGGCCGGTCGACAGAGGTCAAATGCGGCCAATCGTCGGAGGTCGAAGGTAGTGGTCGACGACACTCTGTAGTCAGAGGTCGACGATGACGCTTGGTAGATAGAGGTCGACAGTAGCGGTTGGTCAGCAGAGGTCGGCGGCGGCTAATAGTCAGAGGTCGACTGTGGCGACCCATCGGTGGAGGTTGGTGGAGTCCAGTAATCGAAGGTCAATGGTGAAGGTCGACAACGACCTTCGTCGGAGGTCGACGGTAGCGGTCGGCCGCCACCGGTAGTCACAGGTCGGTAATCATTTATGGAAATGATTATTCAATTATGGAAATGATTGGTTATGGAATTGATTAATTATGGAAAAAATTAAATCAGTTATGGAAATAATTGATTTTAAATGAATATTTTATTCATGGCCTTTGTCCTATAAATAGAACACTAAACCTAGGGTTTAGGTAATGAAACAATGGCCACCATAAGGTCATTCTAGGCTCCCTCTCATATTCTCTCAACTCAAGAACTCTAGAGAGAATTTTTCTCTTTAAGAGTTTTTCCCATTCAAGATTAGGTAGTCCCACAACTACGATCCTAATCTCAGAGTTATAGCAGGGAAGATCAATTGGTGGTGTCCCAATGGTGGGCGCTTGTAGAGCAATCAAGAATTATTCTTGTTTTTCAGAGACGTCAATGAAGGTTTGCTTCTCTTTTCTTTATTATAGATTTAGATCTAAATTTTGTATGCTTAGCCTTAAGTTTGTATAGAATTTGTTCTATGATTTTTCCAATGTAATGGTATTATTGGATAAACAAAATTAACTACGAATCGGTCACAATTACGCTTCCGCTTCAAAGAAATTAGGGAATTCCAAATCCTTCAGGTCGGTCAGTGGAGGTCGGCGGCGGCTGATAGTTAGAGGTCGACGGTGGCGACCAGTCGGTGGCAGTCGATCAGCGGAGGTCGACAGTGACGGATCGTCGAAGGTCGACGGCTGCCGGTAGTCAGAGGTTGACAATAGTAGTCGACCACGACTGGTAATCGGAGGTCGATGGAGGTCGGCAACGACCAGTACTCAGAGGTGGACGGTGGAGGTCGGTCGGCGAAGATCGACGACGATTGGTAGTCGAAGGTCGACGGTGGCGGTCGGTCGATAGAGATCGACAACGGCAGGTTGTCGGAGGCCGACGGTAGTGGTCGGCCGCAATCGGTAGTCGGAGGTCGACGATGGCGGCCGATCGATGGAGGTCGGCGACGACCGGTAGTCGGAGGTGGACGGTAGCGGCCGGTCGACAGAGGTCAAATGCGGCCAATCGTCGGAGGTCGATGGTAGTGGTCGACGACACTCTGTAGTCAGAGGTCGACGATGACGCTTGGTAGCCAGAGGTCGACAGTAGCGGTTGGTCAGCAGAGGTCGGCGGCAGCTAATAGTCAGAGGTCGACTGTGGCGACCCATCGGTGGAGGTCGGTGGAGTCCAGTAATCGAAGGTCAATGGTGAAGGTCGACAACGACCTTCGTCGGAGGTCGACGGTAGCGGTCGGCCTCCACCGGTAGTCACAGGTCGGTAATCATTTATGGAAATGATTATTCAATTATGGAAATGATTGGTTATGAAATTGATTAATTATGGAAAAAATTAAATCAGTTATGGAAATAATTGATTTTAAATGAATATTTTATTCATGGCCATTGTCCTATAAATAGAACACTAAACCTAGGGTAAGGTAATGAAACAATGGCCACCATAAGGTCATTCTAGGCTCCCTCTCATATTCTCTCAACTCAAGAACTCTAGAGAGAGATTTTCTCTTTAAGAGTTTTTCCCATTCAAGATTAGGTAGTCCCACAACTACGATCCTAATCTCAGAGTTATAGCAGGGAAGATCAATTGGTGGTGTCCCAATGGTGGGCGCTTGCAGAGCAATCAAGAATTATTCTTGTTTTTCAGAGACGTCAATGAAGGTTTGCTTCTCTTTTCTTTATTATAGATTTAGATCTAAATCAGCGGAGGTCGACAGTGACGGATCGTCGAAGGTCGACGGCTGCCGGTAGTCAGAGGTTGACAATAGTAGTCGACCAAGACTGGTAATCGGAGGTCGATGGAGGTCGGCAACGACCAGTACTCAGAGGTGGACGGTGGCGGTCGGTCGGCGAAGATCGACGACGATTGGTAGTCGAAGGTCGACGGTGGCGGTCGGTCGATAGAGATCGACAACGGCAGGTCGTCGGAGGCCGACGGTAGTGGTCGACCGCAATCGGTAGTCGGAGGTCGACGATGGCGGCCGATCGATGGAGGTCGGCGACGACCGGTAGTCGGAGGTGGACGGTAGCGGCCGGTCGACAGAGGTCAAATGCGGCCAATCGTCGGAGGTCGACGATGACGCTTGGTAGCCAGAGGTCGACAATAGCGGTTGGTCAGCAGAGGTCGGCGGCGGCTAATAGTCAGAGGTCGACGGTGGCGACCCATCGGTGGAGGTCGGTGGAGTCCAGTAATCGAAGGTCAATGGTGAAGGTCGACAACGACCTTCGTCGGAGGTCGACGGTAGCGGTCGGCCGCCACCGGTAGTCACAGGTCGGTAATCATTTATGGAAATGATTAATCAATTATGGAAATGATTGGTCATGGAATTGATTAATTATTGAAAAAATTAAATCAGTTATGGAAATAATTGATTTTAAATGAATATTTTATTCATGGCCTTTGTCTTATAAATAGACCACTAAACCTAGGGTTTAGGTAATGAAACAATGGCCACCAAAAGGTCATTCTAGGCTCCCTCTCATATTCTCTCAACTCAAGAACTCTAGAGAGAATTTTTCTCTTTAAGAGTTTTTCCCATTCAAGATTAGGTAGTCCCACAACTACGATCCTAATCTCAGAGTTATAGCGGGAAAGATCAATTGGTGGTGTCCCAATTGTTGGCGCTTGCAGAGCAATCAAGAATCATTCTTGTTTTTCAGAGACGTCAATGAAGGTTTGCTTCTCTTTTCTTTATTATAGATTTAGATCTAAATTTTGTATGCTTAGCCTTAAGTTTGTATAGAATTTGTTCTATGATTTTGCCAACGTAATGGTATTATTGGATAAACAAAATTAGCTACGAATCGGTCCCAATTACGGGTCACAGGTCGGAGGTGGACGGTGGCGGTCGACGATATCGATTGGTGACGGAGGTTGGCGACGACCAATAGTCGGAGGTGGACGGTGGCGGTCGGTCGGCGGAGGTTGGTCAGCGGAGGTCAATAGTCGGAGTTCGTCGGAGGTTGATGGTAGTGGTCGACCGCGACCAGTAGTCGGAGGTCGGCGAAGATCGGTAGTCGGAGGTGTTGGCAGTCGGTCGGTAGAGGTCGACAGCGACCGATCGTCGAAGCTTGACGGTAGCGGTCGGTATTCGGAGGTCGACGATGGTGGCCGGTCGACGGAGGTCGACAGGGCGGTTAGTCTACAGAAATTGTCGACGGTAGCGGCGACGGTCGATAGTCGGAGGTCGACAGTAGTGGTCGGCCGCTGCCGGTTTTCAGAGATCGACCGTTTGACGGAGGCCGGTGAAGACTGGTAGTCGGAGGTTGACGATGGCGGTCGGTCGACGAAAGTCGTTGACGGTGGCAATCAGCGACGGCCGATAGTCGGAGGTCGACGGTGGAGGTTGGTCGGCGATGACCAATAGTCGGAGGTAGGCGGTGGCAACTGGTGGACGGAGGTCGGTAGCGATTGATAGTCGGAGGTCAACGATGGCGGCCGGTCGGTGGAGGTCAGCAGTGGCCAGTAGTTAGAGATTGGCGGTGGTGTTAAAAAAAGGAAAGAAAGGAAAGAAATAACATAAATAATAAAAGAAATGAAAGAGAAAGAAATAACGGAAAAAAGAAAAAAAATTAAAAAAAGGAATAAGAACGAAATAACGGAAAAAAAAGACGAGGAAGTGGTTAAAAAAAATAGAGGAAGAGAAGAGAATTGTGTAGGAATGGGAGGGAGAGATGGATACATGCATGAAAGATAGAAAAAAAAAACAGAAACATAATTTGAGAAAAAACATTTTGTAGTTTCTCAAATTTGGCCTCTTTTTTAGAAATGTTTTTAGAAATTTAGAAACAAGAAACGATACAAGAAATAGGGATGAGTTATCAAACAAGTCTGTTTCTTAAAAAAGGAGAAACAGAAACAAGAAACAGGAAACATGAACGTTATCAAACGAGCCCTAACCATTTCAACTCCTAGCAAATACCCAAGTGTTAAGGAGAGCACAGCCACAGCCATGGTCAGCGCTAACAACCAACTACAAACCCTATTGTTGAGTGGAAACCGACGGATGATTAGTAGAATCACATTTACCGATGCCAAGAACGATATTGTGTTTGCTACTAAGTAAATCTTGTAAGTTATGTTTTCATGATCATCAAACAACATTATTGCAGTTCCAGCTGGGAAAGATGTCCCTTTGTCCAAACCTTCATCCATGGATGGAGTGTTTTGTTGCCAAACGCCGCCGGAAGGATTGATTGCAGCTGGAAAAGTCACAGTTGCAATCACTGTAGCCACTAGCATCGTCATTGTGCCTTGCACTTCTTTAAACCAATCCCCTTTGTATTTCAATCTCTTCCTCCATACCTGCCAAGACCCTTTCGTCTTTTTGGCGAACAAAGATGCAGATTCGCGTCTTTGTCTTTTGGAATCTTTTGACCTTTTCTTTTGAGATCCTGAACTTTCTTTTGTGGCATTTGATGCTGCAAAGTTCGCAATGTTTGCTCTCGTTTTTACTTCTGGAATTGAGAGTAAATACCTCACCATCTGTCAAAAGAAGTAGGTAAAAAAAGTTTTGATTTACTGCGTTATGATAATCATCTTGTTGGTTATGATTGATAGAATTATTTGATCTTCTTTTGTGGGTTCTATATAACCTACTTACCTCAATTTGACGTGGCATCAAAGACAGATCAAACATAGTATTTCCCACGTCATCTATCGTGTTTAGAAAGTCTTTGTTGTCACTATTTGCAATTGTTTCAGTTAGCAACTTTATCGTTTACAAATGGTTGACTTCCACACATAAATGTAAAATAGTTTGACCTTGTTCAGTTTCTTCCATACAGATTGTGGACTTGCATTGATCAACTCTTGCATGATCTCGATCTGCCCATTAATCACTGCATAATGGAGAGGAATCAACCCCTTTTGATTACAAAACAAGCAAGAGCTTTTGTTCTTCCCCAACAAAGCTTGAATGATCTCCAAACTTCCATTTGCAGTAGCTAGGTGGAGAGGTGTTCGTTGAAAGGCATCAACCTTAGCAGCAAGTTCAGGACTGTGATCCAAAAGCAACCGAGTGAACTCAAGGTGGCCATGAGAAATCGACATGTGTAAGGGGCTCTCAATGTTGGAAGTGAAGATTGGAACTGTTTGAATGAGATTTGGGTCCTCTTGAAGGAGTGTCTTCAAGATTTGAATCGATCCCATCTTTGATGCCTCATAGAGCTTTCTTATATTTTCTTCCGTCGACGACATCACTATTCTAATTTCATTGTTTGGTACAACTGGAGAAGTGAAAAGCTGTGTAACATCTTGGTGATTCTCCTCCATATTTCTCTCAATATCTTAACACCACCCTCTTTACTTGCTTGCAGATATGCTATATATATATAAAGAGTAATAGATTTGATAAATGGATGAGTTTATGTGATATTGTTGCACTTTTGTAAGTCTACGTTTACTCAAACCATTTCTTGTTCTCAAACTAGAAGAGCAGTTGTAACGCCCCGCGTTTCGAAATCAAATCACTTTGGGAAATTGTTGAGTGTTCTTAGTCTAATTTGAATAATTTGAATTTAAGCTTAGCCTTGGGTCGCTAAATTAAATTTCTATAATTTAGGAAAAAAAGATTTTTAATTAAATCTTTAATTTCCTAAAGTTTGGAGGTTTAACATTTGATATTTATTTTAAATTTCAAAAAGACACGAATCCCAAATCAATTGATTTATTTTCTTTCCCTAAATCTTTTAGGTTCCTTAATTGGAGTCTTAATTTTTATAAGGAGAAGAGTGGGAAATTTAGAAAGCCTTAGGTTCTTCCCTCATTTTATTTATTGGATTCTCTAATTGGGGAAAATTTAAAAGAAATAGAAACCTAGAGCTCATATTCTTTTCCCTCTCTTTCTCTTTACGCCATTCAAGCCCCCCATCAGATTCTTCTTCCTTGAAGCAGTAGACCGTCGGCGCCATCTTCCTCCCTCGATCTCTTTCTCCGGCGAGGCCGCAATCAGCAGCGACACTCTCTCTCCCTCGCGTTCTCTTCGTTCAGCAAACCCGTGGCGTCATCCCTCTCTTGCTCGCATTATTTTGTCGGAAGCAAGACCCGCGACGCCTTGATTTCTCCTCTCCATCGCTCGTTTTCCCGCCGGCAGCAAGACTCGCGAGCAGTGGTTGTTTTTCCTCTCCTTTTTGCGTTTCGGTTTCGAATCCGCAGCACCCACGCGAACAGCCACTTGGACTTCGAGAATCTGCACTGATTCTCCTCCCTCGACTTTCAGTTCGTGGTCTCGACGCGTCAAGTCGATTGTCCCTCTTTTCCCCTCTCGTTTTTCTTCAGTCTAGCACCCATAAATGCAACGACAGTAGTAGTTATGCAAGACTGGTGCGGTCCCAACCCTCCAATGGCGTCGCTCAACGTGTTTGGTAAGATTCGGCTTGGACCCATGCTTATTCGACACTGATTTTAGAATACCCACTCGCTAATAGTCTTATATTGTTGAATAAAGCTTTGTTTGATTGCTGCGCAGTGGTGACTTGGGTTTAAAATTGGTGTTCGGTGAATACCCACAACTTGAAAGGCCCTGAATTTGGTTACCCATAACCCAGTGACTTGGAACCTTGGTTGTTGGATCGTTTTGAGCACAAACCAGCTTGTATTCGAGGCTGTTTGAGAACTAATCGGTAAGTTCCAACACCTTTTAGTACTCTTGTCAATGTCTCTTAGTGTTGTGGGTCAATTTCTAACCTTTGATGGGCCTTTTCTTGTAGTTTGGGTGCGTTCAGGTTGGTTAAAGGTCCGTTTCGGCGTGTTTGGGCTCTTTTGGTAAGCTTTCATTGTTACCCATGCTTTGTTAATCTCAAATTTAGATTACCCACTCTTATTCAGCTTTAGGATTGAGTTTTGGGATTGATTTCTTGTTTTTCCAGCGCTGTGCAGTGTCGTCTTGGACTCGAAATCATCTTTGCCTTGTGACCCATTATCCGTTTCACCTTAAACTCGAACACCCATTGTCTAGGGACTCTAAAAAGCTGGTTTCAAGTCTCTTTGTTTGCTAGACAACACGTGTTCGAGGTCATTCGCTCACTGAACGGTAAATTCCAACACCTATCGTTTCCTTTATTAAGTCTTTTAGGTGCTTTAAATTAATTCCTAATCCTTAGTAGTCGTTGCTTGTAGCTTGGGCTCTTTAGGCTCTTTTGGTCGGCTCTGTTGGTCTGTTTAGGATCACTTAGGAGCGCTATATAGGTAAGTAGTGTTGGGTTTTATGCCCTAAAACTCGTAGATATTGAATGTAAACAAATTATATACTTGTTTCAATAAAGTGTTATTGAGTTTCTACAATAAAGTGTCATTGTTAAATATTGCACAATTTGACCCAAATCCAATAAACTAAGATCCAAGGTTGTTTACATATGACTTGAACTAGTATGTGGGGACATACGGGGATTGGTGTTCAAGTAACAACCTAAAAGGTCTATAGTACAAGGATAAGGCTGGGTACCTTATCCTGGTAACACTATGTGATACGACCCGCTTTGTATTCGATACAGACGTATTAATCCAAGGCATCCATGTAGGAGACATGCGAGCGGGGGTATCCTATGCAATGAGTTTGCATAAGACCGGACCACAAAATAGTAAACCACTAGATGTAACACCGTTAACTAGTTAGGTTACTGTTTCAATACGATGACCTAGGTAACTCAGTCTTAATCCTGAGTGTGTCATGAACTCCTTCTCATGAGGGATTGTCCTTTGATTAGCATGGGTGAGAGTGGCCAATACGCCGACTCAATATGCCTTCCTTTTTGGGGACAAGACCGAGTGGGAGGCTGGGGACATGACAACACAAGAAGGAATTCACTCCTTCCCACATCTAGGAGAAGTAGATGAGTGTTCTCTTAAGTGGTGACTCCGGGACTTGAACAAAGGGATCCCGCCCTCTCACTGGCCCGAGAGGGACTTTCTGTTTAATGGTTGGACCATAAACAGGTTGTTCATTAGAGGAGCGCTGGTACTTATGGAGACAGATGTAACACAAGGGTAAAACGGTAATTTGACCCAGCTGTGATTACGAACACTCGTGAAGGATTGACTTATCGGCATAGGTCTACATCCATGGACACAGAAATGTTCTACAGTGAGAAGAGTTCAGCTGTGGGTCTTTAGTGGAATGACCCACAACTAATGAATATTGGTTAACCTGATTAATGAGTTTAATCTATTAACCTCATATCATTGGAGCTTCTGATCTGTAGGTCCATTAGGTCCCCCTGCTAGCTCGTAAAGAGTAATTAGGAACAAATATATCTTGAGAGAATTTGAATAGTTCAAATTCATATTGGGAATTAAGTTAATTGTACGAGATACAAATTAATATAATGTATAGTGATGCATTAAAATATAAAGTTTAATTTTAGATTAAACTTTATTATATTGAGAGATTGATATATTTGAAAGAGTTCAAATATATGTCTAATTAAATATATGGTATTTAATTAGAAGATAAATTAATTAATTATTCAATTTAGTTTAAATTAAATGAGATTTAATTAAACTATAGTCTATGAGAGAAATAAATATTTGAAGAAGTTCAAATATTAATATGAATTTGATTCATATTAAATTTATATGATATAAGAGAATTTGAAGGAGTTCAAATTTTAATATGAATTTGATTCATATTATAGAATTAATTAATTGAAGGTCTCAAATTAAATATATGATATTTAATTGGGTAATTAATTAATTAACTAATAGAAGGTCTGAAATTAAATATATGATATTTAATTGGTGATTAATTAATTAAAGAATTAATTAATTGGAAATTAATCAATTATGAAAATGATTAATCACTTATGGAAGTAATTAATCATTTATGGAAATGATTTAATCACTTATGGAAGTGATCAATCATTTATGGAAAAGATTAATCAATTATGGAATTGATTGGTCATGGAATTGGTTGGTTATGGAATTGATTAATTATGGAAAAGATTAAATCAATTATGGAAATAATTGATTTTAAATGAATATTTTATTCATGGCCTTTCTCCTATAAATAGAACACTAAACCTAGGGTTTAAGTACAACAACATAAGGCCACAAGAATGCACTCTTGCATTCTCTCTAGCCTCCCTCTCATATTCTCTCAACTCAAGAACTCTAGGGAGAATTTTTCTTTAGTGTTTTTCCCATTCAAGATTAGGTAGTCCCACAACTACGTTCCTAATCTCAGAGTTATAGCGGGGAAGATCAAATGGTGGTGTTCTTCATTGTTGCAGAGCAAACAAGAATCATCCGTTGAAGTATTCAGAGTCGTCAACGGAGGTTTGCTTCTTTTTTCTTTATTATAGATTTAGATCTAAATTTTGTATGCTTAGCCTTAAGTTTCTATAGAATTTGTTCTATGTTTTAACCAATGCAATAGTATTTTTGGATAAACAAAATTAACTACGAATCGGTCCCAATTACGCTTCCGCTTTAACGGAATTGGGGAATTCCAAATCCTTTCAAGTAGTTCTTATCTGTTGAGTCTGTTTGATTGCATGTTGCACGCTGTTTGTTTACTTGCTTTATAATTGTTCTCTTCCTTCTTGGTTCTCTTTGAATATATATGTATATTCTGAAATGTTGGAGTTGTTGCTGTAATGTTTGGTTGAAAACATGTCGATTTGTTGTGAATTCATGAGTTAAGCATGAGGTGAGAGCTTGTTGTTGTATGTAATGCTTGGTGTGCATAGTACGTAAATCTAGAAGCAAGATGCAAGACATATGCATTCTAGGTAGTTTGGTGTGGTGTGTATATGCTTGGTGGGCATAGTACATAAGTCTAGAAGCATGTTGCAGGGCATATGAATTCTAGACAGTCGTGAGAAAGAGGTCAGGAACCTAAATGTGAAAGAAAGGCAAGTTGGTGAATGTCAGTGCACCTCGGGTACAAATGGTCGAGGGGTGGCATGTCATTAGTGGTTTTAAGAGGAGCATCGAGGCCTTGGGTACAAATGGTCAATGGTCGGTGTGATGAGTCTAGAAAGCAAGAATTGGGCGCCTGGGAAAGGGCCAATACGTTTAAGTCATCGGTGCACCTTGGGTACAAATGGCTAAGGGGCAATGCACAGTTCGGGGCCTTGGGTACAAATGGTCAAGGGTCGAACGCCGAGCTCCGTAGAAAGCATTGTGGCCCTGGGTACAAATGGTCAGGGGACAGTGCGGCTCGAAGGGTCAGTCTTGGAGAGCTTTGTGAGGGCTATGAGAGTTGGAAGTCATCGGTGCACCTTGGGTACAAATGGCCAAGGGGCGATGCACAGTTCGAGGCCTTGGGTACAAATGGTCAAGGATCGAATGCCGAGCTCCGTAGAGAGCATTGTGGCCCTAGGTACAAATGGTCAGGGGACAGTGCAGCTCGAAGGATCAGTCTTGGAGAGCCATGTGAAGGCTAAACATGAGTGTTGAGTGAGCTCGTGGAGCTCGAGTGATTAGTGTTTTGCATAGAGAGATGCATGAGTTATGACTTAGGAGAGTCATTCATTGTACTAGCTTTTGAGCATGTTGTTGTGTTTACCGCTTTAAGAAGTATGTTGTTTGTGCATAAAAAGCATGTTGTTTGGTTGGTTGTTGTTTGGTGGCTTTTCAAGTAAGGACTGCTTAACAGTACCATGGTTGTACTGACCCCCTCCCCTCTCTCCCTCCAACTTCCAGATTATGCAGGTTATGAGGACTGTCCTGACCATGGTGATGCAGAGGAGATGCATGAGGAGGGACCATAGCTAGATAGCGTTATTTTTCCTTTATATTTTCATCTTGGATAGGGTAGTTGTTGCTTACATTGGTTGGACAACTGTTTGTCCAATTTGTTTTAGTTTTGAATTTATTCTTGTTGAAACTCTAGGCTTAGTTGAGTTGGTTTTAATAAACTCTAACTCTTTGTTCAGTTAATAATATTTAAGTTTGTTTCGAATGAACTAAAGTTATAAGCTTTCTTAAGGTTGTGTTTCTGGTTAGAAAGTTGTTGATACGAGATCTGACTCGTATGGTGTTTGTGTTATAGTATGGTGGTGGTGTTGAAAATGTTATAGAAGTGTTATTTTTGTTCTAGCAGGTGATTGAAAATTTTGGGTTAATCCTATGTATGTCGTTATGTTGCCAAAATTTTTGGGGCACTCGGTTAGAAGTTAGTAATGTTGCTAGGTTAGTTTATAAAAACATGGGGCGTTACAGCAACTTAACAAAATTCAGTCAGTCCATATGTGGTGGCTGGATTATCTTAACCTATAAAGCTTTATAATCTATTGTGCAGTTAAATTCTGATAAAGTATAAATATTTCAATATCATCTTGTATCAAAGCTATGCTCTAAACATGGGATTTTCGGACGTGGAACAAAAAGGCGGTGAGCCTCAATGATCATGTACCCATGAGGAGATTATTGGTTGAGCTCTATTAATTTGGACCAGCGATGTTCTCCAAAGATGTGGAATTAGTACCAAGATAACAGTTAGATGAATGTATATGATTACTTGAGGGGAGACTCGATCATCCATTGTTTCAAAGTAGAATTGTTAGGAATGCAACCAAAGTTTTACATTGGCTAGACAAGAAAAAGATTCCACGATAATATAAGACAAAACAATCATGTATACTAATAATATGAAACTTTTTGAGTGAAACAATGGGTAGTATAACTATGAGGGTTTGTGTCCAAAAATGGACAATATCATTGTCATACGACTGTGTAAAATATTTGGAGGGTTCATTATTATTCTAACACAAACCTAAACAAAAATCTATTATTTTTATGTGAATTTGCCATGGATACTCCAACTTATGTAAGTGAAGATTATAGCTTGTTTATGATATTTGTTTGTTGGGTAGAAATTGAAGAAAAGAAATAGAAGATTTGTAGTATTGAACTTTGAAGGGTGGTTGTCTTACCTAGAGAGAAGAAAAGAGGGTTTAGTACCAAGAAGATTTATGGAAATCCAAAAAAAGAAACAGAGAAATGGAAAGAAGAAGAAAACACTTAGGAAGGAGAGAAGAGAGAAGGAGGAAACTAGAGAAAAAAAATAAAAAAAAAATGGAAAAGAAAAACAACTGGGTTGATGAAGAGAGAGGGATTGTCACGTGAGAGAGTTAATTTGGGAGAGGTAATATTATTTTTATTATGGTAAATGGTGATGTGAAAGTGGGGAGAGAAATGGTTAAGTGGGGAAGATCGAAGACAAAAAGTAAGTAGGTTATACATTAATGAGATGAGAAAGAAGGTAGAAGTTGATAATTAGAACATAATTTGGATTGGAAATTAATTTAATTGATTAAAAATAAATTTAAGTTTACTTCTTTTTTGGAATTAATTCATATGGAAATCTTTTAAAAAAAAAAAAAATCAAATGGAAATTGGTTTAATTGACTAAGGAAAAACTTATATTTATTTTCCTTCCTAGTGACAATTCATGATTTGGGAATTGATAAAAATAAATTTAAGTTTACTTCTTTTTTGGAATTAATTCATATGGAAATCTTTTCAAAAAAAAAAAAAAAAAAATCAAATGGAAATTGGTTTAATTGACTAAGGAAAAACTTATATTTATTTTCCTTCCTAGTGACAATTCATGATTTGGGAATTGATTATTAAACTTCTAGATTCGATAGAATTGAACTAGCGGGTGATCCGAAGCATCGACTTCAATAGTTCTGTGAGTGGCTATTTTACAAATGTTTCATTATTATTTAAATATTAGTACAAGACTTTAAGAGTTATATAACTATATTTGAGCTATACTGAAACTGATATGAGATTTTCAAAGAGTTGTTATGGGCCCGTTTGAAAACATTCTCGTTTCTTATTTCCGTTTCTTCATTTTTAATAAAGAAAAATAGAATTTCATGACCCTAACACCTATACATTCAATAATAATAAAGGGGGATTTGCACAAATAGCAAAAACCGGCAAAAGTATTGCAAAAATAGCAAAAAAATAAAATTATTTGCGAAAATAGCAAAAAATACGTTAAATTACGAAAATACCAAAAAATACGTTAAATTACGAAAATACCCTTAATATCTCCAATAGTCTATCAGTCCCTATTATTGATAGTTACTGATAGACTTCGATTAATCGGAGTCTATCAGTGATAAATACTGATAGACTTTGATGATAAACTTCAATTAATCAGAGTCTATTAGTGATAGACACTGATAGACTTTGATTAATCGGAGTCTATCAATGTGTATCACTGATAGACTCTGATAATCATAATCTATCAGTTTTTATCGTGTTTAATTCAAGCCTACCAGTGATAGCCACCGATAGAAAACAATTTAATTCAAGGCTATTAGTTTCTATCCATCAGTTTAATTTAAGTCTATCAGTGATAATCACTAATAGAAAACCGTTTAATTCAAGGTTATCAATTTCTATCACTGATAGAAATCAATTTAATTCAAGACTATTAGTTTCTATCACTGATAGAAACCAATTTAATTGAAGTTTATCAGTTTCTATCAGAAATCAATTTAATTGAAGTCTATTGACTTGTATCACTTATAGAAATTAGTTTAATTCAAATCTATCATTTTCTATCGAGGATAAAAATCAATTAATTGAAGTCTATCAGTTTCTATCCCTGATAGAAATCAGTTAATTATCAATTAATTGAAATTCAATCTCTCATGAGTCAATATTAACCAGCAACCACCACAATAACATCGTACCGTATATAAGCCAGAGATTGAACTCCCAAACACGCAAACACTCACCGCTAATTTCCTACTCCACATTATACATACACAAATACAATGCAAATGCCAAATATGAAAACGACCTGGAGGCTTCGTAGACGAAGAGAGGAATCGAACAGGAACCGAATCAAAGCCGAACTGCGAAGATTGTTGACGAGTGAATCTCAACGACAGTAGCGAAGAGATCGTTGAAGCTGAAGGTCCTCTTCTCATCATCGAAATGCAATTTCTTCTCCTTCTTCGTCTCGGATTATGGCAAGCAGAAGAAATCGTGCGCCAGAAGAAATCGTGTGCCAGAAGAAAGGGAAAACG
Source organism: Luffa aegyptiaca (assembly GCA_017139565.1). Classification (NCBI taxonomy): domain Eukaryota; kingdom Viridiplantae; phylum Streptophyta; class Magnoliopsida; order Cucurbitales; family Cucurbitaceae; genus Luffa; species Luffa aegyptiaca. Next base: position 32,409,957 of record CM029401.1, read on the forward strand.
AAAAGCGATCGGAAAGGGATTTGGTGCGACGTGAAAGAGGAGAAAGAGGACAAGAAACATACATAGTTATTAAATGCTTAGATTTCTTAATAAAATTAGAAACAAGAAATAAGAAACGAGAACGTTACCAAACAGGTCCTATGAATTTCCAATAATGTTATGAGTTTGCTGAAATAATCATTTATAGATATTATAGATATTTTCAAGTCATTCGAGAATTCAAAAGATTGTTATAAATTTATGGTATTTTATGATTTTATCTAGAAGTATTATTTAGAACTATGCGAGATATTTTATGGTTATTTCAGTAACCAGAAGTATTTGTGTTATTTGAAAAATCTCTCTAGTTTATGAGATGTTGTTTTAGAAAAGAGAATGGTTTTAGAGCTAATGATGATATTAAATTTTTATGTTAGAGTGGTTTGAAACCCACTAGATCTATGTACTCATAGTGATTACTTGTATATACTATGTGAATGTGTTTCCATAGTATAGAGAGAGGTCCTTAGGACCCATTCTAGCACATGTGTAGGCTTTTGAGGCATGTGTTAGGGAGCTTAGTCCTTAGAAGGTTGCTATGCGTGCACATATGACATAGATGGCACTACTATTCATTTTGAGATTACTTGATGCATAATATGATAGAGATTGCTCTACTGAGTGTATTGAGATTAATTATTCTACGCCAGTATATGACTAGAGATTTGGGTACAAATATGGTGACGATTCTTTCTGGCTTGTGTTGTCGTTATTTTCAAGAGTTACTCATGTATATATTTTTTTATGCTTTAATTATCTTGAGAGCTATTGAATAACTCATGTATTTACATTGTTTTTTCAGAGCTATGAAATTTTGCTTAAAGAGGAGACCAGTCTTATGAAATTATTTTATCTATGAACTTACCACTCTCATTGGGCTTTTCAGCTCATTCTTTTATTTTTATTTTCCCACCAGGTTACTCTTAAGTTTCAACCAGAGTAAACTAGTTAGAGTCTGCCACCAGTCTTTTCGGACCGATGCATATAATTTATTGTATGTAGAGATTGTAATTTATGTCGTGTGTGAATATAGGTTAAGAGAGAGAAACTTAACAATAGATTTCACTGCACTCTCGGGGTCTGTTGTCGTCATAGCTCGTTTTGGGTTCAGTTGGGTAATTTGGAATGGGGTGTGACAACATATTTCTCTCTTCTAGCTATAAAAAATTTAATGGTGGCATGTGAAAAGATACCCGAGCATTGGTGTGCAGCCAAATATTGTTCTATGTTCAATAAAGGAAATGAGACCTATTTTGACTCTTCCACAAAATCAAATAAAAAAGGAAAGAAAGTTAAATAACTTCTCTCACTATCATTTAGGTTAGGTTTTTCCTTCCAAAACAAAGCATACACTACGATCATAAAAAGAAGGCGGGTGGAAATAATGATGGATGAAATAAAAAGCACAAAAATTAAAAAGAAAAAGAAATTGAGCTACAATGTCTATAAAAAATTAACAAGAGCATAACTCAATTGACATAAAGTTGTACTGATGACAATGAGATATGGGGTTCGAATCCCCCCACCCCCACATATTGTAAAAAAAATGTCTATAAAAATCGACATTGTACACGTCCTTTAATGGCAATCAAAGACCGCCATCAAACACAACTTTAATTTGCTCTTTTCCGAGCGACCCTCAGTCATTTCTCTCTTCCCGACTCTTTTCTCTCTCGCTTTCACTACTAGGCTCTGTTTGGAATCTCATGATTTTGAGGGATTTTAAATCATGACAGATTTCAAATCAATCCTGTTGTTTATTATCACAAAAAATAGAATGATTTGAAATATGATATGATTTCAAATCGTGTTTTTACGCAAAAAAAAAAAAAAAAAAAAAAATCCAACTAAAACCATCGGATTTTGCAAGATCATAGGATTTAAAATCATTTCTTGAACTTTCTTAATTCCAAATGGAGGATTAGTCTTCTCTCTCACTCTCATCACCGTCGTTCACCTTGTCGTTGTTCCTTCATCGTTTGTGGGTAGCTATCTACCGTTCACCTTGTCATTGCTCCTCCGTTTGTGGGTAGCTCTCACTCTCCGTTTGGTGTGTCGTTGCTCCTCTGTTTGCTGCCCAAATTAACCACTGCGAGTTCGTTGCCCAGATTTACCGCAGCTCGACCGTCGCCGTTCGTGGCTTTGTCTTCCTCAGTCATTCGCTGTTCAAATCTTGTGGTCTTGAGGTTTTGTTATGACAGAAATCGTAAATCAATGTAACAAGAATGAAAGGGTGAAGAAAACAACACACAGATTTACGTGGTTCACTAACGGTGTGTTAGCTATGTCCACAGGCAGAGGGAGAGAACAATCTTATTATGAGGAATAGAACGTATTCAGATTATAGAGCTTATGGAAAAATAGGTTAAGAGAGTTTATATATGACACCACTCTTAACCCTAACATAATAGGCCCAAAATAAAAGCGCAAAACGGAAAATCATACTTGGTCATTCAGAGCGCTTCATATCAGATTCAAGCCATATCAACAAATGTCCACTTTGACTTGAACTCTCTCACATATAACAGATGAACCATATGTACCTAAAGAAAAATGTACCAGATGCAACTCGAAAGTCACCAGACTCTCCCTTTGCTTCATAAAGTCCTATAGGGACCATTTAGCAATTCAGAACATTTAGCAAGTCCAAACAATGTTGGAACTTGCCACTTGGAACTGGCTTGGTGAACATATCAGCGGGGTTATCAGTGTTGGGTTTTATTCCCTAAAATTCATAGATAGTGAATGTAAACAAATTGTATACTTGTTTCAATAAAGTGTTATTGAGTTTCGACAATAAAGGGTTATTGTTAAATATTGCACAATTTGACCCAAATGCAATAAACTAAGATCCAAGGTTGTTTGTATGTAACTTGAACTAGTATGTGGGGACATATGGGGATCGATGTTCAAGTAACAACCTAAAAGGTCTATAGTACAAGGATAAGGTTAGGTACCTTATCTTGGTAACGCTATGAGATACGACCGACTTTGTATTTGATACAGACGTATTGATCCAAAGCGTCCATGTAGTAGACATGCAAGCGGGGGTATCCTATGCAATGAGTTTGCATAAGACCGAACCATGAAATAGTAAACCACTAGATATAACACCTAGGTAACTCAGTCTTAATCCTATGTGTGTCATGAACTCCTTCTCATGAGGGATTGTCCTTTGATTAGCATGGGTGAGAGTGGCCAATACGCCGACTCAATATGCCTTCCTTTTTGGGGACAAGATCGAGTGGGAGGTTGGGGACATGACAACACAAGAAGGAATTCACTCCTTCCCACTTCTAGGAGAAGTAGATGAGTGTTCTCTTAAGTGGTGACTCTGAGACTTGAACAAAGGGATCCCGCCCTCTCACTGGCCCGAGAGGGACTTTCTGTTTATTGGTTGGACCATAAACAGGTTGTTCAATAGAGGAGCATTGGTACATAAGGAGACAGATGTAACACAGGGGTAAAACGGTAATTTGAACCAGCCGTGATTATGGACCCTCGTGAAGGATTGACTTACCGGTATAGGTCTATATCCGTGGACACAGAAATGTTCTATAGTGAGAAGAGTTCAGCTTTGGGTCTTTAGTGGAATGACCTACAGTTAATGAATATTGGTTAACCTGATTAATGAGTTTAGTTAGTTAGTCCATTAGGTCCCCCTGCTAGCTCGTAAAGAGTAAATAGGAACAATTATATCTTGAGAGAATTTTGAATAGTTCAAATTCATATTGGGAATTAAGTTAATTGTATGAGATACAAATTAATATAATGATACATTAAAATATAAAGTCTAATTTGAAATTAAACTTTATTATTATGAGAGAAATAAATATTTGAAGAAGTTCAAATATTAATATGAATTTGATTCATATTAAATTTATAGGATATAAGAGAATTTGAAGGAGTTCAAATTTTAATATGAATTTGATTCATATTATAGAATTAATTAATTGAAGGCCTGAAATTAAATATATAATATTTAATTGGGTAATTAATTAATTAACTAATAGAAAGTCTGAAATTAAATATATGATATTTAATTGGTGATTAATTAATTAAAGAAATAATTAATTGGAAATTAATTGATTATGAAAATGATTAATCACTTATGGAAGTAATTAATCATTTATGGAAATAATTTAATCACTTATGGAAGTGATCAACAATTTATAGAAAAGATTAATCAATTATGGAATTGATTGGTTATGAAATTTATTAATTATGGAAAAGATTAAATCAGTTATGGAAATAATTGATTTTAAATGAATATGTTATTCATGATCTTTCTCCTATAAATAGAACACTAAACCTAGGATTTAGGTACTACAACAAATGGCCACCATAAGGCCAAAGGTTTCATTCTAGCATTCCTCTCATATTCTCTCAACTCAAGAACTCTAGAGAGAATTTTTCTCTCTAAGAGTTTTTCCCATTCAAGATTAGGTAGTCCCACAACTACGTTCCTAATTTCAGAGTCATAAAGGAGAAGATCAAATTGGTGGTGTCCCAATTGTTGAGGCAAATCAAGAAAGACGTTCTTGATATTTCAGAGATGACAACGACAGTATGTATGCTTCTCCTCTATTAGATTTAGATATAATATTTTTGTATGCTTAGCCTTAATATAAATCTAGAATAGTTTTAAATTTATTGTCAATGTATTGGTATTTTAGATTAAACAAAATTAACTATGAATCAGTTCCAATTACGCTTCCGCTTTACGAAATTGGGGAATTCCAATCTTACAATCAGCTGTCCCAACTTTCATCACCTTAATCCTCTTCTCATTTCTCAGGAAATGATATCTAACATCTATATGTTTAGTCCTCTCATGATGAACTTGATCCTTGGCTAGGCATGTTGCACTCAAACTTCACACAATATACAACAGCCTGATCATGATGCAGACCAAGGTCGCCAACTAGTCCTTTCAACCATATTGCTTCTTTAACAGCTTCTGTTAGTGCCATATACTCAGCCTCAGTAGTAGACAAAGTAACTGTAGGCTGCAAAGTTGCCTTCCAACTAACAGAACCACCAAGAGTAAACACATAACCAGTCATGGACCTTCTACTGTCAACATCTCAAGTATAGTCAGAATCAGAATAACCAGTCACTAAACATTTTGTATCATTTCCATAAGCGAGACCAACATCAGATGTACCTTTAAGGTAACGAAAAATCCTCTTCACAGCTTGCCAATGTTTATTTCTAGGTTGCCCCATGAACCTACTGACAACACTCACAACGTGTGCAAGATCAGGCCTAGTGCAGACCGTAGCATACATCAAACTTCCTACTGCACAAGCATATGGGACTCGAGACATGCATTTCTTCTCAGCTTCAGATTCTGATGCAAGTACAGAAGACAAACAAACACTTGCAGCACTAGGAGTATCTATAGGCTTAGCTAAAGACATCCTATACATGGACAATATCTTCTGAATATATCCTTTCTGTGACAAGAAAAGCTTATTTTTATCTATTTCCCTATAAATCTCCATCCCCAAGATTTTCTGAGCAGCACCCAAATCCTTCATCTCAAATTTAGCACTGAGAAGGTCTTTCAACTTCAGAATATCAGACTTGGACTTTGCAGCTATCAGCATGTCATCTACATACAGAACCAGATAAATCTTCAATCCATCATCAAGCCCGTTGTGATACACACAATAATTATACGGACTCCTACTGTAGCCTAACTCAATCATATAACTGTCAAACCTCTTATACCACTGCTTTGGAGACTGTTTTAGCCCATATAAAGACTTCTTTAACTTGCAAACATAATCTTCCTTACCAGGACACTGAAACCCCTCTGGTTGGGTCATATAAATCTCCTCTTCCAACTCTCCATGTAAGAAAGCTGTCTTCACATCTAGTTGCTCAAGTTCTAAATTCTAATGTACAACCATGGCTAGAAGCACCCTGATGGAAGTATGTCTGACTACTGGTGAAAATATTTCATTGTAGTCAACTCCTCTCTGTGTGAACCCTTGTTTCATCGATATCATTTTCTTGGGTATCCTGCTCCAAACCCATGTCAATCTTATCATTCACTACGACATCCTGTACTAGTGAGTCAACTATCTCCACATTGTAAAGAGAAGCAAAAATATTAGGGTATTTAGCAACTTGTGGAATGTTAACTTTAATGATCTCTTCCTGATATTCTAAAGATAATACATCCCTATGAAGATTTATCATGGTCCTAGCTGATTTCACAAATGGTCTCCCCAACAAAATAGATGCAGCACTAGGGGGAAAACCTCTATCAATATGTACGACATAAAAATCAACAGTAAATAACACATTTCTCACCTGAACTAGGGCATCCTCTACAACCCCTAGAGGATACATGTAAGATCTATCAGCTAACTGAAATACATTACCAGTATTTCTGAGGTCATTCAATTTAAGATCCTGATAGACGGAGTAAGGCATGACATTAAAAGATGCACTCGGATCAAGCATGACATATTCTATACTCTTACTACCTATCACACAAGGTATGTAAAATAAACTTGGACCTCCAAACTTCTCTGGCATGTTACTTTGTAAGAGTGCTGAAACGGTCTTACTCACCTCAATTCTTCCTCGTTCCTTCCTCTCCCGCTTGGTATTACACAACTCTTTCATAAACCGCGCATACCTAGGAATACGTTCCACGTCCTTTAGCAGGGGTATGTTGATCTTGAAGCCCCTGAAGAATTCTTTTGCCTCCTGTTCAAAGTCCCTCTCCTTTTTGCTTTTCAACCTGCTAGAAATATCATCTTTAGGAACAAAATGATAATACACATGAGGAGCAACACATACCTGTGGTGCTAAGGTAGAACACTCATCCATGTCTGTTCCTGATTCGGTTTCAACTCCTCGTTCTGGCACTCTAGATTGAAGCTCGACCTCTAACTGGACTAGACTCTTACTCAACAGGGTCACTTGGTTTTCCTGATTTTGCATACTATTTCGCACATCCTGCTGAAAAGATGGAGTGATCTCAGCTATAGTCTTAACAAGATTTTCTAAGGAATTACCTGACTGCTGATCCTGAAGACTGTAGCCCGCTAAATTGCCAAGGGCTGTACAATTGCTACAGACTTCTTCCACTTTAAGTCTATCTGCAAGAGAATGAACCGATTCACTTAACTTGTCGAACTTGGTCGCTAAATTCTTTACCTCTTTAGCTAAGGCTGCTATCTGATCATCTTGTTTAATGCCACTCTGGCGTTCACTCTCTGCAAGGTTGACTATGATATCTCTCACCTCCTTTGGTGACCTGTTCATCATAAAGCCTCCGCTAGTTGCGTCGATCCACATCCTACTATTGGGGAGCATACCATCATAGAATCCGTGGAACAATAGGTGATCTGGAATCTGATGATCGGGGAAACTCGAGCACAAACGATCAAATCTCTCCCAATACTCGTATAATGCCTCTCCTGATGCCTGGGTGATGCTGTAGATCTTCTTCCTAATTTCTGAGGCTCGTGAAGGTGGGAAATATTTTTCAAGGAAAAGTCTCTTCATCTCTGTCCACTTGGTTATAGAACCATGAGGGAGAAGGAAAAGCCACTCTCTTGCCTTACCCTTAAGGGACAGAGGAAACACCCTTAAACTGATAGGGTCTTCGACCATTCCTTGAGTGGAACAAGCTAGGTAGAACTCTTTTAAGTGAAAATAAGGGTCACCACCTGCATTACCATAAAAAGTAGGAAGTAAGTTTATTAAACTAGCCCGAATGTGAAAATGACCTTCAATTTCTGGATAAACAATACACAAAGGCTGCAAACTGAAGTCAGAAGCCAACAACTCTTTCATTGTGCGCTCAGCCATCATGGTAGAAAATAATTATCGACCGAGGATATGCTAGATATGATTCTGTAGTCCTCTTTTCTCTTCTTGCCTCTCTCCTTAGATTCAGTTTGTACTTGGAAATACAATGATCAACTAAAAATCCTACAAGATACAAACTGAAGCAAAGAGACAAAACAGAGGCGAAAAATCTAAATTAAAGAAATTAATTGACCGTGCTCCCCGGCAACGACGCCAATTTGATGAAGAGATTGTCGAGGTCTCTTATCAAATAAATTTATAATCCTCAACCTCTAAAGCTAACTTGTAGCAGTAGTGGTCGGAGTTGATCATAGGGAGCAGCGTAATGAATTAATTTAATTAGATTTCTCAATTAGTAACCAAAAGGGGGTTTGGAAGATGGATTGATTAGAAATGTAAAATTGAAATAAAGTAAAATAGCGGAAAAGTAAAGATAAGCTAGCTAATCTCACCTCGGTATCGCGCAATTGGTTATTCTAACTTGGGTTTGGCAACTCAATCATTGACACTCAAATTTAAAGAATTATTATTGATTACTCAACATTCATTGGAACCAATGATTATGATCTATATCTTTCCAACTTGACAAATACATCAAAGTTAGAATCTAATTAGTATTCATAAACATGAACTTAACCACATTAAGAGAATTGGATCGTTGAGTAAACTTGCATGAATTAGGAATAACCTAAATTCATACAATTCTAAGCTCAAATTCCTAAATCTATCATGCAATTATATTAATCGAGATAACACTCTTTTCAACACAATCACACAATATATCTATCACTAACCAATTTAGTAAAGCAATTACTTTAAATCAAGCAAATAGTTGTCAAGCTATTCTATCAAAGCAATTGAAATTTGAGAATGGGAATTCAAGACATAACCAACAATAATTCATCTAAAATCATAAACAAGGTCTCAAGAGTATGTCAAACTTACATTAGAAGTCCCCAATTGAAACGATATAAACTTAGCCGGTCATTGGAACGCTCCAACTAAGCTCCTCGACTTGATTAACCATCCCAAAATACAATAAAACTCACTAGAATTACAAAGGAATGCAAATAAATACCGAAAGAATGAAGGGGAAATCGGCTAAGAGGGGGAAAAACTAAGGAAAAAAAAACCTAAAATCTGAAAACTGCAATTTATACCCAGCCGCAGCGTCGAGACGCTATGTAACAGTGTCGCGACGCTGCCCCCTGCAGAATAGGAAAAAGCTCTCGGGTTGCCCTCGCGTCGCGATGTTATGACAATAGCGTCTCAACGTGTTGCTTTGGTGCGAATTCTAGAATCCTTCCCTTATTTGAACAGCGTCCCGATGCTACTTGGGAGGGTCTTAACGCTCATGATGCTCCAGGGGCAGAAAAGTAATTTTACACTCCGATTTTGCTCATTTAAGCCTCGAATCGCTTCCAAAGCTCCGATGAGGACCTATAGACATATTATACTCATTTTCAAGCATTTTTCGCAAGGAATTCAACAAAGATAAGCAAATTGGGAGATTATAAGTGTATAACAAATTGGACTTATCAGGGATCCACCTCTTCAGCAACCTGCAACGCATAAGCAACCATATCCTCTGTGGGGGTCGAATGCCAACCCTCCTAGCTCTATCAAGAGCTATACTTGGCTGACGTGCTGCTTCTGTACTAGAAGATTCTGGCTCATATGTTTTTGTACTTGTATCAACAACTGGCACCTCAGTTTCTATAGCAACATGTTGATCTTCTCCACCTTGGTGCTGTGATTCATCCTGACCAGAAGTGAAATGCAGCTCCACCTATTTATCAACATCACTACTTTCTTCTACAACAACGGGCTTCACAACAGAGTTAAACATAGAATTCTCATCAAACACAAGATTTCTACTGAGTATAACTCTATTTTTAGAAGGTGACCAGATCCTATAACCTCTGACCCATCACCAAATCCCACAAATATACCCTTTTTAGCTATAGGTTCTAATTTACCGTCATTCACATGATAGTAAACTGAACAATCAAAAACTTTTAGCAAAGAGTAATCTACAGGTGTTGGGCTTCCAGAGTTGGTGAAAATAAGATAAAAATAGACTCTAGAACACTGTGCAAGTATACACAATCCGCAGCAAATAATAAGTATTTATCGAATCCAGGGTCTGAATTAGCTCTCACTTTATCTATTTTGTATAACTCTTTAATGGTTTCAGAAGTGGTTAAAATGATTGATATTGGAATAATGCCGAAGCAAAAGAAATGACAGAACATAAAGTAAACAAATAAAGCAGAAAGATTAGAAACAGGTGTTGGTCAGAATTTAGTAATTGTTTTAAAAGATGCTCTAGCAATATTATTGATCAGGCAAAACTCTTGCAGTCTTATTAGTAGGATCTTCCCAGAACTCTGGATTTTTTCGAATGTGTTTCAACTCCAATGGCGCACTACCGATCAAGCACTAGGCAACTGGCTATCCCTAGCTCAGTCACTGGCGTTCACCAATACACAATGATCTAGTGTGATTAAATGCCACACACTTCCCAAATCATCCCTGAAACTAAGAAGTGGTATTCATACCGACTGGCCAGGCGGACACAAAATATAAATAAGCACAACAAATAATCAAGATGCTCAAATCAACATATATTGCATAGAGAATAAATCACGGTAATTACATACTTCCTAACCAACACCTAAGTGAATTTAGTTCATAAAGCTCATGGCAATACACGCTACAATCTGAGTATGTGCATCCATAACTACAAGAAATTACAAGAAAATACTAATTCCCTTAGTCAAATTCGTAGAGATGGTCTTCTTGAAGTCTCCAATCTTTCTTCTCTATTCGGCTCCCAATGATGGAAATGAGAAATGATCTCTTCTCCAAGAGTGGAATGTCTTTGACTTGAACGACTCTTCCCTTTTATAGAATGAAGACAAGCTTAAATTAGGTTGACCTAGATACGTGGATGGCTCTCCTTGCTCCTTGAATCCAAAAATAGTTTAACTAACTTCAGTTCATTAAAATGGATAACGAGCTGTGACGTGGCAATTTTGCTCCCTGTTTTGCTGGATCGCAAATTTTGCTTCCTCAAGTCGCTCAGCAATATATTCTGCACAACATAACTTCCAAAGCATCCATTCTTCCAAATGGGTTAGAACTTGCAATAATCATCTAAAAGTAACCCTAATTAGCACCAATTACACACAAAACACTATAGAATTAAGACCTAAATAACTCCCTTTTGGAGAGTTATCATACCCCCAAACTTGAACTATTGCTCGTCCCGAGCAATACTAACCAACCTTCCCTTAAGAATTCAAAACTTTAGACAAAGCATAACTCAATCAAATCAGACAATCCAACACTACCTTCAACCTTTACCTGAGCATTCTACAAAACCAAGTTCTGCTGCAGCAAAATAATTCCTTCAGCATGGACAAATGATCACCACCTTATACTTAATTCTAAGAACTTGTCACAACCTAGCTCTATTATCAGACATAGAAAAAACACATTTTTAAGGGGTTTATTTTTATATTTTTGTTCTTCAAACTTAAAGCAGCCCTATAGTCATAAGCCCTTAAGCACGGGATGACCCACTTTATGGTACAGTATACCCTTGCCTCAAACTCATCACCAACTAGGCTAAATACTCTTTGCTAAGCTCAAAAATCCTTAGTTATTCTACCCCTTTATCTCAAAATCTCTACTCTTCGCCATCTCCCTTTGTTTCAGACCAAATCGAAGAAAAAGAGGGAGCTCGTTAGAGAGAAAGAAAACGCTGGACAGAAAAATGGATGGAGAAGGACGAAAACTCCAGATCTGCTGCTTGCGGAGGTGGGCTGGAAGGAAAATATAGAGGCTCGCGGAGGTGGGCTTTTCATAGGCGGACGTCTCCATGCTCGCGTAGGTGGGTTTCAATTTATGCTCCGCGTTCGAACAAACGAACTCATGGGTGCGTTTCTTTCCAGATCTGAGGCGGCGGCATGGTTGATCGGAGAAAAAAAGAGGCGACGGTGGTAAGGATTTTCAGATCTGACGATTCCGGCAAGATGGAGGATGTCGGCGACGGTTGGAGTTGAGCGGCGGCGACAATGGTGGAGGATGAAGATTTGAGGGTTAGGTTTTATGAAGAAGAAGATGAGAATGAGGAAGAAGAAAGAAGAAAAAAGTAAAAGGAAAAAAGAAAATAAAAAATATATTTTTTAATAAAAATGTTTTTTTATTAAAAATTTTAAATAAATAATAATAATAATAATAAATATATATTTTTTAAAAAGCCACGTCAGCTTTCTGTTAGTAGTTAACGGAAAATTGGATGGAGGGACCAAAATGAAACTAAAACCAAACCTCAGGGACTAAATTGTTGAGTTTGAAAACTCAGGGACCGAAATGAAACCTAACCCAAACCTCAGGGACTAAAAGTGTATTTTTCCCTATATTTTTTCATTGACCCAGCAATAGAAAAATTAAAAACAAGCAAAAACAACAAAACAAGATAAACAGAGATGTGGTCAGAAATGCGCGAGCAACAAAAATATTTCATAAAAAACAAATACGCGCCCAACTCTTCCTTCAATCCTCCTGACCAGGATCTTCTTCTTCATCTCCTTCTCTCTCGACAGGCAGTGGCGGAATCCAAGGGTTCAGTAAGTCATCAGGGAATATTGGGAAGGTCGAATATGTTTTAGAAAAATTTGATTGCAAGGCTCCCCTCAACGCGACATCCCTTCTCTTCACATAATTCCAGAAGGTTTGGAATTGTCTTTCGGCAAACTCCATCCTGCTGGAATGCATCTGTAATTGCTCCTGCATTTGATGGATGCCGCACACCAAACTTTCTTGGCGTGCTTCCTGTGTCCTTTGCAGCCTAGCCAAGTTTGGTGTGTCGATTATTCCCTTGTCTATCAGAGTAACATCATCCGCATTCATTGGAACCCCTGCCTTTTGGCATAACATTGTTATGATGTTTGGGAAAAACAGCTTTCCCAACCTTTTTCCGCCGGCAATCGAAAATCTCACTGGAAATTATTTTGCCCACATCAATACTCATCGAACGGAGAATAGCAAACACAAGAAGTACCCGGTCTCGAGACACTGTTGAATCGTGAGTCGTTGGCTAGCGCAGCTTGATGAAGCTCATCCACATATTGGCTTCACTCTTCAGATAAGTCGCCAGAATGTGCGCTTTTCTATCTTCGATAGTCTCCACTGAGCTCCCTCGATGCCAACTTCCCGGACAGTCGCATTTAACTGATCATTCGATGGCGCCACCACCATCTCATTGAAACCTACGTGCGGAAAGTCCTGGAGGTTGAATAAAGAATTGATAGCTCCTGGACTCCAATCAACAAGTACCCCTCGGACGATAGCCTGAAATCCCTCTTGATCATCAATATTTGCATAGAATTCTCAGACAATATTGGAATTGACCGGCTCCGGCTTTGCACAGAACTTATTCCAGCCATGGTTTGCTATTTCAGTTCTTAAGAAACGTGGCAGATCATCGCCAAATCCCCGTTCCAACAGAAAGTCCCTTTTGAGCATCTTGATATACTTTGCTCAGGTGAGGTTATTGATGAAGCGGTTGTACGGCAATCGTGGCTCCTCAGTTTCGATATCGTCAGTCTCAGCCGCTGCTTCAGCAATACCTTTGCCCTTGCCTTCCCTCTGTTTGGGCAAAATCTCTTCCTCCATTTTCTTTTCTGTTTCATCTCGCGCTTTGTCTTCTTCCTCTGCTTTCTCCTATTCTTCTCTTTCTGTATTTTCTTTCTCCGAATCAGTCGTCGGCGGTGAAGGGGTATCAGTCCGGACTACCTTGACACGACCGACTTTCTGCTTCTGACGGTGACAACGGAGCACTTCCGACATAATAACCTCAACGCGAGCCTCTTGTTCTTGCACGTCCTGCTCATTGCCTCTTTCTTGCATGTCCTCCGTCTGTTTTTCTTGAATTTCTTGCGGATTCTCGACTGTCGGCTCAGTCTGTCCAAGGTTCTGTTCCGCAGGTTCCTTCAGATTCTCTTCAACAACCACTTCAGCAATATCTTCTACTACCTTTTGTACTACCTCGTCAACTTCAGCCTTCTGTTGTCTCTTTCTTCTTTTAGCTTCCTTTTCCTCTGGCGTTTTCTTTTTCTTTGCTTTCGTCTTTTGTACTTCAAGGGTGACTGGTACCTCTTCTTCCTCATTGTCTCTTTCCCTTCTTCCTCTCGTTTTCGCCATTGCGGACTCAAAGGATTTTACAGTAAACAGAAGCGAAAGGAAAAGCAAAAATGGCAAGGGAAGAAAGCAAGAAGATGAAGTGAAAAAAAAACTTACCGAAAGCTGTGAATAAATAGGGCTTTAGCAAATAGAATCATAACCGAAAGATTTTTGTCCCTCATTAAATAAAATTACCGTTCAATTCTCATGCAATCGGAAAAATTAAATCCATCAAACGGTAAAATCTGAAGTTCAAACGACCCATGGTAAATGCTGGTGTGCTGTCCAACGGCTAAACCATTGGATTTCCCCTGCGCGACACGTGGCAGCATCAGACCCTTTTGCAATTTACTTGCCCATGGGAAATTCAAATCCAAACGGTAAAAATAAATAATCCCTAACAAAACCCCTTTCTATTTGGACGAGATATTTGATTTCTCTCTAAAATTTCCCTAACAAACCTCTGAACAAATATTTTCTTCTAGAAGAATCTTGGATACGGAAGATTTTAAGTTTAAATCAATCCAAAAAAATCAAATCCGAAAGTTTTAAAATTTATCCGCTTAAATCAAATCTTTTCTATTTCAAAGCCAAATAAATCAGAAATACTTTATTAAAATCTAAATCTAAACACAAATTTAAATAACCGAAAATACAAACTAAACTAAAATCTAACTAAACTAATCAGAATAAATTAAATATAAACTAAACTGGACAAAGATAAAATCTACGAAATTAAAAACAACAACAAATTAAAATAAATCATGCAAAATTTAAACAAACCAAATCTAAAATAACTCGAATTAAAATCAAACAAAATCAGTGAGAAATAAAATCACCACAAACACTGGGAGCTCAAAATATTGCTTTGTGAAATGCTCCCGCAAAACTCATGCTCTCTCATTCATCACCCAACTTTAGGGAAGAATATTTCGACTGGAACTCCTCACCCCAATAATGTTTCACACGTTGTCCATTAACTTTGAACACTCTCCCATCTCTTTCAACCTGCAAAGTAATTGCTCCATGGGGAAAAACTTCAATCACAATAAATAGCCCTGACCATTTAGATTTTAGTTTCCCTGGGAACAATTTCAATCTAGAATTGTAAAGTAAGACCTCTGACCTTTGACAAACTTCTTAGGCTTAATTTTCTTATCATGCCACTGCTTAGTCTTTTCTTTATACATTTTCGCATTTTCATAAGAAAATTGGCGAAACTCTTCTAACTCGTTAAGCTGCAGCATTCTTATTGCCCCTGCACGACTCAGATCAAAATTTAATTTTTTCAAAGCCAAAAACGTTTTATGCTCAAGCTCTAATGGTAGATGGCAAGTTTTTCCATACACTAACCTATAGGGAGACATACCTAGAGGAGTCTTATAGGCTGTCCTATAAGCCCAAAGAGCCTCATCTAACTGAAAAGACCAATCTTTCCTAGATGGATGGACTACTTTCTCTAGAATTGATTTGATTTCCCTATTGCTTATTTCAGCTTGATCATTTGCCTGTGGGTGGTAAGGGGTAGCTATCATATGCTTGATTCCATACTTAGCTAAAAGCTTAGTTAAGACATTATTAACAAAATGTGTACCCTCATCACTCACTAAAGCTCTAGATGTCCCAAACCGCGCAAAGATGTGCGATTGAAGAAACCTTGATACTGTCTTGGCATCATTCTGATGGCATGCAATGGCCTCCACCCACTTGGACACATAATCAACTGCCAATAAGAAAAAACCATTGCCATTAGAAGGGGGAAATGACCCCATAAAATCAATACCCCATACATCAAATAATTCCACTTCCAAAATGTAAGTAAGAGGCATTTCGTCTCTAGGACCTAAATTTTCTCTCCTTTGGCAAGCATCACATTGCTTGTAAGACCAATGGGCATCCTTAAATAAGGAGGGCCAGAAGAATCCACAATGCAAAATCCTCATAGCTGTCCTCTGACCGCTGAAATGGCCTCCATACGGCGAAGAGTGACATTGCTCCAGGATTTCTTTTGCTTCATCACCTGAAACACACCTATGAATAATACCATCAGAGCATTGCTTATACATAAATGGCTCATCCCAATAGAAAATTTTCGCATCATGCTTAGACTATTTCACCTGCCTCCAATCCATGTCAACAAGAGTGACACCCTTTACTTAGAAGTTAGCAATATCAGCATACCAAGGGGTATCCTTAACTACCTTTACCTCAACAGCAAACAGTTGTTCATTCGGAAAAGAATCTAAAATGGTAGATTGCTTCAACAAAGATGATGTTGGATCAAGACGAGACAAATGATCTGTGCAATGACATTCTCTGACCCCTTATTGTCCTTTATCTCCAAGTCGAATTCCTGCAATAATAACACCCAACGAATCAATCTAGGCTTTGCATCTTTCTTAGCCATTAAGTACCTTATTGCTGCATGATTTGTGAAAACCGTGACTTTGGATCCAACCAAATATGGCCGAAATTTCTCAAAAGCAAACACAACAGCTAGCAACTCCTTTTCAGTAGTTGTATAGTTGATTTGTGCCTCATTCAAAACCCTGTTTCCATAATATATAGGATGGATAAATTTGCCCTGCTTTTGCCCCAACATGGCACCTACTGCAACATCACTCGCATCACGCATTACCTCAAATGGTAAACTTCAGTTAGGTACACATAGAATAGGTGCTGAGATTAAAATAGCCTTTAAAGTTTCAAAAGCCTTCCTACAATCTGCATTAAAGTCAAAAACATGATCAGTGCACAATAAGTTACAAAGAGGTTTATTAATTTTTGAAAAATCTTTTATGAACCTTCTATAAAATCCAGCATGACCCAAAAAACTCCGAATTCCTTTTACTAAACTTGGTGGTTCTAATCTCTCAATAACTTCTATTTTTGCTCGATCAACTTCTAGACCTTTCTTTGAAATCTTATGACCTAATACTATACCCTCCTTCACCATGAAGTGGCATTTCTCTCAATTAAGAACTACATGGGTATCCTCACATCTCTTTAACACCTTACCTAAATTATCCAAACAACTCTGAAAAGACCCTCCAAAAACTGAAAAATCATCCATAAATACCTCAACAGTGGACTCAATCATATCAGAAAAAATTGCTAACATACACCTCTGAAATGTTGTTGGAGCATTGCAAAGGCCAAAAGGCATTCGCCTAAAAGCAAACGTCCCATAAGGGCAAGTGGAAGTGGTTTTTTCCTGATCCTCAGGAGCAATGGTAATCTGGTTATACCTAGAATAACCATCTAAGAAACAGTAGTAGGCCTGACCAGCCAATCTATCCAACATTTGGTCAATAAATGGTAGAGGGAAATGGTCCTTACAGGTGGCTTTATTCAGTCCCCTGTAATCCATACAAACCCTTCAGCCAGTCACTGTCTTGGTTGGGATCAACTCATTATCTTTATTAGTCACTACTGTGACACCTCCTTTTTTAGGAACACATTGGACAGGGCTTACCCAATTGCTATCTGCAATTGGATAAATAATCCCAGCATCCAACCATTTAATCACCTCCTTCCTAACAACCTCCTTCATTGCAGGGTTGAGCCTCCTCTGTTGCTCAATACTCCTAAAGGATCCCTCCTCTAGAGTGATTTTATGCATACAGAAGGAAGGGCTAATTCCCTGAATGTCAACCAATGTCCAACCTATTGCTTTGCGATATTGCTGCAGCAACTTTATTAAGGCCTCTTCATCCTCCGGCATTAAATCTGATGCAACAATAATGGGCAACGTCTCACCCTCCCCAAGATACACATACTTTAGATGATCCGACAAGGGTTTCAAATCTAAAGTGGGTTCCTCAATCAGGGATGACTTAATAGGAGGAGTCTTCCTTTGATCCAAATCTAAAGACTCAAAAACATTCTCACACCTAGACACTTCTTTTTCACTTTTTCTCTCTAAAGAACAAACTTCTAAATCCTTTACACTAACCTCTCCATGATCTTCCAAATGCTTGTTTTCCAAATCCTGTATTGTTGTCTCAACAATTGTGTTCTCTAGAATCCTAATGAAAGAACAATCTTCCACCTCGTCTGGATATTTCATGGCCTTAAAGACATTAAATTTCACTTCCTCATTATAAACCCTCATTGTTAATTCCCATTTTTGAACATCTATTAATGCCCTACCAGTAGCCAAAAATGGACGACCAAGAATAATTGGGACATCTTTATCTGCCTCATAATCTAAGATAATAAAGTCAACAGGAAATATGAATTTATCTACCTTCACTAAGACATCCTCAATTTTACCCTCAGGATATGTGATAGACCTATCGGCTAGTTGGAGTGTGACTGTGGTAGGCTTAGCCTCACCAATACCTAGCTTTCGATAAACTGAAAGAGGCATAAGGTTAATGCTTACGCCTAAATCACAAAGTGCTCTACCTAACTCTTTTCCACCTATTGAAACAGGAATAGTAAATGATCCTGGATCCTTAGCCTTGGTTGGTAGCCCATTCTTAAGAATAACGCTACATTCCTCAGTAAGAGATACAGTTTCAAACTCACCTAACCTCTTCTTTTTAGTCAAAATATCCTTAAGAAATTTAGCATAATTAGGCATTTGCTCTATAGCTTCTACTAAAGGGATATTTATATGCAATTGCTTAAAAATCTCTAAAAACTTCTTAAATTGACCATCCTGATTCTTAGGCCTTCGTCTTTGTGGAAAAGGCAAAGGTGGTACATAAGGTGGGCGCGGCACATAAGGTGATTCCACATCTGGAACAGAACCAAATGCTCCAGCATCATTATTGCTGCCTCCAGCACCCTTACCAGACTCCAACTCTTTTTCAACAAAAACATTTTTATCACTATTCTTTTCTACATCCTGGGGTTTACTAGGCTCTTTTCTCTCTTCTAGTGGCTTATCACTCCTTAGAGTCACTGCTTGTACCTGCTCTTTACCTTTCCTTCTAGGGTGTTCAGTATTTGAAGGAAGTCTCCTCTGAGGCCTTGCTTTCAGCTCATTAGCTAGCTGACCCATTTGCAATTCTAGGGCTCTCATTGAAGCTTGATTACTTTGAATTGCGGCATCTGTACGAGCCATATATTCTTTCATCATCGACTCAAGAGAACTCTCCGAACTTTGTTGGGGCAAAGCCTGCTTGTTTTGCTGGGGCAATACCTGTGATTTAGCAAATCCCGATTGGTTCACCTTTTGCTGTGTTTGCACATTACTTGCTTGTCCTCCCCACGTGAAGTTGGGGTGGTTACGCCAACCTGGATTATAAAAGTTAGAATAAGGATTATTCCTCTGATTACCTACAAAAAACACAGAAGCTGGATTGCTGGGGAAAAACTCGTAGTTGTGCTCTTCACCACAATAGACACATGTTTCCTCTGCAACTTGGTTCACCACTGCAGCAGGCTCCATAGCTGGCGACTGCTGATGACTAACCACTGTCACCTTCTTTAGAGCGTTAGCCAACATTGCAATATCAGCCCTAATGGTAGACACACCATCAACCTCTAACACATTCTTAACTTTCTTATTCGAGCCTCTAACATCTGTCCATTGACAACTATTAGTTGATATTCTTTCTAAAATTTCATGGGCTTCATTAAAAGTTTTTTCCAAAAGGGCCCCTCCAGCCGAAGCATCAACCATACCTTGGGTTGCTCCATTTAACCCATTGTAAAATGTTTCCATTTGGATACAATGAGGTAAACCATGGTGGGGACACTTTCGCAAAAGCTCCTTAAACCTCTCTCAAGCCTCACTAAAAGTTTCATCTTCAAGTTGCCTAAACCCTACTATTTCACTCCTCAATTTAGCATTCCTAGTTGGTGGAAAATACTTACTAAGAAATTTTTCCGCTAACTCATTCCATGTCCTAATTGATCCTGGAGCAAAAGAATTTAACCTTGCCTTTGCTCCGTCTCTAAGAGAATACGGGAACAAAGTTAATCTAAGGGCATCTCTAGACACTCCTTGAATTACAAACGAATCACTAACTCCTAGAAAAGACATAAGATGTAAATGGGGATCTTCAGACGACAAACCATGGAATTGACCCATGGTTTGCAACATCTGAAACACTACCAGTTTCATTTCAAAATTTGCTGCCTCAATTTGAGGACGTGCAATTCCTGGATTGAACTCATCAAACATTGGAAAAGCTTATGCTCGAATGGCTCTGGCCCTATCGTTTGCTACCAAGATAGGATTCTCAGCCTGATTATTTTGCTGTCCATTTTGCTCCAGCGGTGGATTCTGCTGCAGCACACGATTCTGCTGGGGGTTTACTGGATCTTCTGGAACTTTCGGGAGACGCGACACGTCAGCCATTGGATTTTGGTTTCTACGCTGCTCTCTCCTTCTTCTCCCGAATGTCCTCTCAATTTCTGGATCAAGCTCAAACCTTACCCCAGGCGGATCGCTCATGCACCAAACTCGCACCTGCAAAAACAAAAGAAACAATCAAAAAGTTCTAGCACCAAACCACTAAAACACATACACAAAACATATCAGATAAAAACTTATTCAAGTCCCTGGCAACGACGCCAAAAACTTGTTGGGCTTCCAGAGTGGGTGAAAATAAGATAAAAATAGACTCTAGAACACTGTGAAAGTATACACAATCCGCAGCAAGTAATAAGTATTTATCGAATCTAGGGTCTGAATTAGCTCTCACTTTATCTATTTTGTATAACTCTTTAATGGTTTCAGAAGTGGTTAAAATGATTGATTTTGGAATAATGCTGAAGCAAAAGAAATGACAGAACAGAGAGTAAACAAATAAAGCAGACAGATTAGAAAAAGGTGTTGGTCAGAATTTAGTAATTGTTATAAAAGATGCTCTAGCAATATTATTGATCAGGAAAAACTCTTGCAGTCTTATTAGCAGGATCCTCCCGAAACTCTGGATTTTTTAGAATGTGTTTCAACTCCAATGACGCACTACCGATCAAGCACTAGGCAACTGGCTATCTCTAGCTCAGTCACTGGCGTTCACCAATACACAATGATCTAGTGTGATTAAATGTCACACACTTCCCAAATCATCCCTGAAACTAAGAAGTGGTATTCATACCGGCTGGCCAGGCGGACACAAAATATAAATTAGCACAACAAATAATCAAGATGCTTAAATCAACATATATTGAATAGAGAATAAAGCACGGTAATTACATACTTCCTAACCAACACCTAAGTGAATTTAGTTCATAAAGCTCATGACAATACACGCTACAATCTGAGTATGTGCATCCATAACTACAAGAAATTACAAGAAAATACTAATTCCCTTAGTCAAATCCGTAGAGATGGTCTTCTTGAAGTCTCCAATCTTTCTTCTCTATTCGGCTCCCAATGATGGGAATGAGAAATGATCTCTTCCCCAAGAGTGGAATGTCTTTGACTTGAACGACTCTTCCCTTTTATAGAATGAAGACAAACTTAAATTAGGTTGACCTAGACACGTGGATGACTCTCCTTGCTCCTTGAATCCGAAAATAGCTTAACTAACTTCAGTTCATTAAAATGGATAACAAGCTGTGACGTGGCAATTTTGCTCCCTGTTTTGCTGGATCGTAGATTTTGCTCCTTCAAGTCGCTCAACAATATATTCTGCACAAAATAACTTCCAAAGCATCCATTCTTCCAAATGGGTTAGAACATGACATAATCATCTAAAACAAACCATAATTAGCACCAATTACAAACAAAACACTATAGAATTAAGGCCTAAATAACTCCCTTTTGTTGGGTTTTATGCCCTAAAACTTGTAGATAATGAATGTAAACAAATTTTATACTTGTATTTAATAAAGTGTTATTTAGTTTCTGCAATAAAATGTTATTGTTAAATATTGCACTATTTGACCGAAATCCAATAAACTAAGATCCAAGGTTGTTTATGTAACTTGAACTAGTATGTGGGGACATACGGGGATCGATGTTCAAGTAACAACCTAAAAGGTCTATAGTATAGGGATAAGGCTAGGTACCTTATCCTGGTGACACTATGGATACGGCCCGCTTTGTATTATGATACAAACGCTATGATCCAACGCGTTCATGTAGTTGACATGCGAGTGGGGGTATCCTATACAATGAGTTTGCATAAGACCGGACCGCGAAATAGTTAACCACTAATTGTAACACCGTTAGTTGGCTTGGTTTCTATTTCACTAGGATAACCTAGACAACTCAGTCTCAATCCTGAGTGGATTATGGACTCCTGTTCACGAGGAGTTGTCCTTTGATTTGTATGGGTGAGAGTGGCCAGCACGCCGACTCAATAAGCCTACCATTTTGGGGACAATACCAAGTGGGGAGCTGGGAACATAATCACACAAGATGGAATTCACTCTTTCCTGACTCTAGGGTAAGTAGAGGTGTATTCCCTTAAGTGGTGTCTTCGGGACTTGAACAATGGGCCCAACCCTCTCTATGGCACGAGAGGGACTTCTGTTTGTTGGTTGGACCTCAAACAGGTTGTTCATTAGAGGAACACTGGGGACTTAAGAACAAAGATGTAAACCAGGGGTAAAACGGTAATTTGACCCAGCTGGGATACGAACACACGTGAAGGATTGACTTGTAGTATTGGTCGATATCCGTGGACACAGAAATATTCTGCAGTGAGAAGAGTGCAGCTGTGGGTCTGTAGTGGAGTGACCCACAGTTAACGAATGAAGACTAACTTGGTTAATGAGTTTAAGCCGATTAGTCTCGTATTGTTGGAGCTTCTGATTTGTAGGTCCATTAGGTCCCACTGGTAGCTCGTAAAAAGACTCGAAGCAAACAAATATAAATTGTAAATTGAAAGTGTTCAATTTATCTGGGGAATCGTATAATGTATATTGATGCATTATAATATAAAGTTTATGAAACTTTATAATATAATTTTTGAAATTAATTCTTGAGAGAAAATATTTGAAAGAGTTCAAATAAATTTAATATGAATTGGATTCATATTAATTTTAATAAAATCCCTAAGATTAAATATATGATATTTAATTGGGTAGTTAATTAATTATTGAATTAATTATTTATTTATTAATTAGAGACCTTTTCCTATTAGGAAAGAAAATATTTGAAAGAGTTCAAATAAATTTAATATGAATTGGATTCATATTAATTTTAATAAAATCCCTAAGATTAAATATGTGATATTTAATTGGGTAATTAATTAATTATGAAATTAATTATTTATTTATTAAAATTAGATATTGTTCAGATAATAGATTTGAACTTATTCCTAGACCTTTTCCTATTAGGAAAAGGTCTTGGCCTTTACCTATATATAGGATCCTGGGGTGGGGTGAAAGGAATCCCATTGTCTCTCCTTCTCTCAGAGATATCTCCCAAAAGACTCCCACAAGTCTCCTGCTTCAAGAAGTCTTAGAGATATACCGGTGTAGCCGATTGGTGGTGTTCGCACAAGAGGGTTGCTGCGTTTTCAATCTTATTGGCAAGAAAAGGCGAATTGATCAAGGCTTTCTACAAAAGTAAGTTTTCTATGAAATCCTTGATCACTAGGATCAATCTAGTTGATTTTTTAGCATGTTTATAGCCTATGTACAGCCCTTTAAATAGAGATTTATTGTTGTAATATTTTGCAAATTGTATTGGTATTTCAATTAGAATCTAAGACTCTGAGTAGGTTCGGTAATACTTTCCGCTGCGTGGGGCTTTTATTCCTTCAATTGGTATCAGAGCCAACTCAGTTGTTCTTGATTTTAAATTGAAATTTGCAATTTGTTCTTGGTGGGATTTATGCATTATGAATGTTATGGTTTGCGTATAAATGGTTTCGATTAATTTGGCCATAGATTTACGCTTTCTTGAATGGTTCAATGTAAAGGCCCCTGCGTTTTTGGGCATATTTTGTAAATCTATTATCCTCTGTAAGTCCGGGTCTAGACTAGGGTGTTTCATGATGAAGATGGTTGAAAATCACGTCCAAAATCGAAGCCAAACACGAAGAACAGTCGCTGGAATTTCCGATTTTTGCCTCCAGACGCAACAGCGTCGCGACGCTATCGCGATTTCGCGAAAGCGGAGGAATTGCGCGGAACGGATGAATTTTTAAAAAGTATATATATATATATATATATATATATATATACAAAACCGGCCAATGACACAAAAGCGCGCAATTGCTGTGTTGGTTTGAGCAGTCTTCTATGAAACTAGAGGTCAGGGGTTCGAGCTTAGTTGGTGTAATTTTGGCGAATTATTTTTATTTTCCCGTGGTTCTTCAGTTTTTGACCGGTTCTTGACTGGTTCAAGGAGATTTGACCCGGTTCATGCATTATTTGCACGGTTCAAGCATGTTTTGGCATTTTGGGGTCCGGTTCGAAGCAGTTGGGTCGGTTCATGCGGTCTAGTCCGATTTTGAAGCTGTAGAAGGATGTTTTTAAGATAAAATAGCTTAAATTATTGTAATTTATGTGCTTTATTTTATCCTAGGGGCCAATTAATCGGTTTATACGCTATTTAAATGCTTTATGGATGTCATTTAGATTTAAAATCCCACCTTAGGTTATAAAACATGCTCATGCATTTTATATATATTATAATTAGTTATAATGTATGGATTGAAATGCATGGTTTATTTTCATGAGTTTTTAATATATAGTTGAGTTATATTAATATCATGAAAAAGGATAAGCATGATGCATACAATTACCTGGTTAAATATAAATAGTTATATTTAATAAAATTGTTTGCAGCATGCTACTTTGATTTACCATTTTTGGCAATAATTTAATTGTTAATTTATTAATAATGGAAATCAAAGTTGCATTGGGCATGAAACATCCATAGTTTAATATAATTGTTATATTAATTTCATGCAATGCAAGGCAATATATATAGTTTTATTATATTAACTTGAATATGATTGCCAACAAGAGCATAGCTCAACTGGCATAAAGTTGTACTGATAACCACGAGATCTGTGGTTCGAATTCCCCTACCCCACATATTGTCAAAAAAAAAAAAAAACTTGAATATGATTGTTAATTATTTTAAAACTATAGTATGCATGATTATAGGGCTAATCATTAAAATTTTGAATAGTTTAAAATTGATGATTAGAAACCGTCAACCTATAATAAAGATTGCATGCAAACATAGGATCATAGGTAAATGAATTAATTTTTAAATGTTTAAAATTAATTAGACCTAAGATCTCGTTAATTCTAATAGGATTAGAATTAAGTCTTGCTTAGTTTTTTAAAAATAGTTTTAACCTACTAAGTAGGACAAACATTACTATGATTATAAGGGAACTCTACCGGTAAAGTTCTGTCTAAGGTTGGGGGTACTTAAGTTGACGGTTTACGGAACACCTCCTACCTGGGAACTGACCCGGAATACCAGAGTTGAATTAATCATGGTTAAATGTTAGCATGCAATGTCACTAGGTTTATTAAAAGAGTTTAATACACCTAGATCTTCAGAGTAAAGACTTTACATTACTATGGTTAAAAGGGAACTCTCCCGGTTACGTTCTGTCTAAGTCTGGAGGTATTTAAGCTGACGGTTTACGGAACACCTGCTACCTGGGAACAAACCCGGAACCTGAGTTGAAATAACCATAGTCATGTTAGCATACGGTGTTGCTAGGTTTGTTAAAAGAGTTTAATTCACCTAGAACATTACAATTCTCATTATAATAGTTATAATAGGATTAGACTTAGATAAATTGAATTAGCCGGATTTATCTAGGTTAATAAACCCTAAAATGTACGGTAGGTCACTTTAGTGGGAGGTAAATTTTTTACTCCTACGTCCCTATATTTACAACGTGAGATCCATGCTCGGTTTCTTGTCGTTTTAGCGCGACCTCCCTTCGGAAAGTGTTTGCATGAGTCAATAACAAGGTGAATGGGGAAAGTGCCCATAGTAAGTGAGAGCGGGACACGTGTCAACGTATCCCTCGGTCTCCACCCATAGGTCACACCGTGAGAGTCTTATGATCCGCCTGCGTGTTGTCTTGGAGCAACCATCCCTTCGGAGGGTCTGATCATAAGATTCATAACACCGTGAACTCCTGGAAAGGATAGGGTCACTTAGGCTAATTACCAACAGTTGTCTTTCCCTTCGGTAGCCTGTTGGCGCGTGCCTCTGGGATCTGAAAGTGGGAGGGTTACACTTACGAGGATGAGTTAAGTGTGTTAACAAATCCTTGACCAAATAACGGTGGCTAATGCCTATAGGAATATGAGTTATTCCAGAATTAGAATTAGCTGAGATGTATCTCATTTCAAAGGAGGAGTAGCTGATCACCCTTCGGTGGCTGTTGCTCTAAACCTCTGAAACATCGTTGCAAAACTAAATCAATAGTCTTAGGGTTCTATGATTGTTTGTTTTTGTTAAACTGATTGGATTGTATGCAATTGTTTGTATTGCTCTTGTAATGGGTTAGTGTGATTAATAATCAAGTAATTTGTTATTTCAGCAATTCAATGATTAAATATGTGCATAGCCTTACACCTATAATGGTGATTATACAACAAACTTAAACGATTAATTTGTGGCGAATATTTTAAGATTAGTCTTAACAGAGAAATGTTCTCATGCCCCAAATGTTTAATTCATTAAGAAGTGTTATTAATGAATGCGACATTGAGCCTTGCTCAGCCAAAGAAGACTTGTCCAAAGACAGTAAATTCGATTTACTAGTCTTGGAAGCGTAATTTGTGAAGAATGGTGATTCTACCCGAATACTTGATTCATAGTCACAAATCACGTTTGTTCTTGTTATTGAAAGGAATGAATTCCTGGCAACAGCTTGATGCTATTGAGATAACTCTCAAAGTTTTGAACTAGAGAGGTTATCTTGGCTGTAGCAATGGGGAACGTTAAGTTATTTTTTCCAGTGGGAGCAAATACATATTATTAGATAATGTGTATATAATTCCTAAGATCAAAAGAAATTTGATTTCTGTATCTTATTGGCTGGAACAATGTTACTCTTTACCTTTCCCTGCTAACACAGTTCATTTCAAGAAAGGGAGTTAACTTTTGTTCAGCTAAATTGAAAAATAACATAAATGTTTTTAAGACTAATTAAGAGTAAGGCAGTCATAAACACTACGTTGCCTGAGGCTGCTACTACTCAAAGAAATGAAAGGCAAAAGATTTCTCCTAAAGGAAATACCTTCCTTTGGTTATTAAGGTGTTAGGCTAGTTTTGATCTCAATATGATTGGGAGCTTAGTCTAGAGTATACTTCTAAGTTAGTTAGAAGAACACTCTCTAATACCAATTAAGTCATGCCTTATGGGCAATATGACTGATAGACCTTTTATTGGAAAAGAGCAAAAAGAGCCAAAGAGCCCTTAGAGCTTGTACATCTGGATCCTTGTGGTGTAATATGTTAAAGCAGTGGGAGGGCATGAATAATTCATCTATATTATAGATAATTATTCAAGGTATGTGTATCTCAACCTAATGCAACTTAAGTCTAAAGCTCTTGAGAAATTCAAAGTGGTTTGAGACTGAAGTTGAAAACTTGTTAGGTGAGATGATAAAAACACTTCGATCTGATCGAGGTGTAGAGTAGATGAGACTTGAGATTCCAAGACTATTTGATAGAACATGGAATTACATCTCAACTACCCCTGAAGCACCTTAAGGAAACGGTGTATCAGATAGGAGAAATAGAACCCTATTGGATACGGTTCGATTCATTATGAGCTTTGCTCATTTGCCTGACTCGTTTTGTGGTCATGCTGTGTTGACTGCAGCACATATTTCGAACAACGTTCCATAAAAAATGTTTCTGAAACATCTTTTGAATTGTGGATAAGACGTAAAAGTAGTTTACGTTATTTTTTGGAGTTCAACACACGTGCTTGTGGCTAACCCAAAAAGAAATTGGAACACTGTTCAACAGTATACCTATTCGTAGGCTACCCCATGAAAACGAAAGATGTGGATACTTCTTCAATCCGCAAGAGAATAAAGAATTTGTACCGACAAATGCTACATTCTTAGAAGAATACCGCATAAAAATTAATAAGCCACAAAGTAAGGTCATTTTTTAAGTAAACTAACTAATGAAGCTAGAAAAATATCAACAAGAGTTGTTGATCAATCAACAAGGGTTGTTGATGATGCTGGACCTTTAACAAGAGTTGTTGATAAGGCCAATACAACTGGTTAGTTACATCTATCTCAAGAGTTGAGAGTGCCTCAATGAAGTGGGAGGGTTGTTCTACAATCTGACCGTTCCATGGGCTTAATTGAAGCCCAAATCATCATACTTGATGATGATTTAGAGGATTCATTGTCTTAGAGCAAGGCGATAAATGATGTTAATAAGAACCAATTGGATTAAAGTGATGGACCCGGAATTGAAATATGTGATTTCAATTCCATCTAGAATCTTGTAGATCTATCTATTGGGGTAACACCTATGGATTACAAATAAATCTACATGAAGAAACGAGACATAATCTTATGGTTAGACTTATGGCAAAAGGGTTATACCCAGAGACAGGGGACTGTAAGAAATTCTTATCTCCTGTCGTCATGTTGAAGTCTGTTAGAACTCTTGTCCATTTAGAATGGATGTCAAGACTACCCTTTTGAATGGTAATCTTGAGAATAGTATCTACATGTCTCAAGCAGAATGGTTCATTTAGCAAGATCAGAAGCAAAAGGGGTTTGCAAGCTTAAGTGATCCATTCATGGATTGACCTAAGCAATTCGATCTTGGAATATAAGATTTGATACTGTGATCAAATCTTTTGCCTTTGATCAAGAACATTGATGAATCTTGTCTTTACAAGAAGATCGTCAATAGTTCAGTAGCTTTATTAGTATTGTATGTGATTGATATCCTAATCATTGGGAATGATGTAGGTTATCTTACTGACTAGTAAAATAAGCTAGCAGCTCATTTCCAAATGAAAATTTGGGAGAAGCTAAAGTTTGTTCTTCGGATCCAAATCGTTAGGAACCGTAAGAACAAAAAGCTAGCCTTGTCTCAAGTGTCTTATATCTACGAGATGTTAGTTAGATATAAGATGCAGATTTCCAAGAAGGGTTCATTACCTTTCAGGCGTGGAATTCATTTTGTCTAAGAAACTGTTTCCTTAGACACCTCAAGAAGTTGAGGACATGAGACGAATGCCCTATGCAATAGGGATTGTCAGTAAGTATCAATCTAATCCAAGATTTGATCACTGGAAAACCGTTAAGAATATCCTCAAGTATTTGAGGAGAAAAAGGAACTATATGCTCGTGTATGGGACTAAGGATTTGATCCTTACAAGATACACTGACATGGATTTTAAGACTGATAAGGATATCTGTCTGACGTAAAAGAATGGATAGCGGCTCAATTCCAAATGAAAGATTTAGGAGAGGCCGAATATGTTCTTGGAATCCAAATAATCCGGGATCGGAAGAACAAAACGCTAGCCCTGTCTCAAGCAACGTATATTGACAAAATGTTGTCCCGATATTCGATGCAAAACTCCAAGAAGGGCTTATTGCCTTTCAGGCATGGGGTTCACTTGTCTAAGGAATAGTGTCCTAAGACACCTCAAGAGATTGAGGATATGAGACAGATTCCCTATGCCTCCGCTGTGGGCAGCTTAATGTATGTAATGCTTTGCACGAGGCCTGACATCTGTTATGCTGTAGGGATAGTCAGCACATATCAATCAGTATCCATGGTCAAACTTTACAAAGGAGCTATAGTGTGGCATAATTACAGTCTTGACCATATAGGCCGAAAATATAGCTGCTTGTGAAGCAGCGATAGAGACTGTAAGGCTTAGAAAGTTCTTGACTGATTTGGAATGCGTTCCAAATGTGAACTTGCCTATCAGACTTTATAGTGATACAGTGGTGCTGTGGCAAATTCATAAGAACTTTGCAGCCCAAGACAAGCAAGCACATTGAATTAAATTGAAATATTCACGAAGGCTCTCTCGGCTAAAGGGTATGAGGGTCATCTAGAAGGTCTAGGTCTACGAGTTATGTACAAAGATGAAATCTAGGGCAAGTGGGAGAAATGTAATGGGTATAGTGATACCATTATGTAATGGGTATAGTGATGCCCTAGTTTATTGTATTTGTACATTGTACCGTTAGTTGGCTTGGCTTCTATTTCACTAGGATGACCTAGACAACTCAGTCTCAATCCTGAGTGGATTATGGACTCCTGTTAACGAGGAGTTGTCCTTTGATTTGTATGGGTGAGAGTGGCCAGCACGCCGACTCAATAAGCCTACCATTTTGTGGACAATACCAAGTGGGGAGCTGGGAACATAATCACACAAGATGGAATTCACTCTTTCCCGACTCTAGGGTAAGTGGAGGTGTGTTCCCTTAAGTGGTGTCTCCGGGACTTGAACAATGGGCCCAACCCTCTCTATGGCATGAGAGGGACTTCTGTTTGTTGGTTGGACCTCAAACAAGTTGTTCATTAGAGGAACACTGGCGACTTAAGGACAAAGATGTAAACCAGGGGTAAAACGGTAATTTGACCCAGCTGGGATACGAACACACGTGAAGGATTGACTTGTAGTATTGGTCGATATCCGTGGACACAGAAATATTCTGCAGTGAGAAGAGTGCAGCTGTGGGTCTGTAGTGGAGTGACCCACAGTTAACGAATGAAGACTAACTTGGTTAATGAGTTTAAGCCGATTAGTCTCGTATCGTTGGAGCTTCTGATCTGTAGGTCCATTAGGTCCCACTGGTAGCTCGTAAAAAGACTCGAAGCAAACAAATATAAATTGTAAATTGAAAGTGTTCAATTTATCTGGGGAATCGTATAATGTATATTGATGCATTATAATATAAAGTTTATGAAACTTTATAATATAATTTTTGAAATTAATTTCAAAAATTAATTCTTGAGAGAAAATATTTGAAAGAGTTCAAATAAATTTAATATGAATTGGATTCATATTAATTTTAATAAAATCCCTAAGATTAAATATATGATATTTAATTGGGTAATTAATTAATTATGGAATTAATTATTTATTTATTAATTAGAGACATTTTCCTATTAGGAAAGAAAATATTTGAAAGAGTTCAAATAAATTTAATATGAATTGGATTCATATTAATTTTAATAAAATCCCTAAGATTAAATATGTGATATTTAATTGGGTAATTAATTAATTATGGAATTAATTATTTATTTATTAAAATTAGATATTGTTCAAATAATAGATTTGAACTTATTCCTAGACCTTTTCCTATTAGGAAAAGGTCTTGGCCTTTACTACCTTGGGGTGGGGTGAAAGGAATCCCATTGTCTCTCCTTCTCTCGCAGATATCTCCCAAAAGACTTCCGCAAGTCTCCTGCTTCAAGAAGTCTTAGAGATATACCGGTGTAGCCGATTGGTGGTGTTCGCACAAGAGGGTTGCTGCGTTTTCAATCTTATTGGCAAGAAAAGGCGAATTGATCAAGGCTTTCTACACAAGTAAGTTTTCTATGAAATCCTTGATCACTAGGATCAATCTAGTTGATTTTTAGCATGTTTATAGCCTATGTACAGCCCTTTAAATAGAGATTTATTGCTGTAATATTTTGCAAATTGTATTGGTATTTCAATTAGAATCTAAGACTCTGAGTAGGTTCGGTAATATTTTCCGCTGCGTGGGGCTTTTATCCCTTCACCTTTTGGAGAGTTATCAACAGGCTTACTAGACCACACCTCATAAGGTGTTTTGCAATCAATACGTGTATGAGGTCCTTGGTTAATCAGATAACACGCTGTGCTTACTGCTTCTACCCAAAATCTTCTAGGTAACCCAACATTAGAAAGCATGCATCTTGCTCTCTCCACAAGTGTTTGATTAATTTGTTCGTAGCCTTTTTGTTGTGGTGTAGCTCTAACGGTGTGATGACGGGCAATCCCCTCATTCTTGCAAAATTCATTGAACTCAGACCGACAGAATTTCAGACCATTATCAGTTCGTAGCCTTTTGATCTTCTTCCCAGTTTGATTTTCTACTAAAGTCTTCCACTGCTTGAAATTCTTAAAGGCTTCACTTTTGTGCTTCATCATAAATACCCAAGTCATTCTCGAGTAATCATCAATGATATAGACAAAAAATACTTGCTACCTCGAACATATTCAACTTGAGAAGGATCCCAACAATCAGAGTGGACATAATTAAGTGTTCCCTTTGTATTGTGAACACCCTTTGGAAACTTACTACGATGAAGCTTGCCAAACACACAATGCTCACAAAATTCCAGATCCTCCACCCTGTGCCTGAAGGAATTGAATCCTCAGCGGAAGCGAAATTAATCGAGCGTGATTTAATTTCAATTATTTCGAATACCGATACGTTGGGCAAAACAGAAAACTATTTTCTAACGCTAAGCATGCTGTACATATCTAAAATAATTTTAGATACATGAAACTTACATGTTGAAGACCGTTCTTCACAGCACTATGCTCCTCAACGAACACTGCGTCACGATCTATTGAACACAACCATCAAAGAGCACCCGCTATCCTCTGAATTCATGAGGTTTGGTTTGTGGGAACCAAAACCATCTTAGAAGGGAATCACAGCAAGGAAGATTGCTGTGTTTTTGGTTGAGAGAGTGAGAGAGTTGAGAGAGAATTTTCTCTCTGTCTTTTTTTTGTGAGAATGGGAGAGAATGAGCCTTCGTTGGGGAACTCCCTCTCCCCTGTACGATAAGTGGGGAGGGAGTTATTACCCTACTAGATCTCGATCGTTGGATCTAATCCAAACGATCTTGGCCTATTAATTAAATAATAATAATCATTTAATTAATTAATTAATTATAATTAATTTAATTAAAACAATATTAATTAAATCAATTATAACATAAGGTATTTAATTCAATTTGAATCATATTAAATTAAATTAAATTGGCCATTCAATTAATCTCATTAATTGAATCCACATTAATTAAATATCCAATATTTAATTAATATTACAATTGAATCATATTCAATTTTAATCTCTCTCATTTAACCTATAGTTTTAATGTGCATCATAATGTACATTAATATTAACTATAGAATTAATTTAATTAAATCACATTTAATTAAATTAAATTAATTAATTCTCCAATTAATTAATTCATTAATTAAATATCATATATTTAATTAATTTACTATTTGAATCATTATTCAAATAATTCTCTCATATACTATAGTTTTAATATGAATCTCATTCACATTAAATTTAACCTATAGTTTCAATATGAATCTAATTCATATTTAATATTTGAATTCTTTCAAATATTTAATTCTCTCATTAATTAATTTTGAATCACATCCAAAATTAATTTTATAATATAAAGTTTAATTCATCAATTAAACTTATATTATAATGTATCTTTATACATTATTTTAATTGTATCAAATACAATAAAATTCCCTTAACGAATTTGAACACACTTCAAATTCTATTCAAGACTATTTAACCTCAGAACCTTTTACGAGCTAGCAGGTGGACCTAATGGACCTACAGATCAGAAGCTCCAACGATACGAGACTAATTGGCTAAACTCATTAACCAAATTAGTCAACATTCGTTAACTGTGGGTCACTCCACTAAAGACTCACAGTTGCACTCTTCTCACTGTAGAATATTTCTGTGTCCACGGATATTGACCAATAACAGTAAGTCAATCCTTCACGAGTGTTCGTAACGCCAGCTGGGTCAAATTACCGTTTTACCCCTGGGTTACCTCTGGATCCTTAAGTACTACTGATTCCTCTAATGAACAATCTGTTTATGATCCAATCAATAAACAGCAGTTCCTCTAGGGCCAGGAGAGGATGGGCGCCCTTGTTCAAGACCCGGAATCAGCCCTTAAGGGAACACACATCTGCTTACCCCAATAGGGGAAGGAGTGAATTCCATCTTGTAATGTTATGTCCCAGCCCCCACTCGGTCTTGTCCCTGAAATGGTAGGCTTATTGAGTCGGCGAATTGGCCACTCTCACCCATACAAATCTAAGGACAATCCCTCCTGAAAGGGGTTCATAACACACTCAGGATTTAGATTGAGTTACCTAGGTCATCCTATTGAAATAGAAACCTAAACTAGTTAACGGTGTTACATCTAGTGGTTACTATTTCGCGGTCCGGTCTTATGCAAACTCATTGCACAGGATACCCCCACTCGCATGTCTCCTACATGGATGCTTTGGATCATTGCATCTGTATCAAATACAAAGTGGGCCGTATCACATAGTGTTACCAGGATAAGGTACCCAGCCTTATCCCTATACTATAGACCATTTAGGTTGTTACTTGAACATTGATCCCCATATGTCCCCACATACTAGTCCAAGTTTCATCTAAACAACCTAGGATCTTAGTTTATTGGATTTGGGTCAAATTGTGCAATTTTAGTGACAATAACTCTTTATTGTACAAACCTCAATAACAACGTATTGAGACAAGTGAACAATTTGTCACCATTCACAATCTACGAGTTTTAGGGCATAAAACCCAACAGTGCCCACAAAGAAGATCTCTCTTTGACAAAATTTGCATCCCTCTTTCACTCATATGACCAAGTCTCATATGCCACAACTTAGTCATATCTTCTTTGCAAACTGTAGAGTATGCAACAACAACAAAACCAGTCAGCATAGAACCTGCCAGATAATACAGAGTTCCACGCTTCACACCTTTTAGAATCACCTTGGAACCCTTGCAGACATAAGTAACTCCACCTTCACCTCTGAAACTGAAACCCTTACTGTCTAAAACACTCAAAGATATCAGACTCTTGGTCAGTAGTGGAACATGCCTAACCTCATCCAAAGTGCAGAAAAGACCATCATGTGTTCGTATCCTGACTGAGCCTATCCCAACTACCTCACAGACAACGTTATTAGCCATAGTAACATTACCACCATCTATCTTCTGATAAGTTGAAAACCACTCCTTATTTGGACACATATGATACGACGCCCCGAAATCAAGAACCCACATATCTTTAAGATATGGTTCTTCATTTACAACAAGGGCTAAATCATCTTCTGAATCGGTGTTAGCTTCTGCCACAACGACAAAACTTTCCTTCTTTTTATACTTATTACTTTATTTTCAGAAGGTGACCAGATCCTATAACCTTTGACCCCATCACTAACTCTTTTTTTTACAGTCATATTTCCAATGCTCCTTTTCCTTACAGTAATTACAGATGTCATTTGCTCCAGGATTAGTTTCACTAGGCTTCGAGTTTTTACCATTAGACTTCTTTTTACCAGATTTTCTATGTGCTTTACTACTCGAAGCAACCAACCCAGACGCCTGATTTTCTGTAACCGAACCTTTATGAAAGACTTGTCTAGTCAGAAGGGCAGTTTTTACTTCTTCTAGAGACAACTTATCTTTCCACTAATAAAAGAATCCACAAAATTCTCATACGACAACGACAAAGACACTAACACAATCAAAGCAGCATCCTCATCATCTACCTTAACCTCAAGATTACGTAGATCTAACAAAATAGAGTTCAACTGATCTATGTGATCTCTAAGGGGCATGTACCTTCATGCATTCGCAGACTAAACAAACGTTGCTTCAAGAGCAACTTCTTAGTCAAAGACTTCGTCATGTAGAGGCTCTCGAGCTTCGACGAAAGGCCAGCGATAGTATCCACATCTGCGACCTCGATGATGATGTCATCAGCCAGACTTAACATAATCGTGGAATGGGCCTTCTCCTCCTAGGTTTTCCACTCTTCTTCATCAGCATCCGCCTTCTTCTTACCAGACAGAGATGCCCATAGTCCCTACTGCTTTAGCAGAGATCGCATCTTGATCTGCCACAGACCAAAACTGTTCCTCCCGGTGAATTTGTCGATCTTCACGTTCGTAGCTGACATTCTTGTACGCTGAAAAAGGTGTTGTAGAATAAAACGAACCGAGGCTCTGATACCAGTTTGTTATGACAGAAATCGTAAATCAACGTAACAAGAATGAAAGGGTGAAGAAAACAACACACAGATTTACATGGTTCACTAACGGTGTGTTAGCTATGTCCATGGGCAGAGGGAGAAAACGATCTTATTATGAGGAGTAGAACGTATTCAGATTACAGAGGTTAGGGCAAAATAGGTTAAGAGGGTTCGGAGCCCTTCATATAAGATTCAGGGCATATCAACATGTTCCATTCTAGCATTCAAGTTCCATTCGTGGGTCCAGATCTAGGTTCAGTCTTGAGGTTCCATTGTCAGTTTGTCATCTACAATTTTCCAACATTGAAGTTCTATTCCACGGTTTTCCTTTCAACGGTTCTATTTCACACGAAGCTTTTAGATCCAAGCAGTTTGTTGCACAAACAACCCTCTTCCAAGGTGATTTTATTTTTTACTCCTTTAGATTTTCCAAACGTTTACACTTAAATTGGTTGATTTCTTGATTAAGTATGAACTTAGTGTTCAAAAAGAAATGGATTGTTGTATCATTGGCTTCTGTTTTTGGTTTCTTGTTGATTGTGAATTAGTATATTATTATTCTATATATGTTGGTTAATATGTGGTAGAGATGAGCTAAGATTGGATTACATGCATTATAGTTGATTATGAATTAATATTATTCTTTTACATAAGTTGGTTAAGATGTGGTTAGACATTAATTTACTTGCCTGTTAGGAGAAAAATGAGCTAAGAGTGAGGTAGATGCATTTTCAACTCTGGTATAAGTTTACTTATTATGAGGAATTGATTGTTCCATGTTTGGCTTTTTTGGATTACTAGATTTTTCATACGTGCGTTGCACGTGATTATCTCCTTTTAAAAGATAAATTTAATTATACAATTTTAAATTATGTTTGCCTATTAATTATATTATTATATAATTTTACTTAACATATGATTATTAATTCTAAATTATCATGTGTGTACATCCTTCATATATTTAGTATTTTCATTTGTTCCAAATAGTTCAACTGAAACTATAATGTATATATTAAAATGCATATTAGTTACACATAAATGAAAAATATTAGAATAATACTCGTAGAAAATAATTAAATAAAAAGATTATATCTCCGCATCAAAAGTTTTCTTTTTAAAATAATCTAATTAATTCTTGAGATGGAGTTGGAGTGATTTTACAATATATTAGTAATTTTTTTAGTACCATATTCTATAAGTACATAAATCATACATATAATAAAGTCTAGGTTCATCACTTTCCATGCTGAATCCATCTCACTCATCTAGCCTCCACTTTGATTATATTAGGGGACAAAAAAGGAAGATTGTAATACAACAAACCAAATGGAGCGTATGCTTGCTATAATTTTTAATGAAAAATAGAACCTACTTCCTAACATCATCAAATTAATAATTTAAAGAAGAAAGGAAAACAAAGAATTATAGAGATATGTAAGTATGGATAGAAGATTGGAGAAGCCGTAAAGACAATTTGAAAAGCTCATAGATCCAATTTATTTCCAATAGCCAAAAACTTCTCAGCCTCATAAAAAAAAGGTGCTCCATTACTAACAATTAAAATATCGACCTTGATATCAATATCAGGAATTCAACCACAATTACAAGGGGAAAAGAAAAAATCGTTGATAAAAGCGTGCTTGATTAGTTCCAGAGCATTTTGTCCCAACCACAAATACCATCACTGCATTAACAAAGAAATCGGGGAAACTGTGGCTTTCTTCAATTCGTTGACATCTGAATGATCTACCTCGACACAAAGTTGAAGGCTGGGAGTTTGTCCTATTATGAAGAAAAATATACGTATATATAAATATAAAGTTGGAAAAAAAATGAGGAGAAATGTGAGAAGAGCTTTATATTTTTTAGAAATTTATAGAGGGAGAAAAGAGATGAGTGAATGAATAGTAACCAATGAAGACAATGAAGAGTCATATGAGGGAGAGTGAACCTTCCAAATAAAACACATTCAATGTTAATTAGTGAAAAAGAAGATGAAAAATCACATGAGAGAAAGGAGACATTCAATGGTAACAAACGAAAAAGAAGATGGAAAATCGCAAGAGAGGGAGAAATAATAGGAATGAGTGCTAGTGGTCCATTCAAGTTTTTTCTTTTTTTTTCTTAAAAAAAATTCTTACTTAAATAATAAGATATGAGATATTAATAAAAATTGAAATAAGGGTAATTTAGGTATTTTTTAAAAAATCATGGTTAGTAGTGTCCAAAAAAAGTTTCTTCCACATTCACACTTTTATATATAGTATAGATAGTTAAATGTAAATGAATATATTATTCTTTTACATAGGTTAGTTGAGATGTGGTTGGACATAAATCTACTAGTTAGGAGAAAAATAAGTTAAGGAGTAAAATAACTTTGATAAGTTTACTTTTGAGAAATTAATTGTTTATTTTTTACTTTTCTGGGCTTATAATTATTGACTATGAATTTATATGTTATTCTTTTACACATATAAGTTGATTAATATTTGGTTGGACATGAATTTACTTGTTAGGAGCCTAACAAGTAAAAATGGGTTTGATGCATTTTGAACTTTCATATACAAGTTTACTTGTTATATATTATGAGAAATAATTGATTGCTTATTTTCGGCTTTTTTGGCTTATAGTTGATTATGGATTTGTATGTTATTCTTTTACATATATAAGTTAGTTAAGATGTGACTGGACATGAATTTACTTGTTTGGAGCCTAACAAGTAAAAGTGTAGGTAGATGCATTTTGAACTTTCATGCATGTATAAATTTACTTGTTGGGAGACATTGATTGTTTTATTTGTTGGGAATGACTTGATTTTGGCCTTTAGAAGTAATGCATGGAAGTAGTTTGTCCCACATGGATAAATTTTGAGTTGGGAAGAATGTTTTTATAACATCACTCTTCCTTTCTTTTGTAAATGTGGTTAAGGGTGGAACCAAGGCTTCTTCCCACACGCATGAGCCGCCATCGGTCGGTTGTTTGGGTTCGGGTGTAATAAAAAGATTGGTTTTACTTTTTGGGCCAAAATATTAAATTCTTTTTTATTTATTCCCGCCACGTGTCACTACTATATTCATCGCCACGTGTCGTTGCAAGAGTTCGCTTGACCGATTCCATATTGCTGACCGAACTTCACGCTACTGTTCGTGAGCTGACCGAGCCGACGCTGCTGTTTGTGAGCTGACCGAGCCGACCTGACCGAGTTTTGCGAGCTGACCGAGTTGACCGTCCACATTCCGGCACGTGGCATCCTCGCATC
Source organism: Luffa aegyptiaca (assembly GCA_017139565.1). NCBI lineage: Eukaryota > Viridiplantae > Streptophyta > Magnoliopsida > Cucurbitales > Cucurbitaceae > Luffa > Luffa aegyptiaca. The sequence continues at coordinate 32,449,205 of CM029401.1, forward strand.
CACACATTTCTTTGATCGCTCCTGCAATGACACGTGGCACACCTTTTGTGGGAAAGCTGTTGGGCTCCTTCCCTATAAAAGCAGCTCTGAGCATAGTGGAAGATCACTGAATTCATTTTCATTCTTCCTACGTTTTCCTTTGATTCCAATCCTTCTCTCTCGAGTGCACGAACGAGGAGGGTGTTGTGTTAACCTTGGGGAGCAACCGACATTTAGCACCGTGGTCGTGTCGAAATTGCTTTTAAGGCAGTGGTTTCATCCACGACACAACAATTGTTTCTCATTTTCTTCCTACAATTTGAAATCAATTTGAAGATGTCCATTAAATTCGGGAAGGTGCTTCAAAATATATCCAAACTAGAACCCTTGGATGGTTCTAACTACCATCGCTGGTCTAAAAAACTACTGATTTTCTTCGAACAACTGGAGGTCGACTACATTCTCACCACCGATTATACGGAGAAATCGAAAGCATCACCTGCCACTGATCCGAAAAAGTCTAAGGAGGTCCAGCGTGATCCACATAGTTCTACGGAGGTTCAAACAATTCCTCTAAAATCAAAACGCGCTGTTGACATTAATTCAGAAAAATTCGAGAAAGATAACAAAACGGTTCGCGATCATCTTCTCAATCACATGAGTGACTCGCTATTCGACTTGTTCGTTGTTCACAAGTCATCAAAAGTAATCTGGCACACTCTGGAGTCCAGATATGGCGACGATAATGCAGGGAGAAAGAAGTACGTGGTTGGGAAGTGGTTGCAGTTCCAAATGGTGAATGTAAATCAGTGATGGACCAGGTCCACGAATATGAGAATCTGGTGGCAAACATTCTGACCGAGGGTATGAAGATGTGCGAGATTCTTCAGGCGAATGTCCTGCTCGAGAAATTCCCTTCTTCATGGAGCGATTATCGCAACCATTTAAAGCACAAGAAGAAGGACTTGACGTTACAAGAATTGATCAGCCACATGCGAACTGAAGAAGCCAATAGGAAAAAGGATAAGTTTCAATCTAAGTCTTTGAATTCAGTTAATGCTAACTTAGTTGAATCTTCTGCTGCATCAAAGGACATGTTTAAAAATAAAAATAAAGACAAATCCTCGTAGAAGAAAAATCATCCATTCAAGTCTCCTAGCGGGAAAATAGAGAAGGATAAGTCCAAGTTGATATGTTCTGTATGCGGAAAACCAGGGCACAAATCTTATCAGTGCAACCAGAGGAAATAGAAACCAGATCGGAAGCCTGATGGTGCACAAGTCAACGTTGTTGAAGCGGACGATATCATTGCTATAGTGGTGGTGGAGGCTAACTTGGTGGAGAATAAATCAGACTGGATTCTTGACACTGGTGCCTCAAGACACTTCTGCTCAAACCGAAGCCTGTTCCACGAGTTCCAGGACACTATTGACGGCGAGTGCGTATACATGGGGAACTCAGCCACAGCTGGAGTACTTGAGAAAGGGAAGGTTCTCTTGAAACTTACTTCTGGAAAAACTTTGTCTTTCAATGATGTGTTGTATGTCCATTCATTGCGTAGGAATCTGGTGTTTGGAAGTTTGTTGAACAGGGCAGGGCTTAGAATTGTGTTTGAAGCTGACAAGGTTGTCATCACTAAAAATGGTGACTTTGTTGGTAAGGGGTATTTGGCCGATGGTCTTTTTGTTTTAAATATTGTTTCTATTCCTGCTGAAATGAATGAAAGTACGTCTCGTTCTGCTTATATTGTTGAATCTATTAATGTATGGCATGGTAGACTACGTCATGTAAATATTGAATCAATTAAAAGGCTTAAAAAATTGCATCTTCTTAATGTATCTGAGACACCTGAAGATAGTAGATGCTCTGTATGTGTAGAGGCAAAATTTGCTAAAAAACCGTTTAAGCCTGTTACAACTAGATGTACTGAACTGCTTGAATTAATTCACTCTGATCTAGTTGATTTCAAAAATACTACTAGCAAAGGTAGCAAACACTATTATATATCTTTTGTCGATGACTTCTCTAGATACAAAAAAATATATCTTATGAAATCAAAAGATGAAGCTAGTAGCATGTTTAGGAAATACAAAGCAGAAGTAGAAAACCAACTAGATAAAAAGATTAAAAGGTTAAGATCCGATAGGGGAGGTGAATACAGTGACAAGTCTCTCAAGGAATTTTGTGAATTAAATGGCATTATCCATGAGAGTACTGCACCATATTCCCCTCAACAAAATGACATAGTTGAATGTAAGAATAGATCATTAAAAGAAATGATGAATGCTATGTTACTAAGTTCTGGATTGCCTAACAGTATGTGGGGGGGAAGCTGTGCTTTCTGGCTGTTTCATTCTTAACAGGGTTCCTCATAAAAAACTGGATAAGACACCATACGAGCTTTGGAAAGGATATTCACCAAACCTGAGTTATATGAAGGTATGGGGGTGCTTAGCTAAAGTTGCATATCCGGTATTCAAGAAACCTACGGTAGGATCTAAAACCTTTGATTGTGTGTTTATTGGGTATGCTCATAATGGCGTTGCATATAGGTTTATGTGTTTAGATGATAATTCAATTTGTGAATATAGAGATGCTGAATTTTTCGAACACATTTTTCCTATGATTAAGACAGTTAATGAGTCAGATAATATCTCACGATCTAGTCAGGTGTCTGTTTGTCCTCTATCTACTACTGATATTATGCATGAATCTGAACCTAGGAGAAGTAAGAGAAAGAAAACTGTGAAAGACTTTGGATCGTACTTTTTAATTGTTTTTCTTGTTGAAAACTTAGATAAAATAGACGATCAATTTGCATGCATGTATCTAATAGATGAAGATCCTAAAACCTACCAAGAGGCCTTAAAATCAGTAGATTCTAGTTTCTAGAAAGAGGCAATTAAAAGTGAACTGGATTCTTTAATTATGAATCAAACATGGAACTTGGTAGAGTTACCTAAAGGAAATAAACCTATTAGGTGTAAATGGATTTTTAAAAAGAAAATTAGACCAGATGGCTCAATTGAAAAATTCAAAGCTAGATTAGTGGTTTTAGGTTATTCGCAAAAACAAGGTATTGATTACTTTGATACTTATTCTCCTGTAACTAAAATAGCTACGATTAGATGTCTGATCGCTCTTTCAGCTATTCGTGGGCTGTTAATACATCAGATGGATGTGAAAACAACATTTCTCAATGGAGATTTGGAAGAGGAGATATATATGACACAACCTGAAGGCTTTGTAATTTCTGGTCAAGAAAACAAGGTATGTCAGCTTAAAAAGTCTCTTTATGGTCTTAAACAAGCCCCTAAACAATGGTATGAGAAATTTAATAATACCTTAGTAAACAATGGGTTTAGGGTGAATTCTTCAAACACATGTGTTTACTCGAAATTGTTTGGTATTGACTATGTGATTATTTGCTTATATGTTGATGATATGCTTATTTTCAGTACGAATTTAGACGTAATAAATGATACCAAGTTATTCTTGTCTTCACATTTTGAGATAAAAAATTTAGGTGATGCTGATGTGATACTTGGTGTTAAGTTGAGAAAAACCGAAAATGGGTATTCATTGAGTCAATCACACTATGTTGAAAAGATGCTAAAGAGATTTGATTGTTTTGATGATATTCCTGTAAGAACACCTTATGATGCTAGTATGAAACTTAAGAAAAACAAAGGGGATAGTGTCTCTCAATTTGAATATGCTAAAATTATAGGTAGTGTGATGTACCTGATGAATTATACTAGACCTGATATTGCATATGCTGTGAGTAGATTGAGTAGGTATACACATAATCCTAATAAAGATCATTGGGTTGCACTTCGTTGTTTGTTGAGGTACCTTAATGGTACAATAGATTACTGTTTGTAATTTAACAAATTTCCTACAGTCTTAGAAGGTTATTGTGATGCAAACTGGGTAACTGATAACGATGAAGTAAGCTCAACTAGCGGGTATGTGTTCGTTTTTTGTGGAGTATCCATATCATGGAAATCTGCAAAGCAGATGTGCATTGTGCGATCCACCATGTAGTCTAAGTTTATAGCTCTCGAGCTTGCAGGGTAAGAGGCGGAATGGTTGAGAAGTTTACTCCAAGACGTACCACTGTGGGGGACATTAGTGTCAGTCTCCTTGCACTGTGACTCACAAGCAACCATAGAAATTGCCAAAAGCAGTGTATATAATGGCAAGAGAAGACATATACGCTTGAGACATGGAGCTGTGAAATAGTTGTTGAAAAGTGGGGTTATCTCCTTGGAGTATGTGAGGTCTGAGAGGAATTTGGCGGATCCTCTCACCAAAGGCCTAACAAGGAGAGTAATTCTAGAGTCCTCAGCATGTATCGGACTCAAATTGTTGAAATGAGTCCATAACCCTTTATTTGGATGGTCCAAGTATGGACTTGATGGACACATTTTGAAAAGTCTTCATAGCTCAAAATTTGAGTGGTTATCTGTGATAGACTTGATGAAGCACTTCGTGATTGTGAAGGTGTGGCCGCCTTCTATGAAAGAGTGTAATGAATCTCTTTCTAGAGCTTTCACGATGACCCAAGGTATTTTGTGCATGGCCTTGAATAGTACTTGTCCTTTTTCCATATCGCGGAATCAAGGAAACTTTGAGGATTCAAACGTGTTGTGGGGGTCTAAACCATGACCGTTGAAAGTTCAAAAGGTAACTTACTTTCTATGTGTTGGTTATTGCCTTACTTCACTACGCATTAATTCAAATCGAAAGATATTAATGCTTAAGTTTATTTCCTCATTTGCTCAGAAAATATTGTTCACAGTCATTCGTGGGGGATTGTTGGGAATGACTTGATTTTGGTCTTTAGAAGTAATGCATGGAAGTAGTTTGTCCCACATGGATAAATTTTGAGTTGGGAAGAGTGTTTTTATAACATCACTCTTCCTTGCTTTTGTAAATGTGGTTAAGGGTGGAACCAAGACTTCTTCCCACACGCGCACCGCCATCGATAGGTCGGGTTCGGGTAACCACGCTAATTTGCAACAATTCCCGAAGTAGATCCCACCTCACTAACTTCCTTTGGTGTTTGAAGTCCTTTTATAATTTCATCAAATTTTAGACTCCTCGCTCTAGACTCATCAATATAATTTTGAACAATGCTTTCTAAGGAAGAATTTTCTTTTAAAGGGGTAAAACTTGAAGATGAAAATTTGGAATATGGTGTTGAATAAAAAGCATTCAAATTAATTAAAGCAACAATGATATTTAGGCTTCCAATCAAATAATAACCCAACAAGAACAAAGGACTAAGACTCAAACAAAAAAAGAAAGAAAAATAAGAAAAAAGAAACCAAAATAGAAAAGGAATCAACTAAACTAAAAAAAAGGAAAAGATAAAACAAAGGAAAAGAAAAAACAAATAAGGAAAAGAAAATAAAGGAAAAAAAAACAAATATGGAAAAAAAACAACAAATAGGGAAAAGAAAAAAAAATGCAATCTACCTAAAAAAATAAAAATAAAATACACCCTAAATTAAGACCGAACAATTTTTCCACAATATTAATTTAACTAAATATGTCAATCCCCGGCAACGGCGCCAAAAACTTGATGCGCAATTTGCATACTGCAACTGTACGGGTCAAGTAGTAATATAGTGTTTTCGTGATTAAACGAGTGTCGTCCTCTGGATTGGTTTTCTAGAAAATTAAGTACCGTGAATAATCTTGTCCAATTTTATTTAGGAAGCAAAACTTAAAGATAAAGATAAAGCTAAAGACAAAAAACATAAAATAAAGGTGGAGACTCAAATGAAAAGACTCTTAGGGAATTGATTTCATTGTTGAGATTGAGGATTAATTAATGGGATGAATTTAGCATGCAATTATTCTACCAAGTCTAGGAACCTTTTATCACAACTATCTCTCCCGAGCATAATTGATTCTCATGCATGCAACCAACTTGATATCCCTATCTAAGTTCATTAACATGCAAGGCTTTGGGTTTAGTTCTTCAAGCAACTTCTAAAGTTATTCCAAATCCCGTCACAAACTTAGAATTTCTACTTTAGTCATTCAATTAAATAAAGTAAGTCTTAGGCCAAATCCCCTCTCCCGAGCAAGATTCAACACTCGAATCATTCAACTAGTGATCAAGTAATTGAAAGCATTTAACCATAATTGCATAGGTAAAATAAATGCATATTCATACCACAAAATCAATCCAACAAACTAAAACAACTACATCAATCCCTAAGACATACAACTAGCAATTCATAGTCTTTAAACTACAAACACTAATTGAAAGAAAAGCCATAAAAACTACAAGAGGTAAGGGAAAGAGAAAGGAAAACTCGAATCCGTCGAAACCGGCACGTCCCCGCCACGATCTCCACGTCTTCTCGCTTGATTCCCGCTCCTTGGCCTTGCTTTAGCTCCCACCAAAGGCCTCTAGTCGAAATTAGGGCTAAAATCTAACCAATTGGACTCCCCTTGGCCGTGCAAGAAAAGGATGAATTTATAGAAAATCTGTCGACAACGTCGAGACGCTATGGGCAGCGTCGAGACGCTATCCCAGTTTGCCGCCATTCTGTTTAGGAAAATATCGATAGCATCGAGACGCTCTTGTCACAGCGTCGCGACACTACAGGCAGCGTCGAGACGCTCTAGGGCAACGTCGCGACTCTACGCCAAACATACTGCCTTCTCGGATTGGATAGCTTCTAATTCCTTTCTAATTAATTTCCTTTGCCTCCTTTTAGCGTTCCAAGCACCCGATTGACTCCAAATTCTCGTTTTAGCTCAACATAACAATTTCCTACAAAATAAACATTAAAGAGCATTAAAATGGCCACAAATTACTCAAAGACTAACTAAAATGTACCGGGAAACATAGTTCACTATGCTCGCTATCAGGAAAGTTGTTCGGCTCCTTCCCTATAAAAGCAGCTTCAAGCAAAGTGGAAGATCACTGAATTCATTTTCATTCTTCCTACGTTTTCCTTTTATTCCAATCCTTCTCTCTCGAGTGCACGAACGAGGAGGGTGTTGTGTTAACCTTGGGGAGCAACCGACATTTAGCACCGTGGTCGTGCCGAAATTGCTTTCAAGGTAGTGGTTCCATCCATGACACAACGATTGTTTCTCATTTTCTTCCTACATTATTTGTGACTTTTTTCGAGGTTATAATTGATTACGGATTTGTATGTTATTCTTTTTCATATATAAGTTAGTTAAGACGTGGTTGGACATGAATTTATTTGTCAGGAGCCTAACAAATAAAAGTGAGCTGGTAGATGCATTATGAACTTTCATACATGTAAATTTACTTGTTATGAGAAATTGATTGTTCTATTTGTGACTTTTTTTCTATCTTTTAATTGATTATGTGGATTTTGTATGTTATTCTTTTACATATATAGGTTAAGTTAAGACGTGGTTGGTGATAAGGGTAAAAAAATATACCTATTTTACCCTTATTTTTAGCTCATTTCCTTGTCAAAAGTTGCATGTTTAGGTAAATTTTACTATTCCCGAGCTCAAAATATGTTAAAGTTGATGAATGAGGGAGTTGAGAGTCACATTTGTCAAATTATGCTTATTTGTGCTTAAAAAGACTCAATTTGATATGAATTTGACCCAATTTGGTGTTGTGTAGGAAAACAGAGGAAGCTGAGAATTACCCCGCATTTCTGGGAAGGCTAAAATCAAATGCGACCGCATTTCTGGAAAAACAAAGGTCGTTCCGAGTCCGTCGCGGGTCATATTGAACGAGACTTTTGCGCACCTAACCGACCGTTTTGACCTCGAAAATGACTGGGCTACCTACCAGCACCTATTTCGTGGCTCCTCAACCACTTCCAACTATATAAGCTCGAGATTCGAAGTCAAATTCAAGCAGAACTCACTGGGAAGAAGAGGGTGGTGACAGAACCCTAGTAGACGCCCATGAGTAGGGATGCCGAGGTCCTTCTTAGAAGACTGAATTCTAACCTTAGTTAGACATCAAACCTTAGGGTTTGTAGGGATTTTCACCTATTCCCACTTGTAAAAGCGAGAGAGTGGAATGTCGAGCAAACTCTAGAAGGATTGGATTAAAGAAAAAACCGTAGTATTTAGCTACTGCCATTATTTCCAACACTTGTCACTTTTCATTCTTTTGTATTCTTTACATTTTATTTTCAATGGAAAGTTGTTCATTTGCACTTTATCTCACCATGCTTAGCTAAATTCCATTGAGAGGTTCAATATGGTGAATTCCCTTACGGTTCAATAACTTGAAAGTGTTTGTTTACTTAAGTTTCTATTTAATGCATGTCATTCTTTATTGATTATCATTCTGATCTTGTTGAGTTTAAATTGATCACTTAGACTTTGCATGCTATGTGAGTTTGATCTCGAAAGGGACAGACGATATCGGTTCACATAAAGGTGATATAGGAGAAAAAGCTCGAAAGAGATTGTTCGGTGGTATAGGGCAAGCTGCCTAAGGCACCCTATATCAACTATAGGGTTATAGATTGTATTCGTGAATTATCTATGTCGGAGTCGAGTCACAGAAATGTGCATAATGGTACAAGCTTAGCCTTCTAACGGTTCTTGGGAGCAAGGCCAAATATAAGTTAAATCTGACCCAATGCATTGAATAGGCTTAAGTTGAATAATCTATGATTAAGGTTATTTGCCTTTGGGATGAAACTATATCGAATACCTTGTTTTATTTATCATTGTTATTTCTTTATTTATTTGTTTTATTTATCTTCCAAAAATCAATCATCAATTATTTCTTTGGTTACCTATTTTAAGTAATCATTTGAGCAGTTTCTTATTCAAATCTGAATTGCCAATTTAGTCCTCGTGGGATCGATACCATTGGAATACTTCTAAGGTTTTTTATTACTATGTGCAATAGTGTATACTTGCACTAAGGTTGGCTGAATTTATCGTTATTATTATCTATCATCTTATCTCACATCCATCATTCAGGCTCTGCCGCACCAGTTGGACATGATTTTACTTGTCAATTATGAGTTTAACAAGTAAAAGTGGGTAGATGCATTTTGAACATCATTCATGTATAAGTTTACTTGTATGAGGAATTGATTGTTCATTTTGTGGCTTTTTTCTAGCTTATGGTTGGATGTGAATTGGTATATTATTCTTTTACATAGGTTGTTTGAGATGTGGTTGTGTACATGAATTTACCTGTTAGGAGCCTAACAAAATTGAGGGTGTCCATTTATCCCGTGAGGTCGGGGCCCCACGGGGACCCACCCCGAACGGGACGGAGAATCTTTGTTTGCACAGGGAATGAGGGAGGGAGTGGGGAGAAAATTTTCCCTATCTTCTAAACGGGGGCGGGGACGAGGATTATATTCCCCGTCCCCGTCCCCGACCCCGGTCCCGGCCTCGCCCCACCCCGCTCTTTTTAATATATATATATATATATATAATGTAATGCAATATATTTTAATTTATATTATTATAATATTATGGTGTAATTTGTAAGTATAAATAGTAAGACTCTATATTTGTTATTGTTGTAATTTTTAATTTTAGACTTATTATTTTATTGTTGTTATTATTTTAAGATTTGTTATATTTGAGACTATGTTGTAATTTGTGTAATATTTAAGTTGAAAACCACATTGTAATATTGAAATTTAAACTTTTAGAAATGATGTTTGAAGATTTTAAACACTATCATGAAATATTATTATTCTTTTCATTAGGATATTTCATAGATCTTTTGAAAAGAATTGCAATTGATTGAAATTTAATAAAATTAAAAAAAAAATGGGGAATAATTTCCCGCGGGGAATCCCCGCCCCAATCCCTGCAAAATTAAATGGGGAATTTTGTGGGGATGGAGAATGATTTAGGCCCCGTCACCGCCCCACCCCGTGAACATCCCTAAACAAATTTTTTTGTTTTCATTGTTTTTTGTCCTAATATCATTTGATACATTAGAGGCAGACTTTTATGTCTCAACATCATGAACTTGAGTGACCAATGAACTCCTTGATAGTTCAATTTTTCCTCTTCTTCTTAGAGATCTAGTAAGCACATAAATTTAAGTAACCATTATTTTTCTTTGTAGATTCAAGTTTCAAGCCAAAAATTTTATAGTTATGAACAAGTCATATGGATAACAAAGAATCAAATGTTACCAGAATATGGTCTAAGAGTTGAGATGTTCATCGAAAACGAACTACGACACATTCAAATAGGCCAAATGTCTTTTATTGTCCATGTTTGAAGTGTATGAATACAAAGTCTCAAAGTGTGAATATCGTTCGAGATCACCTATTCATTTATGATATCGATGAAAGCTATAAAACATAGTTTTGGCTTGATGAATCACTATCAATTAAGAGAAACAATGAAAACATGTCTACTAGTGGAAAAGAAGAAGTTGAGGATGAAGATGTAGATGTTGATAACGTTATAGGAATGTTTGAGGCTACACATAATTACTTTGATGGCGAATCCCAAATTTTTGAGAAAGTACCAGATGATGCCAAGAAACAATTATACTCAAACGGTAAGAACTTTAAATATTTGCATTGGTAAAGTTATATAATTTGAAAACATTAGAGAGAGATAAGTTGTATATATATATATATATATATAAGTTTTAGAAAATTTGAACAAATGTTCAATTGTTGGGTAAATGCATGCATGTATAAAGAAAGTTGTGGTTTAAATGTACATATACATTGTTCTAAAAATTTCTGCCGGATATTGTTGGATGTAGATGATGAAGGGACGGGAGGTCCCATATATATAATGTCTATAATATAGAAGTGAATTTATATGTGTATTATTTCAGATAAGCTTTGGATTATTTAGTAGAGTTCATGCCGAAATTTTATAGATTTTTTGATTTGATTTAGTTTTGGTATGAGCGTTAAGGATTGTTTGATGTTATGGAACTTATTTGTGTGATTAAAAATATGGAAATAGAGAGAAAAGTGGGGTAGAAAATTTCATGCCGAAATTTTCACTTTTTCATCTCTAACCTTTTTCTCCCTAAAATTTTTTTGTACATCTCTCTTTCTAAATTTTTCCCCTCCCACAGCTAGTTTTTCTTCTATCTAAAACTTTAACTCTCCAAGTAATGTCGTTTTATTTTGGTAATTCGGTGATTATAAAATTACTTTTGAAACAAAAACAAAACTTTAATCATTGGTAAAATTCTTAATTAAATGAAAACCACTCCTAAAAATGTGAAACCAAATTAAACACTAAAATGACTTACAATATTAAGATAAAAATCAAACATATTTTTATTATTTGTTCCTGTTCCAAACTCTAAACTTAAACATGGTGATTTTATATAGAATCACAAATCAAGTTCAAAAAGTATATTCATTCTTAATCGCAAAGATCAACTAATTAACGTAACCCTCGCAACACACATTATGATAAATAAAAATATTCACACATCACATTTATTTTTCAAAAAGAATATAATTTTCTCCAAGAGGATGAAAGAAGTAGACTAGTCAATCCGACATGTTCAAATCGTTCATGTTTGGCTTTTGAGATTGAAGCTTTAAGTTATTTTATATGTCCTAAAAATGGTAAATTCCGTAATTTTGGAAAAAAAAATATACAACTTTATTACGTATGTAGGGGAGAAACATACGACAATAAAGTTTTTTTTTTAAAATTTTTTTTTTAGTTACAATAACATTTGGAGAGGAGGATTTGAACCTCCGACAGTCGTTGAGGGTACATGTCAATTACCACTGGCTCACTTTGACAACAAAAGAGTTTGCCAATTTAAGTTAGAGCAATACATGAGAGAGAAGAATCAACAAAGAGTGTGGATTTAGAGAACCAAGCCGAAGCGGAGTTAATAATATCCTCCGAAAAGCGGCTTTGAGCTTTCTCAGAGTCTTGAAAATACGATCTCGATTCCTTTCCAGCCAAAGATGCAAGAGACTAGCCGAGGGGGATATTGATATTGAGGATCCGTCTTTGTGAACTGCTGTGGTGAAGTAGAAATAATTCTGAGTAAAATGAGAAACTTGTTGGATATGTGGAGACAAACCACCGCTCCCTCTTTTGCTGTGCAGAGATAAAAGAAAAGAATAATGGGTTTGGCCCATTATCATTAGGTTTCACCATATATATATGTGGTGAGTGGTTTGAGTGAGGGCAGCCAAAAGAAAATCTGAGAAATTTGTTGATGTGCGGCTACGTCAGTGAGGAATAAGGAGAGAGAAGAGTATTTCTCTTGTGGGTTGAGAGTTTTTCTTCCTTGTTTATCCCAAGCTATCGGGTTGTGATACTTGGAAGTCAATGGCTATTGTTGGACTATTGAGGGTTGGTTTGTAGCGTTATTGAAGGCTTCCTGTAATCTCCCAAATTCTAGTAGAACCTGCAGTTGCAGAAGACTGGACGTAGTCCCGAGCTTGGGGCGAACCAGTATATTTTTCGGTGTCGTTTTCTTTTCCCTATCTTTTATTATTTTCGTGACTATTGTTTTTGGCTTGTGTTGGCTTAACCTGTGGAAGAGGAGATAGTTATAATATTATTGATTGTCGTCATAATATTATTATTATTTGTATTCTGCATTTTTCTCCCAACAATTGGTATCAGAGCTTTTGGTTCAGGAGTCATGGGTTTTGTAGAGCCAAAAAGTTTCGACGGAGTCATGAAGTTCGATGAAAAAATGTTTGGATATTGGAAGATGCAAGTCAAGGATTATTTAACTTGCAAGAAAGTGCATAAGGCATTGAAGGAGAAACCGAAAGGGATGACAGACGAAGATTGGGAAGCTCTAGATGAAGAGGCAGTTGCAACCATAAGGATGTGTTTATCGATGGATGTGGCATGTCTAGTAGCCCATGAGACAACTGCAGTCAAATTGATGAAAGGGCTTACAAACAGGTATGAAAAACCCTCTGCAAATAATAAGGTCTACCTAGTTAAGAAGTTTTTCAACATGCAAATGTCTGAGGATGTTTCTGTGAATTCCTATATTAATGAGGTTACCACTTTGATTAATCAGTTAAAATCTGTTAAGATAGAGTTTTCTGATGAGGTGAATGCTATTCAGATGTTAACGTCTCTACCTGATAATTGGGAAACGATGAAGACAACAGTGTCTAATTCGACTGGAAATAACACTTTAAAATTTTCAGAAGTTTGTGATTTAGCCATAGCTGAGGAAATTCGTAGGCAGGGTAGTAATAAAGAGTCTACTGTAGGGACAACTTTGGTTATGACTAAGGGTAAAGATAAGGTTGATGAAGAAAATGAATCGAGTAGCAGTAAGAAAAAGTGGAAAAGTAGGAATGAGGTAGAATGTTTTTACTGCCATAAGAAAGGTCACTTCAAGAGTCAGTGTAGGAAATTTAAAGAGAATCAGAAAAGAAAACCCCAGAAGCAAATATAGTGGAGGATGTTGTCTTAGTTTGTGTTGAGAGTGACACAAAGTATAGTAACCACTCATCAGATTGGATATTAGACAGTGCAGCTTTTGTTCACATAGCTTCAGATAGGAGTTTGTTCACATCATTCACAAGAGGGCATCATGGCCTAGTGAGGATGAGGAATGATAGAACCTCCAAGACTAGAGGGATTGGAGATGTTAGTCTGAAGACAGAATGTGGAGGTAAATTGGTACTGCGAGATGTTAGGTACGTGCCTAATATCAAGATGAATCTTATTTCTATTGGTAAGTTGACAAATGATGGTTACATGTGTGAGTTTGGTAGTCGCCAGTGTATACTCAAGTTCGGATCCCAGGTAGTGCCAGTTAGTCACACGAAATCTACACTGTACAGATGTCAGTTGAATGTTGCCAAAGGTTCAAAGAGACAGTGGATGCCGGTTAAAGCTGCAGATGGTAGTTGTAGAGGTACAGTTGAGCCAGCAGCAAGGATAGCCAATTTCGATCAGTCCGATCAAGATCCTTCAGTTCAGAAACAATTGGGAAGTCCAGGAGAGAAAGTTGATGACTATCGTGAATCCCCAGTTGTCAGACGCTCAAATGAATTGAAGAAGTCGCTTAGGCGAGTTGAGGCACCAAAGTGGAAGGCCAGAGCAGTTGCTAAGGTCAAAGGTCAAGTCTCTAGCTTGGTAACAGGTTTTAATAGAGGATTCAAGCCATTCTTAAAGTGTATCTTCTTCAGGAACAGTTGTTCGGGTTGGAAGAAGATGATAGGTGACACCACTTAGCTGAAGTGGGAATACGTGTCTGTCTTTTTCGTCTGGGAGATAGGTCCACGTAGCTAGCCCATACCTCGGGGCTAGCACAGATGAGCTACAGTTATATTCTGATAGTTGCATTTTTTGTGAGGTTGTTGTTTTTCAGGTATTTTGAGCCTTGGAGTTTACCAAGAAGATCAGAGATAACAGTTGTAGTCGGAGTAGATCCTTGGAGTTTGCCAAGATGTTTAGAGTTTTTGTTGCAGTGGGAGACGAGATCGTTGTTTTGTCTCCCAGTGGGAAATTGTTGGATATGTGGAGACAAACCACCGGTCCCTCTTTTGTCGTGTAGAGATAAAAGAAAAGAATAATGGGCTTGGCCCATTATCATTAGGTTTCACCATATATATATGTGGTGAGTGGTTTGAGTGAGGGCAGCCGAAAGAAAATCTGAGAAATTTGTTGATGTGCAGCAGTAACTTTTCTTGAGTGCGGCAGTGAGGAATAAGGAGAGAGAAGAGTATTTATTTCTCTTGTGGGTTGAGAGTTTTTCTTCTTTGTTTATCCCAAGCTATCGGGTTGTGATACTTGGAAGTCAATAGCTATTGTTGGGCTATTGAGGGTTGGTTTATGTAGCGTTATTGAAGGCTTCCTGTAATCTCCCAAATTCTAGTAGAACCTGTAGTTGCAGAAGACTGGACGTAGTCCCGAGCATGGGGCGAACCAGTATATTTTTCGGTGTCGTTTTCTTTTCTCTATCTTTTGTTATTTTCGTGACTATTATTTTTGGCTTGTGTTGACTTAACCTGTGGAAGGGGAGATAGTTATAATATTATTGATTGTCGTCATAATATTATTATTATTTGTATTCTGCATTTTTCTCCCAACAAAACTTGTCATACAACTGTCATTTCGAAACATATGACTTTGAAACAAAAGAAGATTGATCTTGCACATAAATCAATACTATGTATTTGATGAAAAATGTTGGAAAAGAACGAACCTGGTCGAGTTTAACTTGGAGGTGTGGTGCCGTTAAAGATGTAAAACTTAAGCTTAGAGGTGAAAGTGCGCAATAAGCTCTTGACCACCCAAGTGAGAAAGCAAATTACGTGCCACAGACCAACCGTTAGGACCACCAAGAGCCATAACCTAATTGTTAAAGAAAATGCAAGGAATGTAGAAATATGATCACCAGGGCGAAATTCCGTGAGGTTAACCATTTTAAGTCCATGAAGATACCCAATTGCTAAGAACACGACTGCTACACACATAGCCAACGCCAATAGCCAACTACAAATCCTATTTTTGAGCGGAAACCGGCTGATGATCAACAAAATCACGCTTATCGATGCCAAGAACGATATTGTGTTCATAATTAAGTAAAACCAGTAACTTTCGGATTGCTGGTACATTAGTATTGCAGTTCCAGCTGGGAAAACGACGGGTAAGTGGTGGCAAAAACGGTTGTATAAGCCCCGCCCATAATACGGATTATTGAGGTAGCTCGAACAATTGAATTGAGTATCTTGTTGCCAAACGCCGCCTGGCGGGTTGACTCCAGCCTGAAAAGTCACAGTTGCAATCACTGTAGCTACCAACATCATTGTCCCTTGCACTTCTTGAACCCAATCCCCTTTGTACTTCAAATTCTTCTCCAATACCTCCCAACGTCCGGTTGTCGTTTGAGATTTTGGACTTTCTTTTGTGGCATTTGAGGCTACAAACTCGTTTGCAGTTCTTAGTCTAATTTTTACTTCTGGAATCGAGAGTAAATACCCCACCATCTAAGGAGGAAGAAAAAAGAAAACAAAAAGAAAAGCTTGTTGATTATGATAATCGAGACAACTCTTAATTAATTTCATGGGACTTTCTCTAATTACATACTTACCTCGCTTTGTCTTAGCATCATTGATAGATCCAAAACAGTGTTCCCCTTGTCATCAGCTGTGTTTAGCAAGTCTTCATCATGATTCATATATGTTTCAATAAGCAACTTCATCCCCTCCAAATAGTTGTTTTCTACACATAAATGCAAAATAGTTTGACCATTATTGTTGAGCTTCATCCAAAGAGATTGTGGTCTTGCGTTGATTAGATCTTGCATGATCTCGATTTGCCCACCAATTACTGAATAGTGGAGGGGAATCAACCCATTCTTATCGTAAACCAAGCAAGCACTTGTGTTCTTCTCCAACAAAGCTTGAATGGTCTCCATGTCTCCATGTTTAGAAGCAAGGTGGAGGGGTGTTCGTTGAAAGGCATCAACCTCAGCGGCAAGTTCAGGCTTGTGATCTAGAAGCAGTCGAGTGAATTCAAGATGGGCATGAGAAATTGATATGTGCAATGGGCTCTCGGTATTGGAAGTGGAGGTTAGAAACTTTTGAATGAGATCTGGATCCTCTTGAATAAGTGTCTTCAAAATTTGAATAAATCCCTTCTTTGATGCCTCAGAGAGCTTTCTTATATTTTCTTCATCAGACAAAATCTCAATCCTACTTTCGCCGTTTCGTGCACTTGGAGAATTGAAAGAGGGTGTGCGATTTTGGTGATTCTCCTTCATTCTCTCGATCTCAATAATCCCCCTCTCTTGCTTGCATATAGTCATGTGGAGAGAATATTTGATAAATAGGAAAGTGTTTGTCACATTTTGTTGTAAAGCAAAGAACATGGTTGAGAGGTTCCACTTTTGCAAGTCTACGTTGACCCCTTTAATTAAAGCCACTTTCTTTCTAAGTTAGAATTAATACATTGTAACAAGTCTTCCTTGTTTTCTCATCAGCCAAACAACTGCGACCAACTATTACAATTGCAAGAAAATTTCTCTTTTGAATACGTGAACTTTAATCTGTAGACATTTTAGAGGATCCCAAATGCAAGTTAATTAAATATTTTTGGCTAAAACTTGAGGATGTTTTTTTTTTTTTTTTCTTTTTCAAAACAGTTATATGAGTGACTAGCAAATAATTAAGCTTACAAACACTTTGGTTTATAATTAAGAAAATTGAAATCATATTATTTGGTTTACAAACACTTTTCCAAGTCAAGTTAATTTTGAAAATGAAAAAAAAATAGTTTTCAAAAACTTGTTTTTGTTTCTGGAATTTGACTCGAAATGCGAATGTGTACTCAACAAAGACGAATCTCATTATAAGAAGATTAGGGGAAAAAATAAGCATGATTTACAAAAAAAAAAAAAAAAAAAAAAAAAAAAAAAAAAAAAAAAATGATTTTCAAACAGAACCTTAATAGCTTAAGATTTTGAAACTAATGAAAATTTTAGTTTTACTGTTTGGTCCTGTATAAAAAAAAAAGTCATTAAGGGCTCGTTTGATAATGTTCTCGTTTCCAGTTTCTTGTTCCCGTTTCTCCTTTTTTAAGAAACAGACAAGTTTGATAACTCATCCTTGTTTCCTTGTTTCTAAAATTTCTAGAAACGTTTCTAAAAAAGAGACAAATTTTGAGAAACTACAAAAAGTTGTTTCTCAAATTCTGTTTCTATTTTTTTTTCTATCTTCCATGCATGTATCCATCTCTCTCTTCTATTCCTACACCAATCTCTTCTCTTCCTCTCTCTATCTTTTTTTATCACTTCCTTGTCTTTTTTTTAATCTTTTTTGTTATTTCGTTATCTTTTTTTTTTTTTTCTTTTTTCCGTTATTTCTTTCTCTTTCATTTTTTATTATTTATGTTATTTCTTTCCTTTTTTTTATCACATCCGCCAACCAGCCGACCACCACCGTCGACCTCTGACTATCGGCCGCCGCTGACCTCTGCCGACCTGCCACTACCGTTGACCTCTGACTACTACCGGCCGCTGCCGACCTTAGTCGACCTCTGACTAGCAGTCGTCGCCGACTTCCGACTACCGGTCGTCGCCGACCTACGCGACCAGTCGCCACCGTCAACCTCCGATTATCGGCCACCGCTGACTGACTGCCATTGTCAACCTCCAACTACCAGTCGTCGCCGACCTCTGCCACTGTCGACCTCCAACTAACGGCCGCCGTGCCGCCGACCTCTGTCGATCGGCTGCCACCGTCACCCTCTAACTACCGAGCGCGTACAACCTCCGGTGATCAGCATCCACCAAATGACCGCCACCATCGACCTCCTACTACCAGTCGCCACCATTAACCTTCAACTATCGGTCGCCGCTGTCCTCCACCGATCGATCACCACCATCGACCTCTGACTACCGACCGTCGCCAACCTCCGTCGATCGACCACCACCGTCGACCTCCAATTACCATCTGTCTTGCCGCCGAATGATTGCCACCGTCAACCTCCGAATATGGTCGCCATTGACCTCCGCTAATCGACCTCCGACTAACGGCCGCCGTTGTCGGCATCCGCTGACCACCCTCTGTCGACTAACCGCCCCTGTCGACCTCCGCCTTTTGGCCGTCGCTAACCAGCCTCCGCCATTGTCGACCTCTACCGATCGACTGTCACCGTCGACCTCTAACTATCGGCCGCCACTGTCGACCTTTGACTACCGGACCCCTCCGACCTCCACCAACCAGCCACCGTCGTCAACCTCCACTGACCGACCGCCACCGTCAACCTCCGACTATCAGCCACTACCATCAACCTCTGACTACCGGCTGCCGTCAACCTCCGACTACTAGCCGCCGTCGATAACCTCTGACTATAATTTTAATGTATGCTATATATAATTTTTATATTATATCAAATTTCATTTCAACTAAAAATCAAGAAATGAGAAACAATTATTAAACATGTTTTTGTTTTTAGTTCTTACCAAACAAGAAAGAAGAAACAATCAATGGGGCAAGTTTTCTTTTTCCTTTTTTTTATATATGATAATCTATAACTGGTGAAAAACGTGCGTCATCCGGTAGAACTACAAGACATGGTGTTGTGTTCAAGTCAAAGACTAGGTAGAAGTAGAAGACATGGAGTTTGTGTTCAAGTTAAAGACGTTCTCAGCTTAGACATAATAATTAGAGTCGGTGCATCTTTTGAAAGAGTCTTGAAATTCGCACGATATTTCTAGGTCATCTCTCAAGTTTCAACTAAAGAAAAAAAAAAAAGTCAATATCTTCAAGATTTGATTGGTAGAGTTTGCTTACATATTTTCTTACTTGTAACTTTTTGTTAGTGTTACTTTCATTGCTTCTTTACCTCCCATACGAATGAGTTTCTCACATTGAGTTTAGATAAATGCAACCTCATGGAAGTAGGATTTGATTTATCATAAATTTTGGTGGGAATTTCAAAGTATAAATTTAAAGTCTCGTTTGATAATCATTTAAGCCCAACTTGATAACCATTTGGTTTTTAGTTTTTTGTGGTTTTTGAAAATTAGGCTTGTTTTCCCTCAATTTTCTTCCCATGGTTTTCATCTTTGTCAATGGCATATTTGAATTCTTAGCCCAATTCCAAAAACAAAAATAAGTTTTTGAAAACTACTTTTTTTTAGTTTTCAAAAATTGGCTTGGTTTTTGAAAACATGGAAAGAATGTATTAGAAAAACAAAGAAACTTGTAGGTGGAAGTAGGATATATAAGGTTAATATTTTTAAAAACTAAAAACCAAAAACCAAATGGTTATCAAATGGGGCCTTAGTTTTTGGTTTTTGGTTTTTGAAAATTATGCTTGTTTTCTCTCAATTTCTTTACTATGGTTTTCATCTTTGTTAACCACACGTTTAAATTTTTAGCCAAATTCCAAAAAAAAAAAAGTTTTTGAAAACTATCTTTTTTAGTTCTTAAAACTTGACTTGATTTTTGAAAACATGGGAAGAGAGTAGATGATAAAACACATAATCATCTCATTTGGTGGTAGTAGAGTTTATAGGCTTGATTTTCAAAAACCAAAGACCAAAAACTAAGACTCTGTTTGATAACCATTTGGTTTTTGGTTTTTTGTTTTTGAAAATTAAGCCTATGTTTACTTCCATCTACAAATTTCTTTGGTTTCCTAATACATTCATTTCATGTTTTCAAAAACCAAGTCAAATTTTGAAAACTAAAAAAAAAAAAGTAGTTTTCAAAAACTTGTTTTTGTTTTTGGAATTTGGCTAGGAATTCAAATGTGTCCTTGACAAAGATGAAAATCATGGTAGAAAAATTGAGAGAAAACAAGCATAATTTTCAAAAACCAAAAACCAAAAACCAAAAGGTTATCAAACGGGGTCTAAGTTATTACTTTTGATGCAAATTATGGTCGCAGTAGGAAAAGAAGAAACGATTCATTGTTTATCCACACTTTGTAAAAACCTCTCATAAGAAGTTAGGGTGGGTGGAAACTAGCCAGCAATTTGTAGGAAGCTCATTAATTTCCTCGTTCATGCAGAAAAATATGTAATTAATTAATTTACATTATTGGTTAAAAAACATTTTGTTGGATTTATGAATAAAATTATTTTAATAAAAGGAAGAATCATAACTTTTTGTGAAAAGGCATGACTTTGGTAAATGACACAACTCTATGTGAATGAATGTGTCCATTTATCAAAAAAACAAAACTCTTATGACTATTTGATTGACCACAAATAGTTTATAAATATATGATTCATTTTAAGTTTTGAATATAGAAAACACTTTCCTCAAAAACTCTTCTCTCTGTACGGTTACTTAAATACCAGTGTTTGAGAGTCTTGTGATTGGAATGCTACATTCATAGTTGGGTAATCCGTTCTATCCTGAGAGACAATTGTTTGTGAACGTGTTTTCTTAAGTGTTTATGCAGAGTGTACTGACATATTTTTGGTACTTAAACTTTAACAATTTTTTTTTTTTTTTTTTTATAATATGGGGTGGGGAGATTTGAACCATAGACCTCGTGGTTATCAGTACAACTTTATGCCAGTTGAGCTATGCTTTTGTTGGCCTTAAACTTTAACAATTTACTGAACTCAAAAAAGAATTTATTTATTTATTTTTTAAGTTATGGTCAAGAATCTAAATTAAACTAAGTTTCAATCTCTTTACATATGGTATGATATTTTGGAATAATATTTCATTCTTGACTGGACTAAATTTTTCACCGGGTCAAAATAAATAAATAACATTCGTAGCAAGCATTTATATATTAAAAATTTTCTTCTTTTAAAATCATTTCCCTCAAGTTTTAGCCAAAAATTTGAACTCGCATATGCATGTCACGTTAATTAATCACAATATCCTAATTAATTAACTTGCTTGTCGGGATTGCATGGAAAGAGTAAATTGAGATAAGGGTATGGAAGAAGAAGAAGTATGTTTAGTTCAACTATTCAAGTGTTTAATTTTGAAAAAAAAAATTCTAGTGTTTGGCAACAACTAAAAATGACTCATTAAAAAGTGAGATTAAGAAAGAAACCATCTTGAGAGACACGTTTGAAAGCAAACCTTTTAAAAAAGTTTTTAAGTATATAATAACTTGTGTATAAAAACTCTTATAAGAAAATGAAACCAAACATATGATCACTGTTCAATTCTAAACAATTTTTATACAACATATTTTTTTGTTAAAAAAAATGCATTACTGATTGTTGAAAAACACTTAAAACTAAAGGTATTTCAAACGGGTCTGTAACTTGTTGAGGATCTCACATTGAAAAGATAAGTGGAGACCTCACAAATTATAAGATGTATGAGACATTCCTTTCATTGTCAATTGGTTTTGAGATGGAACACATGTTTCCCTAATAGGGAAATCCTTAGAAATGACTAGAATTACAGTGTAGTTTTGAAAAATGGCCAAACAGGATTTTCTAATGAAAAATGACCAACCGGTATTTTTAACCTATTTTCGTGCATTTTAATCTTCCAATTTACCCTTGATTCGTTTTTCACATCCCACCCTATATCTGTGCAGCGTATCTAATCATTTTTTTTAAAAAAAAATAGGAAACCACCAATCCCATGAATCAAGGACAGTTACGACATAAATCCTCCCTCTCTTCCCATTTGAAATTCAAATCCAGATTTTTTTTGCTTTGCAATCTGATAGACTACCCAAAATATAGGTTTTTTTTTATTCAATTTTCCAGGCGATTTTTACAGGTTGTTTCATCGTCTTTTCCAAGAAGGTTGATCGATTTGTTGGCTCACCGTTCCTTCCAACATTGTAGGTTGATCATAGGTATGTTTCAACATATTTGTATTCATTTTTTAAGAATCATATTAATTTCTTTTGTTCATTAATCTAATTTTTTTTCTCTTTCTTTTCAAATTTAGATGTCTACTATTCTCCTTTCTATATGGTAGGATGGGTTGTGGGATAATTGCAATCAATACAGTGGATTCAAGACATCAACAGTGTCAATGCATTCAGATTGTTCCTTCAAACAACTCATCGATTGCACAAATAGTAAGCTTACATTTTGGAATAATGAAAAAATTAATCGTCTCTCCTTGAATAGCAATATTTCTGGAAAACTAACAGTATTTAGGCTTTGTGAGGATAGAGATGTTGCATGGCTATTATTTTCTATCTCCAACAACACGACCAATGAAATCAGTATTGTAGTAGACTATGATCATTCTGAAACTGTAAATGCTACAAATACAGTGTGTATGCAACAAAACCCTGAGAAGTCCATCATTCTCTCCCAAAAAAAAACAAAAATTTAAGTTCATTGATTCCAGTGACATTGATTCTTACGCAGTAAACATACCTTTGGAAGAAAAGTATGTGTTCTAATCAAAGGCTGATATGAAGAAAGTCGTATATCTATTTGCCCTCAAACATAGTTTTTCATTTAAGACTGGTATGTTAGATCCTCCTGCTTTGAGAATGGTCAACTTTGGGTTGTTCGAAAATTTGTTGATAAACATTCATGTTGTCTTTACGTGGTAAAAAATGACCATAGGCAAACCACGTCTTTCATTGTAATCTTCCAATTTTGAAAACTTACTAAAATTAGCTAGAATTACAGTGTAGATGTTTGAAATGTATTGTCTAATCATATAACAAATACAGTCTATTTGTCTTCCAGCTTACAAGAACTTTGCCTTTTTATATCTTACATTTCCAGCTAACAACCATATTTTTTAAGTTAACTTGGGATTAACAACAAATTTAAAGTAAGTTTACTAGCAATGCCAATCACTCCAAACTAACTAGAAAAAATAGAGACACGTTTCTTTCGGTCTAAATCTTCAATAAGGATTAAGGTTTTGGGTTTTATGTCCTAAAACTTGTAGGTAGTGAATGTTTATGAATTATACACTTGTATCAATAAAGTGTTATTGAGGTGTATGCAATAAAGTGTTATTGTCATATTAAGTCTAAAATTGCACAATATGACCCAAATCCAATAAACTAAGATCCAAGGTTGTGTATATGTAACTTGAACTAGTATGTGGGGACATACGGGGATCGGTGTTCAAGTAACAACCTAAAAGGTCTATAGTACAAGGATAAGGTTGGGTACCTTATCCTGGTAACACTATGTGATACGGTCCGCTTTGTATTCGATACAGACGTATTGATCCAAGGTGTCCATGTAGGAGACATGTGAGCGGGGTATCCTATGCAATGAGTTTGCATAAGACCGGACCACGAAATAGTAAAGCACTAGATGTAACACCGTTAACTAGTTAGGTTACTATTTCAATAGGATGACCTAGGTAACTCAGTCTTAATCCTGAGTGTGTCATGAACTCCTTCTCACGAGGGATTGTCCTTTGATTAGTATGGGTGAGAGTGGCTTGCACGCCGACTCAATAAGCCTACCTTCTTAAGGACAAGACCGAGTGAGGGAGCTGGGGACATGACAACACAAGATGAAATTCACTCATTCCCACTTCTAGGAGAAGTAGATGAATGTTCCCTTAAGTGGTGACTCCGGGTCTTGAACAAAGAGATCCCGCCCTCTCATTGGCCCAAGAGGGACTTTCTGTTTATTGGTTGGACCATAAACAGGTTGTTCATTAGAGGAGCACTGGTACTTAAGGAGCCAGAGGTAACTCAGGGGTAAAACGGTAATTTGACCCAGCTGAAGTTACGAACACTCGTGAAGGATTCACTTACCGTTATTGGTCAATATTCGTGGAAACAGAAATATTCTACAGTGAGAAGAGTGCAACTGTGGATCTTTAGTGGAGTGACCCACAGTTAATGAATATTGGTTAACTCGATTAATAAGTTTAGTCTGTTAACCTCATATTATTGGAGCTTCTGATCTGTAGGTCCATTAGGCCCCCTGCTAGCTCGTAAAGAGTAAATAGGAACAATTATATCTTGAGAGAATTTGAATAGTTCAAATTCATATTGGGAATTAAGTTAATTGTATGAGATACAAATTAATACAATGTATAGTGATGTATTAAAATATAAAGTCTAATTTGAGTTAAACTTTATTAAATTGAGAGATTAATATATTTGAAAGAGTTCAAATATATGTCTAATTAAATATATGATATTTAATTAGAAGATGAATTAATTAATTATTCAATTTAGTTTAAATGAAATGAGATTTAATTAAACTATAGTCTATGAGAGAATTATTAGAATATGATTCTAATGTGTAATTAATTAAATATGGGTTATATTTAATTATGAAATTAATTAATTATTGGAATTAATTAATTGATTAGTTTAATTGAATTAATTAAATGCGATTTAATTAAGTTTAATTAAACTATATATTATGTGAGGAAATTACATTTAAATAAGATTTAAATGTGCATGAGATTAATTAATTAACATTTAATTAATTGATCTTGATCTAACGGTCAAGATTGTTTCCTAACCTCACATTAGGGTTTCATCTCTTATAAAAGGAAAGGTTATGAAACCCTAACCCTAAGGTCTCATTCTAGTCTCCCAGAGTTTTTCCTATACAAGATTAGATAGTCCCACAACTACGTTCCTAATCTCAGAGTTATAGTGGGGAAACCCTTGTGGTGGTGTCCGTTGAAGAATTTAGAGTCGTCAGACAGAGGTATGTTTCTCATCACTAAACTTTTTGCCAATGTATTGGTATTTTGTAGAACAAAATTAATTTACGAACGGTCCAATTGCTTCCGCTGTAACGGAATTGGGAATTCCAATCCTTCATAAGGGTCACTTGGGAATACAAGCAAACATCAAACTACTATGAAAACTTGTAACATAAATTAAGAGCAAACATTAAACTACGTTGGAAATGAATTTACCTTATTTCCATTCCAATAAATACATTGTCATTTCTATTCTATAAATCTTATAAAAAAAAATATACATTGTCATTCCAACAAGTCGAATATACCTAGAAAACTTTGAAACATCAATTTGGCAAAGGCAAAATCCAAAAGCCAAGCTTTCTTTTAAACGTTTCAAAGTTAATTAAGTTGTATGTCATACTCCCCTAAACACGTGAAGTCCAAACTATTACATAATATAATCATAGTTCATATATTATTGAAAATGACAAATAGAGATCATCAAGTCTTACATAATTTAAGTTCATCTATTCCTAAACAAAATCATGAGGCAGTTATTCATGTGTCGGTTGGGTGAGATTAAGATTAAAAGACGACAAACCCTTACTTTTTTCACACACACTGTAATTGTGATTAGATAAAGATCAGGATACAATAAAGTATTGAATTCTTATACCTTAGATTGCTCTACTTTCTCTTTAGCTTCTTTTTTATCATCCACTTCACCCTTTTTGATTCCTTTGGAACCTTTTCTCCCTTCAAAATTCAAGTTGCAATTAATAGTTTCTTCTAAAATTCAAGGCAGTAATTTTACCTTTTCAATTCTTGGTGCTGCGATCTACGGGAAAAATTATAGGGAAAAAGGTGTAAAGAGATGTGAATCCTATAACAATCCACAGTGAAGGAGAGGTAAAATAGTTTTTGAGTTTTTTTTTTTCAATTACATTATTTTCTTCTATTGCTTCAATTTGCAGATGAAATTTTAGTTGCAACAGGTAAGATTTTTTTTAATCCATATACTGTATTTTTTATCTTCTCCTATATTTTCTCCATAATCGGTGATTTGAATTTAGTATCAAATCTCTTAATTTGAATTTTTGTTTTCAAATTTATCTTTTTAATTTTGAAATTTTGTTATTGAATTACATGTTGAATTAATCTGTAAATTCATACATTCTCTCCTTTTTTATAGTACTGTATTTGATTTAAATAATTTATGAATTAAGATTTCGGTTAGAGGCATTTTTGTCTGTTTTGTTACCAAAAAACTTACTAAAATTAGCATTTGGCAATTTTTCAAATTGTAAATTCGGATGGCCTTTTTTCAAAACAACTATTTAAAAATGGTCATTTATCTAGTTGCCCCTATCTAATATAGTATCAAAGCCCATGAAACCCAAACGGGGTATTCGATCCAAGAAAAAAAAAAGATCCAATCCAAGAATGATGAATCCAAAGAGGTACCATCTTGATGGAATCCTGATAACGCTCATTTATGTGCGTTATTTAGCCTTAAAAACCTAGGTTATTGTTTAGAAAACAAAGACTTTGGGTTTAAAATCTTATCTTTTTGAGTCAATTTAGCAAAAGTCTTAGAATAATGTGAAAAATCTTAGAAGTATAGAATTTATGCTTAAAATGCCCCAAAAGAGATTACTTTTGTAAGAATTTATCCAAGTTAATGTTTTTGTGCAGAGGACAATTTGCGGTGGAAATGTGCCCACAATTGGAGATAAAGGTTGACGGAGCAAAGAGTAGAAGTTGCAGATTTGCATCCACATTTGGTCCTGAGAATGTGAAATTTGCGTTTGAATTGCGCCCGCAAACTGATGAGGAAAGTAACCCCAGCTGAAGACAGAATTGCGCCCGCAAGCTGATGTGGAATTTGCGTTTGAATTGCGCTCGCAAATTCTCAAGGCAGTGCATTGAAGATTTGCGCCCAACTTTGCGCCCGCAACTGGGCTTTCCAACAAAATTCCAAGATTCGCGGGATCTTCACATAATCATCCAAAAATCCCAAATCTCATATCAAATCTCCAAGGATCGGGGATTTTTACCTTCTAAGGCTCTCTCACACTGATCTCGGTAGCCAACCCTACCTTCCAAGGTCTATAAAAGGCGATCAAAGATGCAAGAAGCAAGAGAGCTTGGAGTTTTCGTCCTTAGGATAGATTTATAAGTTTTTCTCTTCTCATCTTGTAACCACTTTGAGTTCTGGATTTTTCAGCCTCTGTCGGCTCCTCCATTCGAAAGAAGTAGAGGAGAAAGGTTTGTCTCCCCTTGAAAGAGGAAAAGAGAAAGCTAGATAGAGAAGGAAAAATCCATAGTAGTCTTGTTTTTATGTTTTGTACTTTCTGTTCTTTTATTTCCAACATCATTGTACTTGCTTTTCTTTACTTATCTATTGTAAGTTAAATTATTGAACTCACGTTTTTATTTAATATGAATTTTTCTTATCTATATTAATGAAATTCTCTATGTTTTTTGTTTCTTTGCACACCTGAGTATTCCTAACTAATTTTTCTTTTGAATTTTTGAAGCTTGGACTAGTTAGCTTAATTAGATCAAGGTATTCTGATCTCCAGAAACCTTTTGCGTGAGCATTCCTTCTAACCTAGTCGTTGTTGCGGCAAGAAGTTCTGAGGTAGCGTTGTCTTATTTGATCCACCTTAAGCTTAGTCTTAGTCCCGCGCTTAGTTTGAAATTTAGAGTAAGAATTAAGTTTGGAGGAGTTAGTTATATATTGCCAATTCATTGGGGACAATGAATAGATTAAGTTTGGGGGACTTAGAGGCACTCCTCTTGTTTTACTCTGTGCATTCCTCTCCTTCATAATTTTTCTAGGTTATTGAGTAACTAGGGACATTTGTGGCACCAACAGTTTGTCTTTGCGTCAAAATATGGCCTAGGGATTATTGAAAAAATGATGATACAAAAATATGTCTAAAAAGAAAAAGAAAAGAAAAGTGAAGATTTTGCTGGAAAAAACGGAGAGAGCAAAACTTTTGAAGGATGAATGATAATTTGACAGTTTTCTATCTCCCAGGGCTTAGGTGAACTTCATCATAACATGTCACCATTATGAGAAGTAAGGGATAGATAACTAAAGATTTTTGGGGTTTAGCAATGAGTGTTTAGCCTAGTTGGTAATAAACTTGAAAGCAAGGGTATACTGCATCATAAAATGGGTCATCTTGGGCATAAGAGTTTATGACTATAGGACTGCTTTAAGTCTGAAGAACAAAAGAATAAATCCCTAAAGTTTGTTAAAAAATGCCTGATAATGTAGTTGAGTTGTGGTAGTTCTTAGGATTGAGTTAAAGGTGGTGATCATTTGTTCAATGCTGAAAGAACTATTTTGTTGTGGCGATGCATGGTTTTGCAGGATGCTCAGGTGAAGGTTGAAGGTAGTGTTGGATTATTTGTCTTAATTGAGTTATACTATGTCCGATGTTTTGAAATTTTTGAGAAATGAGTTAGTATTGCTTGGGACGCGTAATAGTTCAAGTTTGGGGGTGTGATAACTCTCCAAAAGGGAGTTATTTATACCTTATTCTATGATGTTTTATATGATTAATTGTACCATATGAGTGTGTATTAGATGAATATATGATGTTTTAACCTAATTATAAGAATTGATGCTTTGGAAGTTCTTTTGTAGAAAAATTAATGTTGATCAGATTGAGAGAGCAAAGTCTGTTGATCCAGCAAAGCTGTGAGCAAAGCTGTGAGCAAAACTGGCCATGTGAGCTGCACGTTATTCATTAAATGAGGTGGCGTCTCCAGCATTAATCTCATATTTACGAGGCTTGGAGAGAGCTCCACGTGTTTGATCTAATTAGGTTGGACTTCATCCTATAAAAGAGAGTAGTCGTCCAAAGCAAATTCATTCCATCTTTGGAGGCCGAATAGAGTTCAAGACCGATTGGAGACCTAAGAAGACCATTCCTACGGATTCGCTCAAGGAAGAGAGTACTTTCTTGTAGAATTTGTAGTGATGAATGATGCTAATCAGATTGTAATGTGTGTTATGTTTATTTCTAATTTACTTTAGGCATTGGTTAAGAATTATGTAATTGTCTTTTCTTATTAATCTTGTAATTCTGATTGATCTTTGAGATTCTTGATTACTTGTTGATCTTAATTCTATTGTGTGCCTGCTAGGCCAGTCGGTATGGATAGCTTCTCTTAGTTTCAGGGATGATTTAAGAGTTGTGTGGCTTGTAATCACGTTAGACCTTTGTAGTTGGTGGACACCAACAGTTGAGCTAGGGATAGCCAATTGCCTAATGCTTGATCGGTAGAACTTCATTGGAGTTGAAACATATTCCAAAAGATTCAAAATTCTGGAAGGATCCTGCTTATAAGACTGCGAGAGATTATCTGGTCAATAAAATTGCTAGATCATCTTTTTAACAATTACAGAAGTCTTAATCAATGTCTGTTTCCAATCTGTTTCCTTTATTCGTTTATATTTCTGCTTTATCATTTCTTTTGTTTCAGCATTCTAAAACCCAATCAATTTATCAACCTTGAAATCACTAAAGAACTAAAACAAAATAGGTAGAGTGAGACTATTCAAGACCTCGTGGATACGATAAAATACTTATTACTTGCTGCAAATTGTGTATACTTGCACAGTATTTTGGAGTTAATTTATCTTATATTTTTAACCACTCCAGAAGGCAACAGAAGACAATACAACATGTATAGCCCAAATCAAAGGAGGATACATTAAATGAGATAGAATGAAACATATCTCACCAAAGCTCTTCTACACTCATGATCTTGAAGAAAATGACGATATCACTGTTCAACAAATTTCTTCAAAAGACAACTTGGCAGACTTATTTAGGAAGACATTACCTACTGCTACCTTTGAGAAGTTGGTGCACAACATTGGAATGCGACGACTCAGAGATCTCAAATGATGTTTCCATGAGGGGGAGTAAATATACTGCACTCTTTTTCCCTTCGCTATGTTTTTTCCCATTATTGGGTTTCCTAGCAAGGTTTTTAATGAGGCAATTGTTAATGTATATAAATATAATGTACTCTTTTTCCTTCACTAAACTTGGCAAGTTGGCAAGGGGGATCAAGTTAAGATTTATGGATCTAACTGGTTGCCATGGGATGTGTCTATAAGGGTAGTATCTCCTCCCTCTTTGGGACCGGATGCTCGTGTAGCTGATTTACGCACTGATTCAAGGCAATGGAATGTGGGGCTGATTCAACAACACTTTAGCCCCCATAAGGTAAAGCTTATTTTATATATCCCTATTAGACGGTTGAATGTGGAGGACTCTTTTATTTGGCATTTTGAGAAATCTGGTATATATTCTGTTAAAAGTGGCTATCGTGTAGGCCGGATGCATATATTGGCGCAAAGCTCGTCTTCATCCTCCTCGGTTTCCTTACATGGTTGGTGGAGAGGATGTTGGAAAATGGCAATCCCAAGTAAGATTAAAATCTTCTTTTGGCGTTTATGCTTGAATAGGCTCCCAACTATAGATAATTTAATTAAGCGAGGGGTTGATGTGTTGAATATTTGCTCCCTGTGTGGCTGCCAAGGGGAGTCTGCACTGCACGTTTTTTGGCTTTGTAAGTTTACTAAGGATGTGTTGTGTGATGCTGGTTTCGGCCCCCTTATGCTCCAATGTCGGTCAGATTGTTTATTCCTATTGTTGAGAGATGCGAAGGATTACTTGGAATGGGGCCGTTTTGAATATTTAGTCGTGTTGCTTTGGGCTATTTGGGGCTGTAGGAACCGTGTGAAAATGAATGGGGATGGGTTGTCTTGGGAGTTACCCACCTGGGCTGCTGGTGTGTTGGATTCCTTCCGGCGTGCGAATGTGTTACGGTCGGTTGGGGGAGAAATAAGGCCTTGCCGTGAGGAAGCGAAGTGGGTTGCGCCGCCGGTGGGTTGGTACAAGTTGAATGTTGATGCTTCTTTTGATGGTGAGAGGATGCTTGCTGGAGCGGGCTTGGTTGTGCGGAACCATGGGGGAGATGTAATGGCGGCTACGATAAGATACCATGAGTCTGTCAGAAATTCTGATATGGCGGAAGCTTGGGCGGTGGTTGATGGCCTAAGTTTTGCCGCTGAGATGGGGCTTTTCCCACTGATGGTTGAGACCGATTCCATGAGGGCCTTCGAGGCGTTGCAGAGAGAGAAAGATGATTTGTCGGATTTTTTTATGTTGATTTCAGATGCAATGGAGTCCTGGCCATTGGCGTGGCCACTGAAGGTTGGATTTGTCTACCGTGAAGGCAACTGATTGGCTCATCATTTGGCCAAACTAGCAATGAGTGAACTTAGAGACTTTGTGTGGTTGGAAGAGATTCCTGTTTGTGCTGAGAATATTTTGATTGTAGACTCTATCTTGGTTTAGTTCTGATTGGAATGCCATGTTTCTTTCCAAAAAAAAAAAAAAGTATTTCCCATTGGGTTTTTCCTAGTAAGGTTTTAATGAGACATATATTTCATATACAATGAATATCTAAGGGGGAGTGTTATAAATACACTGTAAATGTATTAATAGATATCCTATTTTAGGTATTTTTAAGGTTGTAACCACCCCTATTGTATTAGTATAAATAGGGAGGTGTATGAAGGGTTAAACAACAACAACAATTGAATGAGAATCATTTGCTCTCTTTTCTCTCTATCTTTTCTCTCTCAATTTCTCTCTTAGTGTTCTTGTTGTTCTTCACGTTTTATAACAACTCTGATTTTTATTGAATATTTTGCTTTCAATTTACCAACCAAACGTGCACACCCAAAGTTTTTACCTCTCGTGAAAAGTTATAGGATTATTTTCTTTCTTTTTCTTTCTTTTCTTTTTTTTTTCCACTTTGAAGCACAATAAATTCTTGTTTATTTGTTCACTACTAATTTAAAAATGGAAGAGAAAAATGAACACATATAAAAAAAAATTTAATGGTAACAGTCGTAAAGTATTATTTGGTGGTTTTAGTCTAAAATGGAACAATGCTTTATTAAAAAGGAAAAAGAAAGTCGTGGACCATTTATATATATTAAAAAATAGGAAAAAATATACTTTTGGTCCTTGAGGTTTGGATTAGGTTTCATTTTGGTCACTAAGTTTTCAAACTCAACAATTTAGTCCCTGAAGTTTGGATTTCGTTTCATTATAGTCCCTCCATCCATTTTTCTATTAGATATTAACAAGAATGTTGACGTGACACCTATTTTTTATTTAAAAAAAATATTTTTAAAATTTTAAAATAAAACAATATTAAACTATTAAAATTTTATATTTTTTAATTCTCTCTTTCTTTTTCTTCTTCACCAACACCAACTGTGTCAAACCGTCGTCGTTGCCGTCATTGAACCCTTTTTCTCTCTCTTGTTTCTCCTATTTTCTTCTTCTTCCCTCTCCTCCCCTTTTTCTTATCTTCTTCTTCCCTTTTCCTCTCTTACCTTTCTTCTTTCACTATTTTTTTTAAGAAAAAAGAAGGAAGGGGAAACCCCCTTCGAATCCGGCTAGAATGAAGGGGATTTGGCTCATTCCAGATCTGGAATGAAGAGGGTACAAAGGAGAAACCCCCGTTGTTCCAATCTGACTAGCACCGTCGCCACCAACGAGCAAATCAAATCGGTGGCGAACATGACAACAAATATCACTAGGGGTGTTAAAAAATAGACCAAAAATCGACTCGACCCACCCAATCGACATCAGTTGGTTGGTTTTTTGGGACTTTCGATCGGAGTCGGTCGGTCGGTCCATCCAAAAATAGAAAAAAAAAACTGACTGATTGACCGGTATTAATATATTAATTAAAAAGATCATGTGTACGTTATACAACCTTACACACCAACATGTGGTATCTTTTCAAGTCATTTTTTTTTAAAATAATGTGCCATTTCAAGTTGATTTTTCAAAAAGTTAATCATTACTTTTCTTTTAAATTTTTATTATTCCCCCTCTTTCCTTCTTCTCTCGGTTCTCTCTTTTCTTTCTCTTCCTTTCTTCTTCATCCAGTTTTTTAAGCTTTTCTCCTTTTTCTCTCTCTCCCTCTCTTCTCCCTCCGTCTTCTTCACCAAAATTGTTTCAAACTATCTCCTTTTTCTTCTTCCCTATTTTCTTTATCTTTTTCTCCTCCTCATTGTTCGAAGTCGGCATCGGCACCGACCGAGCTCTATTCTCTCTCTTTTTTCATTCCTCATCAATCTCTCTTATCTCTCCCTTCTCTCTATATCTCTTCGTCTTTCTCTTTTTTTTTTCCTATATTCTCTTCCCTTCTTTTCTCATTCTCACTGTTATTCAAAAACCAAGCTCACTAAACTTTTGAGAACAAAACTGACAAAATCGACCAACCGACAGTGTAGTTAGTCAATCGATTTCAGAGAGCATCCCAAAACTACAAATCACCAACCGACCAAAATTGATAGGTCAGTTTTTGGCGTCGATTTTCATCCAAAACCGACTCCGACAACCGATAAATAACCCTAAATATCATGTGCACGAGAGCTTCCTCTATTGTCGAGTTTTTTTTTTAAGAAAAAAAGAAGAAAGAAGTGGGAACCCCTTTCGAATCTGGCTGGAATGAAGGGGCCCCTTCGTTTCGACCGGATTTGGAGGGGTTTTCCCTTTTCCTTCTTTTTTTTTTAAAAAAAATGAAAGAACAAATGGAAGGGAGAAAGAGGGACGAAGAAGAAAAGATGAGAAAAATGAGAGAAAAAAGGGGTCCGACGATAGCAACGGTGACGGTTCGACGACAGCTGGCGGTGAAGAAGAAGAAGAAGGGAGGGAGAGAGAAAGAATAAAAATACGATTTTTTTAATTAATTTAATATTATTTTATTTTAACATTTATAAAAAATAGTTGTCACGTCAGCATTATGTTAATATCTAACGGAAAAATTGATGGAGGGACTAAAATGAAACGAAATCCAAACCTCAGGGGCTAAATTGTCAAGTTTGAAAACTCAAGAACCAAAATGAAACCTAACTCGAACCTCAGGGACCAAAAATGTATTTTTCCCTAAAAATATCATATCTCCTTAGTGATGACGAAATACTTTACTTTTGTACTATTATATTGCTCCAATAGTAGTAATAATTTATTGGGGGAAATATGATGTAGATAAAAGTTGTCACACACTAAACGATTTTTATAATGCAACTAGCTACAAATAATTATAGATAACAAAATTAGAAAAACTATAAATAAAACCGAATAAGGAAAAATAGAACTTCCCATCGGCGTATAGATGATCATATTGATTGTAGCAACAATAGGAAACAAACAAAACTTGAAAAAGGAAAGGACATGATTGATAAACGAAGCACTCTTCTGAATGCTGACTTGAAAATAATTATTTACTCTACATGGATTGATAGCAATTACGATGATTGTCTCGACAAGATGCAATGACGAACTCGGGTAGAACAACAACCTTAGGTAGTTGATGAGTTGGAAGAACTTGGTTGAGTTCATCTTGATGGTGTGGTGTGGTTAAAAAGCTAACTGCGGGATTTAAGCTTCGAGGTGAAAGTGTGCAATAAGGTCTTGACCACCCAAACGTGTAGTCGAAGTACATGGCACAAACAAACAAGTCCGACCACCCCGAGCCAAATAAAAGATCCTAAGAAATATCCTTTGTATGTAGTGATATCATCGGCAACATAGAGGCTAACCATGAAAACTCCTTGCAGATACCCGATTGCTAAGGACACCACCGCCACGCACATGGCCAGCAACAACACCCAACTACAGACTCTATTTTTGAGTGGAAACCGGCTGATGATCAACAGAATCACGCTCACTGATGCCAAGAACGACACCATGTTTGATGTTAAGTAAATCAAGTAGTCTATGCGTTGTTGGTATGCCATTATTGCAGTTCCAGCTAAGAAAAGTGTATTGTTGCCCACATTGGTATATAAGCCCGATTGATAATGTAATTGGCTGACATAGTTGATGGAATTGTACTGAGTGTCTTGTTGCCAAACGCCACCAGGTGGGTTGACTCCAGCTTGAAAAGTCACGGTTGCAATCACCGTAGCCACCAACATCATTGTCCCTTGCACTTCTTGAATCCAATCTCCTTTGTACTTCATATTGTTCCTCCATTCCTTAATGAAGCGCCTTTTCGTCCTTTTGGCAGAAGATGACGATGATGCGAATTCTCGATTTTGTCTTTTAGGATTTTTTGTCTTTGCCTTTCGAGATTCTGGACTTTCTTTTTGTTGAGGATCCCACATTGAAAAGAAAAGTGGAGACCTCACAATTTATATGTTAGAAGGGTCACCCCACTCATTGCCAATTGGTTTTGAGATGGAAGCCTATGTAATCTAATATGGTATCAGAGCCCATTAAACCCAAACGGGTATTCGGTCCAATAAAAAGAAATTGGGATCCGACCCAAGAATGGTGAACCCAAAGAGGCACCATCTTGAGGGGGCATGTTGAGGATCCCACATTGAAAAGAAAAGTGGAGACCTCACAATTTATATGTTAGAAGGGTCACCCCACTCATTGCCAATTGGTTTTGAGATGGAAGCCCATGTTATCTAATACTTTTGTGGCATTTATGACAGTGAACTTTGATATGCTTGTTCCAGTTTTTACTTCTGGAATCGAGAGTAAATACCCCACCATCTGCAAAAACAAGAAGGAAAAAAGTTTTGATTTATAGCGTTATGATAATAATCTCTTTGGTTATGATTGGATCTTCTTTTAGGGGTTATATAAAACATATATTACCTCAATTTGTCTTAGCATCAAAGACAAATCCAAAATAGTATTTCCTGCATCATCCATAATGTTCAGAAAGTCTTTGTCATGATTTGCTACTGTTTCGATTAGCAACTTTAATGCCTCCAAATGATTTCCTTCTACACATAAATGTAAAATAGTTTGACCATTGTTGAGCTTCATCCAAACAGATTGTGGTCTTGCGTTGAGCAACTCTTCCATGATCTTGACTTGCCCACTACTCACTGCATAGTGGAGAAGAATCAACCCATTATGATCGCGAACTAAGCAAGAGGTTGTGTTCTTCTCCAACAAAGCTCGAATGATCTCCAAACTTCCATTTGCAGTAGCTAGGTGGAGAGGTGTTCGTTGAAAGCCGTCAACCTCAGCGACAAGTTCTTGCTTGTGAATCAGAAGCAACCTAGTGAACTCAAGGTGACCATGGAAAACTGACACGTGTAATGGGCTCTCGATGTTGGAAGTGGAGATTGGAACTTTTTGAATGAGATCTGGATCCTCTTGAAGGAGTGTCTTCAAGAATTGAATAGATCCCGTCTTTGATGCTTCGTAAAGTTTTCGTATATTTTCTTCCGTGGACGACATTGCTATTCTAATTTCATCGTTTCGTGCAACTGGTAAGATGTTGGTGATTCTCCTCCATTCTCTCTATCTTAAGTCACACTCTCTTACTTGCTTGCATATATTAATGGAAAGAGTAATAGATTTGATAAATAGGAAAGTGTTTGTGATATTGTTGTAAAGCAAAGTGCATGATTGAGGTTCCACTTTTGCAAGTCTACGTCGACCCCTTCATAAAGCCATTTTCTTTCCAAGTTAGAATTAATACATTGAAAAGTCTTGTTTTTTCATCAGCCAACCATCTGCGACCAACTATTATAATTGTAAGAAAATTTCTCTTTTGGATGCGTGAACTTTAATTAGTAAAGATTTTAGAGGACCTCAAATGCAAGTTAATTAAATATTTTTTTGGCTGAAACTTGAGGATGTTTTTTCTTTTTTGTTTTTGTTTTCAAAACAGTTATATGAGTTGCTAGCAAATAATTAAGCTTACATAAGAAAATTGAAATCATATTATTCCTGTCCAGTTTAATAACCATTTGAGTTTTTTTTTTTTTTTTTTTTTTTTTTTTTTTTTTTTTTTTTTTTTACTAAAAATAAAAAAAAATTCAATAAGAGAATTTGTAGTGGGTGGAAAATAAGAATTATATAATTGCAAATATAGCACAATGTAAAAAAAAATTGCACATATAGCAAAATCTATCCGAGTATATTACTGATAGACTCTGGTTAATTAGTATTTATATGATAGACTTCGATTATCAAAGTTTATCAGCGATAGACTCTGATTAATCAGAATCTGATGTCTACTGATAGACTTCGATTATTCAAAGTCTATCAGTGTCTATCGCTGATAGACTTCGGTTAATTGAAGTCTATCAGTGACTATCATTAATAGACTTTGATTAATCAAATTCTATCAGTGATAGTCACTGATAGGTTTTAATTAATCGAAGTCTATCAGCGATAGACACTTATAGACTTTGAATAATCAGAGTCTATTAGTGATAGACACGGATGGAATCTGACAACAAATTTTTGGTCTTTTACAATTAATTTTGATATGTATGCAATTAGTTTGCAACTGTGTTATATTTGCTATTAATTTGATCTAATTTTCCATCTATGCAACTGTCCCTTTCAAAAACTTGTTTTTGTCTTTGGAATTTGACTAGGAATGCAAATGGGTACTTAACAAAGATGAATCCCATGGTTAAAAAATTAGGGGAAAAATAAGCCTGATTTACAAAAACAATAAAAAAAAAAAATTAAAATGATTACCAAACAGGATCTTCGTAATTTATGATTTTGAAACTAATGAAAATTTTAGTTTTATTGTTTTAGTCCCTGTGTATATATATATATATATATATATATATATATATAAAAGGCGTTGAGAGACTCTCACTCCCGATGTGGTTACTAACCGCGTCGGGAGAGACTCTTGTGTCAGAAGATATACGCCCCTATTTGAAAGCTCTCGACGTCGTTTCTAAATGTGTTAAGAGAGACACTCTATCCCTACGCCGTCAATAACCGCGTCGAGAGCAGATCTCCACAATGGTATGTGTAAGGGACTACCAGACACACACATATCTCCACAATGGTATGATATTGTCCACTTTGGGCATAAGCCCTCATGGCTTTGCTTTTGGTTCACTCCAAAAGGCCTCATACCAATGGAGATACTAGTCCTCCCTTATATACCCATGATCATCCCCTTATCTAGCCGATGTGGGACTTTGGGCGCACTCCCAACAATCCTCCCCTCGAACAAAGTACCACCGAACCTCCCCTCAACTAG
Organism: Luffa aegyptiaca; assembly: GCA_017139565.1. NCBI lineage: Eukaryota > Viridiplantae > Streptophyta > Magnoliopsida > Cucurbitales > Cucurbitaceae > Luffa > Luffa aegyptiaca. The sequence continues at coordinate 32,487,313 of CM029401.1, forward strand.
TCATCTATCCGTCCAACTCTCTAGGCTTCACCGCTTTACCAAGAGTTCTTGCTCTTATCCAGGACGACTCCTCTTCTCCAGAGAGTATACCCGCCTGCCCAGAGCTCAACCACGGATCTCCACCATGACTATCAAGGCTCACAACTTCTTTGTTCGGCACCCGAGGATTCTACCCGACACGGCTACTCCCGGGGCATGGCTCTGATACCACTTGTAATTGGTCTGAACTGCCTCGAACCACTTCGAATCGCTCAGAACCAGCCCGAACCGTGTCAGAATTGCCCAAACCGAACCCAAAATGCTCGAACCGGTCCAGAATCAGCGTGAACCGGACCAAACCAGGCTGAAATTGGCCGAACCGGATGAACCAAGCCACGAACCGGACCACAACCAACCGCACGCGAATTTAAAAAAAAAACTACGCACGTTCACACTCGATCTCACGACCTCGAGGATGATAGCCACGCGCACGCACTAGTTGCTCCAGATCCCACATTCGAAACATGATGAATGCAAAATATTAATATTTCATAACTGCTCATCAAACCGTTTCACACCGCACGTCTCGCTCACGTTCCGCGAATTCGGAAACTACCATCAGCATCGAGACGCTGTAGGCAAAGCGTCCCGACGCTGGCCCGATTTTTTCCAGCCATTGTTCTTCAGCGTCGCGACTCCGTTGAGCAGGGTCGCGACGCTACGCTTCTGGACAACCTCTGTTCTTCGTTTCCAGCAGCCGTTTTTCACCGATTTCAACCCCGATTCGAGCACCGATCAACAAATTGACCTAAATCTCTTGACACGGACTTACAAGACTCGATTTACATTAATTTTGCCCCAAAAACATGGGCCCTTACATGATCAAATCATAAAAAAATGTAAATCTAATGCCAAAAAAATACCAAAACAGTCTTTAAAGCAAACCACATTCATAATGCAAATCGATCCCACCAAAAACCACAACGCAAATTCTAAAATTGAAATTAAAATCACAACCTGGCTCTGATACCATTTGAAGGAATTGAATCCTTAAAGCGGAAGCGAATTGAATCGAGCGTGATTTAATTTCAATTATTTCGAATACCGGTACGTTGGACAAAACAGAAAACTATTTTCTAACGCTAAGCATGCTGTAATTCAAGGTATCTAAAACGATTTTAGATCAATGAAAACTTACGTGATGGAGATCGGGATTCACTGCACTATTCTCCTCAACGAACACTTCGTCACGATCTTTTGAACACAACCATCAAAGAGCACCCGCTATCCTCTGAATTCATGAGGCTTGGATTGTGGGATCCAATCTTGAGTTGGGAATTTTCAGCAAGGAAGATTGTTGGAATATTGAGAGAGGAAGAGAGAAAAACTCAGAGAATTCCTCTCTGTTTTTCGTGAGAATGAGAGAATGAGCGAGACCGTTGGGGAACTCTCTCTCCCCTGTACGATAAGTGGGGAGGGAGTTATTACCCTACTGGATCTCGATCGTTGGATCTAATCCAAACGATCTTGGCCGTCTATTAATTAAATAATAATAATCATTTAATTAATTAATTAATTATAATTAATTTAATTAAAACAATATTAATTAAATCAATTATAACATAAGGTATTTTAATTCAATCTGAATCATATTAAATTGAATTAATTTGGCCATTCAATTAATCTCATTAATTAAATCCACATTAATTAAATATCCAATATTTAATTAATATTACAATTGAATCATATTCAATTTTAATCTCTCTCATTTAACCTATAGTTTTAATGTGCATCATAATGTACATTAATATTAACTATAGAATTAATTTAATTAAATCACATTTAATTAAATTAAATTAATTAATTCTCCAATTAATTAATTCATTAATTAAATATCATATATTTAATTAATTTACTATTTGAATCATTATTCAAATAATTCTCTCATATACTATAGTTTTAATATGAATCTCATTCACATTAAATTTAACCTATAGTTTCAATATGAATCTAATTCATATTTAATATTTGAACTCTTTCAAATATTTAATTCTCTCATTAATTAATTTTGAATCACATCCAAAATTAATTTTATAATATAAAGTTTAATTTTTTAATTAAACTTATATTATAATGTATCTTTATACATTATTTTAATTGTATCAAATACAATTTACTTCCCTTAACGAAATTGAACACACTTCAAATTCTATTCAAGACTATTTAACCTCAGAACCCTTTACGAGCTAGCAGGTGGACCTAATGGACCTAATGATCAGAAGCTCCAACGATACGAGACTAATTGGCTAAACTCATTAACCAAATTAGTCAACATTCGTTAACTGTGGGTCACTCCACTAAAGACCCATAGTTGCACTCTTCTCACTGTAGAATATTTCTGTGTCCACGGATATCGACCAATAACAGTAAGTCAATCCTTCACGAGTGTTCGTAACGCCAGCTGGGTCAAATTACCGTTTTACCCCTGGGTTACCTCTGGATCCTTAAGTACCACTGATTCCTCTAATGAACAATCTGTTTATGATCCAATCAATAAACAGCAGTTCCTCTCGGGCCAAGAGAGGATGGGCGCTCTTGTTCAAGACCTGGAATCAGCCCTTAAGGGAACACACATCTGCTTACCCCAATAGGGGAAGGAGTGAATTCCATCTTGTAATGTTATGTTCCCAGCCCCCACTCGGTCTTGCCCCTGAAATGGTAGGCTTATTGAGTCGGCGAACTGGCCACTCTCACCCATACAAATCTAAGGACAATCCCTCCTGAAAGGGGTTCATAACATACTCAGGATTTAGATTGAGTTACCTAGGTCATCCTATTGAAATAGAAACCTAAACTAGTCAACGGTGTTACATCTAGTGGTTACTATTTCGCGGTCTGGTCTTATGCAAACTCATTGCACAGGATACCCCCACTCGCATGTCTCCTACATGGATGTTTTGGATCATTATATCTGTATCGAATACAAAGTGGGCCGTATCACATAGTGTTACCAGGATAAGGTACCCAGCCTTATCCCTATACTATAGACCATTTAGGTTGTTACTTGAACATTGATCCCCGTATGTCCCCACATACTAGTTCAAGTTTCATCTAAACAACCTAGGATCTTAGTTTATTGGATTTGGGTCAAATTGTGCAATTTCAATAACTCTTTATTGTAAAATCTCAATAACAACGTATTGATACAAGTGAACAATTTGTCATCATTCACAATCTACGAGTTTTAGGGCATAAAACCCAACAGTATGATATTGTCCACTTTGGGCATAAGCCCTCATGGCTTTGCTTTTTGATCCACCCAAAAAGGCCTCATACCAATGGAGACACTTGTCCTCCCATATATACCCATGATCTTCCCCTCATCTAGCCGATGTGGGACTTTGGGCGCACTCCCAACAATCCTCCCCTCGAACAAAGTACCACCAAGCCTCCCCTCAAATAGTCATATATCCGTCCAACTCTCTAGGCTTCACCGCTTTACCGAGAGTTCTTGCTCTTATCTAGGACGACTCCTCTTCTTCTCCGGAGTATACCCGCCTACCCAGAGCTCAACCACGGATCTCCACCATGACTATTAAAGGCTCACAACTTCTTTGTTCGGCACCTGAGGATTCTACCCGACATGGCTACTCTTGAGGCATGGCTCTGATACCACTTGTAAGGGACTACCGGACACACATAAATCTCCACAATGGTATGATATTGTCCACTTTGGGCATAAGCCCTCATGGCTTTGCTTTTGGATCACCCCAAAAGGCCTCATACCAATGGAGATACTAGTCCTCCCTTATATACCCATGATCATCCCCTTATCTAGCCGATGTGGGACTTTGGACGCACTCCCAACAATCCTCCCCTCGAACAAAGTACCACCGAGCCTCCCCTCAACTAGTCATCTATCCGTCCAACTCTCTAGGCTTCACCGCCTTACCGAGAGTTCTTGCTCTTATCCAGGACGACTCCTCTTCTCCGGAGTATACCCGCCTGCCCAGAGCTCAACCACGGATCTCCCCATGACTACTTCAAGGCTCACAACTTCTTTGTTCGACACCCGAGGATTCCACCCGACATGACTACTCCCGGGGCATGGCTCTGATACCACTTGTTAAATCAATTTACGAGAAAACATAACAACACAAAGCTCAAAACAACAGACCCAACCAATTTATGATCAATCGGCAAGCATAGAACAGTAACCTCAAAACAGAGCAAGTAAAGAGAAGAAGGGACACAGAAAACTTATAGTGGTTCGATCCCAAAAAGTTGATCTACATCCACTTGAGGCTATCCACTAGTATCAGCTGAATTTACAGAGGTCAAATACAATCTTCTCACGATCAAGCACTCTCGGCTTCTCAGCAACCTATCTATCACAGATACATGAATTGCTCAAATACCCAGAAGATTTCCCTACCTCAGAATCACTCTCTTTTTCAGCCCTCTCAATTTCAAAGATTTTATAATTCAATCTCAAGAAAAAGAGTAGTACAAAATGCACACAATAAAGGACGACTCCTTACCGAGAGTTGGCTCTTATCCAGGACGACTCCTCTTCTCCGGAGTATACCTGCCTGCCCAGAGCCCAACCACAGATTCTACCTGACACGGCTACGCCCGGGGCATGGCTCTGATACCACTTGTAAGGTACAAGGACACGACATAGATCTCCACAATGGTATGATATTGTCCACTTTGGGCATAAGCCCTCATGGCTTTGCTTTTGGATCCACCCCAAAAGGCCTCATACCAATGGAGACACTTGTCCTCCCTTATATACCCATGATCTTCCCCTCATCTAGCCGATGTGGGACTTTGGGCGCACTCCCAACACCTAATTTCCATCGTCAGACGCCTTCTTCCTCCCATTCGAACGACCCCCCTTGCGCATGCGTTTTTTCTCCGTTGTTCGAAACCCCGTTGTCTGCCTTCTTCTTTTCGCCATTGACCGTCCATTCGCCTCCGCTGCGGGACTTGTTGTACACCGTCACTGTATCGACCGACGATCGAGGTAGGTGTAATATTTCGTTTTTGAAAGGGTCGTTTGTCGAATTTTGAAAGGGTTGTTTTCTTTTTGTTGAATTTGCTTTCCCTTGCTCTGTTTGTATTTCATTTTGAGGTTCGCAACGTTTTGATATTTTGGTTCTGATCCAAGGAATTGTGTTTGAGAGTGAAGTAAAAAAATTGCTAAACTGGAACAGGCATTTCGTCGGAACACTTGGTGTTCATCAACAAAATCATCTACAACCCTCTCATCACCTGCAAATTCTGATTCCTCCTCCATCACTTTCTTCTCTTTGAAGTCACAATCTCCTTCTCCAATGGCCCTCTTCTTTGGAAAAAGAATAATGCTCATTTAAGCATAGAGACTTTTAGGATGCATGATATACTTCAATTTTCATTTAAGCATTAGTTGAGTTGATGTGAAAAATTGAATGGAAGTTGGAATAATGTTGTCCTTCTTCTTTGGCGAACGACAGGAGATTAATTAGGTAAAAATGAATTATAATTTGTTTTAAAATGATGGTAACACGTGGTGGGGAGGGGAATGAAACGTCATAACCAAATACTAGGTGAAGAGGAGAAAATTATTAGGTGTTCCTAATATAACAAGACTCCCTCTTTAAAACCGTCGGATGTAAATTTTTAAATTTATCTGTCTCTAATAATCGTTCGAACCAAAATTGAGGTACTTTTACCATTTCTCTCTATTACATTTGAGGTACTTTTACCATTTCTCTCTATTACATCCAACGATGTAAAACTACCGGTCTTATTTCACCGAGAGCACCTAAAAATTTCTCCTTTTAATTTTTTTGGTTTAATTTGGAGAAATTTGAAGATGGGAAAATCTTCTTTTAAGGAGAGGACAATTTCAGGTTGAGGTTCACATTTCTTAGCTTTCATTGTCTATCCCAAAACCAAATGCAAATGGCATGTGGGTTGTGTCTTTCAATGGAAGGTGAGGCTTTCATACACTATTTTTTTTTCGTCTTTTACTTTTTATGAATTACTTTTGTGTTTCTTTGATGGGGAGTGTTTTGTATCTACTCTCCATCTTTCTTATATACACACTTTTGAAAACTAAAACCAAACCACATATTCATTTTAAACATAAAATCATTGCACAAAAGAAAACTCATCATCTTTATCCATAAACAAAAGCTAACTAAAGCAACTAGATTTGTACATTGAATTTATACCATAAAGAGTTGATTGGATTGATTTTGATTTATATATGGATTCATTCAAATTTTTTGGTTCAATTAACTCACTTTAACGTTGGATCAATAAAATATTTAGAGAGAGAGAAAAAAAAAAGAAAAATTTTCTAATTGGAGAAAGGGTACACTCTTGATATTGGGTTAATGTCCAATCAAATATATGCCCACCCATTTGTTAGTGGGCAGAATGTGAATTTGGTATGAAGGGAGGAGAGGGTCCATTCAACACCATTTTTCTTTTTCACTCTCAAGTATAAAAAAGTATTATACTTTTCCACTCTCTGAAGTCACCATTTTTCGTCCAACACTTTCTTTTTCACTTGCCTCAATGTTAGTACTTATTTAAAAGAAAAGTTGACTTAATTTATTCCTATATCTCATTTAATGGGTGCATCTGGTTTAGGTTTGAAGCCGAAGAAATTGCATAGTTCTGCGATCAATAGTTAGTTATTCAGTAGAAGGTGCTCCTCTAGTAAGAGACCTTGTTGTGCAAATTGTTCACCACAAATGTACGGATCAAATTTTAATATAGTGATAAAAATCAAGTATCGTCCTTTGGATTGGTTTTCTAGCTCACTCAATTACCATAAGTATATTTGTCCAATTTTATTTAGAGAAAAGATTCGAATAAAATGTGAAATAATAAAAAATTACTCAAAGCAAATAAAAATCTGTGAAAATTCAATGAAGAAAAACTTTAGGGAATTGATTTTACCAATTAGATGTAAGGATTGATTTATTGATTAATTGTGATTGAACGTGCAACCATTTCATAAACCAATAATTATTAATTACCAACTGTCTCTCCCGAGCACAGTTAAACTTTTACGCTAAATTAAGAAATTGATATTCCTATCTAATTTTTATAACAAGATAATTTTTATAACAAGCATAAGCATTAAAGTTAAATTCTTTTAACAGTTTCTCAAGCAATCCTAAATCTCCCAATCTTAGAACCACCTAAGTTATGCAATTGATATATAAATCTAGTCTAAATTACCCTCTCCCAAGCATTTAATTCAGACAATCCAACAAATAGTATGTGATCAAGAGACTAAAGGCATTAAGCATTCAATTGCAAAAATAATATAAATCACAAACAATCACAATAACCTATAAATCAGTCCATACGAACTAACGGTAGTCATGGTCTCAATAATACAAGCAAAGCATAAACACAATCTCATCATGACAGTACAAAGATAAAGGGTAGAAGAGTAAAACTGGATAGTCATGATAACCGCACGTCCCCATCACGATCTCCACGATCTAAGCTCCAAAAATCCGCTCCCGGCACGTCCCTCAACTCCTTCAGTCAAGTTCTCTCAAGAATGGCCGTAATTTTCTCTCCAAAAAGTTCCCCTAAAAATCCAAATCGTAATCAATTTAAAGTTTAAAATTCTCAGTCGCTGCGCAGCGTCTCGACGTTGCCTTGCATACGCCCTAGAAAATAAGGAAAATTGGTGTAGCGTGGAGACGCTGAGGAAGTAACGTCTCGATGCTACCTCAAATGTGCGTTGATCGGTTGTCAGTATGCCAATAAATTAATACAGAATTTATCGCAGTTATGTATTAATCCAAGTATAAATTAACACAATCAAGTAGTACCTAGTGAGTTCTAGGGTCGAATCCACAGGGAAAGGCGATTTGAAAATCTTTAATAGCCTTGCTGATTTGAACTCAAAGACGCGTGATATTATGAAAGTTTAAAGAAGAGAATTGATGAGAATGAAAAATAAATATGCAGGAAAGTGAAACATGCGCTGAGAGTTAAAAGAAATTCTTAATGAGAATACTATCAAGGCTGTTGCGGTAGCAACCTCATGCGTGTATAAGTAACTTTGTAGCGCATACTATGACTAATTGATCCATTAATCCCTAAGTGAGAAAAAATCATAAGATTCCCTTCCGATACTACTTATGCGTTTGACGTAGAACTAACAACTGTTTTGTTTGGTTAGTTCATGCGTAGGTTTAGTTCTCTAACAACTTACAAGAGACTGCGTTAGTCTTAACACAGTCAAAGCTCATTCATGCACTATCTTATAGCGGTAGTATTTATCTAATGCTACTAAGACTACATGCAATGCGCTAGCTTGTTCTACTTAGATATTTCCACATGCATTACCTGTTAGGGATTTATCATACTGCTACCGCATCCGGCTGGCCAGGCGAGAGTTAGTAATGAAAATAGTATCGCATCTAAGTAGAAGGCATTAATGTTTCATTAAATCAAAGTATGCACTTACAAAATAAACTTATCACCGCATGGGTGCTTGCGTTAAGCCTTGATGAAGAAAATTAGCTCATGCGAGCAAAGAAATACACAACGTAATACATCTTGAGCTCAATACAAGCCTTTCCTTCGCAGTGACCTTCTATGATTTCTCTTTCTCCTTGCTTCCTTGATCCTCTCCTCCTCTTTTCTCCTAGAGCAGGTGGATGCTTTTTATAGGCAAGGGAAACTGACTTCACCAAGGAACTAGCAAACGTGCCCCAGTTATCTTCTGCCAACTTGTGTGTCAGTTATGTGTCAGCATGGTCTTTTCACCCATCTTTCCTTTTGATAGCGTTTTGGGATGTGTGCCTGCGCTGAAGAAAACTTGGGCAACAAACAACTGCATTTTTAATGTGTTAGCGCCTTATATTTTTATAATTTTGTACTGCATCTATAAATATAACCTTCCGTAGAAAATCATCACATTTTCCTTCCTTATTGTGTTGTAATAACGCATCAATATATCTTTTAGCCTTATTTTAGCCTAAGTTTAAAGGAGAAATAACTTTCTTTTTGCAAGTTATCAAACCCCCAAACTTAAATTATTGCTTGTCCCCAAGCAATGCCTATTGTCAACTTTGCAAGGGTAACTTAGCTCTCAACGCCATTGATCCTGACATCCTCTTTTTCTTTTCTTTGCGCATTACTTAATAGGATTAGACCTCTGCTATTTTTCCTCATTGCTTAAGGAAAGTTCCTTACGCTTAGATTCTACCTTGCGCTAACTCAGGCATTCTTCTTATGTCCTGGGCGCACAAAGATTGTTTTTTTTTTTAAGTAGAAGTTCAACATCAAAACGTATGCTTTCGTTTTGGCTTACCCACATTTGTGATGAAAGGTATCCAACAACGGCCATTACATTTTTTTACTGTCCTAAACGCTCATGGGATGCGGATACGTCTTCGCGCAGTGGCAAACTATGGGTGTCATGAATGCCCTTGGCTACAAACGCATCTCATACAAGAGGAACGCATAAGTATTTTATTCGTGCGCTAACTATCGCACTCCACCAAACTTAAAATGGACAATGTCCCCATTGTCCCCCAAACTTAATTTGGAGTGCGTAGACTTAAGGAGATTAAGACTGAGATGCACAAGGGGTCTAAACGTGTAGGATTTTTTCTTAAGATTTGAGGAAATGAAAAACAGAGGTGAATCCTATAAACTAATGCGGCCAAGGAAACTAAGAATTTCAGATGTGCGGGGCAAAACGAAGGAGCTAACGCAAAGAGTTTTTAGATTAAGACATTATACTATGGCAGAAGAAAATTGCGATGCTAAAATAGCAAACTATATTAATTAATGCGGAAGACAAAAAGAAATGATTACAAAACTTGGCACATTACAAAATATATTTGGAAAGGAAAATAAAAAAGACAAGTCAAAACAAAGGATATATTTTTACTGTTGTGGTGGTGGTGGAGGCGGCGGCCTGAATTGTCTCGGCGCAGGTGGAGCCATGGGGTCGTGCGTTTGAGATGGGCCTGCGCCATCAGGTCTAGGTTGCGCAGGCGGCTGAACGAAAAGATTTGGCGTGACTGGCAGATGACCGAAAGAATCAGTCCAACGCAGCAGGAAGAGTACTAATGCATTGACGCGTTGAGATAATTCTTCTTGCTTCTTGCGCATCGCTTCCTGTTGTTGGCACAACTCTTCCTGCTGCTTGCGCAGGGGCTCCGCGACTTCGTGGACCATCTGCCTTAACTCCGAGAAGATGAGGGTCGTTTCCACATAAAGTTGCAGAACAGGCATACCATGGGATGCGCTGGTAGATGGTGTGGACTGTGGCTGAGAGCTTGGCGGGGGGCTTTCTTTTCTGCGGGGAGGGTCAGGCGACGGGGTCTCGTGGACCTCTACTTGATGCATGGCCTCAACGCTCTGGATGGAAGGTGTTGACTGGGGGACAGGCGGTGACGGCGGTGGCGGTGGTGGCGACAAGGATTCTTGATTTGGGGCGCAGACAGTGTTTTCCTGTGCCGGTGGATCTGGCTGAGTATTCATTGCTGCCAGAGGAGGATTGCGACCTGCAGTTTGTTTTTCGCCTTTTCCTCTTTGGTGCTTCAGGCGCAGGGGCATTTCCTGTTGCCTGGGATGTAGGGACTTGGCGCTGAGATGCAGGGTCTTGGCGCTGAGTCTCTGCCTGTAGACGTAAGTTGTGGGTGCGCATTATGCGCGTCCACCATTGATCATCAAAGTCCTTCCGCATGGGTCGAATTTCTTCGTCTGGTGTTGGCAGCAGGCCGGATGCGCGACAGAGGCAGGTAACAAGGCCAAGGCAGAACATTGCACCTTTTGGTTTTGCAGTAGTTTGGCGCAGGGCTTCTGAGATGATTCTGCCCAAGTCAAGGGTGATCCCCTTTATTATACAGTAGACCAGGACCACCCTTGGGATGTTTAGCGTGCCATCATGCGATGTGGGCATGATGCGGTTCTTTATCCAATGCATCCAAGTTGTGGCCTCAAAACCTAACAGCTGAGCCCGAAGGGTCCTCGCAGAGTCATACCCATCCCACTAAGCACCTGGTCTGGCCACCGCAACGAGAACTGTTCTCAGGAAGTCGTCGTCCTGGCAGGTCAACAACGCATTACCCTCTGCGTCTGACATGTCTAGTAGCTCGAACACGGAGTTGATGCACGCAGGGGCAAAAGCGACTGTGTGGCCACGCACCAACACTTCATTAATCTCTTCCTGCCACTGCACTCTGTAGAAATCACGGACCAGCGCAGGGGCGCAGTTGGGAAAGTTCTCGCAGACTAATTCCCATTTACGGTGAGAGATTTAGTCCGTCATAGTCTGCGGGAGCTTGCAACTGAACCCCCGTTCTTCTGCAAAGTGGCTCTTCTCTTCTCCCACTTTTTCTTTTCCTTTTGATGCGGCCAGGGCCCCTTCCTCTTTTTGCTTGGGCCTGCCGCAGGTCTCTCTGAGGGCTCTTGGATGGTTACCCCAGTAGGTTGGACGTTGCGGCGATGGGTTAGGGGTAGGCCATCTTCTGAATCCGTTGATTCTGACCCTTGCGTTGGTGAGCCAAGGGCTGCCGCAATTGCAGCCAGACTTGCTTTGGAGACTTCTGCCGCAGCTCGATCTTGCGCTGCCTTGCAGGTGCGTTCTTTTTCTCTAACCGCTTCTTCTTCTACGGTGGCCTTGCGGGCAGCTTCCTTTTCTGCAACTTTTTCTTTTTCTTCTCTTTGGCGAATTGCTTCACCTTCTTCGCCCAACTCCCCCAGTAGGGAGTCCCATGCGGCCACTTCACGCTTAGAAAACTGCGGTAAAGTGGGGTTTGTGGAGGTTGAAGGTGGGAGGGGATTTGAAACGGCTATAGGAGTGGAGGAAAATGATGGGGAAGGGTTTGAGGTGAGGTTGGCCGAAGAGTCTGGTGGTGGAAGAAGAGATATAAACGGAAAGGGGGAAGAAAATGGGGTTAGGTTTCGTGGGGCGAGGAGGTTTTGGGCTGGTTGGAGGCTTACTCGCTGGATGTTGTAAGAGGATGTGGCCAAAGGTGCTAAGTAGAGCACTTTCGTGGCATTGTTTCCGGAGGTGGACGGCGCGACGGCGGGCTGTAGTTGGGTGGTTTCACCGGGCCGCTCTTCCTCAATCACTTCGGGTTCTTCTTCCTCCATGAATTCGCCTTGGTTTTTGTTGTCGTTTTCCTCGTCAGAGGAAATGACGATGTCCCTGTTGGGTCCTTCAACCTCCGACGATGAAGGTGGTGTGTCGTTTGCGTAGCCGGCGATTGAAAGGTTTTGTGAATCAGACATGGTGGAAGTTCGGTGAGGGAGAGGTTTTTCGCGAGAGAGAAGGAGAAAAGGTTTTGGGGTAATGCATGAAGAAGATGAAGAGATAGGAAGAAACGCAACGTTTCAAATCCTTTTATAATTGTCGCATAGTACTTTTCTGCTTTGGGGGGGGGGGGGGGTAATGATGCCCTTTCACATCCCACGCATAGTAATATGGGAGAATGTGGGCGATGCTTCGGGTAGAGTGCATCAGCAGAAAGTAGTGCGGCTCATTAAATGTGAAATGATGTGGCTGCGCCCCCAATGAGGGTAACTTACTGACGAATGAGGACATGCGCTAGGGTTTTCTTCCTAAGGCTCTAACCTACCAAAATACTATCGCAATAAAATAAAAACATGCGGAAAGAAAAATAATAACTACAAATTCTGACCTGCTGTGCTCTTGCTTTGCGTTAGGTCCTGCCGCAACTGAGAGCACTCTTTTTCTGGACCTATCTTTTCCTTGTTGCTTCATGGTGGGTCATCTAGAAGGACAATCTCAACAACCTCGTCATAGGTCCCATCAATGTATGGTTTTATTCGTTGTCCGTTGACCTTAAAAATTCTTTTTCCATCAGCAGAATATAAGTCCACAGCCCCATATGGATATATCTTGTGGATAATGTATGGGCCCGACCATCTTGATTTCAGTTTACCTGGAAAAAGACGTAAATGAGAGTTACATAGTAATAACTTCATTCCTTCCTTCATATCCTTTTTGCAGATTTTCCTGTCATGCCACTGTTTTTGCTTTTCTCTGTTGATTTTGACATTTTCATAGGCACTTCTTTTGAATTCCTCTAACTCTGAGAGCTGGCGCAATCTTGCCTGACCTGCCGCATCAGGATCAAAGTTTAGGCGTTTTAATGCCCAATGCGCTTTGTATTCCAACTCTAATGGCAAGTGGCAGGCTTTTCCAAACACCAGCGCATAAGGAGACATTCCTATGGGTGTTTTAAAAGCCGTGCGATAAGCCCAAAGCGCATCGTCCAAATGCTGCGCCCAATCCTTCCTATTTACATTGACTACTTTTTCAAGAATTCTTTTGTACTTCTCTGTTTGATACCTCTGCTTGACCATTGCTCTGGGGGTGATAAGCTGTTGCGATATGGTGCTTGACATTGTACTTTCGCAAGAGCTTGGTCATGATCTTGTTTATAAAGTTCATTCCTTCATCGCTGATGAGTCTACGTGGCACTCCAAATCTTGTGAAGATGTTTTTCTTAAGGAATTTGGCCACGGTTGCAGCATCATTTTTAATGTAGGCAACTGCTTCCACTCACTTAGCGACATAGTCGACTGCGACGAGGATGTACTGGTACCCTTGCGACGAAGGAAATGGTCAAATAAAATCAATTCCCCAAACATCAAATGGTTCTATTTCCACTATATAATTCTGTGGCATCTCGTTTCTTGCGCTAATGTTACCTGTGCGCTGGCATTTGTCGCATTTATCTGCGTGCTTCCTTGCGTCTTGAAACAACGTTGGCCACCAATAGCCACTTTGTAGCACCTTTGCCGCAGTGCGTTGTCCTCCAAAATGACCTCCATATGGGGATTCGTGACATGCTTCTAAAATCCTTGACGCATCTTGACGTCCAACGCATCTTCAAATGATTTGATCTAGTCCTCTGCGATAAAGGTAAGGATCATCCCATAAATAAAATTTGAGTTCATGGAAGAATTTCTTACGCTGCTGCGCGAAGCATTCTTCAAGCAAGAATCATGCGGCGAGATAGTTTGCTATGTCAGCAAACCATGGTTCTTCCTCTTCAATTTTTAGCAGCTTTTCATCTGGGAATTCTTCTGCGATGGGAATATCAGGCGCATCTACCTTTTCAGGGTTTTCAAGTCGCGATAGATGATCGGCCACTTGGTTTTCACTTCCCTTTTTATCCTTGATTTCCAAATCAAATTCTTGCAGCAAGAGAATCCATCTAATCAGCCTTGGTTTTGCGTCCTTTTTAGCGATTAGGTATTTGATTGCCGCATGATCAGTGTAAACAGTAACCTTGGAGCCAATCAAATAAGCACGAAATTTATCAAAAGCATAAACAACCGCCAATAATTCCTTTTCGGTTGGTGTGTAATTATTTTGTGCCTCATTTAATGTCTTGCTGGCGTAATAAATGGGGTGAAGTGACTTCTCCTTTTTCTGTGCTAGAACTACACCTACTGCCACGTCGCTTGCGTCACACATCAGGACAAATGGTTCTGTCCAGTCAGGGGTTGTGAGAATGGGCGCAGTGACTAACGCATGCTTCAGGTCATTAAATGCCTTAGTGCATTCTTCTGAAAATTCAAATCTTCTGTTTGCCTCCAACAATGCGCACAGTGGCTTGGTGATATGCGGAAAGTTTTTTATGAAGCGACGGTAGAAATCTTCTATTTGCCTCCAACAATGCGCACACTGGATTGAGTTAAAGGTGGTGATTATTTATTCAATGCTGAAAGAACTATTTTGCTGCGGCAATGCGGCGTTTTGCAGGATGCTCAGGTAAAGGAAGAAAGCAGTGTTGGATTATCTGTTTTAATTAAGTTGTGCTATGTCCATGGTTCTTAATTTCTTAGAGAGATGAGTTAGTGTTGCTCGGGACGCGCAATGGTCCAAGTTTGGGGGTGTGATAACTCTCCAAAAGGGAGTTATTTATACCTTATTCTATGATGATTTATATCTTAATTGTGTCATTTGGGTGTGATATTAGATGAATATAATGTGTTTTAACCTAATTGAATGAATTGATGCTTTGGAGTTTCTTTTGTAGAAAAATGAATGTTGACAAGATTGAGAGAGCAAAATTCATGATCCAGCAAAGCTGTGAGCAAAGCTGGCCATGTGAGCTACACGTGATTCATTAAATGAGGTGGCGTTTTAAGCATAGATTTCAGACTATTTAGCAACCACCAGTGATGGAATCTATTGCAATGGTAAATCAAGTGGCAGTTGAATCTTGTGTTTATTGTGGTGAAGAGCATAATTATGAGTTTTGCCCCAGCAATGCAGCTTCTGTGTTTTTTATAGGTAATCAAAGGAATAACCCATATTCGAATTTCTATCCAGGTTGGCGTAACCACCCTAAATTTGCATGGGGAGATGACGAGACCACCAGGAGGGTGTCGAATTCTCCCTAATTCATCAAATAAAATTTATAATCCACAGCACTACTACTAATTTTGTAGCAATAGCGGTCGGGGTCGAACACAGGGAAGGGGGGAACTAGTAAGAGTAGAATTTCATGCTTATGAAAACAGGGGGATTTTTATGATGATGAAGGACAAATAAAAGTAAAATAAAATAAAATAATTGAATTCTAAATTTTAAAAGACGGGAAATAAATATGCAAAAGAGAAATTATACGAGATCAATTGAAGGTGTTAATATAACACATGCGGAAGCAATTTTAGGATCGGAGGCACTTAACTACATCAATTTTAGAAAATGAAAGCATGTTGTCTAAATACCGTAAACAGAGAGCAGAATTTGTACCAACCTTTTTGGAGACCGATTCAACAACTCCCTTTGATTCCTTTGATCACGAACGGTGTGTGGACCACCTCTAGAGTCTTCCCTACTATTCTCCGGGGCAAGAACAACTTGTGGGAGTCTATAGAGATAGGGAATGGGAACGGAATGCTTGAAGGTTCAAGCACTTGAGAGATATATGGAGATGAGTGAGTTTGAGACCAAATTCCAGCAACATAACAGTATGGAAATGGCTCTCTTGGCTCACAATCTGATTCACACTCTACTTATAGAGTGATCCCATGTAAGGAGAAGCCTCAAGAAGCAAGACACATGTTGGAGATGCAAGCCATAGTGGATTCTAGGTGTTCAAGTAACAATACATGCAACTAGTGCATGGATGTGTTGTATTCCACTTTGTATCATCATGCAATTAGGAATTGAAATTAATATTAATTTGCAAGCAAAATCAGATTTAGAATCAAAGTTAGTGGATTTAGTTGGATTCCCACTCTTGCATGATGATACAAAGTGGAATACAACACATCCATGCACTAGTTGCATGTATTGTTACTTGAACATCTAGAATTCACTATGGCTTGCTGATAACTTGCAAAAAGCAAGTTATTTATCCTTTAAACTTAAGCTAAAACAGGGCCAAAAGATACATTGATGCGTTACTTCAACGCAATAAGGAAGGAAAATGCGATGATTCTTTGCGATAGGCTATATTTATGTATGCGGTGCGAAATTATAAAATTAGGGTGCTAACGCAACTAATTCAGTTGTTTGTTGCCCAAGTTTCTCCTAGCGCAGGTGATAACTCTCCAAAAGGGAGTTATTTAGGCCTTATTTCTATCATGATTTGTGTGTCTTTTGTTCTTAATAGGGTTGCTTTTAGAGAGATATTATATGTTTTAATCCATTTGGAAGAATGGAAGCTTTGGAGATTATTTTGTGCAAAATATGTTGCTGGGCGACTTGAGGGAGCAAACTCTGTGCTGGAGCAAAGCTGGGAGCGAAAACTGCCACGTCACAGCTCGTTAGCCAATTTACCAAACTGAATTCTGTTAAGCTAATCTCGGGATAAAGGAGCAAGGAGAGCCATCCACATGTCTAGGTCAACCTAATTCAAGCTTTCCTCAACTCTATAAAAGGAGATAGCCGCCCAAGTCAAAATCATTCCACTTTTGGGGACGAGTTCACTCTCATTTCCACTTTTGGGAGCCGAATAGAGGAGAGAGATTGGAGACCATCAAGAAAACCATCATTCGCGAGCTGATCAAGGAGATTAATATTTTCTTTTATTATCTTGTGATTATGGATGTGCTTACTCAGATTGTAACGTGCGTTTCCATGCATCTTATGAACTAAGTAGCTTGGCGTTGGTTAGGAACATGTAATTGTCGTGCTTAATTTCTAGTAAAAAATATTGTTTCTATGCATCTTGATTAATTGTTGTGTTCATTTCTATTTTATGCCCGCTTGGCCAGCCGGTATGAATACCTCTCTCTAGTTTCAGGGATGATTTAGAGAGTGTGTGGCGATTAATCACACTACGATCATTGTGTATTGGTGAACGCCAGTGACTGAGCTAGGGATAGCCAGTTGCCTAGTGCTTGATCGGTCGTACTTCATTGGGGTTGAAACACATTCCAAAAAATCCAGAGTTCCGGGAGGAATCCTCTAATAATACTGCGAGAGTTGCTTGATCAATAATATTGCTAGAGCATCTTTTAAAACAATTACTAAAGCCTGACCAGCGCCTGTTTCTAATCTGTCTGCCTATCCGTTTACTTTCTGTTCTGTCATTTCTTTTGCTTCAGCATTATTCTTATAAAAACCAATCATTTTTACCATCTTTGAAACCATTAAAGAATTATACAAAATAGATAAAGTGGAAGCTAGTTCAGGCCTTGGATTGATAATACTTATTACTTGCTGTGGACTGTGTATACTTGCACAGAGTTCTAGAGTCCTTTCATACCATATTTTTACTCATTCTAGGAGCCCGACAAGTTTTTGGCGCCGTTGCCGGGGACTTGAATAAGTTTTTATCTGATCTGTTTTGTGTATGTGTTTTAGTGGTTTGGTGCTAGAACTTTTTGATTGTTTCTTTTGTTTTTGCAGGCGTGAGTTTGGTGCATGAACGATCTGCCTGGGGTGAGGTTCGAGCTTGATCCAGAAATCGAGAGGACATTCAGGATAAGAAGGAGAGAGCAGCGTAGACAGCAAAGTCAATTGGCTGACGTGACGCGTCCCCCGCAGGGTCCAGAAGATCCAGCTGATCCCCAGCAGAATCGTGTGCTGCAGCAAAACCCGCCGCTGGAGCAAAATGAGCAGCAAAATAATCAGGCTGAGAATCCTATCTTGGTAGCGAACGATAGGACCAGAGCCATTCGAGCATATGCTTTTCCAATGTTTGATGAGTTGAATCTAGGGATTGCACGTCCTCAAATTCAAGCGGCAAATTTTGAAATGAAACCGGTAATGTTTCAGATGTTGCAAACCGTGGGTCAATTCCATGGTTTGTCATCTGAAGACCCTCATTTACATCTTAAGTCTTTTTTAGGAGTTAGTGATTCTTTTGTAATTCAAGGAGTGCCTAGAGATGCTCTTAGATTAACTTTGTTCCCGTATTCTCTTAGGGATGGAGCGAAGGCGTGGTTAAACTCTTTTGCTCCAGGATCAATTAGGACGTGGGATGAGTTAGCTGAAAATTTTTTGAGTAAATATTTCCCACCTAATAGAAATGCTAAATTAAGGAGTGAAATAGTAGGGTTTAGGCAACTTGAAGATGAGACTTTTAGTGAGGCTTGGGAGAGGTTTAAGGAGCTTTTGCGAAAGTGTCCCCACCATGGTTTACCACATTATATCCAAATGGAAACATTTTACAATGGATTAAATGCGGCAACTCAAGGTATGGTTGATGCTTCGGCTGGAGGGGCCCTTTTGGCAAAGACTTTTAACGAAGCCTATGAAATTTTAGAAAGAATATCTACTAATAGTTGTCAGTGGTCGGATGTTAGAGGCACAAATAAAAGGTTAAGAGTGTAGTGGAAGTTGATGGTGTGTCTACCATTAGGGCTGATCTTGCAATGATTGCTAACGCTCTTAAGAATGTGACAATGATTAGTCATCAGCAGCCGCCAGTTGTGGAGCCTGCTGCAGTGGTGAATCAAGTTGCAGCGGAGGCATGTGTCTATTGTGGTGAAGAGCACAACTACGAGTTTTGCCCCAGCAATCCAGCTTCTGTGTTTTTTGTAGGTAATCAGAGGAACAACCCGTATTCTAACTTTTATAATCCAGGTTGGCGTAACCACCCCAATTTCGCATGGGGAGGACAAGGAAGCAACGCACAAGCACAACAAAAGGTGAACCAGTCAGGATTTGCTAAAGCACAGGTATTGCCCCAGCAAAATAAGCAGGCTTTGCCCCAGCAAAATAAGCAGGCTTTGCCCCAGCAAAATGCAGAGAGTTCTCTTGAGACGATGATGAAAGAATATATGGCTCGCACAGATGCCGCTATTCAAAGTAATCAAGCTTCAATGAGAGCCCTGGAATTGCAAATGGGCCAGCTAGCCAATGAGCTGAAGGCAAGGCCTCAAGGGAAACTTCCTTCAGATACTGCAAGGCTATCGGTTGGACATTGGCTGACATTCAGGGGATTAGCCCATCTTTTTGTATGCACATAATCACTCTAGAGGAGGGATCCTTTAGGAGTATTGAGCAACAAAGAAGGCTTAACCCTGCAATGAAAGAAGTGGTTAAAAAGGAGGTGATTAAATGGTTGGATGCTGGCATCATTTATCCAATTGCAGACAGCAATTGGGTAAGCCCTGTCCAATGTGTTCCTAAGAAAGGAGGTGTCACTGTGGTGAGCAATAAAGACAATGAGTTGATCCCAACCAGGACAGTAACTGGCTGGAGGGTTTGCATGGATTACAGGAGGCTTAATAAAGCCACCCGTAAAGACCACTTCCTTCTACCATTTATTGACCAAATGTTGGATAGATTGGCTGGTCAGGCCTACTACTGTTTCTTGGATGGTTATTCTGGGTATAACCAGATTACTATTGCTCCTGAGGATCAGGAAAAAACCACTTTCACCTGCCCTTATGGGACGTTTTCTTTCAGGCGAATGCCTTTTGGCCTTTGCAATGCTCCAGCAACATTTCAGCGGTGTATGTTAGCAATTTTTTCTGATATGATTGAGTCCACTGTTGAGGTATTCATGGACGATTTTTCAGTTTTTGGAGGGTCTTTTCAGAGTTGTTTAGATAATTTAGGTAAGGTATTAAAAAGATGTGAGGATACCCATCTAGTTCTTAATTGGGAGAAATGCCACTTCATGGTGAAGGAGGGCATAGTGTTAGGTCATAGGATTTCTAAGAATGGCCTAGAAGTTGATAGAGCAAAAGTTGAGGTTATTGAAAGATTAGAACCACCGAATTCAGTAAAGGGGATTCAGAGTTTTTTAGGTCATGCTGGATTTTATAGAAGGTTCATAAAGGATTTTTCAAAAATCAGTAAACCTCTTTGTAACTTATTGTGTACTGATCATGTTTTTGACTTCGATGCAGATTGTAGGAAGGCTTTTGAAGCATTAAAGGCTGCTTTAATCTCAGCACCCATTCTTTGTGCACCTAATTGGAATTTACCATTTGAGGAGTTCGACTTGGAGATAAAGGATAAGAAGGGATCAGAGAATGTCATTGCAGATCATTTGTCTCGTCTTGATCCATCATCATCTTTGCTGAAGCAATCTGCCATTTCAGATTCTTTTGCATATGAACAGCTTTTTGCTGTTGAGGTAAAGGTAGTAAAGGAGATCCCTTGGTATGCTGATATTGCCAATTTTTTGGTCAAGGGAGTCACTCCTATTGATATGGATTGGAGGCAGAAGAAAAAGTTTAAGCATGATGCAAAGTTTTTCTATTGGGATGAGCCATTTATGTATAAGCAATGCTCTGATGGTATTATTCATAGGTGTGTTTCAAGTGATGAAGCAAAGGAAATCCTGGAGCAATGTCACTCTTCGCCGTATGGAGGCCATTTCAGCGGTCAGAGGACAGCCTATGAGGATTTTGCATTGCGGATTCTTCTGGCCTTCCTTGTTTAGGGATGCCCATTGGTTCTACAAGCAATGTGATGCTTGCCAAAGGAGAGGAAACTTGGGGCCCAGAGATGAGATGCCTCTTACTTACATTTTGGAAGTAGAGTTATTCGATGTGTGGGGTATTGATTTTATGGGGTTGTTTCCCCCTTCTAATGGTAATGTTTTTATCTTATTGGCAGTGGATTACGTGTCCAAGTGGGTGGAGGCCATTGCATGCCATTAGAATGATGCCAAGACGGTTTCAAGGTTTCTCCAATCGCACATCTTTGCGCGGTTTGGGACACCTAGAGCTCTAATAAGTGATGTGGGTACACATTTTGTTAATAATATCTTAACTAAGCTTTTAGCTAAGTATGGAATCAAGCATAGGATAGCTACCCCCTATCACCCACAGGCTAATGGTCAAGCTGAAATAAGTAATAGGGAAATTAAATCAATTCTAGAAAAAGTAGTCCATCCATCTAGGAAGGATTGGTCTTTTAGGTTGGATGAGGCTCTTTGGGCTTATAGGACAGCCTATAAGACTCCTCTAGGTATGTCTCCCTATCGGTTAGTATATGGGAAAGCTTGTCATTTACCATTAGAGCTAGAGTATAAAACGTTTTGGGCTTTGAAAAAATTAAATTTTGATCTGAGTCGTGCAGGAGCAATTAGAATGCTGCAGCTTAACGAATTGGAGGAATTTCGCCAATTTTCTTATGAGAATGCGAAAATGTATAAAGAAAAGACTAAGTTGTGGCATGACAAGAAAATTAAGCCTAAAGAGTTTGTCAAAGGTCAAAAAGTTTTGCTTTATAATTCTAGATTGAAACTGTTTCCTGGGAAACTAAAATCCAAATGGTCAGGTCCATTTGTGGTGATTGAGGTTTTCCCCCATGGAGCAATTACTTTGCAAGATGAAAAAGATGGAAGAGTATTCAAAGTGAATGGACAGCGTGTCAAGCATTATTGGGGAGAGGAGTTTCAGTCGAAATATCCTTCCCTAGAGCTGGTTGATGATTGAGTGAGCATGATTTTTGCGGGAGCAGTTTGCAGAGCAAAATTTTGAGCTCCCAGAATTTGTTGTGATTTTATTTTCGCTGTTATGATTTGGTTTAATTTTAATTTTAATTGTAGTGGATTTGATTGCTTTAAATTCTGCAAGATTTATCTCTATTTGTAGTTATTTTTAATTCCGTAGATTTTATTTTATTTTCGCTAGATATTTTATTTAATTTGATTAGTTTAGATTCGAGTTGGTTGAGTTTTATTTTCTGATTAGATTTAATTATATTTTAAATTCTGTATTTATTTTCAGTTATTTGAATTTCTGTTCAGGTTTAGATTTAATAAAGATTTTCTTGATTTATTTGGCTTCGAATAAAAATAAAAGATAAGATTTTATTTGAGCGGTTAAAATTTGAATTTCATGATTTGATTTTGTATCCGAGATTTTTCTGGAAAATAATCTTGTGTTCAGAAGGATGTTGCGGCAAAGTTATGGCTGAAGCAAATCTTCCGTCCGGATGGAAAGGATTTTATTGTGAATTAATTATTTTTACCGTTTGATTTTGAATTTCTGTGGGCAGGTAAATTGCATGGATGCTGCCACGTGTCGCGTAGGGATAATCCAACGGTTTAGCTGTTGACAGCACGCAGTTATTTACCATGGGCGATTGAAATTCAAGTTTTTACCGTTAGTGGATTTGATTTGCAAATTAAATGTGAATGGTAAATCCATTTAATGCAGGGCAAAATCTTTCGGTTACGATTTGATTTTCTGTAGCCTTATTTATTCCTAAGCCTTCGGTAAGTTCTTCTCACTTCAATTTCTTGTTCAACCCTTGCCATTTGCATTCTTCTTTCTTTCTCTGTGTGCGACAGAAATTACTTTGAGTCTTCCATGGCCAAAACGAGAGCAAGAAAAGAGAGAGATAATGAGGAAGAAGAGGTACCCGTGACCCCCGAAGCACCGAAAGTAAAGGCGAAGAAGAAGAAGACACCAGAAGAAAAAGAAGCTAAAAGAAGAAGAGGACAACAGAGGGCCGATGATGTGCAAATTGCTAACCGCAAGTGTACGGGTCAAGTAATAATATAGTGTTTTCGTGTAAAACGAGTGTTGTCCTTTAGATTGGTTTTCTAGCAAATTAAATATCGTGAATACTTTTGTCCAATTTTATTTAGGGAGCAAAACTCAATGATAAAGATAAAAGTAAAGACTAAAAGCATAAAAATAAAAGTGGAGACTCAAATGGAAAGACTCTTAGGGAATTGATTTCATTGATTAAGATTGAGGATTGATTAATAGGAATGAATTGACCGTGCAATTATTCTACAAGCCAAGGAAACTTTTATCACGATTACCTCTCTCGAGTATAATTGATTCTCATGCATATAAACTAACTTGATATCCCTATCTAAGTTCATTAACATGCAAGGCATTATTCGGTTCGGTCCTTGTTACGCTTCTAAAGATATTCCAAATCCCGTCACAAACTTAGAATTTCTACTCTAGTCATGCAATTAAACAAAGTAAGTCTTAGGCCAAATCCTCCCTCCCAAGTTAGATTCAACACTTAAATCATTCAATTAGTGATCAAGTAATTGAAAGCATTAGACAAAATTGCATGCATAAAATAAAAACACATCCATACCTAAAATCAATCCAAAAACTAAAACAATTACATCAATCCCTAAGACAAACAACTAGCAATTCATAGTCTTTAAACCATAAACACTAATTGAAAGAAAAGCCATAAAAACTACAAGAGGTAAGGGAAAGAGAAAGGAAAACTCGAATCCGTTGAAACCGACACGTCCCCGTCACGATCTCCACGTCTTTTCGCTTGATTCCCGCTCCTTGGCCTTGCTTTAGCTCCCACCAAAGGTCTCTAGTCGAAATTAGGGCTAAAATCTAACCAATTGGACTCCCCTTGGCCGTAGCACAAAAGGATGAATTTATAGAAAATCTGCCGACAGCGTCGAGACGCTATGGACAGCGTCGCGACGCTGTCGCGATACTGCGGATTTGGAAAATTCGCCGAGAGCGTCGCGACGCTGTGATTTTTTTTTTTTTTTTTTAAATCAGCTGGGCTGAATTTGACTTCTTCCAACTTGATCATTTTTCGATCTTTTAGCCCTTTTTCATGTCCCGAACACGCAATTAGCTCAAATATTTATTTCCTACAAAAACAACACAAAAACGCATCATTTTGGCCAATAAATTATAAAAGACTAGCTAAATTAATTAGGGAAAACTAGCTAGCTATGCTCGCTATCAAACACCCCCAAACTTAAGCTTTTGCTAGTCCTCGAGCAAACTAAAAATCAAGCATACAATAGAAGAATGGATGCAACAAACATAACTCAATCCTCAAGGCTCAAAAGTCAATAATCAAGCAATCAAGAGACATGCACATAAGGACCAATGAGGGAGACAAATCAAAAGTTTTCCAAAATTAACTTGCACAAGCGAGATCTAACTTAACGAGATCAGACTCTACTAGCCCGGGATTGGATTACTAAACTCTCAACTCATCTTCCCTCTACACTGGCACTAAGGATTCACTAACGAGTCAATGGAACAAATTAGTTTGTTTTCCTCCATACTTAGGTGCTTATAATTAACAATTAAATTAAGCATGTATATGTGGCACTAGCTTTCACACACCTGTTGCAGGGACCCTTAACCTGAGTTTTCTCTGGTTGGCCTAACTGATCACAACAGGGGTAGCTCTTTTTGCCTAAATCTTTATTACTCATTGCAAACTGTGCACAAGTCATGGCATAATTTTTTTTTCTCAACAGTAACAACAAGAATGATTTTTCTTTATGAACATGATAAGCATATATTCTTTTCTTTCCTCCTAAGCAAGATCAAACATGCTAATTTGCAAAAAATTAACTCTTTAGCTCTTCCCTACACCTATGAGGTGACAACAAGCATATGAACCTAATAATTCGCCCCTAAGCATTCAAATCCAAATCTAGCCAAGACAAATACTCTACTCATGCAAGACATCTCCTAGAAAAAGTTTAAAAAAATCTCCCTTTTTGGGCACTCATGCTTACAACTCATCGAAAGCTTAAAGATTGACAAGAAAGCCTATCCTAGGAAATCATAGTCATGCAAAAATAGCATCCAGAAAACAACCATATGCTCAATTCAAAGAAAACTCAAAACTATAGCCCGAACTCAGATGCTCAAGGGCTCCACAAACATGCTATTCCACCCCCAAACTTAAAGCATGCATTGTCCTCAATGTATAACGAAAATAAGGCATAATCAAGCATGAGAACAAATAAAGAATGGAAGGGGTGAACAATATTGCCCTGGAATGATGACCTTTCATGATTGCTAGCAAAGTCAAGAGCCCGGGAACTCCTACAAAACAAAAACAACAACAACATAAAAACAAAGAAAGAGAAAAAAAAATAACTTGGGTTGCCTCCCATAAGCGCTTGTTTATCGTCTTTAGCTCGACGTGCTCGTGTAATCTGTCAAGGCACATAAAAATTCTCGTATTTCTTCGGGCCCTTCTTCCTTGAATCAATAAAACATACGATCGCTAGCAAGTTTACTAGCTTCTCATGGTCCCCTGAAACAGAACTATTTTTGGAATTTTTGATTAAAATAAGCATCAAAGGAGAAAGATCAAAATAAATAGACTCTGACTCTAAAACTGGCTCGTGAGAATAGAAAAAAGAACAATAATATTCAACAAAGGATAAAGAAGATAAAACAGACGAAGGTTGATCAACCTCAAACTCTACCTCCTGAACTTCCTCTGTCACTGCAAGCTCATTTTCTTTTTCTTCCTCACAAACGTGTTCTTGAAAGGTGCTACAACTCTCCAATTCTTCCCCACTGTTCATGCAACTCACCCCTAAATGCTCATCCTCAACAAGATTGAAAGAAATACGCTCCTGAATAGGTGCCAATGAATCATCGGCCACATGACTCACTAGACATCCTATGGAAGTGGATCCCTCCTCACTAACTTCCTTTGGGGTCTGAAGTCCTTTTATAATTTCATCAAATTTTAGACTCCTCGCTCTAGACTCCGCAATATAATTTTGAACTATTCTTTCTAAGGAAGAATTTTCTTTTAAAGGGGTAAAACTTGAAGATGAAAAATTGGAATATGGAGTTGAATAAAAAGCCATTCAAATCAATTAAAGCAACAATGAATATTAGGCTTCCAATTAAATAATAACCCAACAAGAACAAAGGACTAAGACTCAAACAAATAAGGTAAAGAAATCAAAAAGGAAAAAGAACAAATAAGGAAAAGACAATTAAGTGAAAAAACAACTAAGGAAAAAATCAAACAAATAAGGAAAGAACTAAAATAGGAAAATTATAACTATGGAAACAAAAACCAAAGGAGAAAAACAAATATGGAAATAAAACAAATAAGGAAAAAAAAATGCAATCTACCTACAAAAATAAAATAAAAATAAAATACACCCTAAATTAAGACCGAACAATTTTTCCACAATATTAATCTAGCTAAATATGCCAATCCCTGGCAACGGCGCCAAAAACTTGATGTGCAAATTGCTAACCGCAAGTGTACAGGTCAAGTAATAATATAGTGTTTTCGTGTAAAACGAGTGTCGTCCTCTAGATTGGTTTTCTAGCAAATTAAATATCGTGAATACTTTTGTCCAATTTTATTTAGGGAGCAAAACTCAATGATAAAGATAAAAGTAAAGACTAAAAGCATAAAAATAAAAGTGGAGACTCAAATGGAAAGACTCTTAGGGAATTGATTTCATTGATTAAGATTGAGGATTGATTAATAGGAATGAATTGACCGTGCAATTATTCTACAAGCCAAGGAAACTTTTATCACGATTACCTCTCTCGAGTATAATTGATTCTCATGCATATAAACTAACTTGATATCCCTATCTAAGTTCATTAACATGCAAGGCATTATTCGGTTCGGTCCTTGTTACGCTTCTAAAGATATTCCAAATCCCGTCACAAACTTAGAATTTCTACTCTAGTCATGCAATTAAACAAAGTAAGTCTTAGGCCAAATCCTCCCTCCCGAGTTAGATTCAACACTTAAATCATTCAATTAGTGATCAAGTAATTGAAAGCATTAGACAAAATTGCATGCATAAAATAAAAACACATTCATACCTAAAATCAATCCAAAAACTAAAACAATTACATCAATCCCTAAGACAAACAACTAGCAATTCATAGTCTTTAAACCATAAACACTAATTGAAAGAAAAGCCATAAAAACTACAAGAGGTAAGGGAAAGAGAAAGGAAAACTCGAATCCGTTGAAACCGACACGTCCCCATCACGATCTCCACGTCTTCTCGCTTGATTCCCGCTCCTTGGCCTTGCTTTAGCTCCCACCAAAGGTCTCTAGTCGAAATTAGGGCTAAAATCTAACCAATTGGACTCCCCTTGGCCGTAGCACAAAAGGATGAATTTATAGAAAATCTGCCGACAGCGTCGAGACGCTATGGACAGCGTCGCGACGCTGTCGCGATACTGTGGATTTGGAAAATTCGCCGAGAGCGTCGGGACACTATGATTTTTTTTTTTTTTTTTTTTTTTAAATCAGCTGGTCTGAATTTGACTTCTTCCAACTTGATCCTTTTTCGATCTTTTAGCCCTTTTTCATGTCCCGAACACGCAATTAGCTTAAAAATTTATTTCCTACAAAAACAACACAAAAACGCATCATTTTGGCCAATAAATTATAAAAGACTAGCTAAATTAATTAGGGAAAACTAGCTAGCTATGCTCGCTATCAGCCGAGGATCAAGAAGTTGTAGAGAAGGTGGTGGAAGATTTCGCTGCCACGGTGGTTGAAGAGGATCTGAAAGAACAAGAAGAACAAAACCCAGAGCAGACTGAGCCAAGTGTTGTGGATACCGAGGAAGTTCGAGAGGAAAATACAGAGTAAGTTCGAGAAGAAATTACAGAGGAAGTTCAAGAAAAGCAGGCCGAGGTTGTGCAAGAAGAACGGGCAGAGGTTGCACCTGAGGAAGTTAATGAGCAAGAAGGGGAGGCTCGGGTGGAGGTGATCATGTCGGAAGTGCCCAAACACCGCCGTATAAAGCGAAAAGCGGGCCGTGTTAAGGTAGTCCGAACTGATACCCCCTCGCCTCCAACTACTGATTCTGAAAGAGAGAATGCAGAAAGAGAAGAGCGTGAGAAGAAGGAGACCGAGGATAAAGCAAAAGAGGAAGCAGAGAAAAAGGCTGAAGAAGAAAGATTGCGCAAGCAAAGGGCAGACAGGGGCAAGAGTGTTGCTGCAGCATCGGAGGAACTTGATGAAATAGAAGAGTCACAATTGTCGTATGATCGCTTTGTCAACAATCTTGCCAGAGCAAAGTATGCAGAGTTGCTGAAAAGAGACTTCCTGTTTGAAAGCGGATTTAGTGGTGATCTTCCACATTTTCTGAGGACCGGTATTGCAGACCACGGTTGGGAACGGTTTTGTTCAAAGCCTGAATCTGTGAACGCGCAAGTGGTGCGCGAGTTTTATGCAAATATTGACAAAGAAGAAGGTTTCCTAGCGATTGTTCGAGGTATTGAGGTCGACTGGAGTCCTGGTGCTATTAATGCACTGTATAACCTTCAAAATTTCCCCCACGCAGCATATAATGAGATGGCTGTAGCGCCATCCAATGAGCAGCTGAGTGACGCTGTGAGGGAAGTTGGTATTGAAGGGGCGCAGTGGCGGCTTTCGAAAACAGAGAAGAGGACGTTCCAGTCAGCCTATTTGAAGAGGGAAGCAAATACTTGGATGAGATTTATCAAACAAAGGCTGCTTCCAACGACTCACGACTCGACAGTTTCTAGGGAACGAGTGCTTCTGGCTTTCGCTATTTTAAGGTCTCGCAGTATTGATGTGGGAAAAATTATTGCTGATGAAATATCTGGTTGTTGGAAGAAGAAAGTGGGGAAGCTGTTTTTCCCGAATACTATTACCATGCTTTGCAAGCGAGCAGGGGTTCCAGAGAATGAAGGAGATGTGATATTATTTGACAAGGGAATCATTGACACGCCTAACTTGGCGCGGCTTCAGCATACGCAAGAGGCACGTCAGGGTGGGCTGGTCTACGGCATCAACACGATTTTAGAACAACTCACACTTTCGGCCAGTAGGCAGGAGTTTGCCGAGCGGCAAGCTTTAACCTTCTGGAACTATGTTAGAAATCGTGATGCCAATCTGAAAAAGGCGCTACAGGAGAATTTTTCCAAACCATTTCCAGCCCTTCCAGCATTCCCTGAAGATTTATTGAACCCTTGGATTCCGCCACCGCCTGTCGAGAGAGAAGGAGATGGAGAAGAAGATCCTGGTCAGGAGGATTGAAGAAGGGAAATTTGGGCGAGCAAACTTTTTGATGAATTAATTTTGTTGCTCGAGCATTTCTGACCACATCTTTTTCTATGTTTGCTTGAATTGTTCTGTTTCTTTTTAATTTTTCTGATGCTAAAAAAGTATATCTGCTTATGTAATTTCTTTGTCTATGCTTTTAATGAAATTTCCAAAGTTATTTCTGTTCCATAAGCGTTGAAGTAACTCTAACTTAACTAATTCTCTTTCTGAATTTTTGAAGCTTGGACTGGCTAGGCTTAATTAGATCAAGGTATTCTGATCTCCAGAAACCTTTTGCTTGGGCATTTTCTCTGGCCTGGTCATTGCTGCGGCAAAGAAAATTCTGGAGGTAGTGTTGACTTATGTGATCCACTTTAAGCTTAGGTCTAGTCCCACGCTTAGTTTTAAAATTCAGATAGAAAAATTTAAGTTTGGGGGTTGTCATTTAAAATTTTAATGATTCATTGGGGACAATGAATAATTCAAGTTTGGGGGACTTTTTGCTACTCCAATTGTTTTGCTCGAGCATTCCTCTCCTTCATTAAATAATTTGTTAGGTTATTGAGTAACCGGGGACATTTGTGATACCCACAGTTTGTCTTCGCGTCAAAAGGTGACCTAGGAAATGTGAAAAATTGTGAAAAATTATTTGCTGAAAAAGTGATTGTTGAAAATTTTGCTGAGAAAATTCATGGAGCAAAAGTTTTGAAGGATGAATGATAGTCCAGCAGTTTTTCTGTCTCCCAGAACTTAGGTGAGCTTGATATCGAGCATAGCTAGCTAGTTTTCCCTAATTAATTTAGCTAGTCTTTGATGATTTATTGGCCATTTTATTGCACTTATTTGTTTATTTTGTAGGAAATGGTTGATTGGAGCTAAAGCGAGATATTGGAGTTAATCGGGTGCTCGGGACGTGAAAAGTTGCAAAAGAACCAAAGAGAATCAAAGAAAGAAAAGTCAAAGTAGGGTCAACTGCAGGCTAGCGTCGAGACGCTAGCTCTTGAGCGTCTCGACGCTGGCATTCCATATCTGAATAGGCGCTAAAAGGTCACAGCGTCTCGACGCTGCGACCTTAGCGTCTCGACGCTGCGATTTTTCCTTTCCAGAAACGCGCGTTTTTTCGTCATAGCATCGAGACGCTGTCAAGACAGCGTCTCGACGCTGCCTTCAAAAGTTTTCCAAAATTAACTTGCACAAGCGAGATCTAACTCAACTAGATCAGACTCTACTAGCCCGGGATTGGATTATTAAACTCTCAACTCATCTTCCCTCTACACTGGCACTATGGATTCACTAACGAGTCAATGGAACAAATTAGTTTGTTTTCATCCATACTTAGGTGCTTATAATTGAAAATTTAATCAAGCATTTATATGTGGCACTAGCTTTCACACACCTATTGCACGGACCCTTAACCTGAGTTTTCTCTGGTTGGCCTAACTGATCACAACAGGGGTAGCTCTTTTTGCCTAAATCTTTATTACTCATTGCAAACTGTGCACAGGCCATGACTTTTTTTTTTCTTTCAAATTGTGACAACAAGAATGATTTTTCTTTAAGAGCATGATAAGCATATATTCTTTTCTTTCCTCCTAAGCAAGATCAAACATGCTAATTTGCAAAAAATTAACTCTTTAGCTCTTCCCTACACCTATCGAGGTGACAACAAGCATATGAACCTAATAATTCGCTCCTAAGCATTCAAATCCAAATCTAGCCAAGACAAATACTCTACTCATGCAAGACATCTCCTAGAAAAAGTTTAAAAAGTCTCCCTTTTGGGCACTCATGCTTACAACTCATCGAAAACTTGAAAATTGACAAGAAAGCCTATCCTAGGAAATCATAGTCATGCAAAAATAGCATCCAGAAAACAACCATATGCTCAATTCAAAGAAAGCTCAAAACTATAGCCCGAACTCAGATGCTCAAGGGCTCCACAAACATGCTATTCCACCCCCAAACTTAAAGCATGCATTGTCCTCAATGTATAACGAAAATAAGGCATAATCAAGCATGAGAACAAATAAAGAATGGAAGGGGTGAACAATACTGCCCTGGAATGATGACCTTTTCATGAAAGCTTGCAAGCAAAGAGGAAACTGGAACCAAGACCTACAAAACAAAAACAAACAATAAATAAAAAACGCAAAGAAAAACACAACTGAACTTACTTGGGTTGCCTCCCATAAGCGCTTGTATAACGTCATTAGCTCGACGTGGTCGTGCAGTCTCTGTCAAGGCACATAAAAATTCTCGTATTTCTTTGGACCCTTCTTTCTTGAATCAATAAAACTCACTATCGCTAGCAAGCTTACTAGTTTCTCATGGGCCCCTGAAACAGAATTATTTTTAGTATTTTTGTATAAAATAAACATAAAAGGAGAAAGATCAAAATAAAGAGACTCTGACTCAAAAATAAGCATTAATCTTACCTAGGAGGAGAGAAAATAAACTAGGAAAGAAACTAGAAAAGGAAAATGCTAAATCTAAATAAGGAAAAAAAAATCTACAAAAGGAAAAAGATAAACAAATAAGGAATGCAAAAACAAATATGGCAAAAACAAATAAGGAAACTAGCAAATAAGGAAAAACTATACTAAAAAGGAAAAACTAAAAAGAAAAATTCTATCTATGGAAAACTTAAACAAATATGGAAAAATCTAAATATGGAAAACAAACCAACAAAGGAAAAAAATGCAATCTACCTAAAAACAAAACTAACAAAAATAACAAAAAAATAAAATACACCCTAAACTAAGACCGGACAATTTTTCCACGATATTAATTTAACTAAATATACCAATCCCCGGCAACGGCGCCAAAAACTTGATGCGCAATTTGCTAACCGCAAGTGTACGGGTCAAGTAATAATATAGTGTTTTCGTGTAAAACGAGTGTCGTCCTCTGGATTGGATTTCTAGCAAATTAAGTACCGTGGATACTTTTGTTCAATTTTATTTAGGGAGCAAAACTCAAAGATAAAGATAAAAGTAAAGACAAAAAGCATAAAATAAAGGTGGAGACTCAAATGGAAAGACTCTTAGGGAATTGATTTCATTGTTGAGATTGAGGATAAATTAATGGGACGAATTTAGCATGCAATTATTCTACCAAGTCTAGGAACCTTTTATCACAACTATCTCTCCCGAGCATAATTGATTCTCATGCATGCAACCAACTTGATATCCCTATCTAAGTTCATTAACATGCAAGGCTTTCGGTTTAGTTCTTCAAGCAACTTCTAAAGTTATTCCAAATCCCGTCACAAACTTAGAATTTCTACTTTAGTCATGCAATTAAATAAAGTAAGTCTTAGGCCAAATCCCCTCTCCCGAGCAAGATTCAACACTCGAATCATTCAACTAGTGATCAAGTAATTGAAAGCATTTAACCATAATTGCATAGGTAAAATATATGCATATTCATACCACAAATCAATCCAACAACCTAAAACAACTACATCAATCCCTAAGACAAACAACTAGCAATTCATAGTCTTTAAACTACAAACACTAATTGAAAGAAAAACCATAAAAACTACAAGAGTTAAGGGAAAGAGAAAGGAAAACTCGAATCCGCCGACACCGCACGTCCCCGTCACGATCTCCACGTCTTCTCGCTTGATTCCCGCTCCTTGGCCTTGCCTTTAGCTCCCACAAAAGGTCGCTAGTCGAAATTAGGGCTAAAATCTCACCAATTGGACTCCCCTTGGCCGTAGCATGAAAAGATGAATTTATAGAAAATCTGGCGACAGCGTCGAGACACTATGGACAGCGTCGCGATGCTGTCGCGATACCGCATTTTTGGAAAATTTGCCTATAGCGTCGCGACGCTATGATTTTTTTTTTTTTTTTTTTTTTTTTTAGATTGAAGACTCCATTTGACTCCAATTGCTGAATTAAGCTTCAAACACATACTTCCTACAAATAAAACATAAAAATGCATAAATTTGGGCAAATAATTGTAAAAGACTAGCTTAATTAATCAGAGAAAAATAGCTAGCTATGCTCGCTATCAGAGCTTCATCATAAAATGTTGCCATTCTGAGGGGCAAGAGATGGAATAACTAAGGATTTTTGAGCTTTACAATGAGTATTGAGCCTAGTTGGTGATAAGTTTGAGGCAAGGGTATACTGCACCATAAAGTGGGTCGTCCCATGCTTAAGAGCTTATGACTGTAGGGCTGCTTTAAGTCTGAAAAACAAAACTATAAACCCCTTGAAAATGTGTTTTAATATGTCTGATAATAGAGCTAGGTTGTGGCAAGTTCTTAGAATTGAGTTAAAAGTGGTGATTATTTGTCCATGCTAGGGGAATTATTTTGTTGCAGCAAAGCTTGGTTTTGCAGAGTGCTCAGGTAAAGGTTGAAGGTAGTGATGGATTATCTATTTTGATTAAGCTATGCTTTGTCTAACGTTTTGAATTCTTGAAGGGAAGGTTGGTTAGTATTGCTCGGGACACGCAATGGTTCAAGTTTGGGGGTGTGATAACTCTCCAAAAGGGAGTTATGTAGGCCTTATTTCTATCATGATTTGTGTGTCTTTTGTGCTTAATAGGGTTGCTTTTAGAGAGATATTATATGTTTTAACCCATTTGGAAGAATGGAAGCTTTGGAGATTATTTTGTGCAGAATATGTTGCTGGGCGACTTGAGGGAGCAAACTCTGTGCTGGAGCAAAGCTGGGAGCGAAAACTGCCACGTCACAGCTTGTTAGCCAATTTACCAAATTGAATTCTGTTAAGCTAATCTCGGGATAAAGGAGCAAGGAGAGCCATCCACGTGTCTAGGTCAATCTAATTCAAGCTTTCCTCAACTTTATAAAAGGAGATAGCCGCCCAAGTCAAAATCATTCCACTTTTGGGGACGAGTTCACTCTCATTTCCACTTTTGGGAGCCGAATAGAGGAGAGAGATTGGAGACCATCAAGAAAACCATCATTCGCGAGCTGATCAAGGAGATTAATATTTTCTTTTATTATCTTGTGATTATGGATGTGCTTACTCAGATTGTAACGTGCGTTTCCATGCATCTTATGAACTAAGTAGCTTAGGCGTTGGTTAGGAACATGTAATTGTCGTGCTTAATTTCTAGTAAAAAATATTGATTCTATGCATCTTGATTAATTGTTTTGTTCATTTCTATTTTATGCCCGCTTGGCCAGCCGGTATGAATACCTCTCTCTAGTTTCAGGGATGATTTAGAGAGTGTGTGGCGATTAATCACACTACGATCATTGTGTATTGGTGAACGCCAGTGACTGAGCTAGGGATAGCCAGTTGCCTAGTGCTTGATCGGTCGTACTTCATTGGGGTTGAAACACATTCCAAAAAATCCGGAGTTCCGGGAGGAATCCGCTAATAATACTGCGAGAGTTGCATGATCAATAACATTGCTAGAGCATCTTTTAAAACAATTACTAAAGCCTGACCAGCGTCTGTTTCTAATCTGTCTGCCTATCCGTTTACTTTCTGTTCTGTCATTTCTTTTGCTTCAGCATTATTCTTATAAAAACCAATCATTTTTACCATCTTTGAAACCATTAAAGAATTATACAAAATAGATAAAGTGGAAGCTAGTTTAGGCATTGGATTGATAATACTTATTACTTGCTGTGGACTGTGTATACTTGCACAGAGTTCTAGAGTCCTTTCATACCATATTTTTACTCACTCTAGGAGCCCGACACCAGGCACACATCCCAAGATGATCATGAGACAGACAAGATGGATGAAAGGACCATGCTGACACACTGACGCGCAAGTGGGCTGAAGATGACTGAAGCAAGTTTCTAATTCCTTGGAGAAGTTAGTTTCCTTCGCCTATAAATAGAAGCCACCTGCTCAATGGAAACATAAGTGATACACGAGAGGGAAGAGACAAAGATCAAGGAGAAAGAGAAATCACAGGAAGCTGGGATTAAGAGTAGACTTGCATTTGCAATGTATTGCGTAATGTATTGTTTTGCTCGCATGAGCTAATTTTCTTCATCAAGGCTTAGCGCAAGCACTCATGCGGTGATAAGTCTATTTTGTTAGCGCATACTTTGATTTAATGAAACATTATTGGCTCGCATCTCCAACATGTGTCTTGCTTCTTGAGGCTTCTCCTTGCATGGGATCACTCTATAAGTAGAGTGTGAATCAGATTGAGAGCCAAGAGAGCCATTTCCATACGATTATGCTGTTTTAATTTGGTCTCAAACTCACTCATCTCCATATATCTCTCAAGTGCTTGAACCTTCAAGCATTCCTTTCCCATTCCCAATCTCTATAGACTCCCACAATTCGTTCTTGTCCCAGAGAATAGTAGGGAAGACACTAAGGGTTGTCCTAAGAAGATTGGAGAAGAAAAGAATCCACGGAGGTCCACCTATTGAACTGCAAAAGGTTGGTTCTTCTTATCTTTCTGTTTCTGTTTTTCATAGAACAAGCATGCTTTTGGAATAAAATTGATGTAGTTAAGTGCTTTCGATCTTCGATTGATTCCGCATGTGTTATATGAACACCTTCAATTGGTAACAGAGCATGATTAAGGCACCTAACATGCATTAATTTTAGCTTGGTGGGTAGCTTTTCATATGATGAAGCTGTGTAGAAACGAAAGAAAATTGGTATTGGGATTGAATTTAATTCTTGTTCAATTCATTGGAATTAATTCTAATTGCCTACATGTTTATGGGCATTAATGTGTTCATATGAAGTCTGCAAAATTTGAGAGTCAATAGAGTCCATTTATGCCGTCAATTTGAAGAAATTCGGAGACTCTTAAAAGCTGGCCGAAAATTCCAGCATGTTGTTTTTTAGTTCCAGCCCAAGTGTGTTCTTCACTTAAAGACAAAATGGTCCGGTTCAAGCAATCCAAGGGCAGTTCGGGTCGGTTCGAATGATTCGGGAGCGGTCCAAGCCCTATTTGAAATTATTATTGTAATAATTTTAGTTTTTTTTTTTGCTTGATTGAAAATCCCAAAACATATTCACTTTAGTTAATTTAATTAATTATTCATTAATGCATGTATGTTTTAATTAAATAGTATTTTATGTGCATAATGTATGATTGAAGGTGTTCATATAACACATGCGGAAGCAATTGAAGATCGAAAGCACTTAACTACATCAATTTTACTCCTAAAGCATGTTTGTTCTATGAAAAACAGAAACAGAGAGATAAGAAGAAACAACCTTTTTCAGCTCAATAGGTGGACCTCCGTGGATTCTTTTCTTCTCCAATATTCTTAGGACAACCCTTAGTGTCTTCCCTACTATTCTCCTGGCCAAGAACAACTTGTGGGTATCTATAGAGATAGGGAATAGGAAGGGAATGCTTGAAGGTTCAAGCACTTCAGAGATATATGGACATGAGTGAGTTTGATACCAAATTCCAGCAGCATAACAGTATGGAAATGGCTCTCTTGGCTCTCAATCTGATTCACACTCTACTTATAGAGTGAACCCATGAAAGGAGAAGCCTCAAGAAGCAAGACACATGTTGGAGATGCGAGCCATAGTGAATTCTAGGTGTTCAAGTAACAATACATGCAACTAGTGCATGAATGTGTTGTATTCAACTTTGAATAATCATGCAAGAGTGGGAATCCAACTAAATCCACTAACTTTGATTCTAAATCTGATTTTGCTTGCAAATTAATATTAATTTAAATTCCTAATTGAAGTTAATATCATGTAATTAATTTGAAACATTTTCCAATTAATATCATATGATTAAATCCAATTAATCATACTACCTTTTAAATACCATATATATGAATAGGGATTCATATATGATGGAATGCACAATTACTAAATCCTGACCAGCGCCTGTTTCTAATCTGTCTGTCTATCCGTTTACTTTCTGTTCTGTCATTTCTTTTGCTTCAGCATTATTCTTATAAAAACCAATCATTTTTACCATCTTTTGAAACCATTAAAGAGTTATACAAAATAGATAAAGTGGAAGCTAGTTCAGGCCTTGGATTGACAATACTTATTACTTGCTGCGGACTGTGTATACTTGCACAGAGTTCTAGAGTCCTTTTATACCATATTTTTACTCACTCTAGGAACCCAACAAGTTTTTGGCGCCGTTGCCGGGGACTTGAATAAGTTTTTATCTGATCTGTTTTGTGTATGTGTTTTGGTGGTTTGGTGCTAGAACTTTTTGATTGTTTCTTTTGTTTTTGCAGGTGTGAGTTTGGTGCATGAGCGATCCACCTGGGGTGAGGTTCGAGCTTCATCCAGAAATCGAGAGAACATTCGGGATAAGAAGGAGAGAGCAGCGTAGACAGCAAAATCAAATGGCTGACGTGCCGCGTCTCCCGCAGGGTCCTGAAGATCTATCGAACCCCCAGCACAATCGTGTGCTGCAGCAAAACCCGCCGCTGAAGCAAAATGAGCAGCAAAATAATCAGGCTGAGAATCCTATCTTGGTAGCGAACGATAGGACCAGAGCCATTCGAGCATATGCTTTTCCAATGTTTGATGAGTTGAATCCAGGGATTGCACGTCCTCAAATTCAAGCGGCAAATTTTGAAATGAAACCGGTAATGTTTCAGATGTTGCAAACCGTGGGTCAATTCCATGGTTTGTCATCTGAAGACCCTCATTTACATCTTAAGTCTTTTCTAGGAGTTAGTGATTCTTTTGTAATTCAAGGAGTGCCTAGAGATGCTCTTAGATTAACTTTGTTCCCGTATTCTCTTAGGGATGGAGCGAAGGCGTGGTTAAATTCTTTTGCTCCAGGATTAGGACATGGGATGAGTTAGCTGAAAAATTTTTGAGTAAATATTTCCCACCTAATAGAAATGCTAAATTAAGGAGTGAAATAGTAGGGTTTAGGCAACTTGAAGATGAGACTTTGAGTGAGGCTTGGGAGAGGTTTAAGGAGCTTTTGCGAAAGTGTCCCCACCATGGCTTACCACATTGTATCCAAATGGAAACATTTTACAATGGATTGAACGCGGTAACTCAAGGTATGGTTGATGCTTCGGCTGGAGGGGCCCTTTTGGCAAAAACCTCTAACGAAGCCTATGAAATTTTAGAAAGAATATCTACTAATAGTTGTCAGTGGTTGGATGTTAGAGGCACAAATAAAAAGGTTAAGAGTGTATTAGAAGTTGATGGTGTGTCCACCATTAGGGTTGATCTTGCAATGATTGCTAAAGCTCTTAAGAATGTGACAGTGATTAGTCATCAGCAGCCGCCAGTTGTGGAGCCTGCTGCAGTGGTGAACCAAGTTGCAGAGGAAGCTTGTGTATATTGTGGTGAAAATCACAACTACGAGTTTTGCCCCAGCAATCCAGCTTCTGTGTTTTTTGTAGGTAATCAGAGGAACAACCCATATTCTAACTTTTATAATCCTGGTTGGCGCAACCACCCCAACTTCGCGTGGGGAGGACAAGGGAGTAATGTGTAGACACAACAAAAGGTGAACCAGCCGGGATTTGCTAAAGCGCAGGTATTGCCTCAGCAAAATGAGCAGGCTTTGCCCCAGCAAAATTCGGGGAATTCTCTCGAGGCAATGATGAAAGAATTCATGGCTCGTACAGATGCCGCAATTCAAAGTAATCAAGCTTCAATAAGAGCCCTTGAATTGCAAGTGGGTCAGCTACCCAATGAACTGAAGGCAAGGCCTCAAGGGAAACTTCCCTCAGATACTGAACACCCTAGAAGGGAAGGTAAGGAGCAGGTAAAGGCAGTGACTCTTAGGAGTGGTAAGCCACTAGAAGAAAGAAAAGAGCCTAGTAAAACCCAGGATACAGATGAAAATGGTGATAAAAATGTTGTTGTTGAGAAAGAGTTGGAGACTGGTCAGGGTGTTGGAGGCAGCAATAAAGATGCTGGAGCATCTGGTTCTGTTCCAGATGTGGAACCACCTTATGTGCCGCCCCCACCTTATGTACCACCTCTACCTTTTCCACAAAGGCAAAGGCCTAAGAATCAGGATGGTCAATTTAAAAAGTTTTTAGAGATTCTTAAGCAGTTGCATATAAATATCCCCTTAGTAGAAGCTATAGAGCAAATGCCTAATTATGCTAAATTTCTTAAGGATATTTTAACTAAAAAGAAGAGGTTAGGTGAGTTTGAAACTGTATCTCTCACTGAGGAATGTAGTGCTATTCTTAAGAATGGGCTACCAACCAAGGCTAAGGATCCAGGGTCATTCACTATACCTGTGTCAATAGGTGGAAAAGAGTTAGGTAGAGCACTCTGTGATTTAGGTGCAAGCATTAACCTTATGCCTCTTTCGGTCTATCGAAAGCTAGGTATTGGTGAAGCTAGACCTACCACAGTCACACTCCAACTAGCTGATAGGTCTATCACATATCCAGAGGGGAAAATTGAGGATGTCTTAGTAAAGGTAGATAAATTCCTGTTGATTTTATTATCTTAGACTATGAAGCTGATAGAGATGTCCCAATTATTCTAGGACTGAGGGGATAAAAGCCCCACGCAGCGGAAAGTATTACCGAACCTACTCAGAGTCTTAGATTCTAATTGAAATACCAATACAATTTACAAAATATTACAGCAATAAATATATATTTAATGGCCTGTACATAGGCTATAAACATGCTAAAAGATCAACTAGATTGATCCTAGTGATCAAGGATTTCATAGAAAACTTACTTTTGTAGAAAGCCTTGATCAATTCCCCTTTTCTTGCCAATAAGATTGAAAACGCAGCAACCCTCTTGTGCGAACACCACCAATCGGCTACACCGGTATATCTCTAAGACTTCTTGAAGCAGGAGACTTGTGGGAATCTTTTGGGAGAAATCTCTGAGAGAAGGAGAGACAATGGGATGCCTTTCACCCCACCCCAGGGGTCCTATATATAGGTAAAGGCCAAGACCTTTTCCTAATAGGAAAAGGTCTAGGAATAAGTTCAAATCTATTATCTGAACAATATCTAATTTTAATAATTAATTAATTCCATAATTAATTAATTACCCAACTAAATATCACATATTTAATCTTAGGGATTTTATTAAAATTAAAATTAATATGAATCCAATTCATATTAAATTTATTTGAACTCTTTCAAATATTTTCTTTCCTAATAGGAAAAGGTCTCTAATTTTAATAAATAATTAATTAATTCCATGATTAATTAATTACCCAATTAAATATCATATATTTAATCTTAGGGATTTTATTAAAATTAATATGAATCCAATTCATATTAAATTTATTTGAACTCTTTCAAACATTTTCTCTCAAGAATTAATTTTTGAAATTAATTCAAAAATTATATT
The DNA here is from genome assembly GCA_017139565.1 of Luffa aegyptiaca. Lineage (NCBI taxonomy): Eukaryota > Viridiplantae > Streptophyta > Magnoliopsida > Cucurbitales > Cucurbitaceae > Luffa > Luffa aegyptiaca. The sequence goes on from CM029401.1 coordinate 32,527,761, forward strand.
ATAAAGTTTCATAAACTTTATATTATAATGCATCAATATACATTATACGATTCCCCAAATAAATTGAACACTTTCAATTTACAATTTATATTTGTTTGCTTCAAGTCTTTTTACGAGCTACCAGTGGGACCTAATGGACCTACAGATCAGAAGCTCCAACGATACGAGACTAATCGGCTTAAACTCATTAACCAAGTTAGTCTCCATTCGTTAACTGTGGGTCATTCCACTAAAGACCCTCAGCTGCACTCTTCTCACTGCAGAATATTTCTGTGTCCACGGATATCGACCAATACTACAAGTCAGTCCTTCACGTGTGTTCGTATCCCAGCTGGGTCAAATTACCGTTTTACCCCTGGTTTACATCTTTGTCCTTAAGTCCCCAGTGCTCCTCTAATGAACAACCTGTTTGAGGTCCAACCAACAAACAGAAGTCCCTCTCGTGCCATAGAGAGGGTTGGTCCCATTGTTCAAGTCCCGGAGACACCACTTAAGGGAACACACCTCTACTTACCCTAGAATCGGGAAGGAGTGAATTCCATCTTGTGTGATTATGTTCCCAGCTCCCCACTCGGTATTGTCCCTAAAATGGTAGGCTTATTGAGTCGGCGTGCTGGCCACTCTCACCCATACAAATCAAAGGACAACTCCTCGTGAACAGGAGTCCATAATCCACTCAGGATTGAGACTGAGTTGTCTAGGTCATCCTAGTGAAATAGAAACCAAGCCAACTAACGGTGTTACAGTTAGTGGTTAACTATTTCGCGGTCCGGTCTTATGCAAACTCATTGCATAGGATACCCCCAGTCGCATGTCAACTACATGAACGCGTTGGATCATAGCGTTTGTATCATAATACAAAGTGGGTCGTATCCATAGTGTCACTAGGATAAGGTACCCAGCCTTATCCTTGTACTATAGACCTTTTAGGTTGTTACTTGAATATCGATCCCCGTATGTCCCCACATACTAGTTCAAGTTACATACAAACAACCTTGGATCTTAGTTTATTGGATTTGGGTCAAATAGTGCAATATTTAACAATAACATTTTATTGCAGAAACTAAATAACACTTTATTAAACACAAGTATAAAATTTGTTTACATTCACTATCTACGAGTTTTAGGGCATAAAACCCAACAAGGACGTCCATTTTTGGCTACTGGTAGGGAGTTAATAGATGTTCAAAAAGGGGAATTAACAATGAGAGTCTGTAATGAGGAAGTAAAATTTAATGTGTTTAAGGCCATGAAGTATCCAGACGAGATGGAAGATTGCTCTTTCATTAGGATTCTGGAGAACACAATTATTGAGACAGCAATTCGGGATTCGGCAAATAAGCATTTGGAAAATCATGGAGAGGTTAGTGTAGAAGATTTAGAGGTTTGTCCCTTAGAAAGAAAAAATGAAAAAGAATTGTTTAGGTGTGAGGATGTTTTTGAGTCTTTAGATTTAGATCAAAGAAAGGCTCTCCTGATTAAGCCATCCCTGATTGAGGCACCTACTTTAGATTTGAAGCCCTTGCCGGATCATCTAAAGTATGTGTATCTTGGGGAGGGTGAGACGTTGCTCATTATTGTTGCATCAGATTTAATGCCGGAGCATGAAGAGGCCTTAATAAAATTGCTGCAGCAATACCGCAAGGCTATTGGTTGGACATTGGCTGACATTCAGGGGATTAGCCCATCTTTTTGTATGCACAAAATCACTCTAGAGGAGGGATCCTTTAGGAGTATTGAGCAACAAAGAAGGCTTAACCCTGCAATGAAAGAAGTGGTTAAAAAGGAGGTGATTAAATGGTTGGTTGCTGGCATCATTTATCCAATTGCAGACAGCAATTGGGTAAGCCCTGTCCAATGTGTTCCTAAGAAAGGAGGTGTCACTGTGGTGACCAATAAAGACAATGAGTTGATCCCAACTAGGACAGTAACTGGTTGGAGGGTTTGCATGGATTACAGGAGGCTTAATAAAGCCACCCGTAAAGACCACTTCCCTCTGCCATTTATTGACCAGATGTTGGATAGGTTGGCTGGTCAGACCTACTATTGTTTCTTGGATGGTTATTCTGGGTATAACCAGATTACTATTGCTCCTGAGGATCAGGAAAAAACCACGTTCACCTGCCCTTATGGGACGTTTGCTTTCAGGCGAATGCCTTTTGGCCTTTGCAATGCTCCAGCAACATTTCAGCGGTGTATGTTGGCAATTTTTTCTGATATGATTGAGTCCACTGTTGAGGTATTCATGGACGATTTTTCAGTTTTTGGAGGGTCTTTTCAGAGTTGTTTAGATAATTTAGGTCAGGTATTAAAAAGATGTGAGGATATCCATCTAGTTCTTAATTCGGAGAAATGTCACTTCATGGTGAAGGAGGGCATAGTGTTGGGTCATAGGATTTCTAAGAATGGTCTAGAAGTTGATAGAGCAAAAGTTGAGGTTATTGAAAGATTAGAACCACCGAATTCAGTGAAGGGGATTCGGAGTTTTTTAGGTCATGCTGGATTTTATAGAAGATTCATAAAGGATTTTTCAAAAATCAGTAAACCTCTTTGTAACTTATTGTGCACTGATCATGTTTTTGACTTTGATGCAGATTGTAAGAAGGCTTTTGAGACATTAAAGGCTGCTTTAATCTCAGCACCCATTCTTTGTGCACCTAATTGGAATTTACCATTTGAGGTAATGTGTGATGCGAGTGATGCTGCAGTAGGTGCAATGCTGGGGCAAAAACAGGGCAAATTTATCCATCCTATATATTATGCAAGCAGGGTTTTAAATGAGGCATAAGTCAACTAAACAACTACTGAAAAGGAGTTGTTAGCTGTGGTGTTTGCCTTTGAGAAATTTCGCCCATATTTGGTTGGATCCAAAGTCACGGTTTTCACGGATCATGCAGCAATAAGGTATTTAATGACTAAGAAAGATGCAAAGCCTAGACTAATTCGTTGGATTTTATTATTGCAGGAGTTCGACTTGGAGATAAAGGATAAGAAGGGATCAGAGAATGTCATTGCAGATCATTTGTCCCGTCTTGATCCATCATCATCTTTGCTGAAGCAATCTGCCATTTCAGATTCTTTTCCAGATGAACAGCTCTTTGCTGTTCAGGTAAAGGTAGTCAGGGATGTCCCTTGGTATGCTGATATTGCTAACTTTTTGGTGAAGGGAGTCACTCCTATTGACATGGATTGGAGGCAGAAGAAAAAGTTTAAGCATGATGCGAAATTTTTCTATTGGGATGAGCCATTTATGTATAAGCAATGCTCTGATGGTATTATTCGTAGGTGTGTTTCAGGTGATAAAGCAAAGGAAATCCTGGAGCAATGTCACTCTTCGCCGTATGGAGGCCATTTCAGCGGTCAGAGGACAGCTATGAGGATTTTGCATTGTGGATTCTTCTAGCCTACCTTGTTTAAGGATGCCCATAGGTTCTACAAGCAATGTGATGCTTGCCAAAGGAGAGGAAACTTGGGGCCCAGAGATGAAATGCCTCTTACTTACATTTTAGAAGTTGAATTATTCGATGTATGGGGTATTGATTTTATGGGGCCATTTCCCCCTTCTAATGGCAATGTTTTTATCTTATTGGCAGTAGATTACGTGTCCAAGTGGGTGGAGGCCATTGCATGCCATCGGAGTGATGCCAAGACGGTTTCAAGGTTTCTCCAATCACACATCTTTGTGCGGTTTGGAACACCTAGAGCTCTAATAAGTGATGAGGGTACACATTTTGTTAATAATATCTTAACTAAGCTTTTAGCTAAGTATGGAATCAAGCATAGGATAGCTACCCCCTATCACCCACAGGCTAATGGTCAAGCTGAAATAAGTAATAGGGAAATTAAATCAATTCTAGAAAAAGTAGTCCATCCATCTAGGAAGGATTGGTCTTTTAGGTTGGATGAGGCTCTTTGGGCTTATAGGACAGCCTATAAGACTCCTCTAGGTATGTCTCCCTATCGGTTAGTATATGGGAAAACTTGTCATTTACCATTAGAGCTAGAGCATAAAACGTTTTGGGCTTTGAAAAAATTAAATTTTGATCTGAGTCGTGCAGGAGCAATGAGAATGCTACAGCTTAACGAATTGGAGGAATTTCGCCAATTTTCTTATGAGAATGCGAAAATGTATAAAGAAAAGACTAAGTTGTGGCATGACAAGAAAATTAAGCCTAAAGAGTTTGTCAAAGGTCAAAAAGTTTTGCTTTATAATTCTAGATTGAAATTGTTTTCTGGGAAACTAAAGTCCAAATGGTCAGGTCCGTTTATTGTGATTGAGGTTTTCCCCCATGGAGCAATTACTTTGCAAGACGAAAAGGATGGGAGAGTGTTCAAAGTGAATGGACAGCGTGTCAAACATTATTGGGGAGAGGAGTTCCAGATGAAATATCCTTCCCTAAAGTTGCTTGATGATTAAGAGAGCAAGATGTTTGCTGGAGCATTTCACAGAGCAATATTTTGAGCTCCCAGTGTTGATTTTTATTTTCTCGCTGATATGATTGGATTTTAATTCGGTTAAATTTGTTTTGTTTAAATTCTGCATGATTTATTTTTACTTGTTGTATTTTTAATTCCGTAGATTTTATTTTATTTTCGCTAGTTATTTCATTAGTTTAGAGTAGAGGTAGTTTAAGTTTATTTTCTGTTTAGATTAGATTTTTATTCCAGTTTTTATTTTCGGTTATTTAAATTTCTGTTTAGATTAGATTTGAATAAAATTTCTCCTTATTTAATTCGGTTTTGAATAGTAAAAATAAAAAGATTTGATTTGAGCGGATAATATTTGAATTTCCGGATTTGATTTTTCTTTTTCTATTTTGAATTTAAATTTTTCGTATCCGAGATTCTTCAGGTAATCTTTTCAGAAGGATGTTGCGGCAAGGTTATGGCTGAAGCAAATCTTCAGTCCGAATAGAAGGGATTTTGTTGTAAATTTATTTTTACCGTTTGGATTTCCTTTGAATTTTTACAGGTTAGGTTGCATGCGTACTCTGATGAGGCCACGTGTCGAACAGTGATCATCCAAGGGCGTGGATGGTGGACAGCACATGGTTATTTACTATGGGAGATTAAAATTCGGGAATTTACAGCTGATGGATTTAAATTTTAGGATTGCATGCGGATCTGAACGGTAAACTCAATTAATGTGAGCAAAATCTTTCGGTTAGGATTCAATTTGCTGCAGCCCTATTTATTAACACCTTCTGGTTGGTAAGTTTCACTTCATCTTCTTGATTCAAATGTTTGCCTGTACATTCTTCTTTCTTTGTTGATTTTCTCTGTAAACCCTTTGCGTCTTCAATGGCCAAAACGAGAGCTAGAAAAGAGAGGGAGAATGAGGACGAAGAGGTACCTGTTACCCCTGAAGTACAGAAAGCGAAAACGAAAAAGAAGAAGACGCCAGAGGAGAAAGAAGCGAAAAGGAGGAGAAGGCAACAGAGGGCCGAGGATCAGGAGGCTCTACAAAAAGCGACGGATGATGTGGCTGCCACAGTAGTTGAAGAAAACCCGAAAGAACCAGAAGAACAGAACCTCGAGCAGACTGAGCAGAGGGTCTCGGATACAGAAGAAGTTCAAGAGGAGCAAACAGAGGAAGTTCGAGAGGAAAATACAGAAGAAGTTCAAGAGGAGCAAACAGAGGAAGTTCAAGAAAAACAGACCGAAGATACGCAAGAAGGTAGGACAGAAGATGTTCAGGTAACGGATAATGAGCCAATGCAGGAGGCTCGAGTGGAGGTGATCATGCCAGAAGTACCAAAACGTCGCCGCGTTAAGAGGAAAACAGGCCGCGCTAGGGTTGTCCGAACTAATACTCCTTCGCCTCCAACCACTGATTCTGAAAGAGAAAATGCAGGAAGAGAGGAACGAGAAAAGAAGGAAGCTGAGGACAAGGCTAGAGAAGAAGAAGCAAAGAAAGCGGAAGAAGAGATTTTGCCCAAACAAGCGGAAGACAAGGGCAAAGGTATTGTTGAGGCATCGGGTGAGGCTGACGAGATTGAGGAATCGAGATTTCCGTACAATCGCTTCATCAATAACCTTGCTCGGGCAAAGTATGTTGAGATGCTGAGAAGGGACTTCCTGTTTGAACGAGGATTTGGCAATGATCTGCCACGGTTCTTGAGGACTGGAATAGTGAACCTCGGCTGGAGTCAATTTTGTGCAAAGCCGGAACCTGTTAATTCAAACATTGTTCGAGAATTTTACGCCAATATTGACGATCACGAAGAATTTTAGGTTATCGTTCGAGGAGTGCCCGTTGACTGGAGCCCAGGAGCCATTAATGCTTTGTTCAACCTCCAGGACTTTCCACACGCAGGCTTTAATGAGATGGTGGTCGCACCATCTAGCGACCAACTAAATGCGGCTGTCCAAGAGGTTGGCATTGAGGGGGCCCAGTGGAGATTGTCGAAGACGAAAAAGCACACATTTCAGGCTGCTTATTTGAAGAGCGAGACCAATACATGGATGGGTTTCATCAAGCTGCGCTTACTGCCGACAACTCACGACTCAACGGTGTCTCGAGACCGGGTTTTGCTTGCCTTTGCTATTCTTCGTTCGATGAGTATTGATGTGGGTAAAATAATTTCTTCTGAGATTCTTGATTGTTGGCGGAAAAAGGTGGGGAAGCTGTTTTTCCCCAACACTATCACGATGCTATGCCGAAGGGCAGGGGTGCCAGAGGATGAGGATGACGTGCCACTAATAAACAAGAGAATAATTGACACACCAAATCTGGCTAGGCTTCAGAGGACGCAGGAAGCATGCCAAGGAGGTTTGGTGTGCGGCATCCACCAAATGCAGGAGCAATTACAGCTGCATTCCAGTAGGATGGAGTTTGCTGAAAGGCAATTTCAAATTTTTTGGAACTATGTGAAAAGAAGGGATGCCGCGTTGAGGGTAGCCTTGCAGTCGAATTTTTCCGAGCCATATCCGGCTTTACCCGTATTCCCTGATGACCTACTGAACCCTTGGGTTCCGCCCCCACCTGTTGAACGAGAAGAAGATGGTGAATAGCAGGGTCAGGAAGATTGATGGATGAGATGATCTTCAGCGAGCATTTCTTTTGTTCCTATATTTTTGTTTGCTCGCGCATGTTTGACCCTGCTTACTGTTCTGTTTGCTTGTTGGTTTTTTTGTTTAAAAAAAAAATATATATCCCTGCTTATGTAATTTCTTTTCATGTTTTTAATGAAATTTCCTAGATGTTTCTGTTCTATGCGCACTGAGTAACTCTGACTTAACTAATTCTCTTTCTGAATTTTTGAAACTTGGACTGGCTAAGCTTAATTAGATCAAGGTATTCTGATCTCCAGAAACCTTTTGCTTGAGCACTTTCTCTGGCCTGGTCGTTGCTGCGGCAAAGAAAATTCTGGAGGTAGTGTTGACTTATGTGATCTGCTTTAAGCTTAGGTCTAGTCCCACGCTTAGTTTTACAATTCAGATAGAAAAATTTAAGTTTGGGGGTATACTTGCAAAACTGATAATTCATTGAGGACAATGAACAATTCAAGTTTGGGGGACTTTTTGCTACTCCAATTGTTTTGCTCGAGCATTCCTCTCCTTCATTAAATAATTTGTTAGGTTATTGAGTAACCGAGGACATTTGTGATACCCACAGTTTGTCTTCGCGTCAAAAGGTAACCTAGGAAATGATGAAAAATTATTTGCTGAAAAAAGTGGTTGTTGAAAATTTTGCTGAGAAAATTCATGGAGCAAAAGTTTTGAAGGATGAATGATAGTCCAGCAGTTTTTCTGTCTCCCAGAACTTAGGTGAGCTTCATCATAAAATGTTGCCATTCTGAGGGGCAAGAGATGGAATAACTAAGGATTTTTGAGCTTTACAAAGAGTATTTAGCCTAATTGGTGATGAGTTTGAGGCAAGGGTATACTGCACCATAAAGTGGGTCGTCCCATGCTTAAGAGCTTATGACTGTAGGGCTGCTTTAAGTCTGAAAAACAAAAATATAAACCCCTTGAAAATATGTTTTGATATGTCTGATAATAGAGCTAAGTTGTGGCAAGTTCTTAGAATTGAGTTAAAAGTGGTGATTATTTGTCCATGCCGAAAGAATTAATTTGCTGCAGCAGAGCTTGGTTTTGCAGAGTGCTCAGGTAAAGGTTGAAGGTAGTGTTGGATTGTCTGGTTTGATTAAGCTATGCTTTGTCTAATGTTTTGAATTCTTGAAGGGAAGGTTGGTTAGTACTGCTCGGGACTCGCAATAGTTCAAGTTTGGGGGTGTGATAACTCTCCAAAAGAGAGTTATTTAGACCTTATTTCTATATTGATTTGCATGTCTTTTGTGCTTAATAGGGTTGCTTTTAGATATATATTACATGTTTTAACCCATTTGGAAGAATGGAAGCTTTGGAAATCATTTTGTGCAGAATCTGTTGCTGGGCGACTTGAGGGAGCAAAATCTGTGCTGCAGCAAAGCTGGGAGCAAAACTGCCACGTCACAGCTCGTTAGCCAAATTGCCAAACTGAATTCTGTTGAGTTTTTCTCGTGATAAAGGAGCAAGGAGAGCCCTACACGTGTCCAGGTTGACCTAAGTCAAGCCTCCTATCCTTCTATAAAAGGGAGTAGCCGCTCAAGTCAAAGTCATTCCACTTTTGGGAGAAAACATTCCATTCTTGGGAAGTTCCTTCCACCTTTGGGAGCCGAATAGAGGAGAGAGATTGGAGACCACCTAGAAGACCATCATTGCAAGCTGATCAAGGAGATTAATATTTCCTTTTATTATCTTGTAATTATGGACGTGCCTACTCAGATTGTAACATGTGTTTCCATGCATATTATGAACTAAGTAGCTTAGGCGTTGGTTAGGACACAATGTGATTGTCGTGCTTAACTTTAGTAATATAAATTGATTCTATGCATCTTGGTTAATTGTTGTGTTCATTTCTATTTTATGCCCGCCTGGCCAGCCGGTATGAATACCTCTCTCTAGTTTCAGGGATGATTTAGAGAGTGTGTGGCTATTAATCACACTATGATCATTGTGTATTGGTGAACGCCAGTGACAGAGCTAGGGATAGCCAGTTGCCTAGTGCTTGATCGGTCATACTTCATTGGCGTTGAAACACATTCCAAAAAATCCGGAGTTCCGGGAGGAATCCGCTAATAATACTGCGAGAGTTTGCATGATCAATAATATTGCTAGAGCATCTTTTAAAACAATTACTAAATCCTGACTAGCGCCTGTTTCTAATCTGTCTGTCTATCCGTTTACTTTCTGTTCTGTCATTTCTTTTGCTTCAGCATTATTCTTATAAAAACCAATCATTTTTACCATCTTTTGAAACCATTAAAGAGTTATACAAAATAGATAAAGTGGAAGCTAGTTCAGGCCTTGGATTGATAATACTTATTACTTGCTGCGGACTGTGTATACTTGCACAGAGTTCTAGAGTCCTTTTATATCATATTTTTACTCACTCTAGGAACCCAACACTTCTTGAGGCTTCTCCTTGCATGGTATCACTCTAGAAGTAGAGTGTGAATCAGATTGAGAGCCAAGAGAGCCATTTTCATACTGTTATGCTTTTGGAATTTGGTCTCAAACTCACTCATCTCCATATATCTCTCAAGTGCTTGAACCTTCAAGCATTCCCTTCCCATTCCCTATCTCTATAGACTCCCAGAAGTCGTTCTTGGCCCGGAGAATAGTAGGGAAGACACTAAGGGTGGTCCTAAGAAGATTAGAGAAGAAAAGAATCCACGGATGTCCACCTATTGAGCTACAAAAGGTTGGTTCTTCTTATCTTTCTGTTTCTTTTTTTCATAGTACAAGCATGCTTTAGGAGTAAAATTGATGTAGTTAAGTGCTTTCGATCTTCAATTGCTTCCACATGTGTTATATGAACACCTTCAATTGGTATTAGAGCATGATTAAGGCACCTAACATGCATTAATTTTAGCTTGGTGGGTAGCTTTTCATATGATGAAGCTGTGTAGAAACTAAAGAAAATTGGCGTTGGGATTGAATTTAATTCTCGTTCAATTCATTGGAATTAATTGTAATTGCCTACATGTTTATGGGCATTAATGTGTTCATATGGAGTCTGTAAAATTTTAGAGTCAGTAGAGTCCATTTAGGCCATCAATTTGAAGAAATTCGGGGACTGTTCAAAGCTGGCCGAAAATTCCAGCATGCTGTTTTTTAGTTCCAGCCCAAGTGTGTTCTTCACTTAAAGGCAAAATGGTCTGGTTCAAGCAATCCAAGGGTAGTTGAGGTCGGTTTGAATGATTCGAGAGCAGTCGAAGCCGTATTTGAAACTATTATTGTAATAATTTTAGTTTTTTTTTTGCTGGCTCACACTTCTTGGCAAGAACGTCCGACAGACTTGCCAGAATGTAGGCTCAGGCGTTGTCATTAACCTTCACCCTTCGGTCATAAGCATCTTTTGTCGCTTTAGATGCGCTGCGAGCCAGGGCTGGAGGACATTCCTCCAATAAGACGAACCGAAGATCGTCGACTATCAAAATCATATTCAAGGTTGACAACCACACAGAGTAGTTCTCGCCGGTAAACTTGTCATTTTTTAGGAGTGTTACTATCGAGGAAGACATTGCTGAAAAAACAAAAATTTACCGTATTAGACAACCACACAGAGTAGTTCTCGCCGGTAAACTTGTCATTTTTTAGGAGTGTTACTATCGAGGAAGACATTGCTGAAAAAACAAACATTTATCGTATTAGTTATCTTTGCCTTAACCCATCACACAAGCAATACAAACAATTGCAATGCAAAACAAACAACCATAGAACCCTAATAAACTATTGATTAAGTTTTGCAACGATGCTTTAGAGGTCTAGAGGAACAGCTACCGAAGGGTGATCAGCTACTCTTCCTCTAAAATGAGACAAATCTTAGTCAACTCTAATTATAGAATAACTCATATTCCTATAGACGTTAACCATCGTTGTTCGGTCAAAGATTTGTTAACACTTTTAACTTATCCCCGTAGGTTTTACCCTCCCACTTTCAGACTCCAAAGGCACACACCAACAGGCTACTGTTAGGAGAGACAACTGTTGGTAATTAGCCTAAGTGGCCCTATCCTTTTTAGGAGATCACGGTGTTCTGAATACTATGATCAGGCCCTCTGAAGGGGTGGTTGCTCCAAGGCAACACGCAGGCGGATCATAAGACTCTCACAGTGTGACCTAGGGGTGGAGACCGAGGGATACGTTGACACGTGTCCCGCTCCCACTTACTATGGACACTTTCCCCATTCACCTTGTTATTGACCCATGCAAACACTTTCTGAAGGGAGGCCGCGCCAAAGGCGACACGAAATCGAGCATGGATCTCACGTTGTGAATATAGGGACGTAGGAGCAAAACTTGATTTAAATCTTGTTTTGTAATTTTAAAGTGACCTACCGTATATTTTAGGGTTATTTAACTTAGATAAATCCGGCTTAGTCAATCTATCTAAGTCTAGTCCTATTATAACTATTATAATAAGATCTTTAATTTAACTTCTAGGTGAATTAAACTCATTTCATTAACCAAGTGACCTTGCATGCTAACATTAAACTATGATTAATTCAACTCTGTTGTTTCGGGTCAGTTCCCAAGTAGGAGGTGTCTCGTAAACCTTCAACTTAAATACCTCCAGCCTTAGACAAAACTTAACCGGTAGAGTTCCCTTATAATCACAGTAATGTTTTTCCTACTTAGTTTATTAAAACTATTTTAACACTAAGAAAATTCTAATCCTATTAGAATTAAAATGATCTAGGTCTAATTAATTTTAACTCATTAAAATTCATCAATTTAACTTATGAATCCTATGTTTGCATGCAATTCTTGATTATAGATTGGCGGTTTCTGATCATTATTTTTAAAACTATTTCAAATTTTAATGATTAGTCTTATAATCATGGATAATATTGTTTAATTTAATTAACAATCAAATTCTAGTTAATTAATTAAACTACATTATTATTTGCATTGCATGAATATAATATAACAATTATATTATAACTATGGATGTTTCATGCTCAATGCAACAATGATTTTCTTGTTTAATTATATAACATTTTTATGTCTTTGACAATCAAGAAAATCATACAAGCATGCTGCAATCAACTTATTAAATATAACTCTTTATATTTAACTAAGGCCCCGTTTGATAACCATTTGGTTTTTGGTTTTTGGTTTTTGAAAATTAGGTTTGTTTTCTTTAAATTTCCTCACCATGGTTTTCATTTTTGTTAAAGACACACTTGAATTCCTAACCAAATTCTAAAAACAAAAACAAGTTTTTGAAAACTACTTTTTGTAGTTTTCAAAAATTGGCTTGGTTTTTGAAAACATGGGAAGAATGTAGTTGAAAAGCCAAAGAAACTTAGAGTTGGGAGTGGTGTTTATAAGCTTAAAAACCAAAAACCAAAAACAAAAAACCAAATGGTTATCAAACGGGGCCTAAGTAATTGCATGCATCATGCTTTTCGATTTTCATGTTTTTAATATAAATCACATATATTAAATAACACTCATGAAAATAATCATGCATTTCAACCATACATTATAACAAAATTATAATATATAAAATGCATGAGCATGCTATATTACCTAAGGTGAGATTTTAATTATATGACATCCATAAAGCATATAAAATAGCATATGAACCGATCAATTGGCCCTAGGATAGAATAAAGCTTAAATTTCATAAACAAAGCATAAATCTATCCTATTACATCATTCTGCAACTTCTAAACCGGACCAGACCTCACAAACCGACGCGAACTGCTTCGAACCGATCCCCAGGAAGCCAAACCAAGCCCAAACCAGTTGGACCGAGCCAAACCGACCCCAGACCAACCCAGACCGTCGGACCAAACCACGAACCTACATCAGACTGCGTGTTTACGTGAAACCCTAGCGCGTCGTGAATTCGCGTCAGCGTCTCGAGCTGATGCGTCTGGGACCAAAATCTGGGCAGTTTCCAGCACTGTTTCGTCCATAAATGGACTCAAATTCTAACGATTTTCACCGATCTTCATCACCAAAAATCTTATTCTAGACCCAGACTTACAGAGGACTTGGAATTACAACTTTAATGCCCAAAAACGCAGGGGCCTTTACAGATCGAATAAATAAATTTAATCGAAAAATTCATACGCAAAACCATAATCATTCATTATGTTATTCAATCCCACCTATCAAGCCATTCGCAAATTCCAATTGAATTAAAATTAACAGAGATGACTCTGATACCAATTGAAGGGATAAGAACCCTTTCGCAGCGGAAAAACATCAAAGATCGAACACTGTATTTTAACCCAATCGAAAAACCACTACGAAGGCAATATTTACAGAATTCATATCAAATGAAATTGCTGTAAATCTAGGTCCCAATTTTATTTATTCAATCCTTCAAGAACAACGAACCTAGGAATACTTACTGTTGAATGTAGACTTGACCAAAACGCCAACTCCTTGGATTTACTCCTCTGATTTACAACAACACCACGATCATAGAACCTTGCTGGAAAAATTCTCCAAGGATCACTACCAATAGAATTACCCGGTATGGCTTCTAAGGGTTTAGCGTTGGGTTGCTTGTGGGAGCGTTATCTCTTTCTGAAGGGAAAGAAAAAGAGAGAATCTTTATGGATTTCTCAGAGAATGAGAGAGAGAGAGTTTTTGTGAGAAGAAGCATAAGTTCCTGAAATACCTAACTTCCCTATCTATATGTTAGGAGTGAGGGAGAGAGCATCGTGGAACTACACACGATTAAGAAAAAAACTAACTACTTCAGTTATAAGTTTTAATTTTAAAATAAATTAAAATTAAAACTAATGTAATTTAATTAAAAATTTTAATTAAATTAATAACAACTAATTAAATCATATTTAATTAATTAATTCACAAATAACATTTAAATGAGCATCCCTCACATACCCTATAGTTTTAATGGTCTTTAATTAAATTAAATTAAAACAAATAATTAATTAATTCTTTAATTAATTAATCATTAAATTGAATATCACATATTCAATTTTATCTCTCTCATATAACCTATAGTTTTAATGTGTATCTCATCCGCATCAATTTTAACCTATAGTTTTAATATGAATCCAATTCATATTAAATTTAATATTTGAACTCCTTCAAATATTTAATTCTCCCTTAAATTAAATTAATTTTGAATCAATATTCAAAATAAATTTATATTATAAAGTTTAAATAAAATAAAACTTTACATTATAATGTGTCTCCATACATTATATTATTTCCCTTAGTTAATTTACCTCAACTCCCAAAATGAGCTACCAGTGGGACCTAATGGACCTATAGATCAGAAGTTCCAACGATATGAGATTAACTAGCTAAACTCATTAACCAAGCTAATCAATATTCGTTAACTGTGGTTCACTCTACTATAGAACCACAACTGCACTCTTCTCACTGCAGATATATTTGTGTCCACAGATATTGTCCAATAGCAGCAAGTTAGTCCTTCACGAGTGTTCGTACACCAGCTGGGTCAAATTATCGTTTTACCCCTGGGTTACCTCTACATCCTACCAGTGCTCCTCTAATGAACAACCTGTTTGAGGTCCAACCAACAAACAGAAATCCCTCTCGTGCCATAGAGAGGGCAGAGCCCTTTGTTCAAGACCCAGAGACACCACTTAAGGGAACACTCATCTACTTACTCTAAAGTCAGGAATGAGTGAATTCCATCTTGTGTGATTATGTTCCCAGCTCCTCACTCGGTCTTGTCTCCAAAATGGTAGGCTTATTGAGTCGCCATGCAGGCCACTCTCACCCATACAAATCAAAGGACAATCCCTCGTGAACAGAAGTCCATAACCCTTCAGGATTAAGACTAAGTTGCCTAGGTCATCCTAGTGAAATAGAAACCTAACTAGTTAACGGTATTACAGCTAGCGGTAACTATTTCGCGATCTGGTCTTATGCAAACTCATTGCATAGGATACCCCACTCGCATGTCCTCTACACGAACGCGTTGGATCATTGCGTTTGTATCAAATACAAAGCGGGTCGTATCCATAGTATCACTAGGATAAGGTACCCAGCCTTATCCCTATACTATAGACCCTTTAGGTTATAACTTGAACAGTGATCCCCCTGTTGGGTTTTATGCCCTAAAACTCGTAGATAGTGAATGTAAACAAATTGTATACTTGTTTCAATAAAGTGTTATTGAGTTTCTACAATAAAATGTTCTTGTTAAATATTGCACAATTTGACCCAAATCCAATAAACTATGATCCAAGGTTGTTTGTATATAACTTGAACTAGTATGTGAGGACATACGGGGATCAATGCTCAAGTAATAACCTAAAAGGTCTATAGTACAAGGATAAGGTTGGGTACCTTATCCTGGTAATACTATGTGATACGACCCGCTTTGTATTTGATACAAACGTATTGATCCAAAGCGTCCATGTAGTAGACATGCGAGCAGGGGTATCATATGCAATGAGTTTGCATAAGACCGAACCATGAAATGGTAAACCACAAGATATAACACTTTTAACTAGTTAGGTTACTGTTTCAATAGGATGACCTAGGTAACACAGTCATAATCCTGAGTGTTTCATGAACTCCTTCTCATAAGGGATTGTCCTTTGATTAGCATGGGTGAGAGTGGCCAATACGCCGACTCAATATGCCTTCCTTTTTCGGGACAAGACCGAGTGGGGGGCTGGGGACATGACAACACAAGAAGGAATTCACTCCTTCCCACTTCTAGGAGAAGTAGATGAGTGTTCCCTTAAGTGGTGACTCCGGGACTTGAACAAAGGGATCCCGCCCTCTCACTGGCCCGAGAGGGACTTTCTGTTTAATGGTTGGACCATAAACAGGTTGTTCATTAGAGGAGCACTGGTACTTAAGGAGACAGATGTAACACAGGGGTAAAACGGTAATTTCACTGAGCTGTGATTACGGACACTCGTGAAGGATTGACTTACCGGTATAGGTCTATATCCGTGGACACAGAAATGTTCTACATGTTGGGTTTTGTGCCCTAAAACTTGTAAATAATGAATGTAAACAAATTTTATACTTGTATTTAATAAAGTGTTATTTAGTTTCTGCAATAAAATGTTATTGTTAAATATTGCACTATTTGACCCAAATCCAATAAACTAAGATCCAAGGTTGTTTATGTAACTTGAACTAGTATGTGGGGACATACGGGGATCGATGTTCAAGTAACAACCTAAAAGGTCTATAGTATAGGGGTAAGGCTGGGTACCTTATCCTGGTGACACTATGGATACGGCCCGCTTTGTATTATGATACAAACGCTATGATCCAACGCGTTCATGTAGTTGACATGCGAGTGGGGGTATCCTATGCAATGAGTTTGCATTAGACCGGACCGCGAAATAGTTAACCACTAACTGTAACACCGTTAGTTGGCTTGGTTTCTATTTCACTAGGATGACCTAGACAACTCAGTCTCAATCCTGAGTGGATTATGGACTCCTATTCACGAGGAGTTGTCCTTTGATTTGTATGGGTGAGAGTGGCCAGCACGCCGACTCAATAAGCCTACCATTTTGGGGACAATACCAAGTGGGGAGCTGGAAACATAATCACACAAGATGGAATTCACTCCTTCCCGACTCTAGGGTAAGTAGAGGTGTGTTCCCTTAAGTGGTGTCTCCGGGACTTGAACAATGGGCCCAACCCTCTCTATGGCACGAGAGGGACTTCTGTTTGTTGGTTGGACCTCAAACAGGTTGTTCATTAGAGGAGCACTGGGGACTTAAGGACAAAGATGTAAACCAGGGGTAAAACGGTAATTTGACCCAGCTGGGATACGAACACACGTGAAGGACTGACTTGTAGTATTGGTCGATATTCGTGGACACAGAAATATTCCGCAGTGAGAAGAGTGCAGCTGAGGGTCTTTAGTGGAATGACCCACAGTTAACGAATGGAGACTAACTTGGTTAATGAGTTTAAGCCGATTAGTCTCGTATCGTTGGAGCTTCTGATCTGTAGGTCCATTAGGTCCCACTGGTAGCTCGTAAAAAGACTTGAAGCAAACAAATATAAATTGTAAATTGAAAGTGTTCAATTTATCTGGGGAATCGTATAATGTATATTGATGCATTATAATATAAAGTTTATGAAACTTTATAATATAATTTTTGAAATTAATTTCAAAATTAATTCTTGAGAGAAAATATTTGAAAGAGTTCAAATAAATTTAATATGAATTGGATTCATATTAATTTTAATAAAATCCCTAAGATTAAATATATGATATTTAATTGGGTAATTAATTAATTATGGAATTAATTATTTATTTATTAATTAGAGACCTTTTCCTATTAGGAAAGAAAATATTTGAAAGAGTTCAAATAAATTTAATATGAATTGGATTCATATTAATTTTAATAAAATCCCTAAGATTAAATATATGATATTTAATTAGATAATTAATTAATTAATTATTAAAATTAGATATTGTTCAGATAATAGATTTGAACTTATTCCTAGACCTTTTCCTATTAGAAAAAGGTCTTGGCCTTTACCTATATATAGGACCCCTGGGGTGGGGTGAAAGGTATCCCATTGTCTCTCCTTCTCTCAGAGATATCTCCCGAAAGACTCCCACAAGTCTCCTGCTTCAAGAAGTCTTAGAGATATACCGGTGTAGCCGATTGGTGGTGTTTGCACAAGAGGGTTGCTGCGTTTTCAATCTTATTGGCAAGAAAAGGCGAATTGATCAAGGCTTTCTACAAAAGTAAGTTTTCTATGAAATCCTTGATCACTAGGATCAATCTAGTTGATTTTTTAGCATGTTTATAGCCTATGTACAACCCTTTAAATAGAGATTTTTTTTGCTATAATATTTTGCAAATTGTATTGGTATTTCAATTAGAATCTAAGACTCTGAGTAGATTCGGTAATACTTTCCGCTGCGTGGGGCTTTTATCCCTTCACTACAGTGAAAAAAGTTCAGTTGTGGGTCTTTAGTGGAATGACCCACAGTTAATGAATATTGGTTAACCTGATTAATGAGTTTAAGCAGTTAACCTCATATCATTGGAGCTTCTGATATGTAGGTCCATTAGGTCCCCCTGCTAGTTCGTAAAGAATAATTAAGAACAATTATATCTTGAGAGAATTTGAATAGTTCAAATTCATATTGGGAATTAAGTTAATTGTATGAGATACAAATTAATATAATGTATAGTGATACATCAAAATGTAAAGTCTAATTTGAAATTAAACTTTATTATTATGAGAGAAATAAATATTTGAAGAAGTTCAAATATTAATATGAATTTGATTCATACTAAATTTATAGGATATAAGAGAATTTGAAGGAATTCAAATTTTAATTTGAATTTGATTCATATTATAGAATTAATTAATTGAAGACCTGAAATTAAATATATGATATTTAATTGGCCAATTAATTAATTAACTAATAGAAGGTCTGAAATTAAATATATGATATTTAATTGGTGATTAATTAATTAAAAATTAATCAATTATGGAAATTATTAATCACTTATGGAAGTAATTAATCATTTATGGAAATGATTTAATCACTTATGGAAGTGATCAATCATTTATGGAAAAGATTAATCAATTATGGAATTGATTGGTATGAAATTGATTAATTATTGAAAAACATACAACAAAAGGAGGTTTCCTCGTTTTCTCTCTAGGAAGCGGTGGAAAGTAGGCAGCCATTGGTGCTGATCGGAGCAGTTTAATTTGCTGTTTTTTTTTTCGGTCTGCTGGTTCTTCATTCGATCTGTTGGTTCCATCCCTTTCTT
This sequence comes from Luffa aegyptiaca, assembly GCA_017139565.1. Classification (NCBI taxonomy): domain Eukaryota; kingdom Viridiplantae; phylum Streptophyta; class Magnoliopsida; order Cucurbitales; family Cucurbitaceae; genus Luffa; species Luffa aegyptiaca. The sequence goes on from CM029401.1 coordinate 32,546,555, forward strand.
GTCTCGTTGGTATTGTTGGGAGTCAAGCATGGAAGAGCCCACAAATCCTGATGCACTTGCAAGGCAACTTGCAGATTTGAAAGTTATTGCAGCAGAAAGATCTAGCGTTTATCAACTCAAAGAGGAAGAGGTTGATCAAGCGGAGAAGAAAATGGTCAATAAGTTATTATGCAAGGTCTTCACCCAGAAGAAAATTAATCTAGATATTTTTTTTGACAAGATGCCAAAAATCTGGAGTCAAGAACATACTACCATTGACAATGTGGGATTCAATCTCTTTTTTTGCAAATTCAAAAACCCCCAAATCAAAGAGAGGATTCTACATTCGAGACCCTGGTTTTATGACAAGGCACTTTTAGTTCTCAACGATTCAAAAGGAGATAGATGTGGAGACGAGACGGACTTCAGGTATGTATCCTTTTGGGTTCATTTTCATAAGTTACCTTTTGCTTGTTTTACCAGGGCTTCGGCAATGGAGATTGGCAGCTTGTTGGGAAACATGGAGCAAATTGATATAGATGAGGAGAATGATCAGTGTGGCAGTTCCTTGCGAATTAAAATTCAGATAGATGTTCATATGCCATTAAAGAGAGGGATCTTCTTACGAAAAGGTAAGGCAAACGCAGAAAAATGGATTGCAGTTACTTATGAGAAACTCCCGGATTTTTGTTATGGCTGTGGATTGCTCGGCCACACGATTAAAGAGTGTAGAGATGCTGGGGATGTGAAAGAGGACGAGCTTCCGTACGGCCCATGGATGCGTGAACCTATCAAAATTAAGATCAGGGACAATATTTCTTCTTTTAGGGCTCATTTCTTTCAAGCGGGAAGAGGAAGAGGACGTCTAGGGGAGGATATCAGAGGAAACTGGAGGAAAACGTCGGTTGAAGATGAAGAGGGGTATTCTCGATCACCGAAAAAAATCGAGATTCCGGCGAACAGCCCTCCGTCTAAGCCGATAACGGTCAAAAATCCAAGCAAGGAAATTGAGAAGGAAACGGTCGAGATCTCTGTTAAAGAAAATATTAATGATCAAGCGGCTACGGATGTTGATTGCGGTATCAATATTAATGAAACGGTGGTCCCAAATAGCACTGAAATTGCGGCTCTCAGCAGTTATGTAAGGAAAGTATGGAATCTACCTTAATGGAGTTAGACAAACAGTGTGAAAATCCTTCTGATAACCGACAACATGCATCTGAAGTGGAAATAATTAATGGGTTGGAAAAGTCCAACGTTTTGAACAAGGAAAATCCTGTACCAAAAGTGCAAGTTGGGGTATCTAGAAAATGGAAAAGCACTCAACGTACAGGGGATAAAGAACTCAAAGAGGATCCAATGCAAACTTCGTCTCAGCATATTATAGGAGTTAAACATAAGATCAATGAGGATGAAGAAAATTCTGGAAAAAAGAGAATTGTGATCGCAGAGGACAAATTAAAGGCAATATCGGTGTAGGCTGTGGATCAGCCCCGCCGGGCACAATGAAAATCTTAAGTTGGAATGTCCAAGGGTTGGGGAACCCTAGGACATTTAGAGTACTACGACACCTTATTCGTAGTCATCGTCCCCAGTTGGTTTTTTTAATGGAAACCAAACTTAACTTGAGTGGTGGTGAGAGAGTTCGTAGGAACCTACAATTTGATTATGGATTAACTGTCCCTTGTGTGGGACAAAGTGGAGGTTTATTGCTTCTGTGGCAGAACGTGACTGATGTGTCAATACGATCGTACTCTAAAGGTCATATTGATGCGTTCATTAAGGATCCTAAGGGGTTATGGCGGTTCTCAGGCATTTACGGTAATCCCAATTGGAATCTCAGGCATGAGACGTGGGCTGTATTAAATAGACTAAAGGATAATTATGAGATTCCTTGGATCCTAGGTGGAGACTTTAATGAAATCACTTGCGAGGCTGAAAAAAGTGGGGGAGTGGCTCGTCCGGAAAAATTGATGCTCGATTTTCGGGAGGCTATCGATTCTTGTGAGTTGATTGACCCTGGTTATATAGGTCCGGAATATACATGGTGCAATAAACATTTTACTTCAGATCTTATTTGGGAAAGACTTGACAGATTCCTTATTAATAATGAAATGCAAGTTCGGAGCAGTTTATTCAAAGTTTACCATCTAGCCTTACTGTCCTCGAATCATAGACCAATTCTTGCAGATTGGTTGGAGGCCCAATCGGATCAAAGAAGTAGGATGAGTAGACGCCCTAAGAAATTTGAGGAATCTTGGATAAAATATGATGAATGTAGGGATATAATATCGCAAGTATGGAATAACCCAAGCCAAAGAGGATTTCGAACTATCCAAGACAAAATGAAGTTGTGTTTGAGTCGTCTTTCTGCTTGGAGTCGAGGTAAGTATGAAGGATCTCTGAAGGGTGCTATTGAGAGGACCGAGGAAGCCATTAAAACCCTTTTACCAAGATTAGATGCAACTAGCAAGCTTGAATTGGCTCTAAAGGAAAAAGAATTGGAGAACCTATTGGAAGATGATGAGATTTACTGGAGGCAAAGATCTAGGGAGGAGTGGCTGCAATGGGGTGATCGAAACACTCAATGGTTTCATATGAAGGCTACTACAAGACGAAGAACTAATAAAATCCTTGGATTAATGGATGAGATGGGAAAATGGCTTGAAGAAGATAGAGATTTGGAGAGAGTGGCCACTCATTACTTTCAAAATCTTTTCCAAACATCCAACCCTCAGTCGGATTCCATAAACCTCATTGTAGATTCGATTCCTACCAGTATCTTAGAGGATCAAAATAGGAAGCTTACTAGGCCGTTTGGAAAGGAGGAAATAACGGAGGTCATCAAATCTATGCATCCTACTAAAGCTCCGGGTCCGGATGGTATTCATGTTGTTTTCTTTCAAAAATACTGGGATATAGTGGGAGAAGATACTTGTACCTTTTGTCTTAGGATTCTCAATGAAGGCAAAAGGATGGAGATGATTAATAAAACTTATATTGTGCTTATCCCCAAAGTTAAGGATCCAAAATCTATGAAGGATTTTCGTCCAATTAGCTTATGCTCAGTTATTTATAAGATCATTGCTAAAACTTTGGCAAATCGTCTGAAAACAGTGTTGGATAGTATTATCTCTCCAAGCCAATCAGCTTTTGTCCCTGGTCGCATTATTACTGACAATGCAATCCTCGGTTTCGAATGTATTCATGCGATCAAAAACAAACGAAAGGGAAAGGTAGGTGAAGTTGCGCTCAACCTGGATATGAGTAAGGCATATGATTGCATAGAATGGGTTTATATAAGGAGAATTATGGAAAAAATGGGGTTCTGCAACCGTTGGATCAACCTTATTATGGGCTGCGTCGAATCTGTTAGTTTCCAAGTGATGCTTAATGGTATTCCTCGTTCGGTGTTCTTCCCTCATAGGGGCCTCCGCCAAGGGGACCCGCTCTCTCCATATTTGTTTTTGATTTGTGCAGAAGGTTTATCGGGCCTTCTTCACCAATCAGAACAGAAGAGAGAGTTCACAGGTTTGCGCGTTAATAAATATTGTCCTTCTATTTCTCATTTATTTTATGTTGATGACAGCTTGTTGTTTTTTAAGGCTTCTAATAAAGATTGCAAGTCCATTCAAAGAACGTTAGATATTTACGAGAGTGCATCGGGACAAACGATCAATTTCGAAAAGTCAACCTTCATGTCAGTCCAAATGTGAAGGCGGAATCTATTGAAATGATAAAGGAGGCGTTCAAAGTTCATCACAAAGAGAGTTTGGGGGCAATACTTAGGCCTTCCATCACAAAATGCCCGAAACAAGAAGGAAATTTTTTCCAACATCAAGGATCGAGTCTAGAAAGCATTACAAGGCTGGAAAGGAAAATTTTTCTCGGCTGATGGCAGGGAGATTCTCATTAAAGCAGTGGCACAAGCTATTCCAAACTACGCCATGAGTTGTTTTAAATTACCTTTAACTTTATGTAATGAACTTAATTCTCTTTGTGCTAGGTTCTGGTGGGGATCAACGGAGAATGGGAGGAAAATCCATTGGCAAAGTTGGAAGAGACTATGCATAAATAAGGCTCTTGGAGGGATGGGATTCCGTGAGATCTCGGGTTTTAATCAAGTCATGCTTGCTAAACAGAGCTGTCGAATAATCAGACACCCTAATAGTCTTGTTGCAAAGGTGTTAAGGGGTAGATACTTCAAAAAGGGGCATTTCTTGAAAGCTCCGTTAGGAAATAACCCTTCATACACGTGGAGAAGCACCATCTGGGGAAGAGAGTTATTTAGCAAAGGCTATCGATGGAAAATAGGAAATGGGATAAAAATGGATGTTATGAAGGATCCATGGATCCCTAAAGGAGGGAATTGCAAACCTACTGTAGTTCACTCCGACATTCATCATTTTTCTGTGGCTCAACTCATCTTGAATAAGGAGACATGGAATGAAGAGATTATCAATCGTTGCTTTATGGAAGATGATGCCAAAGCAATCCTTAACATTCCATTGCGGCCTTTGGCAGAGGAAGACGAGATTATATGGAACTATGATTCAAAAGGTCTTTTTTTGGTAAGAAGTGCATATAGAGTGGGTCTTCACCATCAGTGTGCAGAGGAAGCCAGCGGATCAAACTATCATCACAGGGAAGTGTTTTGGAAAAGTTTCTGGAAGGCCCATATCCCTTCTAAGATTAAAATTTGCGGATGGAAATTATATAATAACATCCTTCCTATTAAATCCAATTTGATAAATCATGGGATGGATATTAATCCAATATGTTGTCTGTGCAGGGAGAAATTGGAGACTCCTATTCAGCTCTTATGGGAATGCAAAATCACCAAAGGAGTATGGAGAATTTTCCTACCTACAACTGAAGATCTTAGGGTTGAAGACCAGAGAGGCTCGTCAGTTCTAGACCACTGTGAGCGATGGTGGGAAGGGAGGAAGGAAGACTCTGTAGACGACTTCAGATGCTGCACAAGTTTGGTCTTAGGATGGCAAATTTGGTCTTACAGAAACGAAATCCTACACAGTAACCACAACCCAGATACAGAGGTCCTAATTCAAAGAATAAAGAAGTACCTTTAAGAGTTCAAGCTGGACGAAGTGCCCTGTGAAGGTGTTCATATAACACATGCGGAAGCAATTGACGATCGAAAGCACTTAACCCTATTAATTTTACTCCTAAAGCATGCTGGTTCTAGAGAAAACAAAACATAGAGTTAGAGAGCACCAACCTTTTTGTAGCTCACTTGAGAGGAACTCCTTGTGTTGTTTTCTTCTCCTATCCTCCTTGGACAACCTCTAGCGTCTTCTCTACTATTCTTCGGGCCAAGAACGACTTGTGGGAGTCTATAGTAATAGGGAATGGGAAGGGAATGCTTGAAGGTACAAGCTCTTGAAAGATCAATGGAGGTGAGTGTATTTGAGAGTAAATTCCAGCAGCATAACAGTAGGTAATTCACTCTCTTAGCTTTGAATCTGATTCAAGCTCTTAAATAGACCTCTTCCATGCAAAGACAAGCTTCATGACACTAGACACATGGTGAAAATGCAACTCAAAGTGGATTCTAGGTGTTTAACTCACAACACATGCAACTAGTGCATGGTTGTGTTGTTTTCCACTATGCATCATCATGCAAGAGTGGGAATGCCACTAAATCCACTAAAATTTGAATCTTAATTCTGAATTTTCAGCTTCCAATTCATTCCAATTTCAATTCAAAATTGAAATTGATTTCTACGCAATTAATTGGGACAATTCCAAGTAATTTTGACATGATTAATCCAATTAATCATTATCACCTAGTGCCATGAATTATATATGATTCCTAATACATATATATGGTATTTAAAACACTTTTAAATATCTTATCTCTCAATTTCTAATTTAATTCATAATTAAATCATTGTGTCAAACACTTTTTACGATAATGCCCTATTTCCCGTTTTTGAACGATTCAAAGATACCTATCATTATGTTCTAAGCTTTAATCCGATATGAGCTAGTAGAGGGACCTAATGGACCTATAGATCATGGGCTCCAACGATTCGAGGCAAACCGACTAATCTCATTATCTAAGCTAGCCAACATTCGTTAACTACCGGGACACTCCACTATAGCCCAATAGTTGCACTAGCCTCACTATAGATATATTTCCGTCCACTTGATTTAACCATGTTCAGTAAGTCGTTCCTTCACAGATTGTTCGTAGCTATAGCTAGGTCAAATAACCGTTTTACCCCTATAGTACTTCTTTTTCCTTAAGTTCCACTAATCCTCTAATGAACAATCGGTTTGCGGTCCAACCATCAAACCTAAGTCCCTCTCGACCCAACGAGAGGGTGGGGCCCCATTGTTCAAGTCCTGGAGTTAGTACTTAAGGGAACAACCTCTCTGCTATCCCTGAAATGGGTAGGAGTGAATTTCGTCTTGCGAAACTATGTCCCCAGCTATCTATTCGATCTTATCCCCAAAATGGTAGGCTTGTTGAGTCGGCGATGCTGGCCACTCTCACCCATGCAGATCAAAGGATAATCTCGTATAAACAGGAGTTCATAGTTAGCTCAGGATTAAGAACGAGTTACCTAGGTCATCTATGAGAAATAGTCAGTTTCTTCAGTAAACGGCGTTATAAAGAGAAAGTGACTTATTTCGTGGTCTTGTCTTATGCAAACTCATTGCATAGGATGCCCCCACTCGCATGTCTCCACATGAACGACTTAGGATCTCATCGTTTGTACTTAATACAAATTGGGTCACGTCCATAGTGTTACCAGGATAAGGCACCCAACCGTATCCTTATACTATAGACTATTTTGACTATAAACTTGCACTTGATCCTACGATATGTCCCTACATATAGTTCGAGTATTCATTTTATAGTCAAGGATCTTAGTTTATTGGATTTAGGTTAATCATTCGCAATTTACATATTCAATAACATCTTTTATTGAATAACTTCAATAACGACTTTATTGGAAATAGAAATATGTTTAACGATTTACAAACTACGAGTTTATAGGACATTAAACCCAACACCCTGTCAGATCCCTGCTATTACCGTTCGGTCCTCTTCTTCAACGAGTGTTGCTGTTTGGTCTCCGTCGCCGGTCGGTACCTGGAAGCTTAACAGCGATGCGACGTGGAGTGAAGCTCGAGGCCGCAGAGGAATTGGATGGGTTATTAGGCGTTGGGATGGATCGATTGTGGCTGCGGGTTGCAAAAGCATGGAACAAAGATGGCAAGTCAATTGGTTAGAGACCTTTGCGGTTTGTGAAGGATTGAAAGCCTTGGCAACAACTTCTCCCCCTATCAGAATTGAGATGGATGTCCTTCAGGTTGTGCGACTTCTTTTACGCAAGGAGGAAGATGTCACAGATTTGGCCAAGTTTATTAATGAAGCTGGAGCCCTAATGGCTGTTAGGAAAATTGATTCTATTAGCCATATATCCAGAACCCAGAATATCTTGGCCCATAAGTTGGCTCGTGAGGCGTGTGACTTTAATAAAGCTGAGTGTTGGTTTAATGTATTTCCTGATTGGCTACTTTCTTTAAATAGAGATGATATTCAGGGAAGTTGTGTCACTATTGGGGGTTCTTGTCCCACTAGTGTGTGTTCTTTGGGTAATTTTCCCAGTTAATTGAAAGTATTTTTTCTTCAAAAAAAAAATTGATTAATTATGGAAAAAATTAAATCAGTTATGAAAATAATTGATTTTAAATGAATATTTTATTCATGCCATTTCTCCTATAAATAGAACACTAAACCTAGGGTTCAGATACTATAACATATGGCCACCATAAGGCCACAAGAATGCACTCTTGCATTCTCTCTAGCCTCCCTCTCATATCCTCTCAACCCAAGAACTCTAGGGAGAATTTTCTCACTAGAGTTTTTCCCATTTAAGATTAGGTAGGCCCACAACTACGTTCCTAATCTCAGAGTCATAGCGGGGAAGATCAATTGGTGGTGTCCCAATTGTTGACGCTTGGTCCCTATGAAATCAAGAAAGGCGTGTATGTTTATGTCTCCCCTTTAGAATTAGTTCTAAGGTTGTATGCTTAGCCTTAATAATTGATTTAAAATAGTTTTCTAAATTTTGTCAATGTATTGGTATTTTGGTGGAAACAAAATTAACTACGAACGGTCCCAATTCGCTTCCGCTAACGGAATTAGGGAATTCCAATCCTTCACCCCTTATGTCCCCACATACAGTTCAAGTATCATACTGACAACCTAGGATGTTTAGTTTATTGGATTAGGGTTATGTAGGAAAGACAAACATAATACTAACAATAATAAGTGAATAATACATCAAATTTGATTTTATTAATGTTCGGTCAAATGTTACATTTACTGTCCACGAGTTTTAGGGCATAAAACCTGGATACCCTAGAAAAATACATTTCCTAGCTCTTGATTCTAATTTGTCTTGCCTAATATGTGCATAGGTTGCACAACTAAATACTTTAAGGTGTTTAAGGCTTGGTGGTCGACCCGTCCATAGCTCTTGAGGTGTTTTAAAGTTTAGGGCTGAAGAGGGGCTCCTATTGATTATGTAAGCAGCAGTATTTACGGCCTGTCCCAAAATATTATTGGTAATTTTGCATTAGATAGCATACATCTAACTCTTTCTAGTATAGTTCTATTAAAGTGTTCAGTTAAGTCGTTTTGTTGAGGAGTTCTAGGGGTGGTTAAATGCCTAGTAATACCAGATGCTTTACATAAGTCAAAAAATTTATCATTTAAGTATTCAAGGCCATTATTAGTTCTAAGAAATTTAATCCTTTTATTACCTGTTTGGTTTTCTACCAAGGTTTTCCATTAAAAAAAAAAAGTTATAGACTTCATCCTTACTCTTAAGCATAAAGACCCACAACTTTCTAGAGAAGTAATCTATTAAGGTTAGAAAATACCTAGCACCACCATGTGTTTTTATTCTAGCTGGCCCCAGAGATCCGAGTGTATATAATCTAATCTCCCTTTAGTTACATGGACAACAATTTTAAAACTATTCTTAGTAGCTTTACCAACTGCACAAACGTTCACAAAACATCAAGTTTGAGGGTCTTTTTCACTAATGTGTGCTAACCTTTTGTGCCCATAATTGAGTATATTTCAAGGTTTGATCAACAACATTATTATTTTCACCTATCAAAGTACTACCTTGCAGAATATAAAGGTCGTTTGACAATTTTCCAGTTAGTTTTAAAGTGTTGTCCTTGTGTTATTCAAAAAAATCCATTTTCAGAATTATAATTGAACCAAACCTTATCTAAACTAAAGTAACTAAGGAGATCAAATTTCTTTTTAAACGGGGTACGTATCGCACAGAAGATAAAAGTTTTTGAGAACCATTTACTAGTTTTAACATCACAGACCCAACACCTTTAACAAAACATTGATGATTATTACCCATAACTACTTTTCCACCTTCAAATTCATTTAAATCACAAAAAATGTTTGCACAGTTTCATATGAAAAGTGAAACCTGAATATAGGATCCATTCTTCTAGGCATTCCTTATTCGTAACCATTAGCACCTCAGCTGACTCATATCCTTCAGGTAGATTTTCAGAGTTTTTATTTTCTGTTTTAGGTTGCTTATTTGCTTTTCTTTTCAACTGAGGACAGTCGCATTTTGAAATTTCCATCTTTATGGCGGTAGTTACATTTTATTTGTGTTTTATCATTGGTTCTCCCAAGTTGATGACTTTTATTAGAATTCCTATTATCTTTATGATTTGAGTTTTGGTTCTTGTTTTGATTACCAGTTCCATGTTGGTTCTGATTATAAGTTCCATTATGTTGGTTTCCTTGATTATGATTGCTATTGTTTCTATTAAAGTAGTTTTTGCCCCTATGATTTCTCTGTTTATCTCTAGCAAAAAGAGCCTTTCGATTCCTTCTTTTCAAATTTTATTTGAAGATCTTTTAATCTCACAGAGTCAAGGATTTGATCTAGTGTTATTTTATATCTCTTCCATATTTAATAGCAGCCTTAACTTCTTTGTATGCTACGGGTAAAGAATTTAGGAGGACTATGGCTTGGTCTTGTGAATCAATTTTTTCATCGGTATTAGCAAGTTTAGTACAGATTAGATTAAAATCATCAAAAATTTTTGCATGATCCATTTTATAGGTAAAGAACCGTTCCTTTAAAAAACCTTGTTTGAAAGTGTTTTAGGCATATAGAGTTCTTCAAGTTTTGTCCATAACTCGCTAACATCTTCAATATCACTTATTCTACAAAGGACATTGTCAGCTAAATGAAGAATAATTGAACTATATGTTATTTCACACATTTCATCATTCTCATCTTTAGTTAGAGATGTGGGCAACTACCTGGTTCAAAGGAGAGCTTTCACAACTTTCTGTTGGACGAGAAGTGCCTTCATCTTTTTCCTCTAGAGCCCAAAATCATCCTTGTCGTTGAATCTTTCCAGTTCAACCTTCACCGACATATTCTCTCAACAAATCAGCGCAAATCTCTTCAAGATTTCAAGGGAAAGATAGTTAGGGTTGAGCAGCAACTTCTATCGAACAATTAACTGCCAAGATTGATGAGAGGTGTGTTTGAAATCTTCAAGAATCCTCTGTCAACAACTTTGATACCAATTATTGAATATTGAAGACAACACATGGAGATTTACACCCGCCAAAGCATGTAGCACAAAAGAAAATTGCAGAGCAAGTAAAGAGATAGGGAAGAGAAGAATGGACACGGATTTATAATGGTTCGACAACAAAGGTCTACATCCACTCTTAGAATACCAACGAGAGAGCTTCATTATCATTTGATCAAGTGAGTACAAGTAGTATTTCACACACTAGAGTCTTGCAAGCAATTAAGTAAAAACTAACCAGCTGGGCAAGTGCCTCTTTCTTTTAAGCAGAAGAATTAAAAGGGTAATTACTGCAACTAATCAACTTATTACCACAAACGGTCAAAAACAAAATATTAGTCATCAATTTCAACAGTACATGGTTGAAAGGTTCCATTTTTGTAAGTCTACGTTGACCCCTTCAGAGGAAAAATTATTAGGTGCTCTCGGTGCAATGCTTCGGGTAGTTTTACAACGATGAGACGAAATTTGTTTTTTAGCGACGTTTTTTTGCGTCGCTAAAGACTTTAATTTTTTTAATGACATTTATTGTTGAAAGTCTATTTTGACATTCAAAGCCATATTTTTTCCAGGTTAGCTAGAATAGTACTTTGAATAATTCAGTCCAACCCATGTGGCTGAATCTTATTCATGGTGTAATAGCAAGTTAATAAGCCTATCCCAATGGGAAACAAAACATTTGAGGTTGACCCTTCTAAAACCTCTTCCTCCTAGTTGATGTCCCTTTTTTAGTACATTTGACAAACACTATTCTATATACACATTGTTTCTACATACTTTTGAATGTTTGAATTTTGTTGAGACTTGAGAGGGCAGCTAATGCCAATGTCTCCAAACTTGCTCCTCCTTTTTGTGTTGTAAAAGCCTTTTAAATTATTTTTCGTGGCCGATAAAAAAATATATATAAAATTTTGGAAGGAGTTGTGAAGACAGAGTTGTGAACTTAGGAAATGTCTCCCTTGATCTGTAACATGTATGTGGTCAAATAGAATTTAATGTTTGAGTCAAAGAAAGACAATGAGTTCATTAGGTAGACTTAGAAGACAATAAAGATTTTGTTTGGGATTTTTGGAAAAGTAGGAAAATTTTTTTAAAAAAATTAGAGAAAAAAAGGGAAGTTTGAAAGTATTTGGAAATATAAGATGTCGCGTCTCTATGATTTTGTGGGTCGCATCTCTATAAGAGACGCGACAGTGCTTTTTTTTTTTTTTGGAACGCCGATGGGTCGCGTCTCTTGAAGAGACGCGACCACCCCCACGTGTCACGCCCATGTTTTTTTTTTCAATTTTCGTTTACGATTTTTTTTTTAATATGAAGATTCTAAACCAAATGATTTTGTTTTTTTTTTTATTAACTAATTACAATTTAAACCTAATGATATTTCAAAAAAAAAAACCAAATGATTTTTCTTTTGTTTAACTATATATATTTTAAACCAAATGATATTAAAAAAAAACAACCAATGATTATATTTCTTTTGTTTAACTAATAAAAATTTATCAAAAAAAAAAAAAACTAACTTATAAATTAAATATATAAATTGTATATATCTTTAGAATGAATTGTTCTGGACCATCTATTATAAAAATTATGAATCCTATAATGAATTTACTAAAAAATCAAAACAAAACAATCAAAACAGAAAAGAAAAAAAGAAAAAAGATGAATCTAATAATGTACCTGGGAATTTTGTGTCTTTATCTAATTATCTCATTCAAAAAAAAATTAACAATATAATATTGATTTAATACTTATAAAAACAATTATAATTTTTTGTTTTAATTGTCATGTAATTTAGAAAATTCAATATATTCTTCTCCTCCTTAAAAAAAAAGGTTTTTTCGTGGACATTTGAGTTTCAAATATCGTACAATTTTAGAGAATTGAATCTTGCGTTTTGACTAGATTTAAAGATAAAAGTCAACAAAGATATGGAGATTGGGGTATATGAACACGGGTTAAAAAACAAACAAACAAACAAACAAATCGATTTCTCAAAAAATGAAGAAGAAGTAGTAGCACAAGGTGGTTTCTCTCAACACAATTGTTTCTCAGCCACCACGTTCCCACCATTTAATACCATGCACAACCCTTAAAAAAATTAAAAAAATAAAAACGGTAGGTTTAAAGTTTAAACCATGCACAACCCTTAAAAAAAAAAATAAAAACGGTATTTCCACCCACTCTCCCGAATGCAGCGCAGTCACATCTCGAAGTGACCGGACGTGACCGGTCTGCAATTGTCGCTTCCCCATACAAGTCGCGCCTCTTGAACCTACGCGACCCAACGCCGTTAATGAAAAACCGGTTCCGTCGCTTTTCGTCTCGTTTCATTCTCGTTGCTATCTGGTTCCATCTCGTTGCCGTCAAGTTGCCGTCTGGTTGCTGAGGTCTTGTCTCTACAACAGACACGACCTTACATGTCAACCTACGCGACACCTCATATTTCCAAATACTTTTCCCTTCTCTCTAATTTTCTTAAGTTTTTTTCCTACTTTTCCAAAAAAAAAAACCCCTTTAAAAAGAGATAGTTTTACTTTGACCTAGAGCATCCACAATAATCATTATGTAAACATGTAATGTGTGCAACATAACAAAATAAAAAAATAAAAATGTAAAATATAATATTTTTGTTCACATGGATAAAAACTACCTACAATATAAAATAAATAAAGATAATAAAAAAGACCAACGGATTCTACATCCAAATAATTAGGATGAACACACACAATACAAGGTACTTTATGGGAATTCAGGAGTGCTATTAAAATAAAATGTTTAAGTTAAGTGATTAAAAAAAAATGAATTTAGAGGAGAGAAGATAATAATATCCAACTAGATTGCATAAATCAAGGGAAGAGAAACACTAAATTAAAAATTAAAAAGAAAATACTAGTTGAATTGTACCATAAAATGAGAGAGTGGACGAGAAAAATAAATCAAGAGTAAATGGGAAAACAAATTAACGTATTTGAGCTTAAAATACAATTTGGCCACATTTCATTACTTTCTTTTTCCTTTGACTATTTTTCAGAAATACAGTATGTATAGGTCATTTATAACAATTTTCCTTTTTTTTTTAAGGAGTTCAAATTGACTTTTATCGAGTGTTATAGGTAAAAATGGACTACTCTGAATGTCAAGGAGAGGACGGGGCCAGAACATCGTCCACTCGGAGCTATAGAGGCCGACACTTTTATCGAGTGTCGGTAGGGAGCAAGGAACCAAGGGGATGGCCCAATGCCTGGCCTCGGCCTTGGGTAGAGGCCGACCCCGGGCTTATTCCTGGGGCACACCCAGTGCTCTTGGGTGGAGCCTCTAAAGTTGTCGGAGAGTCCAATTGGACCGGATCGGATCCTGAATCGTCCTTGAACGGAGGAAAACCCCTACTAAGCTGACTCCGGTGTAAAGACCCTTCTTCATGTTTAGAGAAGTGTTCGAAACCTTAATTATGCGACCATTAACTTCCTATTTGGCTGACTTAAGCATCAGAGTAGGTGTGGCAAACACCACATCGGTGTGTAGTTTTTGCTGGTTTTGCAGGTCACGACTTCCCCAATTTCTACAAATTCACAGTTGGTGTCACGTGAAGGTCAGGTGAGTCTTCTGTCCGGATTTTGACATTAACAGTTGGCGCTGTCTGTGGGAAAGAAGGCTTACCAGTGAAAACTGTATATCGATTGTGGTTTTTTTTAGTGAGATGATTCAGGAATTTGTGGGATTTTCTGGACGCACGCAAGAAAAGAAGGGACAGGCTAAGGCCAACCCCGTGAAGGAAGAGGCCGACCACGGCCTAAGCAGTCGGAAAGAGGTCGACCCTAGCTTCGGCCATGTCGAAGGAGATTTGAGAGGGCAACTGATGCGAACACCACAAGCGCACGGGTCGTCACAAGTAATATAGTGATTTTGAGTATAGAGTATTGTCTCCACAAGGATTGGATTTATTCACTTAATTACCAAGAATACTCTTGCTTAGCTTTATTTAGAGAACAAAATCTAATGCCGAAAAGATAAACTAAAAAGCTAATCTAGAAAAAAAAAAAAAAAAAAAAAAAAAAAAGATAAATGGAGACACAATTTGGAGGGATAATTCTAGAGTGTTAATTTCGTTAATTGGACCTTTAAAAGCATAATCAATTAGCTAACTTGGATTAATTAATCATTCAATTCATATGTCTAGAAGCCTAATATCAAGGACTCTCCTGTCGGTTTCCTCCTATCTCATACCTTTTAATAAAGAATCTCCTTTCGATTTTCTCTTTATTTACTTAGCATGGCATTATGACCCTTCAATACAACCTCTAACGTTATTTATTCTATCCCGTGTCACTCAGGTAAATAAACGTTAGTCATGCATTCGTTTCTAGTCTAAGCTTCTCTCCATCGAGTTTCCACTTAGTAACAATTCATTTAATCAATTATCAAGTGATTAAAAGCATTAAGAACAAAATGCAAAAATGAATGATAATGACAACCAAACCAAATTAATTCATTAATTAAACAAAGGTTCAACAACTAATTCAAAACTCATAGAATTTAGGAATTAACTACTCATAATCACAAAACATCCAATAATTCCTAATCACAACTATTCTAGAAACTAAAAGTAAAGGAAAAGGGAAGAGAACTGCTCATGATAGTGTCGATCTCCTCGATCCCATGGCGACCTCCATCGATCCCAAGCTCCCCAGATCTTCAACGTTGCTCCCAAAACTCTCCCAAAACCCCCAATTTTAGTGTTGAATCGAGAATAGGGTGAAAACCCTCAAATTGGCTCTCTTAATCCGAAAGCAAATGGCCCCTTATATAGTTGTCCAGACGTCAGCGTCGCGACGCTGTGACGTAATAATCTTGGAGCCCAAGTCGTCTCAGCGTCGAGACGCTGAGGATAGCGTCAAGATGCTGTCCTAGTTCCAGAACTTTCTGCATAATTTGCCTAGCGTCGAGACGCTAGGCCTCGGATCTCCACTTCAACATGACCCTTGGACTTCAATTTTGGGCCTCCATCTTGCTTTTCTTTGGGCTTTTGGCTTGGATCTTCAATGAACTTCTTCAAATTGCTCCAAAAGGCTCCAAAATCATCCAAAATCTCTTAAAACTCTGGTTTTGCTTCGTTGTCTCGGTTTTCTAAAATCTAAACATAAAAGCAATTCAAAGCACACAATTCAAGCATAAAACTAGCTAAAAATAATAGGAAATAGATAGCATTTATGCATGCTATCACACCCCCAAACTTAAACCTTTGCTAGTCTCGAGCAAAGCTAAAACCACATATGTGAATCAAAAATTGCAAATGCTTGACTCTAATATCAATGATCCAAATAATGAATTCAAACAATTAAAGGAAATATTAAAACATATTCATTCATCATGAAATTTAATTTTAAACTTTTCATCCCTTGCGTTTGTGTGTGCGAGCCTCCTTATTAGGTCTTTACTAGCCTAGAAAAGCTTTATAAAATCCTCAGTTCATCTTCCCCCTACACTGGCCCTAAGCTCTAATTATCCAGCTTCTCAACAATCAAGAAAGCAATACCTCACTAAGGTGCCTGATAATAACGAGGTATGCCTCCCCCAAACTTGCATTTTTCTTTAATTCAAGGGCACTAGCTTTCACACATCTATTGCAGGGACCCATATCCCGAATTTAATCCTTGATGGCCTAACTGATCATAATAGAGGTGGCTCTTTTTACCCTTGATTATTTTAAACATAGCAAGCTATTTTATTCACTTTCCTCTTTTTTTTTTTCTCATTTTTTTCAATAAAGGCTAATAATCCTGCAATTTCTCCCAAGTAAAACATTACAAACTCTCATGCAGTTCGCCTTTCAAATCAGATCTTAAGCCTATCGAAGTGACAACAAACATCTAGATAATATAATCCAGTTCTAAACATTCAAAACCATTAATAAGTAGGCTAAGTGCTCAACATGTGCAAGGAAATCAAAGAAAAAATTTTAATTTACATGAATCTTGAACATGCTTTCATATTTCACAAAAATTGAACAAAATTCATTATCTAGATCAAATCACAGGTTGTCCTCATCAAAACAGATGCAACAGAATCATCATGCAAAAAAAATTTCAATAAGCTCAGATCAGAACAACAAAGCCTCCCCCCATACTTAAATTGTACATTGTCCTGAATGTATCAACTATTCAATCTAATTAAGCACGCATAAGGACAATTAAAAAGATATAGGGAGAACAATACTCCCTTGGAGTGCAAGAGAAACTAAGGATGTCAGCCTTCAACAATCATTGGGGTGATTTGGAAGAAATTGGGGTCTCGAGCTCCTACAAAATTCAAGCAATAGGAACAAAAGATCAACATGCACTAACTAAAAAAAAACGAAAAAAAAAACAAAGAAAAGAAAATTAACGGAAAATAAACTTGGGTTGCCTCCCAAGAAGCGTTTTTTAACGTCTCTTAGCTAGACGAGCTCGTGAGAACTTTCAAGGCACATAAAAATTCTTGTATTTCTTTGAGCCCTTCTTCCTTGAATCGATAAAGCTGACTATTGCTAGCAAGCTCACTAGCATTTCATTGGCCCCAGAAGCAGAAATATTTTTGGTATTTTTCTTTAATAAAATCATAAAAGGAGAAAGATCAAAATAAAGGGACTCTGACTCTGACACTGACACTGACTCTTGAGAACAAGAAAAAGAACACTCATTATCAAGAGAGGATGGAGAGGATAGAACATACAAAGGCCTTTCAACCTTAAATTCTACCTCCTAAACTTCCTCAAACACTATATGCTCATTTTCTTTTTCTTCCTCGCAGACTTTTTCTTGGTGGGTGCTAAAACTCTCCAATTATTCCTCACTATCTATGCAACTCACCCTATATGCTCAAGCTCAGCAAAATCGAAAGAATTAGGCTCCTGAATTGGCGCTAATGAATCACTAGCCACATGACTCACTAGACATCCTATGGAAGTGGATCCTACTTCCCTATCTTCCCTTTGGGTATGGAGTCTCTCCATAAATTTTTCAAGATCTAAATTCATTGCTCTAGACTCCTCAATAAAATTTTCAAGCAAGCTCTCTAAAGAAGACTTTTCTTCTATGATGATGATCGCACTTCACTCTCATCCTCTTGGGGATGCAATCTTGGAGCCCAAGTCGTCTCAACGTCGAGACGTTGAGGACAACATTCAATCCAGAGAGGAATGATATCATAGCTGGACAGGTAGAAGACCTACTCAAAACTGGGTTCATTCGAGGAGTCCATTACTCCCAATGGCTATCTAATGTGGTACTGGTGAAGAAAGCAAACAGTAAATGGAAAATGTGCATTGAGTTTACTGATTTGAATAAGGTCTGCCCCAAAGATAGTTATCCCTTGCCAATGATCGATCAGTTGGTGGATGCGACAACTGGGCATGAGATGTTGAGTTTCATGGACACCTATTCAGGTTACAACCAGATCAGGATGTATGGGCCTGACCAGGAGAAAACTTCCTTCATTACAAATAGGGGGTTGTATTGCTATAGGGTCATGCCATTTGGACTAAAGAACACAGGAGCTACGTACCAAAGAATGGTAAACCAAATGTTTGCTCCGTTATTAGGAAAGAACATGGAGGTTTACGTGGATGTCATGTTGGTGAAAAGTGTGAAATTTCATTGTCATGAGTCCGATCTCAACGAAGCATTTCAGATATTGTGAAAGTACCGAATGAAATTGAATCCGAGTAAGTGTGCTTTTGGAGTAACTTCGGAGAAGTTCTTGGGATTCGTAGTGCATTAGAGGGGGATAGAAGCTAACCGAGACAAGATAAGGGCGATCCTAAAAATGTCCTCCCCATCCAATCTCAAGCAACTTCAAAGTCTAAATGGGAAAGTTGCAGCACTAAACAAGTTTGTTAGTAGAGCTACTGATAAATGTTTGCCTTTCTTTAAAATTTTGAAACATGGATTGCAATTTGAGTGGACTGCAGAATGTGAGAAAGCCTTCAAGGAATTGAAAGCGTATCTGGGTTCTGCCTCGCTTTTAGCTAAGCCTCAACCAGGGGACAAACTCTTGCTCTATTTGGTAACTTCAGAAACAGTTGTGAGTCCAACAATCATAAAGGAAGAAGGTAACCTTCAGCGACCGGTGTACTATACGAGTAAGACTATGGTTGGAGCAGAGGCAAGATATCCCCAAGTAGAAAAGCTTGCCCTCGCACTAGTCACATCAACCAGGAGGTTGCGTCCATATTTTCAAGCCCATAAAATCACAGTTCTGACTAATTTTCCCGTTAGGCAAGAACTCCAGAAACCTTAAACGTCAGGGCATCTCATGAAGTGGGCAATCGAGTTGAGTGAATATGACATCCACTACAAACCGAGGACGTCAATGAAAGGACAGGCGGTTGCAGACTTCATGGCAAAGTTGACACCTGCCAAGGCCGAGGCGGAGGCCGAGAAGGCCGAAGCCGACCAGGCTGAGGCCGAGCTGAGATGGATTGAGACTAAGTTTAATTTCCTGGATTTGGAGGAACAAAGCCAGACCTGGACCCTTTATGTCGACGGATCCTCTAACATAAGGGGATGTGGAGCAGAAATATTGTTGGAATCCCCAGAGGGGGAGAGATTTGAGTTTGCTTTGAGATTCAACTTTAGAGCCTCAAAGAATGAAGTAGAATATGAAGCTCGCCTCTGTAGACTCTCATGCAGGACTGAAGTTAGCCAAGGAAATTGGAATTTCAAATCTTATGATTCACAGTTAATTGTGAAGCAGGTGACAACCAATATCAAGCTAAAGAGCAAAGGATGGTTGAATATTTATCCAAAGCTAAAGAGCTGTTAGCCAAGTTCAAAAATTGTGAAGTTAGGAAAATCCTGAGATCCCAAAATGCTAATGTCGATTCGTTAGCTCGTTTGGCAGCAGCTTGCGAAACAGAACTGAATAGAACAATCTCAGTTGAAGTTTTGTTCAAACCAACAGTATGTGGAAAAGAGGCAATAGAGGTAGACGAGCAAGTGTCCCCAAGAGGTCGAGCTAGGGCAGAAGCTGAAACCCCTGTGGTCAAGGGCGGTCAGGCTATGGTCGAGGCTGAAGAAACTGAAGCTAAGGCTCCCAGAGTCGAGGAGGGGGCTCGTGGATGGATCCATTGGTGAAATATCTGGAGAAAGGGGATCTACCTACAGACAGAGCTGAAGCCAAGAGGTTACAGAGACGAGCATCGCACTATGTACTGAGAGAGGGAAGGTTGTATAAACAAGGTTACTCGATGCCAATGCTAAAGTGCCTCCCACCTTGAGAAGCAGAATACATGATGAGAGAAATACATGAAGGTGTGTGTAGTAATCATTCAGGGGCAAGGTCTTTATGTCATATGATCGTCAGACAGGGCTACTTCTGGCCAACGATGTTACAAGATGCCAAAGGTTTTACGAAAGCTTGTGATCGGTGTTCGAGGTTTGCATCAGTCCCGAGGCAACCACCAGAGCCTTTGACAAATGTCATCAGTCCCTGGCCCTTTGCACAATGGGGAATAGATCTTATTGGACCTTTACCCTAGGGAAAATGGCAAATCAAGTATGTAGTGGTGGCAATGGGCTATTTTACAAAATGGGCAGAAGCTGAGGCATTAGCAACAATCACAGAGAATAAGGTTACCGATTTCATCTGGCGAAATATAGTATGTCGATTCAGAATTCCAAATACAATCATTACAGATAATGGCAGGCAGTTTAACAATGTGGCGTTTAGAAGATTCTGCTCAGATCTGAATATTACTCATCGATGCTCCTCCCCAACCCATCCTCAGGCTAATGCACAAGTAGAAGCAGTAAATAAGATCATCAAATAGAATCTGAAGACGAAACTCGAAGGTTTGAAAGGGTTGTGGGTCGAAGAATTTCCTAGTGTCTTGTGGGCATATCGAACTACAGCTCGGACCTCAACGGGAGAAACACCTTTTTCTCTCTCATTTGGGGCAGAGGCAGTGGTTCCAGTAAAGGTTGGCTTACCCTCCCCTAGAGTGGAACACTTCAATGTTCACGAGAATGAGGAGACGATGAGATTGAATTTGGATCTGTTAGAAGAACATCGAGAGACAACACGACTTCGAGTCGCAGAGTACAAGAACATAATTGCAAGGTACTACAATGCAACAGTGAAGAAACGCAATTTTTTAGAGGGGGATCTCGTGTTGAGAAAGGTTATGCAGAACACCAAAGATCCCAATGCAGGCGCGCTAGGACCAGCATGGGAAGGGCCCTATCGAGTCAGTAGAATAGTTTGGCCAAGTACATATGCTCTGATCGATGGATATGGGAAGCCACTTCCTCATCCATGGAATGCCGAACACCTGAAAATTTACTACCAGTAGCTTCACACAGAGATGAGGATCGCTGCCCCATCGTAGGAGAACCGAGGCCAACCAGGTCGAAGCTCGTAGGCAATTTCTAAACGATTTTATTTATCTTTTACTACAGTACTTTTATCTACTTTGACAATTTTTTGTACCACATGTTAACGAAAAATGTGTAGAACTATGCAAATTTAATGAATTACTTTTGAGTTGTGTTGGAAAAAGCATTCTTTCATGACAAAACATGACATGCAGAAAGTTCGAGTAGCTGAGCCAACAAAATTTACTTGGTAGAGTGGAAACCCCAATACTCTCCAAGGTAATCGACAGGCAAAATGTCCTTGGTGGAGTGGAAACCCCAATACTCCCTAAGGTAATCGACAGGCAAAATGTCCTTGGCAGAGTGGAAACCCCAATACTCTCCACGGCAATCGACAGGTAAAATGTCCTTGGTGGAGTGGAAACCCCGATACTCCCCAAGGCAATCGACAGGCAAAATGTCCTTGGTAGAGTGGAAACCCCAATACTCTGCAAGGCAATCGACAGGCAAAATGTCCTTTGTAGAGTGGAAACCCCAATACTCCCCAAGGTAATTGACTTGCAAAATGTCCTTGGTGGAGTGGAAATCCCAATACTCCCCAAGGCAATCGACTTGCAAAATTTCCTTGGTAGAGTGGAAACCCCAATACTCT
This sequence comes from Luffa aegyptiaca, assembly GCA_017139565.1. NCBI lineage: Eukaryota > Viridiplantae > Streptophyta > Magnoliopsida > Cucurbitales > Cucurbitaceae > Luffa > Luffa aegyptiaca. Next base: position 32,568,170 of record CM029401.1, read on the forward strand.
CGAAGGCAATCGACAGCCAAAATGTCCTTGGTAGAGTAGAAACCCCTATACTCTCCAAGGCAATCCACAGTCAAAGTGTCCTAGGTGGAATGGAGTTGTTGTTGGGGTTTGTGTCCTAGAACTCAAGTTTTGTTATCCTTCATATAAATAAAGATGTTATTCAGTGAAAAATGTTTATGAATATCTTAATAATCCAATAGAAACATCCATGGTTATAACATGAGATACTCGAACTATATCATGTATATGGACAGGGATCGAGTTCGAGTATATAACCTAAATGGTTTATAGTAAATGAATAAGGTTGGGTACCTTGTTCTGGTAACACTATGGATGCGGCCTACTTTGCTGAATAAAGCAAACGACGTGATCCTAGTTCGTTCATGTATTGACATGTGAGTAGGGGCATCATGTGTAAAAGATGTTTACACAAGACTGGACCAAGAAATAAGTCACTCTTACTTTATAACGCTGTTTACTGTTAAGACTGATTATTTCATGCAATGACCTAAGTAACTCGATCTTAATCCTGAGCTTACTGTGAACTCCTATTCGTTTAAGGTTAGGATAATTGTAATGGGTGGCAAAATTAGGGTAAATAATGGCAAATTTAGCAATTTTTTTAAATATTTGCAAATATGGCAAAATTTTTGAATTAATTTTTTATATCCCTATTTTGCCCTTGAATTGCGCGCACAGTGGTTTTCTCTCCTTTCTTTTTGTTTTGGTAGGTTTCTATCTGATAGAAAATTTTTCAACTTTCTATCACTGATAGATTCTATCAGTGATAGAAAGTTAATTCTATCGATTTTCTATCACTGATAGAAAACTTTCTATCAGTGATAGAATTCTATCACTGATAGAATTAATTTTCTATCACTAATAGAAGTCTTCTATCATTGATAGAAAGTTTTTCTATCATTGATAGATTCTATCAGTGATAGAAAAACTTTCTATCACTGATAGAAGTCTTCTATCAGTAGATAGAAAACTGCGCGCACAGTGGATTTCTCTCCTCTCTTTTCTTTTTGGTAGGTTTCTATCTGATAGAAAATTTTTCTATCACTGATAGATTTATCAATGATAGAAAAACTTTCTATCACTGATAGATTCTATCAGATATAGAAAAACTTTCTATCAATTATCACTGATAGAATTAACTTTCTATCAGCGATAGAAGTTTTCTATCACTATCACTGATAGAATCTATCAGTGATAGAGAAAGTTTTCTATCAGTGATAGAAAACTTCTATCACTGATAGAAAGTTAAATCTATCGATTTTCTATCACTGATAGAAGTTTTCTATCACTGATAGAAAACTTTCTATCGGTGATAGAAGAATTCTATCACTGATAGAATTAATTTTCTATCACTGATAGAAGTCTTCTATCACTGATAGAAAGTTTTTCTATCACTGATAGAATCTATCAGTGATAGAAAAACTTTCTATCAGTGATAGAGAGTTTTCTAACACTGATAGAAAACTTTCTCTGATAAAAGAAAAAACAAAAGCAAGTTAGCAAAGTAAATAATTAAAGGTGTTCCGTTTCTTTGATAAAAGAGTTTAAAAAAAAATTGAAAAAAGAAAAAAAGAAAGGAAACTTTGAAAAGATGTTCTTCTTCCAGGCTCTCTTTTTCACACTTTCCCTCTGCCGTCCCTTTCTCTCTCATCCTCACAATCTCTCTCTATCCCTCTATTTTTCTCTCTCGCTCCTCTTCGCGTCGATCACCGCCCGCCTCCCTCACTCTCTCGCCGTCGCGACCTGATTTAAAAAAAGCACTCTTTCGATCTCAGAGCCGCCACGCTTCGCCTCAGCCACCGATACCGATCTCTGCGGGCGGAAATGAGTGCGAGCTCCGGCGAAGCATGGCCGCGGAGTCTGTCCGACGGCGTACAGACTTCAATCGACGTCAATTTCTGGGAGAGGAGCCTTCGTGGAGGAGTGAAGTTCATTTTAATGGCAGGGTCGAAGGTGGAGAGAGTGAAGAGAAGAAGAGAAACAAACATGGGTTAGGAAGGGCATTTTCGTAAATTCTACGTTCAGACTACAACTTTTTGCTATTTTTGGAAATTCTTTTGCTGGCTGCTATATGTGCAAATATTTTGGCCCAAATTGGTAGATTTGCAACCGGCCCTTAAGGTTATCCTTTGATCTGCATGGGTGAGAGTGGTCATAAAAGAATCATTCAATACTCCTACCATTTTGGGGATAACTTTAGATGGATGGCTGGGGACGTAGTAAAGCAAAACGGAATTCACTCCTACCCGATACAGGGATAGTAGAAAGGTTGTTCCCTTAAGTGCTGAGTTCGAGGCTTGAACAAGGGGCCCCACCCTCTCATTGGCTTGAGAGGGATCTTCTTTCATGGTTGGACCATAAACAAATTGTTCAATGGAGGACCAGTGGACTTCAGGAACTAAGATGTACTATAGAGGTAAAACGGACATTTGACCTCTGTGAAGGATTGACTTACTAATCATGGTTATATCAAGTGGACAGAAATATATCTACAGTGAGGGGAGTTCAACTACTAGGCTATAGTGGAGTGTCCCGGTAGTTAACGGATGTTGGTTAACTAGCTTAAAATGGTTTGACTAGTTTAACCTCACACTGTTGGAGCCCATGATCTGTAGGTCCATTAGGTCCCCTTGCTAGCTCAAGACTAACCTTTGGAACAATATGATGGATTAAATATGAATTAGTTTTAAGTTCATGTTGAGAGAAATGAATAAAGGTGATAGGTGTTGACGGTACGTCGGGTTTTGTGAAAACCGTGTGTATGGATTTTAATATTTAAATATGATTTAAATGCCGAGAACATGAATAGATATTCATGATAGAGAAAATAACATTTCGGAAATGTTCAGGTAAAATGGAAAAATATTAATTTAATATTAAGATATTAAATTAATAATTAATTATTTAATTAATTATTATTTTTAAATTAATTTTGAATTAATTTAAAAATTAGGAAATTGAAAAATAATTTTTAAATTTCAGATTAACTAAAATAATTAAGTTAGTGGATTAATTCAAGATAATATTGGATTAATTAAAATCAAAATGAATTTGATTCTTTGGAGGTGTATTGCATGGTCACTAAACCCATGCACTCCCCTCTCTTAAGCCACTTAATACTCCATTAATTTGGGGCTGATTTGGTGGCAAAACCTGGGTCTTTTCTTCATTCTTAATCCCTCTATAAAATTGAAGAAGAAGGCTGAAAGAATGAGAGAAGAAAGGTGCTAAAATTCTGCCAAAATCCATACTCATACCACCCACTTTCATAAGCTTGTTTTTCAAGCTTTCTCTAAAAAATTTCATCACTTGAGGATCCCACAATCCGTTCCAAAGGCTTGAGGATAGTAAGGAAGATCCTTTGGTGGTTCGTGACTCATTGGTGAGGAAAAACAAGAAGCTAATCCAACCAATTTCTCCATTGAAACAAGGTAGGCAAGTTGTCTCTATTTTTGTTCATATGAACAGCATGTCTTTGGTGATCAAATTGAGCTTCGTATGTGCCTAAGATCCAAAATTGCTTCCACTTTTTAGATTTTAACACTTTCAATTGGTATCAGAGCAAGTTTGGGCACCTAATTCGCTTTAAGTTGATCATGGTGGGTAGCATTTTGAAAATGAATTTGCATGGGTGCTGGAATGGATATATTATGGTTTTGGCAATTTTTTTACTCTTCAATTTGTTGATGAAAATGTAATTGCTCACATGTATATGAGCATTAGTGTGTTGAGAAGAGTCTGTAATTTTTTTAGAGACATTAGAGTTCATTTAGTACTGTAATTGATCGAAAGAAGGAGAAGAACACATGTTGGCCGAAGAACAAAGGGTTGCAAATCGCGAGAGCGTCGCGACGCTGATGCGTTTTCAAGAACAGGAGCGAAAATTTCCAGATCTCGACCTGTTCAGTCCTTTAAGGTCCGGTTCAGTGATGATTATGGCTTGGGAGGTCCGGTTCGAGTCTTTCCAAGGCGGTTCGTGATGGTTCGAGATTTCTGGGAGCTTCTCAACTCAATATTCAATTATTATTTGTAATAATTTAGTTAATTGCTTGCTTAGATTGCCAAAACCGGTCCATTTCAGTGTGTTTAATTATTTATGCTTTATGAATGCATGTTTTTTTTTTTTTTAGAAGAGCTTTATGAATGCATGTTATAATTAATTATGAATGAGATATGCATAAAAGTATGTCATATAGATTTAAAATCCCACCATAGGAAGCATGCCTCATGCATTTAAATATGTTATAAGTAGTTATAATATCAGTATGCATGATTTAGGTTTCATGTTAGATGCATGCTGAAGGTTTAGTTCTCGTTATTTATAATCGTTATATAGTTGAACGAAATAAACGAGCATGCAGCATGAAACTTCCTTAGCTCGGTTTTAAAGTGTTAATATCGAATAGAAAGCATGTTATAGGTTAATCTCTTTTATAATTGTTTATAAAAAGAGATAGACGTAAAATCTATAACAAAGATAAAAGGCATGCTCACCTAGGTTAAACGAACCAAATCGTTCAATCTCTTAGAATAGGTCGATAACTTGTAAAGCTAAGGTTACAAGAGAACTCACCCGGTTCGATGCTGTCTAAGGCTGGAGGTATTTAAGTTGACGGTTTATGGAACACCTTCTACCTGGGTATCGAACCGGTACTTGAGTTAGGTTAACCTAGATTTTACGAGCATGCACGTGAGAGATGTAAGGTTATAAATCACCTAGACATTGTAGGTTAATTATAACCTAGACTTAGGAATATATTTTCAATTAGCCGGAATATGCCTAGGTAACAAATTACCCAACATCGTTTAAAATACTTAGTGGGAGAAAAAGATAAAACATGGTTTTCCTCACGCTCTCCTTATAAATTCACACGGTGAGATTTATGCATAGCCTCTTGTTACTTACTAACGTAACCATTCTATTCGGAAGGTAATTGCATAAATCAATATCAAGGTGAATGGAGAAAGTATTTATAGTAAGTGGGAGAAGGAAGCGTGTCAACGCATCCTACGGTCTCTTCTATTGGTTTACATCGCGAGATCTCTATGTTCGCCTGCTAAGCACGCCCTGAAGCTGCTACACCATTCGGAGGGTTGTAACATAGGGATTGTAGCACCGTGAACTCCCTATAAGGATAAAGAATTTCTCAGAACCGTTCCCAGCATTAGCTTTTCCATTCGGTAGCATTACTGGGACCGTTCTCAGAAATTTAAAAAATAGAGGGTCACACTTACAAGATAAACTAATAGTTAGCTTATACTTGACCAAAGTAGCGATAACTAAAATGATAACAGAAATAAAGAGTTATTCTGGTTATAGGATTTCTTAGTCAAGAATGTCTTGGTCTAGTGAAATAGTAATTGACTACCCCTCGGTAGCAGTTATTCTGACTCACTGAAATATCGTTGCAAAACAACTAATGAGATGGGTACATTATTACTTTTGCTAAAATTATAATTGGATTTGTTTAATATTCATTTCACTGATAAAGGATTTTGTATTATTTCAGCATGCCTAACACATTAGTACAACTATTAGCTTCAGAAAAACTTAACGACGACAACTATGGAACCTGGAAATCAAATTTAAATACAATATTAGTGATTGATGACCTTCGATTCGTCTTAACGGAAGAATGTCCGCCTAACCCTGGCCCGACAGGAACTCGAGTAAATCGAGATGCCTATGACAGATGGACCAGAGCCAATGAAAAGGCAAAGGTCTTTATTTTGACGAGCATAAGCGATGTTCTGTCTAAAAAGCATGAGGGCATGGAAACAGCAAAGGAAATAATGGACTCTCTGCAGGCCATGTTTCGACAACCGTCCTCATCCCTTCGCCATGAGCCCTCAAGTACGTTTATAATTCTCGTATGAAAGAAGGAACTTCTGTACGAGAACATGTGTTAAACATGATGGTGCATTTTAATGCAGCCGAAGTAAACGGTGCTGTCATAGATGAAAGTAGTCAAGTCAGTTTCATTATGGAATCTCTCTCGAAGAGTTTCATTCAATTCCGTACCAATTTAGTTATGAACAAAATTGAGTACAATCTGACGACTCTCCTGAACGAGCTTCAGTTTTACCAATCCCTGACTAAAAGTAAAGGACAAGAAAACGAAGCAAATGTTGTTTCTGGTAGGAAGTTCCTAAGAGGATCAAACTCTAGAAATAAGTCTGAATCTTCTAAGAATAAAAATATTCAATTGAAGAAAAAGAACAAGGGAAAGGGGAAAGCTCTCATTACCAAGAAAGGCAAGAAAAAGATTGCAGATAAAGGAACTTGCTTCCACTACAACCAGGACGGTCACTGGAGAAGAAATTGTCCTAAGTATCTTGCTGAGAAGAAAGCAGAAAAGGTTGAAGCTGCCAAAATAGGTATATACGATTTGCTTGTAATTGAATCATGCTTAGTAGAAAATGATAACTCCATATGGATATTAGATTCAGGAGAAACTAATCATGTATGTTCTTCTGTACAGGAAACTAGTTCGTGGAAAACTCTTGATGAAGGCGAGGTGGCACTCAAAGTAGGGACAGGAGATGTCGTCTCAACTGAAGCAGTGGGAGAAATGCAGCTTTGTTTTAGAGATAGATATATTTTGTTGAAAGATGTTTTGTATGTTCCTTGTATGAAAATGAACTTAATATCTATCTCTCGTTTAATGGAACAAAACTATTATGTATCTTTTGAAATCAATAAAGTGTTTATATTCAAAAGAAATTTCCTTGTATGTTCTGCTAAACTTGAAAACAATATGTATGTATTAAGACCAAATGAAACAAAAGTTGCTTATAACACGGAAATGTTTAAACAGCACAGACCCAAAATAAAAGACAAAAGGTTTCTCAAGATACCCTTCTTTGGCATCTAAGACTAGGACACATAAATCAAAAACGTATTGAAAGGCTGGTTAAGAGTGGACTTCTAAACGAGTTAGAAGATGACTCATTACCACCATGTGAATCCTGTGTCTAGAAGGTAAAGTGACCAAAAGACCTTTCTCTGAAAAAGGTCAAAGAGCCAAAGAAACCCTCGAACTTATACATTCTAACCTCTGTGGTCCTATGAATGTTAAAGCACAGGGAGGATATGAATACTTCATCAGTTTCATTGATGATTATTCAAGATATGGGTATATTTACCTAATGGTGCAAAAGTCAGAAGCTCTTGATAAATTCAAAGAGTATAAAGCTGAAGTTGAAAATAAGTTAGGTAAAACTATCAAAACTCTACGATCTAATCGAGGAGAGTACATGGATTTGGAATTCCAGAACTACTTGATAGAACATGGAATTTCCTCACAACTCTCAGCACCAGGTACACCACAGCAGAATGGTGTGTCAGAAAGAAGAAACAGAACCTTATTAGATATGGTTCGGTCTATGATGAGTTATGCACAACTGCCTGACTCATTTTGGGGTTTTGCAGTAGAAACCGCTGCATATATTTTGAACATGGTTCCCTCTAAATGTGTTCCAGAAACACCGTACGAGTTATGGAGAGGACGTAAAGGGAGTTTATGTCACTTCAGAATTTGGGGATGCCCAGCACACGTGTTGGTGCAGAAACCAAAGAAATTGGAACGACGTTCGAGAATATGCCTTTTTATAGGATACCCTAAAGAAACAAAATGAGGTTTGTTTTATGATCCTCAAGACAACAAGGTAATTGTTTCGACCAATGCCACATTCCTTGAAGAAAATCATATGAAAAATCATCAAACTCGCAGCAAACTAATACTTAAAGAAATTTTCGGGGAAGCTACAAAGAAACAAACAAAGGTTGTTAGCGAAGCTGGTCCTTCGAAACCATCTCAAGATATAATTATGCCTCTTCGTAGTGGGAGGATTATAATTCAATCTGACCGGTACATGGGTTTAACTGAAACTCAATTCATCATACCTGATGATGAAGTAGAGGATTCATTGTCTTATAGACAAGCAATGGGAGATAAAGATAAGGACCAGTGGGTCAAAGCCATGAACCTTGAGATAGAATCTATGTATTTTAACTCAGTCTGGGAACTTGTAGATCAACCTAGTGATGTACAACCTATCGGTTGCAAGTGAATCTATAAGAGGAAACGAGACCAAACTGGAAGGGTAAAAACTTTCAAAGCCTGATTAGTGGCTAAAGGTTATAACCAAAGAGAAGGAATTGATTTCGATGAAACCTTCTCACCAGTAGTGATGTTAAAATCAATAAGAATACTCCTTTCCATTGTCGCTTTCTATAATTATGAAATCTGGCAAATGGATGTCAAGACTGCGTTTCTAAACGGCAATCTTGACGAGAGTATTTACATGGTCCAACCAGAAGGGGGTTCATAATCCAGGGAGAAGAACAAAAAGTTTGCAAGCTTAACAAATCCATCTATGGATTGAAACAAGCCTCAAGATCCTGGAATAAGAGATTTGACACTATAATCAAATCTTATGGTTTTGAGCAGAATGTAGATGAACCTTGTGTATATAAAAGAATCATTGACTCTACTGTAGTTTTCTTAATTATATATGTTGATGACATCCTGCTTATAAGAAATGTAGTGGGAGTATTATCTGAAATTAAGCAGTGGCTAGGAGCTCAATTCCAAATGAAGGATTTAGGAGAAGCTCAATATGTTCTCGGGATCCAAATAATTAGAGATCGAAAGAACAGATTACTAGCACTGTCTCAATCATCTTATATCGATAAAGTTTTGAATCGATATTTAATGCAGAATTCCAAAAGGGGATTGTTACCCTTTAGACATGGAATGCATCTACCCAAGGAACAACGTCCAAAAACACCTCAAGAAGTTGAGGAAATGAAACGAATTCCTTACGCATCAGCAGTCGGAATGTTATGTATGTGATAGTAGGTAGAAATGCCGCTATTTTATCCCTAAATTAATAGGTTTTGTGTGCTTTTATGGTATTTTTATATTGAATATCTAATGAAATTCATTATTTTGTCCCTAGGAGTAAATTGTGGAATTATGGAGAAAAAGAGCCCAAAATTGAGATATTCAAGCCATAAATTCCAAGATGGGTCAAGAAGGAAGCCCAAGACTTATCATTTTAAGTGTTGGTCCAAAAGAAGTGGAGAAAGCCCAAGAATCAGCCCAAAATCCGCGCATGAAGCTACTGGAATCAGCCTAGCGACGCGACACTGTCCATTTCTTGCCGCACAAGTCGAAGTGATGTCACAGCGTCGCGACGCTGTCCATTTTCCAAGCCTATAAAAGGTGCCTCTTGCTCCCCATTTTGGCATCAATCAACCATCAATCATCCTTCCTTTTCCTCTCCTTTAGTCTCCTTTCAAGGCTCTTAAAGCCTTTTTGAGGGTCGAGGATGAGATTTTTGTGGGAAACATTGTAACGAGCAATTTAGGAGGCTAGGAAGCGTGGTTCGAAGGGACTCCATAGCGCAAGCAAAGGGGTTTTCGACGGTCACTTTTCTAACTCTTATTTTGCTCTAGTTTGTGTCCTAGAACTCAAGTTTTGTTATCCTTTATATAAATAAAGATGTTATTCAGTGAAAAATGTTTATGAATATCTTAGGCCCCGTTTGATAACCATTTAGTTTTTGGTTTTTGGTTTTTGAAAATTAAGCTTGTTTTCTTTAAATTTCATCACCATAGTTTTCATTTTTGTCAAAGACACACTTGAATTCCTAACCAAATTCTAAAAACAAAAACAAGTTTTTGAAAACTACTTTTTTTTTGTTTTCAAAAATTGACTTGGGTTTTGAAAACATGAGAAGAAGGTAGGTGAAAACCCAAAGAAATTTAGAGTTGGAAGTGGTGTTTATAAGCTTAAAAACCAAAAACCAAAAACAAAAAACCAAATGGTTATCAAACGGGGCCTTAATAATCCAATAGAAACATCCATGGTTATAACATGAGATACTCGAACTATATCATGTATATGGACAGGGATCGAGTTCGAGTATATAACCTAAATGGTCTATAGTAAATGAATAAGGTTGGGTACCTTGTTTTGGTAACACTATGGATGCGGCCTACTTTGCTGAATAAAGCAAACATCGTGATCCTGGTTCATGTATTGACATGTGAGTAGGGGCATCGTGTGTAAAAGATGTTTACACAAGACTGGGGTTTTTTCAGAAAAGTAAGAACAAAAAGGAAAAAAATTAGACAAAAGAGGTGCTTTCAAAAGAATTTCGAGATAAGAGGTGTCGCGACACCCTCCCCCCACTGCTGCACGACAAAACTGAACTGTCTTTTTTTTTTTAAATTTTAACTATTAAGTTATTTATATAAATTATTAAATTAATATTATATTAAATATATTTTGTTTAATGATTTTTTTTAGCGAAAAATACACTTTTGGTCCCTGAGGTATGGGTTAAGTTACACTTTGGTCCTTGAGTTTTCAAACTCAACAAAAATACCCCTAAGGTTTGAGATAAGAAGCACTTTAGTCCCTGCCGTCTATTTTTCTGTTAAATACTAACGATTGCTGACGTGGCACTATTATTTTAATAAATTTTTTTTTTTAATTTTTTTAAATAAAGAATATTAAAATAATAAAATATTATTATTTAAATATTTTTTTTTATTTATTTCTCTCTCCCTTTTCTTTCTTCCCCTCTTTCTTCCACTCCTTCTTCTTCATCTTCTTCTTCATCTCCTTCCTCTCAACTCCGGTGGCCGGCCAGCCGCCGGCTGCCGGTGTCGACGCCGCCGTCGCCGGAAAGTTTTTTTTTTTTTCTTTCTCCCCTTTTCTTCTCTCCTTCCTTCTCTTTCCTTCATTTCTTTTTTTTTTTTAATAAAAAGAAGGGAGAGGGAGGGAGGGTCATGATCTTTTCATCTCCTTAGAATTGAATTAATTTCCCAATCAAACAAACAATCAAACAGGGGATCGGATTGGATTTGATTTGATTTGATTTGGAAATCATGGCCCAACAGCGCTCCTTCACCCGCTTCGTCGAACAAGAACTCGGCCAATTCCCGCACTTCCTCGTCTGCGCAATCCTCGAATGGATTCTCATCCTCCTCCTCTTCGGCATCGGCTTAGCCCAACACCTCAAAGAAACTTCCCTTTTCGACCTCACGAATTCCACTTCCTCTTCCTCGTGCCTCTCCTCTTTCCAATCCAAGCTCTCTTCAATGGCGCTCCCTCCTTCCCTCGTCCCCAATTGCTTCCAAAACCCATCTCAATTCGTCGCCAATTCCTCCAACTGCACTGGAATTTCCACCACCCACGATTGGGTCTCTAAATTCGGCTCTGCAACTCCCCTCGACGCTGCGTGCGGCGGCGACTTGACTGGACTGACCCACTGCGGTGCCTGTGTCGACGCCGGTATGAAACTCACCTCTCAGCTCATGACTCTCGACCCAAATGGAACCAAGTGCTTTTACTTCACCGTTCTTTACGCTGCTGGAATCGCCAACGAATTGGGTCCTAAAGACACCAGAGTCGCTTCTTGTATCATGGGGTTGCCATTGAAGGCCTCGGATAGTTACAGAGCAACCCATGTGAGTAGAAGGGCTCTAATGGCGGTGGGCTTTGGATTTACAGTCGTTTTCGTTACATTTCTCGTTGTAACTGCGGTTTTGGTTTTGAGATTCAAGAAGAAACGGCTCAAAAGACAAGAACAAGAATAGAAACTCCCCAATTTGGGGGCGAAATGGTTCGGTATAACAGAGCTCGAAAAGGCCACTAATGGATTCTCTCAGAGGAATCTAATCGGCCAAGGCGCAGATGGGTTCGTTTACAAAGGGAAACCTTCAGATGGAAGTTCAGTGGCTGTGAAACAAATCATCGATTCGGATTCAGAAAGGGATGAAGATTTCACCAACGAAGTCGAAATCATCAGCAAAATTAGACATAGAAATCTCCTTTCTCTTCGAGGCTGTTGCATTACAAACGATCCCAATTTCAAATTAGACATAGACTCACGGATTTCGGCTTGGCGAAGCAGAGTAAGGAAGGGCAGTCGCTCTTGACGACGAGGGTCGCCGGAACTCATGGGTACTTGGCGCCGGAGTACGGGCTGTATGGGCAGCTGACCGAGAAGAGCGACGTGTACAGTTTTGGGATAGTGATTTTGGAGACGATGAGTGGGAGGAAAGTGCTGGAGAGTTGGGATTTGATTACGGACTGGGTTTGGAAGCTGGTGAAGTCGGGGGACGTAGAAGCGATAATGAAAAGATCATGACCCTCCCTCCCTCTCCCTTCTTTTTATTAAAAAAAAAAAAGGAAATGAAGGAAAGAGAAGAAAGGAGAGAAGAAAAGAAAAAAAAAAAAAAACTTTCCGGCGAGGAAGGAGATGAAGAAGAAGATGAAGAAGGAGTGGAAGAAAGAGGGGAAGAAAGAAAAGGGAGAGAGAAATAAATAAAAAAAAAAATATTTAAATAATAATATTTTATTATTTTAATATTTTTTATTTAAAAAATTTTAAAAATAATTTTTTTTATTAAAATAATAGTGTCACGTCAGCAACCGTTAGTATTTAACTGAAAAATAGACATTAGGGACCAAAATGCTCCTTATCTCAAACCTCAGGGGTATTTTTGTTGAGTTTGAAAACTCAGAGACCAAAGTATAACTTAACCCAAACCTCAGGGACCAAAAGTGTATTTTTCCCTTTTTTTATATAAATATTATTTTTCATTTCTTTTTCCAAATAATTATATACTTTTCAAGCTCTCGGGTAGCTGCTTTCGAGTCTTTGGGTTGTATCAGCCGGGTTTTGGACCCTTCTTCGAATTTTTTTGTTGGGTCGGTTTGTACCCGAAACTCTAAACCCCCTCTCTAGGGAGGTAGTTGTTCCGTTCTTTTCTTTTTAATGCAGTTTTTATTTTTTTAAAAAAAAATTATATGCTTTTCAATGATTGTTTTTTTTTTAAAAAAAAAAGTTTTCATTTTTAATATATGTGCATAATTTACATGTTTTAAAGTTCGATTTTTCTTTTTGTCTATATCATTTTTTAATACAAAACACCACATATTAAATTCAACTAATGCTACGAATAGATTTTTCGAAAATTATTGTACATTAGTTTTAGGAACTTTTCGATAAAAGTTTATATAATTATAACATAATGAAATTTATGTATATATAGAAAACACAATTACATTTTAAAAACTAACAACCTTTAAACATCTTCAATTCAATTTCAAGTATAATTAATTTAAAAATCGATAGCGATTCATTTTTTTTTCTGTTAAGAAGAATCATTATTGACTAGCAATTTAAGTAAACTATATAATTAATTTAGATTAGCGATTCATTCCATTGTATTATAGATTCATATATATTTATTTTAAATGCAAGTAAAAATAAGTATTATTTTAAATGCAATAATACAAGAAAAATCCATATACTTATTTTTAAGGGAAAAATACACTTTTGATCCCTGAGGTTTGGGTTAGGTTTCATTTTGGTCCTTGAGTTTTCAAACTCAACAATTTAGTCCCTGAGGTTTGACTTTTGTTTCATTTTGGTCCCTCAATCCATTTTTCTGTTAACTCCCAACGAAAAGATGACGTGGCTCTTATTTTTTTATTAAAAAATATATTTTTATTATTTTTAATTAAAGAATATATACATTTTTTAGGGAAAAATACACTTTTGGTCCCTGAGGTTTGGGTTAAGTGATACTTTGGTCCCTGAGTTATCAAACTCAACAAAAATACCCCTAAGGTTTGAGATAAGGAGCACTTTGGTCCCTGCCGTCAATTTTTCTGTTAACTTTTAACGGTTGCTGACGTGGCACTATTATTTTAATATATAAAATTATTTATTTTATTTTTTAAATAAAAAATATTTAAAAAATATAAAATATTAATATTTTATTATTTTTTTTATTCTTTCTCCCTTTCTCTCTCATCATCTTCTTCTTCTTTTCCATCTTCCCCACCTTCTCCCTCCCCCTTCTTCTTCTTCCTATGTCTGGCGACCGGCAACCGGCGGCCACCGCTCGCCGCCCGCCGGCGACTGATTTTTTTTTTCTTCTTTTTCTCTTCTTCTTCTTTTTCTCTTCTTTCTTCTTCTCTACATTTTCTTCACTGATTTTTAAAATAAAAAAAAAAAAAAAAAGAAAAGGGGAGGGAGGTCCCTCCTCCCTCCCTCGTTCTAGATCTGGAACGAGGGAGGGAGGAGGGACCTCCCTCCCCTTTTCTTTTCTTTTTTTTATTTTTTTTTAAAAAAATCAGTGAAGAAAATGTAGAGAAGAAGAAAGAAGAGAAAAAGAAGAAAAAAAAAAAAATCAGTCGCCGGTGATCGGCGGCCGGCGGCGGTGGCGAGCGGTGGCCGCCGGTTGCCGGTGCCGGACATAGGAAGAAGAAGAAGGGGGAGGGAGAAGGTGGGGAAGATGGAAAAGAAGAAGAAGATGATGAGAGAGAAAGGGAGAAAGAATAAAAAATAATAATAAAATATTAATATTTTATATTTTTTAAATATTTTTTATTTAAAAAATAAAATAAATAATTTTTTATATTAAAATAATAGTGCCACGTCAGCAACCGTTAAAAGTTAACAGAAAAATTGACGGCAGGGACCAAAGTGCTCCTTATCTCAAACCTCAGGGGTATTTTTGTTGAGTTTGAAAACTCAGGGACCAAAGTGTCACTTAACCCAAACCTCAGGGACCAAAAGTGTATTTTTTCCCATTTTTTATTATTTACTATTTTTCTTTTTCTTTTATTTTTCCTTTCCCCATTTTCTCCCTCTTCCCCCATCTCCTTCTCTCTCTCACGACAGCCCAACTGTGTGCCCCATCTCCGGCGACGCCTCCCTCCAGTCATCTTCTCCGACGAGTGTGGCAATTCCGAACAACGTCGATCTGTAGTTGGCGATTACGAGCAACCGCGACTTCTGAAATGATTGATCTATCTGAAATGATGGGTATCGGGCTGGAAAAAAAGCACAAGAACACCACCGTCGATTGATCTGAAACAATGGGTATCAGGCTGAAAACGAAGGGGTGAACACCGCCGTCGTGGGTCAGCTCCCTTCGCCGTCCGTTCCGCCGCTGCACGTCGTTCCAAGCTGGAATCGTGGTCTGAATCGTCCTCGCGCCGTGGGTCTGAATCTTCGTGGGTTTGAACCGTTGCACTTTGTGGGTCTGTCCGGTGGCGAAGTGACGAACACTGCCTCCAGCAACAGTTAAATCTATTCGCAAACGTTGAGGAAAAAAACAGAACCTTCAATTGAATCTTGTTTGCAAAGGGGGGTTTCCCCCTTCGATTTGTGCCCAAATTTCTCTGATGTGTCGTCGATTTTCTTCGGTTGAAACTTTTCTCTGCGTTTGATTTTTCAGATTCATGGAGTTTTGAAAGTGGTGAGTTGGGGGTTTCTGTTCCCGATTGAATCTTGTTTGTGAGGTACCTCTAGGTTTTTCCATTGACAGATCTGGTGTGGTTTTATCTTCATATCTCCATTGGAGTGGCTGGTTGGGGGATTCGAAGGGGGTTTCCCCCTTCGATTTTTTTTTAAACAGTGAAAAAAACGAGAAGAAGAAGAAAGAAGGGAAAGGTGAAAAAGAAAGAAGAAGGAAGAAAGAGTAAAAAAATAGGAAAAAAAAACATTCCGGCGAGCGGTTGCCGGCGGTCGCTGTCAGCTGCCGGCAGCAATGATGGTTGCAAGGTTAGATTAGAGTTTCATTAGTGAGGAAGAAGAAGATTGGAAGAAATAGATGAAGAAAGGAAAAGAAAAGAAAAAAGAAAAGAAAATAATAAAATAATATTTAATATATTATTTTATTTTAAAAATTAATAAAAATATATATATTTTTAATAAAAATTAATGTCACGTCAGCAATCTATTCGTATTTGACAGAAAAATTAACGGAGGGACTAAAAGCGTAACGAAATCCAAACCTCAGGGACTAAATTGTTGAGTTTGAAAACTCAGGAACCAAAATGAAACCTAACCCAAACCTCAGGGACCAAAAGTGTATTTTTCCCTATTTTTAAATTAATTGTATTTGAAATTGAATTGGAGATGTTTAAAAATGGTTAGTTTTTAAAATGTAATTGTGTTTTCTATGTATACATCAATTTAATTATGTTGTAGCTATATGAAGTTTTATCGAAAAATTCTTAAAACTAATGTACAATAATTTTCGAAAAATCTATTCGTAGCATTAGTTGAACTTAATATGTGGTGTTTTGTATTAAAAAAAATGATATAGACAAAAAGAAAAATCGAACTTTAAAACATGTAAATTATACACATATATTAAAAATGAAAACTTTAAAATTAAAAAAAAAATCATCAAAAAGTATATAATTATTTAGTAAAAGAAGTGAAAACTAATATTTATATATAAAAAAAGCATTAAACAAACTATATTTAATATAATATAATAATAATATTAAATTAAATAATTTAAATAAATAATTTAAGAATTAAATTTAAAAAAAAAAAACATTGGGAGGGGTCGCGTCTCTTACAGAGACGCGACACCTCAAATTTGGAAATACTTTTGAAAGCACCTCTTTTGTCTAATTTTTTCTTTTTTGTTTTTACTTTTCTAAAAAACCCCAAGACTGGACCAAGAAATAAGTCACTCTTACTTTATAACGTCGTTTACTGTTAAGACTGATTATTTCATGCGATGACCTAGGTAAATCGATCTTAATCCTGAGCTTACTGTAAACTCCTGTTCGTTTAAGGTTGTCCTTTGATCTGCGTGGGTGAGAGTGGTCATAAAAGTATCATTCAATACTCCTACCATTTTGGGGATAACTTTAGATGGATGGCTGGGGACGTAGTAAAGCAAAACGGAATTCACTCCTACCCGATACAGAGATAGTAGAAAGGTTGTTCCCTTAAGTGCTGAGTTTGAGGCTTGAACAAGGGACCCCACCCTTTCAATGGCTTGAGCGGGATATTGTTTTATGGTTGGACCATAAACAAATTGTTCAATTGAGGACCAGTGGACTTAAGGAACTAAGATGTACTATAGAGGTAAAACGGGCATTTGACCTGTCTATAGTAATGAACGAACTGTGAAGGATTGACTTACTAATCATGGTTATATCAAGTGAACAGAAATATATCTACAGTGAGGGGAGTTCAACTACTAGGCTATAGTGGAGTGTCCCGGTAGTTAACGGATGTTGGTTAACTAGTTTAAAAGGGTTTGACTAGTTTAACCTCGCACCGTTGGAACCCATGATCTGTAGGTCCATTAGGTCTCCTTGCTAGCTCGAGACTAACCTTTGGAACAATATGATGGATTAAATATGAATTAGTTTTAAGTTCATGTTGAGAGAAATGAATAAAGGTGATAGGTGTTGACGATACGTCGGGTTTTGTGAAAACCGAGTGTGTATGGATTTTAATATTTAAATATGATTTAAATGTCGAGAACATGAATAGGGATTCATGATAGAGAAAATAACATTTCGGAATGTTCGGGTAAAATGGAAAAATATTAATTTAATATTAAGATATTAAATTAATAATTAATTATTATTTTAAAATTAATTTTGAATTGATTTAAAAATTAGGAAATTGAAAAATAATTTTCAAATTTCAGATTAATTAAAATAATTATGTTAGTGGATTAATTCAAGATAATATTGGATTAATTAAAATCAAAATGAATTTGATTTTTTTGGAGGTGGAGTGCATGGTCACTAAACCCATGCACTCCCCTCTCTTAAGCCACTTAATACTCCATTAATTTGGAGTTGATTTGGTGGCAAAACCTAGGCCTTTTCTTCATGCTTAATCCCTCTATATAATTGAAGAAGAAGGCTGAAAGAATGAGAGAAGAAAGGTGCTGAAATTCTGCCAAAATCCATACTCATACCACCCACTTTCATAAGCTTGTTTTTCAAGCTTTCTCTAAAAAATTCCATCACTTGAGGATCCCACAATCCATTCCAAAGGCTTGAGGATAGCAAGGAAGATCTTTTGGTGGTTTGTGACTCATTGGTGAGGAAGAACAAGAAGCTAATCCAACCAATTTCTCCATTGAAACAAGGTAGGCAAGCTGTCTCTGTTTTTGTTCATATGAACAACATGTCTTTGGTGATCAAATTGAGTTTTTTATGTGCCTAAGATCCAAAATTGCTTCCGCTTTTTAGATATCAACACTTTCCGTTGTCAATGTTCTCCATCACTCGAAGGTATTCGGTGTGTGGATGGCAAGGAGCCGAGGCTGAGGCTTAGGCCAATTCATACCAATGGAGAGAATGCAAGTGCAATGAAGACTCTAAGGTAGATAAATGTTTTAATGAGGCATAGGGCGAAGGTCGATCAGGTCATGCCCATGCCATGTTTAGCAAGAATGTTCATATTTTGACGAGGCATAGGGTCGAGGCTGAGAAGGTTATGCCCATGTCATGTTTAGCGAGAATGTTCATATTTTGACGAGGCATAGGGTCGAGGCCGACAAGGTTATGCCCATGTCATGTTTAGCGAGAATGTTCATATTTTGATGAGGCATAGGGCGGAGGCCGACCAGGCCATGCCCATGCCATGTTTTGCATGAATGTTTATATTTTAATGAGGCATACGGTCGAGGCTGATCAGGCCATGCCCATGCCATATTTTGCAGGAATGTTGATATTTTGATGAGGCATAGGACTGAGGCCGACCACGCCATGCCCATGCCATGTTTTACAGGAATATTCATATTTTGATGAGACATAGGGTCGAGGCCGACCAGGCCATGCCCATGTCATATTTTGCAGGAATGTTGATATTTTGATGAGGCATAGGGTCGAGGCCAACCAAGCCATGCTCATGCCATGTTTTGCAAGAATGTCACTATTTTGATGAGGCATAAGCCCGAGGTCGACAAGGCCAAGCCCATTCTAAGTGTTCCTATCTTAGAGATAATCAATCTTGCAAGTCACTTTTTGCAGGAGTATACGGTCGAGGCCAAGGCCGGTCATTCCTTTTGTCTACTTTGAATGTTGTCTAGCGTGAGTTTTTTGTTTTCTTTTTTGAAATGTTGTAAAGGGATATTATACTCAAAGACCAATGCTTGATAAGCAAAAGCTTGCTTAGAAGTTTAAGCAATCATTGAGGTATAATGCATGTTAAAGGTCATGGATGACTCCGTATGGCCCGAGGTCGATCTTACTCAGTTGTAGCACAGTTTGTTGAAGAAATGAGTGGTCGAGGCTGAGGGCGACTATGCATTTTGTCAACCCATGCCCTTAGATTGAGTCATGAGGGAATCAATACAACAAGTTAGCAGGATAAGAAGCATACTCTTAAATTGGGCTTAAAGAGCAACTCCTAGCAGCGAATAACACCCAAGTCCCAATTCAAGAGTGGGGGCTTAATGTTATAGGTAAAAATGGACTACTCTGAATGTTAAAGAGCAGACGGGGCCAACACAGCATCCACCCAGAGCAAGAGTCGGGTCGGCAGGGAGTAAGGAACCGAGGGGATTGGGCCTGGCCCAATCCCCGGCTTCGACCTCGACCTTGGGCCAAGGTTTACCCCAGGCTTATGCCTGGGGCACGCCTGGTGCTCTTGGGTGGAGCCTCTGAAGTTGCTGGAGAGTCCAATTGGACCGGATTGGATCCCGACCCATCGCCACACGTTTCTGACAACCCCGCGAGCTGGGAATTCCCAACCCGCCGCGCTAGGGAACAACAGTGAACAGTAACCTAGCCAAAAATATTTACGAAATCAAAGATGGAAAAAAACAAATAGATAAAAAAAATAATAATTTCCAAGAAGTTGCTTTTTGGACGAGATGCGAGTATCTTCATAGATTGTTCCAGGCACTTTTTGGACGGGAAATGGATCAACTGGGGATCTTCATCGTCGGTTTCACCACCTTCGTACATCAAGACGATGAAGATCCTCCAGTTGATCAGTTCCCCCGCCAAGGTACGGGTTGGTGAAGTCTACTGATGAGAAGAACAACCCTTTGGTTGGAGAAGTCTGATGATCCGAA
Organism: Luffa aegyptiaca; assembly: GCA_017139565.1. Lineage (NCBI taxonomy): Eukaryota > Viridiplantae > Streptophyta > Magnoliopsida > Cucurbitales > Cucurbitaceae > Luffa > Luffa aegyptiaca. The sequence continues at coordinate 32,588,076 of CM029401.1, forward strand.
GAACAACCCTGAACCTTGAAGCAGTTGCTCAAATTTAAAATAGTCTGCGGGAACCGTCCTTCTAGCTCCAGTCATTCAGTAAATGCACTGATGGATAGGAGTAAGTAAGTACTATTATTATATTAGAAGATGAGTAATTAATTCAAACTAAAGCGTGGTCGGATCCGTCAACGAGAATGGTTAGGAACATTAGGTTTAGTCCGTGGGAACCGTGCGTCTGCCTCCAGTCGTTCATTAAATGAATTGATGGACAATAAGTAAACAATTAATTGAAACCCGAAGAGTAGTAATTAATTCGAAGTAAATCGTGGTCGGATCCGTCAACCATAATTGTTACGAAGAAATAGGGTTGGCTTTAGTCAGACGAAACAATCATTCGCCCCTTTGCTGGCCTGCTAACAGGGGTTACAACTATCGACGAGTTCATTTATTGGGCAATAATGAGACGAACGGTTCACATGGTCTGTATATATGATGACCACGTAAATGAAGAGGCAGTGTTATTCTTATCCCCATTCTTCTACTAGTCCCACATCGATCGAAGAAGGAAAAATGTCAAGACCCCGGTCACCCATTGTGGTTAATATATCATCGGACAGTCATGATCATCATCACGATATCGGGTCGGGGCCGAAGGCGTCTGTTGGGTCCCAACCCAGTGTCAACCAACCATTGCACACCAATATATCTGACTATTCTCCTGCTTCTTCTTCTGATACATGGGGCTCTTATCAATGGGTCTCACTAACTCCCGATAAGGGAAAAAGTCTGATGCTTGTCAAGTTGGAGGATGAAGTGGCGGAGAATTCTGACGACACGAATGCCCCGCGTTGGCCCTTTGATGGGGAAGGACCGAGTGGGGTGAAAAGGAAGAGGAGTCCCCCATTGGTTATAATCGACGTGACACACCCCGCCCCAGCTCTCTCTTAACTACCTAGTGACGTGGTGTGCCGGCAATGAATCCTAACTAACTATAGGACTCAAGGCCTTCTACATGTTCTTAACCATGCTTAGGCTCTCAAGGACCAATAAAATTTGGGCAGAACTTCCCCTAAAACTTGGCCAAAACACACCTGAAAAGAAACGACATATATGCATATCTTAAAAACTATATCACAACCAGAAACCAGATTTGAAACACAAGCGTCTCAACCACAATATTCAGCCCAACACTTTAAGATACGATAATTTACAACCAACTACTCTTCGCAACATATAACTTTTACATAACTTCCATCCCAAAACATCATATACATACCAGAGGTACTCTAAACACGGACTCGAGTGGCAAGATCGGCTTCTGTAGGCTTGTCGAAACTCAGTCGCTACCTGGTAGAAAAATTTAGAAGAAAAGAATGAGCTAACGCCCAGTGAGTGGTATTCACTTTCTATTACGAAAAATAGTTCTTGAAAATATTTGGCTCAACTAACGGAAGATCGTGTAAAACGTATAGCTCAAACACTTGTAAATATTTAGCTTGCAAAAGGAAAATGCAGTAATAACTCTTTTAAAGCATAACCAAAGAATCAACAAGAACTCACTAACCCTGTACCCTTATCTCTAGTCATACCGGCGTAGAGTCTTCTCAATACGCACAGTAGAGCAATTCTCTAGTCTTACATGCACGCAGAACAATCTCTCTCAGGCTAACCACCCCAACACATGGCCCGAAGCCTACACGGACTGGAGTGGATTCCGAGGAACTCTCTCTATGTACTATGGAAACATATTCACATAGCACATGGGTAATCACCTAGGGTACGTAGAGCTAGCGACGTAAAAACTATTTTCTAGTATGAATCTCTTTATTCAAAACTCCTCTAAAATCATTTTCTCTTATTAAGATAACGTTACATAAACTCAAGCAATGCTTACAAATAACGATTATATTCTAAAATTCTCAAGTGAGCGCACAATGTTTTGAATACTTCTAAAATGCATATTCCAACTAAGAGATCATAAAGCAAATGAAACGTAAGTCATTTTCTTTAAAAAAAAATATGCTCAACTCTAGCTTTTCTCAAACTCATACGTATAGTACTTTTGCTAGCGAAAAAATAATTATTAAAACAACCACTCACAGTCCTATTGATGAGAGAAATTCGGGTCGTAGGCCGTCCCGATCTCCGTTTGACCAAACTTGCTGTGGAAGCCTCTCGTTTGGATTCTAACCTCCAAATCTCGCGCCCATCTTCTTCTTCCCCAAGTTTCTCTTCACCGGCGCCCTCTCGATCTCCCTTTCTCTCTCCCCGAAGACCTTCCTTCTATCTTTTTCTTCTTTCCTTTTTTTTTTTAACTTTCTCTCTCTTCGTGGGTGTTCCAGCCCTTTCATTTCTCTTTTCTTTTTTTTGTTTTATTTATTAAGCACATTTGCCGCTTCAAAATTCCAACTTTTCATTTTTTTTTTTACTAAAATGAAAGAAAAACTCAAATGGGCTGGGCCTTACACGACGACACCAATTCGGACTAGAAGTAGTCGTGTTCTCATTTTTTTTTATTTAAACTGTATTAGTTTTTTATGTTTTTCATTTAGTAGTAATAATAAGTTCGACTTCTTGTTATATATGTATTAAAAGATTGTCGAAATTTTATGGATTAATGCAACTGTAGTTTGTGTATATCCTGTGTAACACTAATCACGTATGCATGGTTAGTAATTGAGACACATAAGAAGATAACACGGATAAAAAGATAAGTAAACTCGTAACCCTAAAAAACGGACGACATAAACTAGCGAAAGAAGGTCGATAACATCTCAGTGATTGTTTAACCTTCGAATCGATAGTGGAAAACTGTGGTGGACGTGCAGCGTTGACCCAAATGGAGTGTCGTTGGGTCGCCGGGTTATGTAATTTTATACCACGAATATTGAAATCACATGCAACTCGCGTCGACAAGTAGACGGGCTATTTGACAACATGAGCCATCTCTTGGAGTTAGTGTTCGTCGACCGCAAGTGCTCGGGCCGCAAGTAATATAAAACAGGGAGGTGAAGCGAAAATTAAGCAAAGCAATAAATTCTTGGAGGAAATAATATTTAGGGACCAAAACATGAAATAAAAGGAATTTTAAAATTAAAGCAATTAAAGATTAAAAATTTGATCAATCAAGGAAAAAATAAAATGTGGAGAAAGAGTTTTTAGTGAGAAGCGGGGTCTTGAAAATCAATTAATAGCTAAATAATTATTACAATTAACCTATCTCATTGCCCAACTAATTATACTCCTAGAATCTCCGTTAGTCACATAGGATCTCCTGTCAATTTCCCCTAATTCTAATTAATCAATTTTAACAACCTAATTGTCCTTAGCGCCGCTAAAATTCGTTAATATTACGCTCTGATTCATTTTAGGAATCTAAGTTTAATCAACTAATCCCGCTGTCACGACGGGCAATTAAACTAGTTGCATGGATTATGATCTATCCTAATTTCTCTCCGTCGAGTTTCCATTAAGAATCAGATCAATATACAATTGGCCAGATTGCATACAGCATTACGAACATCCATACAAATAATTAGTAAAAGAGGGCAAGAGAAAGGCAATTATAATAACATTTAACTATATATTTTCATTTCAAGACCCCAAACTGGGGTTTAGCTATACATGGCTAAAATATCCACAAAATATACAATGGAAAGCATAAATATGAGCAAAATAAAAGGGAAGGAAATGACCATCGAAGACCTCGTCGCTAGCGCTTGGAGTCCCTCCGAGCACGCCCTAAGCCTCCTAGAGTGCTCCCCAAAGCTCCCCAAAATTTTCTCTCTAAGAACTCTGAAAAAGGCTAAAAAGCCTTGAGAGAAGGCTCAAAAAGAGCCAAGGAAGGGAAGGAAGGAAAGGATATGGAATGATTGATGATAAAAATGGGCACCAAGGGAGGCCTTATATAGGCCTGGAAATAGGGCAACGTCGCGACGCTATCGGCACAGCGTCGCGACGCTGTGATGTCACCCAACTTGCTGGACGTTGTCCCCACAGCGTCTCGACACTATGCAGATTCCAGAACAGGCTGGCACGGATTTGGGCTTGGATTTGGGCCTTTCTTCATTTCTTTTTGGATCTTCTTTGAATGGTTGACATCTTGGACTCCCCCTTTGACCCATGGATGGAAATTTGGGTTGGATAGCTCATTTTAGGGCCTTTTTCCACCAAAAATCCACAAAGTGCTCCTTAGGACAAAATAATAAATTAAATTAGAATTTCTCAATAAAAACACAATTAAAGCACTAAAAAGCTTAATATTTTAAGACTAAAATAGCGACATTTCTGCCCGCTATCAGTTAGCCCGCGAAAGAAGCCCGTTATGTTAGCGACGAAGAACTGACAGCCCGGCAGGTCAGCCGTGTTGTACAAACATCACGGGCAGGTATCCGGCGAAAAAACCCTGTCATGTCGACGGTAAATAAATGCTAGCCCGACAGGTGAGCCGTGTTTTATAAACAGCCCACGCAGACAGCCCGCATAAACAGAACCCGAGTTGACGATTTGACATCTATAAAGGCATGCAACGGTCTACTAGGAACAGTTGGTGAGGACTGATTTGACGTATGAAGATTTTGCATTATGAGTGCAGATCATGCGTTGAGGCCACTACAGTGAACCCTAATAAACACCATATTAAACACCATCTAACCACTAATGTCTACCCTTTCAAATCAACATAACTCGTCACGACTGAGGTGTGGTGTGGCTAGTTAAACGTATGAAACGCGATAACATACTAAGTAATCTTGCTTCTGAGAATAATCAGAGTTAAGGTAGCTGGTAGACATGGTGAAGAAATGTTTATTCATTCGTTATGGTGGTGAGTGAGATGACGATGAGAATTGTTATCATGGAGGTCGTTTGAAAGGGTTGGTCGTTTCAAGAAATGTTACCTACGCAAAACTGAAATGCCTTGTACACGCGGCCACGAACATTAGTTCGTCGTAGTTCAATGTTGTACTGCGAGTGAAATACAAGCTGGAGTATAAATCACCTCCGTTGTACATTAACGATGACGATGATGTTCAATTCCAACTACAACACCCAAAATTGTCGAAGGTCCAGTTGCTAGTGACGACGAAACTTAACAACGATCCAAATGCAGTTGGCAGTAGTCGGGTTGTAGAAGAAAATGAACCGAATGGTGGGGACAATGAGGGTGATGATGAGGACGATGAGGGTGCTGATGAGGACGAGGAGGTTGAATACCAGGGGGATGATGCAACTGGCAGTAGTCGGGGTGTACAAGAAATTGAAGTGGATGTTGGGGATGAGGAGGGTGATACTGAGGGTGAGGATGTGGGTCAATATGAGGGTGCTGATGATGGTGAAAATGATGATGATGACGATGAATGGGATGAGTACGAAGACGATGGTATGGATGATGACGACGAATGGGATGAGTACGAAGACGAGGGTCTGGACGATGACAACGATCTGGATGAGTATATGTCCGCTGATGACGGCGAAGAGTATGAGGCTGAAGATGGCGCAGGGTTTGGATTCATGGGGGATGGCAGGGATGTGGACACCAATCATAATGACGTTGTGAGGATCGCGGGAACATTTCACTACACGGGGCAGTTTTCAAATGCACGTGACCCCCGTAGTGGGGAAATGGTTGGTATGTCAGGCCGAAGCGCCAAGGTACCCAGGGGGAGGCTAATATTTCCGGATCCGTCCAGGGTGCTGACGCTGATTAGACCACGAATGCTTCGGCCAACGACATTAGGGAGGGTGAAATATTTTTCAGTAAGGATGAAGTAAAGAGGAGGTTAGCAACGTTTGCCATGAAGAACAACTTCGAATATTGTACCTTGCAATCGACAAAGTCTCTCTATACCATGTGATGCATGGATGACAACTGCAATTGACGGGTTCGGGCTACTAGGCTTGATGGTAGTGACGTATTCACCATTTTGAAGTATGTCAGCACTCACACGTGCTCTATCGAGCTGTTGAATCACGACCATCGGCAAGCTAGCGCTGGTGTGGTTGGCCACCTGATAAAGGAACGACTATTTGGGGTCGGTCGTGTATACAAGTCTCGTCATATTATTGAGGACGTTCGACAACAATACGGGGTGAATATAAGCTACGACGAGGCTTGGCGGACAAGGGAACTTGCTTTTGCACTATCTAGGGGTTCTCCAGCAGAGCCTTATGGTGCGCTACATGCTTATGGAGAAGCTCTTAAGATTGAGAATTCAGGGACATTGTTTGAGGTTGAATTAGAAGATGGCCTTTATTTCAAGTACGCTTTCATGGCGTTAAGTGTTTGCATCCAAGGATATGCCAGTTGTCGGCCGGTTATTGTGGTAGACGGTTCCCGCCTGAAAGGGAAGTACAACGGGACCATGTTGGTCGGTGTAGCTCTAAACGGAAACAACCAAGTGTATCCTCTAGCCTATGCAATCGTGGACAAGGAGACTAATCGTTCATGGACATGGTTTATGCAAAATCTGAAGATTGCGATAGGAGAGGACACGAGAATGGTGTTTGTTTCTAACCGCCACAAGTCCGTAGCAAATGTGGTGGGTGAGATATTTCCCAATGCATTTCATGCAATATGTACTTACCACCTGGAAAGCAATGTGATAAAAAACTTCAGGAATAAGACCGCACGAAGTTGTTCAAGAAGGCTGTGAGAGCTTTCCGTTTAACTGATTTCCAGAGGTATTGGCAACAACTCTCGCAATTGAGGGGGGCACCGTTGCAAATTACCTGAATGAGATCAGAATTGAACGGTAGTCCTGATGCCATCAAAAACATAGGTGGTACGACAGCATGACCAGCAATGCCACTGAGTGTTTCAATGCCTTAAATGTGGAGGCCAGAATGTTGCCAATCACTGCTCTATTAGACTACATACAGAGCATCATACAGGCGTGGTTTTACGAGCGGCGCAATTGCTGAGCATCCCGAACTTCCACGCACTCAGACTATGCACTACAGCGTATGGCATCTGAGTTGGAAAGGGAGAGAAGGTATCTGGTCGAACCAATAGACTGTTATCTACTGAATGTACGAGATGGTTTCCTTGAGGGACTCGTCGACCTTAACATGCGTCAATGCACGTGCAGGAAGTTTGACTGCATGGAGATACCATGTTCACACGCGATGGCGGCCGCACGATATCGTAATGTCCCCGTGTCTAGCCTATGCAAACGGTTCTACTTCGTCGACTATCTAATTGCTGCATACGCACAGCTGATGACCGCAAAGTGCACGGGCCGCAAGTAATATAAAATGGTAGGTAATACCGAGTATTGAATCCTCAGGGAAATTGAATTAAGTCCATTAAGTATTAAGAACCATCATGTTTAATTTTATTTAGAATACCAACTTTAAGAATGCAAGAATTAACAAACAACTAAGAATCATGAAATTAAATGGAAATATCCTATTAAGGGACTTGACCTAGCGTGTTAACTAGCTTCTTGCATATGTAGCTCAAGTACAAGGATGCATGTAACTACTAATCTTCAATTTCATAAATCTAGAAGTGATTTTAAGTGGATTTCTCTTTCAAGTTCCTCCACATCTCATACTAACATAACTAATTCATGTGTCCATTTCCTTTGTTAATCAAAGTATGACATTAAGCAACTTCATCTTAAATTTCTAACAATTTTCTTTCACTCTCGTGTTCCAAGCAATCGTTAGCCATGCAATTAGGATCTAATCTAACTTCTCTCTGTCGAGTATCAATTTAGACCAACACATCAATTAATCCATGATCAAAGGATTAAAAGCATTAAGCATGAATTGCATAGATGAAATATGAAGAACTTCGTTACAATCTCCAGTAATTAAGCTACAATATCTAATTAGTTAAGTTAACGACCCTAGGTCTCAGGATCTACTCACAAATGGAAATAATTTTGACCAAGTGATCTTGATCCATGGTCCTAACTCAAACTACAATAAGGAATTACAAAGAAGTAAGGAAGAAATAACCGATAAGTTGATCCCAAGCTCCCGTCACGATCATATCGATTCCTGAGCCTTGGAATCTCGATCAATTCCACCTTTTCTTCACAACTCTACTCACTTTTTCTCTCTATTGAGCTAGGGGAGAAACCCCCAAAATTGGATGATTTGAACCATTGGGAAGGGGACTATTTATAGGTGGAAATCCGCAACTTTTCTTGTTGTCCAAGTCGACAGCGTCGCAACGCTACGTTACAGCGTCGTTGGGCCTTCTAGAAGCCATCTTCACGGATTTGGACGCTCTTTTCCCTTTCTTTTGGGCTTTTTGGGCCTCCACTTCAAATATTCTCTTTTCTTTTCTTCTTTCATGGTCCAAAGTCTTCTTTTTATACCCAAAATTAGTAAAATTATCAATTTTGCTTCACGGGCTCGGTTTTCTACAAAATCAACATAAAAAGACATTAAAGCTCACAATTAACGCACAAAACTAGCCAAAATAACTAGGAAAAATATAGCATAAATGCATGCTATCAACAGCCAGTCAATCTGGTTGGCCAAAGATCCGAGTCGAGGATAGGGGATGATTATGTGCACGTAAAAATCGCACCGCCTAAAGTAGTGTCGAGGGTTGGTGGGCGCCGAGTCCGTAGGATCCCATCTGGTGGCGAACAGAGACCAGCGTTGTGTTGTGGTAGGTGTGGAAACACCGGACACAACAGACGGTCGTGTGACCAGCCGTTGGCAACAACGGTGGTCAATACCCAGGAAAGTCGGGTTACATGATGACCGTCATCCCCCCGAGCTATAAGAGAGGGCCTCGTCCCCACGAGCTATAGTAAATTTTTTTTATTATTTATATTTTTTTTCGACGGGGACTTTAATATAACTTAAACGCACGTTTCGCATAGATTCATTATTTTTTATTTTAACTCATCGTATATTTGTTTATTCATCAAACCGAACGCATCATGTTATTCTTTGATGTGTGAATATCATGTATGTTGTAAAGGTATAAACAAATAAAACGCAATGATGTAATTACATAATTCCGAATACTTCAGTTTTTTCATTTCATTTGTGTTTGTGATTGTAACAAAAAAACTATAATGAATACACAAATGAACGTTAAGTACAACCAATACGAAAGGAGATAAGACAGAAATAAACCATAAACCCTAGAAGAAGAAATAACGGTAGACCTTCTAACAACCCCCCACTCCCCACCCTCCACCCAACAGACGTCCTCCAACCCAACAGGCACAAAAAACACGGATGCATGCATCGTCTACTCCGAATCGGATGAAATGTGGACCACCGATGATGGGGACAGAGGTACAGTGAACTTCCGTTTCTGACTGCGTGGTGGGGTGTTGAATGACAACGACCTTGTAAACGGTCATCGAGGTTGCGGCATGAGAGTTGGAGAAGTTGATTGGAGTTCCAGTTCCACAGTAGGTTCTAGGGTCGTCGGACTTTCCGCATCAGTCCCAGTTCCCGGAAGGTTCTTCGCAAGAGATTCGACATCAGTCGGTTTAGATACTGGAGACGGGAGTTTGGATAAGGTGACTATCGCGTCTTCTTTGTCGTCATCTGCCCCGTCGTAGAGGTCAATCTCCGAGGTAGTGAAGGTGGATACGCTCGAGTTATTGAGTGTTGGGGACGGCAATGGAGACAGTGTCAGGGATGGATCATTTCTTAGATTGTAAACTCTGTCGTACCCAAATCAAGAGTCGTCAGAGTCTGTGTCGCTTTGCATTCTGGAGATGAAGGATTATGTTCACGCTTCTATTGGAAACCGTCCTCATATGGTTGTTATGTATAAAATGGTCGAGAGTCGTGAAGGTGAACCAAAAATATCAGTGGGTAACAATTAATTTGGTGGTTAGGTGTTTTAAATACAGGATGTAAGCGCGAGACGTCATCATTCAATTCAAGATGTGTTATTATAAATGTTAGACGCACTAGTTGCAGTTTCGACCCGAACCATCAACCCATGCGGTTGCCCAATATGAACCATACGGTCAGCAATACAGGATGTAAGTGCAAGACGTCATCAATCAATTCGAGAACGCGTTATTCTATATGTCAGACGTACTGGCTGCAGTTCCGACCCAAACCATCAACTCGCACGGTCGCCCAATATGAACCATACAGTCAGCAATATTCGTCAACCCGAAGAATGCCCCCGCGGGCCACTTTCCTTCGCTATTTTTTTAATTTTTTAATTTTTAATTTTAATTTTTTATTTTCTAATCAATCAACTTTTTTATTTTTCATTGTAATTTTTTTCTGGCAATTTCTTAAACCATCGAAAGTATTTTGGCAAAAAGCACCTGTAGAAACAAAAATATTATTTGATTTTTTAAAACTTTTGGCATAGACAACAATGACCTAGACTTTCATGCATCCCACGTGAACAGTAAACCGTATGACAACCTAACAATTTCCCGCTAATCACCACATAAATTTACCCGCCCACATCTCACACGCATATTGGGTCCTAAAGATATTCATCTCCGACTGTACGATATTTTCCCTACTGCGACCAGTCACTAGATGTTTTAGAAAATGCAAATAGAAAATGGCACAGTCGAGGGAGTTCGTTTGTAACTTCCCAATGTCCGCGTGGACGACGCGCCATGGTTCTCTACTCAGATCCAGCTTCTGCGTATACATGTTGCATACATGCAGTAAAGACGGCAGCGTATGATGAAGTGGCTCCAAGAACTTGTCTACTTGGGGCCGTTTGATGTACCTCAGCATGGAATCGTAGACGTAAATTGTGCCTCGATTCATGTCCATCGCCAACAGGAGGGAATGCTCGCGCATCGTCGCAACCGTGTACAGAAAGTCGACGTCCCCCCATGCAGGAGCAAAATCATTGTCGAGTCCTAACACGTATTACAAGTAGGTCTGCTCGCGTTGCCAACTTGATTCAGTGTCTTCTAATGGCTTACCTTTTATCTTCGGGTATAGGCTTTCGGTACAGTTCAGGAAGTTCTATTAGAAACAAATACACATCAGGGTAAACACAGAGATGTAACTTCGAACAACTGTAATTAATTTGTCAAGTACGTTATACCAGAAGAGGGAGTGGCCTGATCGTGACTTAATGGATGCACACCTCCGGTCTTGAGGATAGTTTCTTCTTCACAAAAACGAGTAGTTGGTCCATGTTCTACACATCATTATAAAAACGTGCAAACAAATAAGACATCAATTATTTTTGGAATCTCTATGTCTGCTGACAACGTAACGACGAGTACAAGAAACGTACCTCATGGAGTATCCACTGACTTGGGAGGGCAACATTGCAGAAGAACTTTTTATCGAGCCTGGCCCACTTCTCATTAACAACCTCGTGTGACACGAATGACGATCGCGTGTCATCTTCATTGTTTGGATTTGAGAACCATTGGTGAAACTTCTCGAACAGTGCAGTCGGGATGCTACGGAGCGGAGAATATCTGACAGCCGACGACGGATCCCCATCAAAGGGCACACTCGGCACGATATACATGCGGTCTTCGATTTTCAAAACAGGTTCCCAATCATACCGAACACTGGAGTCTTCATTTTTCCTCTTTTTCTCCCATCCTGGGGGAGTATACGACTTCGTTCCAACCCTCTTCCGATCGGTCCTCCGTCAGGTGACACGTTCAGCGGGCAAACTCTGCAAATAATTAAAATTCAAACTCGACACAATAAATATTCCACATACGCCCTAACTATACGAACCGTGGATTGTGTTGTTCCAATTAGGTTGTCTATCCGAATCATGTCACTGGTGATCGTCGGGAGTGGCTGAGAGTGCGGCAGCTGAGATGGATTACTGTCCATCGAAATGGACGTTTCATGCATGTCCATGTGGTCGAGGCACATGGACGACACGATTGGATCGGTTGAAGTCAATTCCATCTCCGTAGATGGTTGATTCGTAATGGCGGGTTCTTCCTATCCGTGCGAGTCGACCTCGCTAGTCTCCACGCCAGTAATTGATTTGAACTGGATGTCCTGTACGCGCGAGTCGGCATGCGTGGTCACCCAGCCAGTCTCCGTTTCATGCTAGATGTCTGGTCTGCGCGAGGCAACATCCATGGTCAACCCTTCAGTCTCCATTTCGAGATGGATGTCCTGTTCGCGTGGGTGGACATCCACGGTATCCACGCTAGTGTCTGCGTCAGGTTGTATGTCTGGTACGCGCGAGTCAGCATGAATGGTCACCACGCCAATGTCTGCTACCCCATGGAAGCCCCTCAACACGCGCGAGTCGACCACGCATGTATCACTTGTTACATTCCTCTCCTACAAACGAGGGATGATATGTTAACATTGTAAATAAACAACTACCGCTTTCGTTCATTCCAGTAATTGCATACCTGGCATAATTGTCGTAGTAGAGACGTCATGATTTTCATCTCCGACCGCAGCTTAGACTGTTGCTTCTCCACCTCATCCAACCTATTGTTGAGGCGGTCGTCCATTCGTTCCAATGTAGCGATCATGTCACCGTCCCCACCTTCGGTCCGTATCCCATCAGTAGAAGTGCCTGGTTGAGTGGTATGTGGTGAGTCACGATCGTTTCTGGCGTCCACATGCAGTTCACGATCAACCATCCCCTCATCACTCTCCATCAGATGATCTATACGCGTGGATGCGACATCATGCACATCCAGTATGCCCGTTTCAATCCCATGCACATCAGATGATCCATGGGGGTTGAACTCCAGGAGATCACCAACATGGAGCTGATTATGCTCACCACCTTTTTCAATCTCTCCCACAATTCCCCTCTCAACCCTATACGATGTTCGACAACGCATTTCATCGTCAGTAAGGTCAGTAACCTGTGTGACAATCGTCTGCGTTGTTCCAAACAGTAGAGTAAGTGATATATATATTCTAGAAAAAGCTAAATATTCAACACACAATTACCTTCGGATACTTGAATACGCCTTTCTCCTACGCTTTATAGCTTGCAGCCTGTCTGCATTTCCATCTAAGGATGCAGGGGATCGCATCGCGCCTCACTCTATCCGTGAACTTCCCCTCCATAGTGGACATGGTCTCGTACGCCCATACCTATACGAAGGAGTAAAAATAAGGAAAATTGATTTTTTTCCATCATTATAATCGTGGGGATCATACTTTTACCTGGAAAGCATGGGGAAAGCCACTCGGACTGTACTTCACTTTGTGGTCACTCTTCTCCATCGCTTTCTTCTTAAAAGCGTCCACTCTATCCTTCAGGGCATTTTGCAAGCCCTTGATCGTCCTCTCCCATATTCTGGTACCCCAGTCAATGCTGTTGAAGTGTGCCAAATCCTCCACTTCCCAGAACAACGATTCGTCGACCGATGTCTTCTGTTTGTCTTTTCCCAACATCGCCAGCTCCGTGTAGTACACCAATGACACCTTAATTGCATCCTCGTCATTGTCGAATACCACATTGTCCGTATACTCCTCGAAAGTGGAAAGGCTCATGTCAGTCGGGCACGAACCAAAGTATGTGGCCCGTAGGTCCACAGTGGATTCACCTCTCTGCACATTACCTACAGTGGATTCACCACTCCCACTCCCCCAAGTCATCAACATGAATTCCTCTTTCAAAAACGACACAATCGTGCCCCTCAGATTTAAGCTAATTACTTCAGGTCTATCATCGTCTACCTCCTTCAGCAATATGTGATGGACGACCTGACTGTTGAAGACAAGATCAACATCAAGTAGGTGGCCGAATATAGTACCAATTTTGAATGACTCCAATTGAGTCACGGTCAGCTTGCTTTTCACGGCCTGGTTGGCACTACTTATGTGAGTCAGGCACGTACCTTGACCGGGGAAGCGATCAGTGGGTTTAATCTTCCATGTGGGTGCCACCATCCTGTTAAGTTCGACATGATAAGAAGAATCCAACGATTGGGGCTTACAACTATACCCAACTATTTGGGCTTCCAATTATGCCCAACAATTCTACCTATCAATTATACCCAACCATTCTGGCTTACAACTATACACAACCATTCGGGCTTACAATTCTGGTTTAGAACTATACCCAAAGTCGCGCACATATAAAACATCTGCACAATTCTACCTAACTGACGACGGAACGTAGCGACTATCTGAATACGACTAGAGTGAACAACAATGCAATGAAAACTAGAAATGTTGTGTATATAATGTCCCCCCTCCCCTTTCCTCTTTCCTACAGTTATCTCCCTTATCATTAGATATCTCAATCGTCTGACCCCCCCCCCCCACCCGCCCCACCCCACCCCACCCCACCCATCCAATCAGAGACAATGAACAACGATAGCCCTAAATTCATTTCGACCAAATACACATTTTTTTGACACAAAGAAAGTAAACTAGAATATTGGTCAGTGAATGCTTACCAAGATCTGATGAACAGTCGATTTCGTTCTGCGTTATCCTTCCCAAGCCGTTCAGATTGTGTTCGTTCAAAGTTAGACAGACAGTAGAAATAACGTTTCTTCACACTGAGTGATGATTGGGAATACAAGAGTATGGTTGGTTTTCTTCGATTTAATACAATGGAGTGGAACTTCAAATTTAATTTAGTCCAAACGGTCGGAAGTGTTGGGTTTTATGCCCTGAAACTCGAAGATAGTGAATGTAAACAAATTGTATACTTGTTTTAATAAAGTGTTATTGAGTTTCTGCAATAAAATGTTATTATTGAATATTGCACAATTTGACCCAAATCCAATAAACTAAGATCCAAGGTTGTTTGTATGTAACTTGATCTAGTATGTGGGGACATACGGGGATCGATGTTCAAGTAACAACCTAAAAGGTCTATAGTACAAGGATAAGACTGGGTACCTTATCCTGATGTGATACGACCCGCTTTGTATTTGATACAGACGTATTGATCCAAAGCGTCCATGTAGTAGACATGCAAGTGGGGGTATCCTATGCAATGAGTTTGCATAAGACCGGACCGCGAAATAGTAACCGCTAGCTGTAACACCGTTAACTAGTTAGGTTTCTATTTCACTAGGATGACCTAGGCAGCTTAGTCTGAATCCTGAGTGGATTATGAACTCCTGTTCACGAGGGATTGTCCTTTGATTTGTATGGGTGTGAGTGGCCAGTACGCCGACTCAATAAGCCTACCATTTTGGGGACAAGACCGAGTGGGGAGCTGGAAACAAAATCACACAAGATGGAATTCACTCCTTTCTGACTTTTGAGGAAGTAGATGAGTGTTCCCTTAAGTGGTGTCTTCGGGTCTTGAACAAAGAGTCCTACCCTCTCACTGGCCCGAGAGGGGTTTCTGTTTGATGGTTGGACCACAAACAGGTTGTTCATTAGAGGATCACTGGTACTTAAGGAGGTAGACGTTACTCAGGGGTAAAACGGTAATTTGATCCAGCTGGAGTTACGAACACTCGTGAAGGACTAACTTGCCATTATTGGTCGATATCCATGGACACAGAAATATTCTACAGTGAGAAGAGTGCAGCTGTGGGTCTTTAGTGGAGTGACTCACAGTTAACGAATGTTGACTAACTTGGTTAATGAGTTTAGCCAATTAGTCTCGTATCGTTGGAGCTTCTGATCTGTAGGTTCATTAGGTCCCACTGGTAGCTCGTAAAGAGACATGAGGCAATTAAGTATAAATTGTAAATTGAAAGTGTTCAATTTATTTAGGGGAATTATATAATGTATATTGATACATTATAATATAAAGTTTATGAAACTTTATAATATAATTTTTTAATTAATTTCAAAATTATTTCTTGAGAGAAAATATTTGAAAGAGTTCAAATAATTAATATGAATTGGATTCATATTAATATAAATAATTTAATAAAGTCCCTAAGAATAATATATGATATTTAATTGGGCAATTAATTAATTATGGAATTAATTATTTATTTATTAAATTAAATATGAATAAGATAATAGATTTGATCTTATTCATGACCTTTTCTTATTAGGAAAAGGTCTTGATCTTTACCTATAAATAGGACCCCTGGGGTGGGGTGAAAGACATCTCATTCATTCTACTTCTCTCAGAGATCTCTCCTAAAAGACTCCCACCAGTCTCCTGCCTCCATTAGTCTCAGAGATATACCGGTGTAACCAAATGGTGGTGTTCTTCGTTGTTGCAAAGCAATCAAGAATCATTCTTGATTTTCAGAGACGTCAACGGAGGTTTGCTTCTCTTTTCTTTATTATAGATTTAGATCTAATTTTTTGTATGCTTAGCCTTAAGTTTCTATAGAATTTGTTCTATGATTTTTTGCCAATGTAATGATATTTTTGGATAAACAAAATTAACTACGAATCATTCCCAATCACGCTTGCGCTTTAACGGAATTAGGGAATTCCAAATTCTTCAGGAATTCCCTGAATGGGGAAAAATCCAACCAGGCGATCTGAACCCCTTATGTCGAAACCATGGGATGGAAACCGTTCGTATATCTAGTCATCCGAACTTTGCAATCGTCAGCTCGTGGGGTTGACTATCTGTCCAAGCGGCTCGGCGCGTTGCCTCTATCGGGCTCATAATTACCACCAAGGGGTCGAAGAGCAACCACTGCGGGTCGGGAGATAGGGGGAACACGTCAGGCTATCAGGTGCTACGACCTACGCAATCTTCAAACGAAATAACCGTGCGTGCCTAGGGAAATGAATACATGCAGTACAACTGTCCATTATGGAAATTTATTGACTATTATAGGCAGTCCAACCGTTCCCAATGACTGATTTAAATATCGAGCGACTATGTCTCCATGCTCATCCATCTTTTAAACTTCGTACCTCGCTGGGAAACTGACTTCCTTGTTCATCCTTCAGCGGATGCTTCACTATTTGTTGTTATCCACGATGAGGATGGCAAGTTGGTCAGTTTTCCGACAGCGGTACATATTTGTATGAACGTCATCGTCGGTTTACAGTTACTTCCACGACCATGTCGGTTTACAAATACGTCCCTCGCCGGGAAACTAATGTTCCACCCCATCCTCCAGCAGATGGTTCGCAGCTTGTGATCCACGATGAGGATGGGTGGTTTATCAGTTTTCCGACAGAGGTATGTATTTGTATGAACGTCCTCGCTGGTTTCCCGTGAAGGAGTGAAGAACACTCATGTGGAAGCGATCGACGATCTTAGGCACCGATTTTCATTAATTTCATTGATTAAAGCATGTTGAAACTATGTAAAAAACAGAGGAATTCGAACTTACCTCTTGGAGCTCTAAATTCAAACATCTCGTTGGTTCTTTCTTTACACGAATAGCTCGTGGACTACCGCTAGAGTTTTCCCCGCTATTCTCCAGCCTTAGTACGAGCTTGTGGGAACCTAAGCATGATGAATCAAATGAAGAACACATGGGTTTTGTGTCTTGGAAGCCATGGTGTTTGAGAGAGAATTTATGTTCTGTTTGCATGAGAATTCTCTAGCAACTTCAACTAAAAAATCCATCCATTTTTTAGTCATCTTCTTGGTTTATATATCAGCAACAAATCTTGCCCAAATTGCCTCACAAGAAGAGAGCAAGCAAAGCAAGAAGGTGAGTCATGGGAAGGTGTCTTGATATTGTATTTTGCATGAAATCAATTCAAAATTGATTTTCAATTTCTATGTAATTAATCCATTAACTTTAAACAATTCAGAATTTCTTTTTAAAGTTAATCAATAATCCATTTCTAAATTAATTAAACTAATTTAATTAATTTATATATTTGTTTAATTTAATATTAAATTAAATTAAATAATACACCATTCCCGACTTCTCTCAAAAAAACCCAATAAATTTGAATCACTATTCAAATTTAAATTGAATATCTTGAACGTGAATCCCTATTCACATGCCTTATATTTAAATCATATTTAAATAACAATAACTCTCTCAATATGTGGTTTAATACACAATTAAACCGACGAGTTAAATTATACCGAATATAATTAACGATATCTCCCTAAATTGAATTTGAACGTTGTCAAATTCCTTCATCACTTTGTTCTAAGGTTTATTTCATTTGAGCTAGCAGGAGGACCTAACTGACCTACAGATCATGGGCTCAAACGATCCGAGATTAACCGGTTGAACTCTTTCAATCCTAGTTAACCAACATTCGTTAACTAACTGGACACTCCACTATAGCCCGTAGCTGAACTCCCCTCACTGTAGATATATTTATTTCCACCCGATATAACCGTGATCAGTAAGTCAATCCTTCACAGGTTATTCGTAACTATAGTAAGGTCAAAAGTCCGTTTTACCCCTATAGCACTTCTTGTTCCTTAAGCCTCCACTGAGTCCCTAATGAACAATTGGTTTGTGGTCCCACCACTAAACCTTAAACCTCTCGGACCAATGAGAGGGCGGCGCGCCTTTGCTCACGTCCCGGAGTCAGCACTTAAGGGAACAACCTCTCTACTATCCCTAAAGTCGGGTAGGAGTGAATTCCATCTTGCAGGACTATGTCCCCAGCTATCTACCCGGTGTTATCCCCAAAGTGGCAGGTTTATTGAGCGGCGTTGATGGACCACTCTCACCTATGCAAATCAAAGGATAATCCCGAATAAACAGGAGTTCATAATTAGCTCAGGATTAAGATTGAGTTATCTAGGGCATTGCTTGAAATATGTCAGTTTCACAATAAACAGCGTTATAAAGTGAAAGTGACTTATTTCGCGGTCCGGTCTTATCCAAACTCTTTTGCATAGGACGCCCCCACTCGCATGTCTCTACATGAACGATACAGGATCACATGGTTTGTACTAAAATAAAGTGGGCCGCGTCACATAGTTTTTCTTAGGATAAGGTACCCAGTCTTATCCCTATACTAAAGACCATTTAGGCTATGTACTTGAACCTGATCCATTTTTATGTCACTACATATAGTTCGAGTGTTTCATATCATAGCCATGGATTCTAGTTTATTGGATTTGGGTTAATAAATCCATAGATAAACTAATCTTTCGACAACCAGAAAATAAACTATTCCAATAACGTTTTATATATAACTTTGTTACATTTACTATCCACGAGTTTTAGGACATAACCCCAACATCCTGTGACTTTGTACTTCATCGAAAAACCGATTTTCTTGTTCCTTCTTCATTGGATGAATCATTGTTTGTGATCCACGATGATGAGGGCAAGTTGATAAGTTTTCCGACACAAGTTGATCCACATCCTGTCCAAAAAGCGATTTCTTGGAAATTAATTTTTTTATCTATTTGTTTTTTTTCCATCTATGATTTCGTAAACTTTTTTGGTCAGGTTACTGTTCATTGTCGTTTCCCAGCGTGGCAGGTTGGGAATTCCCAACTCACGAGGTTGTCAGAAACGTGTGGCGGTGGGTCGCTAGTGGATGGCTGGAGCCTGGCAAGGCGGGCTGGCGTCTGTCGAGGTTGGGCGGGTAGACGGGGGCAGCGGGGGTCTTTTGGTCGTGTGGTGACGTCGACAAAAGGTCATTTATTATTGTTTTGTAAGTGGCGGGTCATATTCCATTATCATCCAGTGAAAAGTCATCCGTACAAAAATCCCTCCAAACTTCTGATTCGGACGGGAAATTCTTTGATCAATCGGCTGGGATCGAATTTCACGCATCAGAATAACAGGATTTGGTATCCCCAAACTCTGTCCCATGGCCATGGCGTTGAAGTCACTCCGATGCTATTTCCTTCAGTCTCTAAGCACCAGACCGCGCACCATTTGCAGCAGAACGACAACAAATCGTTGAGGAAGCTCGAATCCGACGGCATTTTCTTCCCTTTTGGTCTTCTGTCGCTCCGGTTCTTCTTGCCCGATGGTATGCAGTTTCTTTCCTGCTCTGCTTGAGCTGATCTTTAGAGTTAATTCATTGTGTATGCGGTTTCTGTTGCGAGCTAATTGTTCTTTTGAGTTTAAAGGTAGCTTATTCTAATTAGAAATGTGAGGACGATATATGCAGAAGGTTCATTTAGTGTGCAAATTGCTTTGCTATATGATAGTGGCTTGGATTTAAGTTCTTATAGGAGATAATGAAGCATGGATGATAAATTTAATGCTTTTTTTCGCTTAACATTTTTTTATGCACCCATTGGATACGAAATTCTGTCATGTTCTATTCTGTTATGGTATGTTTGATCTTTTACGGCAAAACTACTCCTATATTAGATACTTGAAGGCAGGTTGGCTTGTATGTACTATGGGAAGGGGCCTTTGAGTGTCATGGTGACGCCTAGATTTCAAATTGGGAACGGTAGTTGCACCTATGTTATTATAAAGTTATAATAAATTCATACAAATATTGAATTAGTTCAAAGGGTGCCCCAAGGGCTTGAAGTATGATAATGCAAGAATGTGAAGAAATAGCAAATGACAATCATATATGATAGATCCAGTGGCGGATCCAGAACTTTATGTTAGGGGGGCACGAGTTCATATAAGGTTAGATAAATTTAGTCCAGTGAATTATTAAATTTGCTTCTATATGGTCCCTAAAATCTAAGAAGTATCTAATATGTCTCTAAATTTTTTTTATTTATTTTGTGTCTAATATCCAATAAGTTCTTACATATTTTAAAATTTTAAAAATTAAATGTTATATTAGACATAAAATTTAATTTTGGGTCTAATATGTACTATTGAACTTTTTTTTTAATATAAATCAATGTATCTACTAATTACAAAATTAAAAGTTTAAGGTTCAATTAGACACAAATTCAAGTTTATATCTACCATAAAAACTAAGTTTTAAAATTGTTTAATGTCTAAGACCTATTAGATTTAAAATTACAAGTTTATAGATTATTAGACATTTTTAAAACATTTATTAGACACAAGATTGAAAGTTTAAGAATCTACTAGATACAAATTTGAAAAATTTAGGGACTAAACTTGTAATTTAATATAAATATAATTTTAAAGGTAATAATATATAATATTTATATTAATTAATATTAATTACAAAAATATAATAATCCATTATAGAAATATCGATCTAAATATATAAGCAAAGAATGAAACTTGAAATGTTTATTAAAGTTTTTTTAAAATAGGATTAAGTTTTTTATACAAGAAAATAAACTAAATTCTAATTAGTTTAAGTAACATATTGTGTGTCCAAAAAAAAGTAATATATGTGTGTGTATATATTAGAAAAACATAAGAGAAAGAACGCGCTTGCGCAGGAATTGAAAAAAAAAAAACATAAGAGAAGAAACGCTCTTGCAAGGAATTGAATCCAAAACATGTAGCACGAACACAATAACTAGTGCCCCTCTCACCAAAACCAAAGAATTATTTTGGTATTTTAAGTGAAAAACATATACATACATATAAATTTGACCATTTGAGGGGGCACGTGTCCCTTCTGACCCCAACGTGGAGCCGCCCTTGGATTGATCCCTGCAGGATGGAATTGGGTGGATGATCTGATCCTATCTCATTATTTCCAAAATAATCCTAGTACTGAATTAAGATTATTTTGAAGGAAAACCTAATTTATGCTGAAATAATGAGTTCATGATGTTGAAACAACATAAGTTTTTCAATTTTTTAGAAAACAAATTCCATATTCTTTTTGTTTTTCTTTTCTTTCTTCTGTCGCTTGTTGTAACGATCCGACTTAAAAAGGCTAATAAAGATATGACAGATTACTACTACATTCATGAAAATATAATGAACTATTGAAATTAAAGCGGATGAAAGCATGAAACGAAAGAACAACCAAGTTCACTTTCCTCGCCATACGTCTTGCAGTTCAAGTACCACTTTAAAAAGAAGGAAGAGTAGTATGGGTGAGTATATAAGGAATATACTCGGTAAATAGCCCCGCTTAAGGGCTGAAACTGATAAAATACAACTTGGGTCGTAAAATCATGGGGAACTTAACTAAGTCATTCATTTAAGCTTCTGATCCTAAGGCCATAATGACCAAATCATAAGAATTTCTGGCATAATGGAAAATTACCTATGATCTCCAACCTGAATCAACTATGGTATCTATGTGGGTCAATTCTATAAGGAAAGTATTCACCAGATACTACTTAGTGACCCTCTAGCATAATCAAGCGTCTATCCCAACACAGTACCTCATGAAAAATAAACATGAAATTACATAGAGCATTCGTGAAATATTGCAAAAAAAAGCTTGAAAACATCCTCTAAACTGACCTAAGATGGAGAATTGACGACCTTGTCTAACACGAAACTTAATAATTCTTACGTTTATCTGTGACCCTAAAAACATGATAAATGTCCCAAATTATAACTAACCACATCTGTAAGTAGAGCTCTCCAAATACCTTATGTTGCCTTGTAATATGATGTCAAAATATGCAATAAAAATTCACAAAACAACTATGCTAGCGCACACGGCCAACAACAAGTAATAAGTATTTTTAAATTGTCTACTCGGAATTGATTATGCGGAATTTTACTAAGCGTTAAACTAGATTTTAATGAAATTCAATGGTAACCAATAAATGTTTTCATTAACTCTAAGTGCAAATAAAACAAAAAAAATTTGCGAGAATTAAATGTCAAGATATGCAAGAAAAGCTTACTTAAAAGGATTTTGTAGCAAAGAGAAGAAAATAGGCTCGGACTAGGGTTTTTATACTTTTGCTAAATAAGTTTGTTGAAGCAAAATACTTGCTAAATAAACTCACTCAGCAACTTAACCCGGAAACTTTCTAGTTCTCCAAAAATTAGTGATCTAATTCCCATTAAACCACATCAATTTGAGCTACTAGTATGTGCATTAGGTCGGTGATCATCTCTGACCTCCCCACTAGCTAAGAACCATTCCTGTTGAAGCTATTGTAATTTAGACGATCAATTGATTATATCATTATTTTTTTCCAAAACAACTAACAATGCTAGAAAATGGTTGGCTAGACGAAATTCCAACATTAATCATGAAAAACGTTCTAAATTAAGCTGAAATATAACAAGATAAACTCAGTGTAGCATTTGCCTTAAGTACAAACTCCCCTAATCCTCACCTAAAGAATTAAGATTAGCTCATACTTAAGAAAGTAAAACAAATAAAACTAAAGAAAAATGCCATAATATGAAGTATAAGTACAAGAGAAGGATCAATAGAGAAAGAACAGACAGTAAAAAGGAGGAGAAAGCACAAAATGGAAGCTCTTAAAGGTGCTTTCTTTTTGTCTCGAGCTCCCTTTTTCCTTGGGTTTCTCTCTCCTCCAGCCTGCTTGACCAGTTCTTCCTCTCCAAGACCTCTCTTCTCCTTTTCTTACCCAAAAACAACTGCCTCTAAGATGCCTTCATTCCCTCTTGATTCAGAGCTGATTGGGACCTTTGAGGGTTTACTTTTGGTAGCTTCCTATTGGTTCAAATGAGCTGATTTAGCTAAAAATAAGGCCAGTTCATTCCATTATTTGCTTCACCAAAAATTGATCAATTGATCAATTCCCAACTACTGTCCAATCCCTTACAGTACTTTGCTAAAATAACTCTTCAATATTTTCTGTTCACATAATAGCTAAAATGAGTACCTTAATTAATTAAATGCCTTCAACAAGCATAAAACACATTCATAAAGTTCTAATAAGCTCTTTTTCCCACAAATTATATGCATCCAATTACGGCTAATGGTAAAAAAAGAAGATGGTTTAAGCCAAGAAAACTAGCTAATAACTCTTATTTATAAGAGTTGTCACCTTACTACATACATGGGAAAACAGCACAATTATTCCATTCAATACCCAAATTTTATCGGACCTCATAACTCAACAGTAATTCGGTTACATCGGATCCAATAAACATTATTCTAAATTTCCAATCCACACATATTCAATGATTACACTTCTCATCATGCTTCTTAATTTAATAACAAATTAGACCATCAACATAACAGTACCCAATTTCAATTTTCAATAATTTATGAATAATTTAAGTCAAATTATTTCATGGGCGGAATTTGATAAATGAAATCCAAATTGGCTACTTACCTGACTAACTTGTCATCTGTGAAAATGCTAATGTTGCAAATTTGGAAGCTAATGATAGGTGTAGTATTGAAGTTTGCTTCAGCAGGTGGTATGCATGATTGCGATTAGAAGAGTAAGAACCAACCTTTTTTTTTTTATCACAACTTTTTCATTGAGGTCGTCCTTATCTCCTTAGGTTACTCATGGTTGCAAAATCCAACTTTATTCTAATCTTTCAAGTTGCAATGGAATGACTTCGATACTCCATGGCAAAGGGTTGTATTTTGGAAGCTTAAACACATCAAGTTGTAACTAAAACGGAGATTATGGATCTCGAATTGCGTTAGGATGGTTAGATTTTCTATCCTTGTTAATGATTGAAATAACCCTTTAACTTTTCTACTTTTACAGAAAGTAAATGGCAATCACGTGGGTGCTTTTATGAGATGTCAAATCATGTCATCCATTTAATCAACTAGCCCAAAGTATCTTTCTCTCTCCTACTTTACTCTTTCAATTACCCATCAAACAAAACACCTCACTACCTTTCTTTTACTCTAATTCCAGCAAACATACAGATTCGAAAAAGAAGAAGAATTTTGAGGAAAACTTACCGATTCAAGAGCAAGGAATGGGAAAGAAGAAGATGAACACAGTGATTAAGTGGTTCGGCAAGGAGCCTACATCCACTGTACAAGAGCAGCCACGAGATTTTATTGATCTTCTTCAAGAATGGAAAAATACAAGGTACATCACTATCTTTTTCTTTTTCTCAAACTTTCTCAACTTGAAAAGAAAAACCAACGAGTAAATGATGTTCATACCCCTTTCTACAGAGAGTCATTCTTTTCACAAAAACAGAAAGCTAACAAACTGTTTTATGTTTTTCTGTTGAGGTGAATAATTGCATGGAGTAACTCTTCTTCAACCTCAACTGATCAAGAGGGTAATTTTTAATTCACCTTTTTAACAAATCTCCACCTTGAATAAAACATACCCTGACTGCTTCTTGTTTCAGGTTATTCTTCAGCTGGCAGATCAACAACCTTGAGCAATTTTAAACAATGCTCAAGCTTAGAACAGGTAACAGCTTTAGTTAACATGTCTGCTGCATTTTCTTCTGTATTTACTTTTAAAATACTGATTGTACCTTTCTCAACAATATCTCTGACAAAATGTAGTCTCACATCAACATGTTTTGTCCTTTCATGAAATTGCTGGTTCTTTGTTAAATGTATGGCACTCTGATTGTCACATAGGATGTTTACTATTTGTTGGTAGAACCCTAGCTCTTCAATTAAGCCCTTTAGCCACATAGCTTCTTTCACAACCTCTGAAACTGCTATAAACTCAGCTTCAGTAGTTGATAGGGCCACCACAGACTGTAAGTTGGATTTCCAAGAGATAATATTTCCACCAAAAACAAAAGTGAAACCAGTAAAAGATCTTCTCTTGTCTAAATCTCCAGCATAGTCAGAGTCCACATATCCAAACAATTCTAGATCAGTAGAGTTTGGATGTTTATAAAGTAGGCATCTCCTTGTAGTTCCAGCTAGATAACGAAATACCCATTTAGTAGCTTCCCAGTGTTTTCTCCCTGGATTTCCCATGTACCTGCTCACTAAGCTCGAACAATGAGCTAAAGCAGGTCTTGTACAAATCATTAGGTACATTAAGCTTCCAGTAGCATTAGAATAGGGTATTTGTTCCATTCTTTGTATTTCCTCATTGTCTTTAGGTGAATCTTCAGTAGATAATTTGAAATGTTGAGCTAGAGGAGTGCTAACTGCCATAGCACTTGCCATATTGAACTTCTTTAGTATCTTCTTAGTATAATTGCTTTGGCACACAAAAAAGTTCTCCAATAGCCCTGTTCCTAGAGATTTCCATCCCTAGAATTTTACTTGCAGTCCCCAGATCTTTCATTTCAAACTCTTTAGACAGTAGCTTCTTTATCTTAATCAATTCCTTCATACTTTTCCCTGCCAACAACATATCATCTACATATAGTAGAAGATATATTTTCTCTTTATCACTAGCTTCTTTTAGATACACACAGGGATCAAATTTGCTCCTCTTGAAATCAATTCCTGTTATGTATTCATCAAATCTCTTGTACCAACACCTAGGAGATTGCTTAAGCCCATATAAGGACTTATTTAGCTTACAAACCAACTCCATGTTCTTTTGATTTTCAAATCCCTCTGGGTGCTTCATATATATTTCTTCTTCCAAGTTCCCATGCAAGAATGCAGTCTTCACATCCATTTGTTCAAGTTCTAAATTGTTACAAGCAACAATAGCCAACAAGATTCGAATGGATGTATGTTTAACAACTGGGGAAAAAATTTCTGTGTAGTCTACACCTTCTCTCTGAGTAAAACCCTTTGTACCAACCTTGCTTTCTATTTAACTCCCCTCTCTTCTGCCTTTTCTAATTTCTTCTTGAACACCCATTTGCATGATATAACTTTCTGTTTTGTTGGTAAAGTGACAAGATCCCATGTTTTATTTTTGTACAAAGAGTCTAGTTCTTCTTTCATAGCTTTTAACCAATATGAACTTTCATTACAGCTAATAGCTTCAACATAGGTCTTAGGCTCTTCATCAAACATATCATCTACTGAATTTAAAGCATAAGCAACAAAATCAGCTTGTGCATACCTTGTTGGAGGCCTTATTTCCCTTCTTTGTCTGTCTCTGGAGAGTGTATAATTTGATAAATCCTCAGTAGGTGTTTCAACTTGCTGCTCCTCTAGTGTATCAGTTGAAATAGGTTCAAAGTCTTGAACATTTTCAGTTTCAACTTGTTCCTCAACTGATTCATTTTGCTTTTCTTTAGTTAGCTCCAGCTTAGACTTAGAGCATGATCCCTCATGTAAATTTTTAGCTGTTTGTACATCACTGTTCTGTTTCATATAGAATTCTTCTTCTCGAAATGTAACATCTCGACTCACAATGCTCCTTCTTGACTTAAAGTCCCAAAGCTTAAACCTTTAGAACCTTTAGGATAACCCAGAAACATACATTTTAGAGCTCTTGGTTCTAGCTTTCCCTATTTGGTGTGAACATAAGCAACACACTTAAAGACCTTTAAGTTTGAAAGGTTTGGGGAATGCCCAAACCACTTTTCTTCTGGAGTCTTGAGGTCTATAGAAGTACAAGGACTCCTATTGATTGTGTAAGTTGCTGTAGCAACAGCTTCTGCCCAAAAACTATAAGAAAGATTAGCTTCTGAGAGCATACACCTTACTCTCTCCATAATTGTTCTGTTCATGCGTTCAGCTATACCATTTTGTTGAGGAGTGTAGGGTGCTGTTTTATGCCTTGTAATACCATTCTCAACACAATACTGATTAAAGAATCCCCCAAGGAATTCCAAACCGTTGTCTGTTCTCAAATACTTCACTTTTCTGTTGGTTTGATTCTCAACCTTTACTTTCCATTCTTTAAACTTTTCAAAGGTTTGATCCTTTGTTTTAAGCATGAATGTCCACACCTTTCTTGAGTAGTCATCAATTAGAGATAAGAAGTATTTAGAGCCATTCCACGAATCAGTTCTAGATGGGCCCCAAATGTCAGCATGAATGTAGCCCAATATATCTTTGGTTGAATGTTGTCCTTTAGTGAACTTAAGTCTCTTAGACTTTCCATAGACACAATGTTCACAAAATCTGAGACGTTTAGTTCCTATAGTCTTTATTATCCCCTGTTTTAGAAGTTCTTGGAGACCTCCTTCACTTATATGAGAGAGTCTTCTATGCCACAACTCAATTTATTCATCTCTGTCACTTTGAGATATCAAGGCATGATCTTTAGAGAGCACATTTTTTTATAACATATAACCCATTCAGCTTCTGCCCTTCAAGAGCAACTCTTGAATCTCTTAGAACTTTTAGAGATCCTTCCTTTATAATGATTGAACAGCCAATATTATCAAGCATACTCAAGGAGATAAGGTTTCTCCTCAAATCTGGAACATGTCTTACTTCTTTCAGCAAGATTTCTCTATTGTCTTCAAGTTTGAGCATTACTGAGCCGATTCCCACGACTTTACACCCGTGGTTATTACCCATGAATACTGAGCCTCCATCCCATGATTTATAGGATACAAACCACTCCCTTAAGGAAATCATATGAAAGGTACACCGTGAGTCAAGGACCCAGTCTTCCTTTACCTCAGTTTTTCCATTCATGGCCTTTTCATTTGATGCTGTCAATACCTCAGAATACTCATATGCATCATCACCAATAGAGCAATTTGCCTTTCCATGTTCCCTTGGCTTTCTATAATCTTTTTTCTTTCGTTCTGGGCAATTTCTCTTGAAGTGGCCTTCCTTGTGACAAATAAAGCACCTAAGAACTGTCTTGGGGTTATGAAACCTCTGTCCTTTAGCAAACTTGTTCTTTTTGTAGTAGTTGTTCTTTCCCTTTGAGTACAAAGTTTCTGCACTACCTCCAGCACTCTTAGATTCTGATTTAAACTCAAGTTCTTTGCACCTAATTGTTGCAATTACAGCATCAGTTGTGATACTGTCCCTTCCATACTTCAGTGCAATCTTCACATCCTTGTAGGTTTCAGGAAGTGAATTAATCAGAATAGTTGCCTCACTTTCATTTCCTAATTTCTCACCAGTTTGATTAATTTCAGAGGTTAACTTCTTGAATTCATCAAGATTCTCATCCATTGATTTTGCAGCATTCATCTTGAAGGTAAACAATCTTTCCCTAAGAAAGATTTTGTTAGGCAAATCTATTTTGACATATAATGCTTGTAATCTTTTCCAAACATCATGAGTTGTGGTTTCATCAATTACTTGCCTTAACACATAGTCTGATATATTCAAGATTAGGGCTCTATAAGTTATTTCTTCAATTGTTTGTTTCTGCTCTGGAGTAAGAGTTTCAGGTAAGGTTTTAGGGTCTTCTAATCCGTTTAAAGCTTTCTGTTGAGTCAAGATTACCTTTATCCTCTTAGACCAAAGCCCAAAATCTCCATTACAAGTGAACTTATCAATTTCATATCTATCAACTGCCATTGTTAAGTTCTTGCAAAGGCTCTGATACCAATTTTGAAATAGCCCTTTAACTTTTCTACTTTTACAGAAAGTAAATGGCAATCACGTGGGTGCTTTTATGAGATGTCAAATCATGTCATCCATTTAATCAACTAGCCCAAAGTATCTTTCTCTCTCCTACTTTACTCTTTCAATTACCCATCAGACAAAACACCTCACTACCTTTCTTTTACTCTAATTCCAGCAAACATACAGATTCGAAAAAGAAGAAGAATTTTGAGGAAAACTTACCGATTCAAGAGCAAGGAATGGGAAAGAAGAAGATGAACACAGTGATTAAGTGGTTCGGCAAGGAGCCTACATCCACTGTACAAGAGCAGCCACGGGATTTTATTGATCTTCTTCAAGAATGGAAAAAATACAAGGTACATTACTCTCTTTTTCTTTTTCTCAAACTTTCTCAACTTGAAAAGAAAAACCAACGAGTAAATGATGTTCATACCCCTTTCTACAGAGAGCCATTATTTTCACAAAAACAGAAAGCTAACAAATTGTTTTCTGTTTTTCTGTTGAGGTGAATAATTGCATGGAGTATCTCTTCTTCAACCTCAACTGATCAAGAGGGTAATTTTTAATTCACCTTTTTAACAATGATAGACCTAGAGGTAGGGTTCACACTTCAATAGGTTTTTGAAACAAAGTGATCCTCATTTTTCAGTTAGTCGTCGTGCATATCTTGAGCTGAATTGGTCTTGAGAGGTGTGGAGCGAGGAAAATGCTTTTGAGGGTTTTCAGATGGGGAGGGAGAGCTTGACCCTATTGCACCTCTGTGAAAGTATTGCCATATCTCTCATACTTCAAGCCCAAATCAAAAGAAGTTTAGTAAAGCCCATTCAGCCCAATATTTGTATTCCCTTCAGCTCAGAAGTATTACCATTAGAATATTGGGCCCCATTTTTCTTTTTCTGTTGTAACTGAAAGAAGAATATAAAATCTATCTTCGATTCTTCCTTGCAGTGAGAGAGAGCATTGGGGTGTGCAGAGTGGTTTCAGTGAGCTGGGAAATTTCCCTTGGGAAGAGAGGTTGAATGTGTGATTGGTGGAGCTATTTCTCCATCCTTGATTCTGTATTAGTCTTCTTCTTTTGATCAGTAATCAGAACCTTCAGCTGCCCTTTGAAGAGTGGATGTAGACCATTTAACAATGGTTGAACCACTATAATTTTGTGTGTTGCTCTTTTCTCCTCCTCTGATTTGAGTTTTGTATTTGCTTCTTGATTCAGTTTAACATCACAAATGGTATCAGAGCTCAAGTTCGGTGATGGAGTTCAAGGAACAAGTACTGATGTGTGAAGGAAAGCAGATGATCTGAAAAACAGAGGTTAGTCACATTCATTCGTGCATAGAAACAGAGGTCAGTTTCTCGATCGATCAGAAATTAGGTTTATCGCTTAAATTCGATTAGTTGTACTATCTCTGTTTGTTCTTAGTTGAACTCGACAATGTCTGCTAAATTTGAGCTTGAAAATTTTGATGGGAAAGGAGACTTTAGTCTCTGGCGTAAGAAACTAAAAGCAATGTTGGTCCAATTAAAAGTTGCAAAGATTTTAGATAAGCCTGAAGATCTACCTGAGCCTTTATCCGAAGTTAAAAAGAAAGAGGTGGACGAAATTGCTTTTAGTACCATGATTTTGTATCTGTCAGATTCGGTACTTCGTCAAGTAGATGATATTAATACCGCAGTGAATGGAAGAAACTTGAGTCAATGTACTTAAATAAATCTTTGACAAACAAAATCCTCCTTAAAGAAAGATTGTTTGGTTATAGGATGGATCCGTCAAAACCATTGGAAGATAATCTAGATGAGTTTGTCAAGATATGTCTAGATGTTACAAACATAGGAGAGAAAATCGATGATGAAAATCAGGCCATAATACTGTTAAATTCATTACCAGACAGTTACAAAGAGATTAAGGCAGCTATTAAGTATGGGAGGGACTCTTTAACGTTGAGGTTGGTGCTTGATGCCCTTAGATCTAGAGATATGGAAACCATAACACAAAAGAAGGAAAATGAAGCCCTAACCGTAAGAGGCAGAACAGAAACTAGACCAAATACTCCTAAAACTAATAGGAGGGAGAATAATAAACATAGGTCTAAGTCTAAGGGAAAGGAGACTAGGGAATGCTACTATTGTCGAAAACCTGGTCATCTAATAAAAGACTGCAGAAAATTACAATATAAGAACAAGCATCAACCAAAGAAAGAAGGCCAGAATTCAGCCAATGTACATGAAACTTATGAGTCTACAGAAGTCCTTACCATTTCTGAGATTAATCCAACAGATGAGTGGATATTAGATTCGGGCTGCTCTTATCACATGACACCACACAAACACTATTTCCTAGACTTTAAGGAGTTAGATGGAGGGAAAGTATTGATGGGAAATAACCAACAGTGTTTGATAAAAGGAGTTGGGTCAGTCAAATTAACACTATCTAATGGAACACAGAAAATACTCTCCTCGGTTAGGTATGTCCCTGATCTTAAACGAAATTTAATTTCATTGGGTACCTTGGACAGGGATGGATATAAATATAAATCAGAGGCTGGTGTTATGAAAATTTTAAAGGGCTCTTTACTGGTAATGACAGGAAGCTTAAAAAATGGTCTCTATACTCTTAATGGCTCATCCTTTACTGAATCAGCTAATGTGGTACCAACTAAAACAGATAATGAAGCTTTGTTGTGGCACAAACGGCTAGCCCATGTCAGTGAGAGGGGATTAGTAGAGTTGAAAAAACAAGGATTGTTGGGGAAGACTAAATCTGTGACCTTGCCTTTCTGTGAACACTGTACCTTAGGAAAAACATCTAGGGTGCAGTTTAATCGCTCAATCCATAAAACACAAGGAATATTAGATTATATTCACTCGAATCTGTGGGGGCCTACTAGAGTACCTACTTTGGGAGGTGCCAAATACTTCTTGAGCATTATAGATGATTATTCGAGAAAGCTTTGGGTATATATGCTCAAGAGTAAAACCGAAGTGTTTGAGACATTTACAAACTGGAAGAACCTTGTAGAGAACCAGACTAATCGAAACATAAAGAAAATTCGAACTGAAAACGGATTGGAATATCTAAATGAAAATTTCAGAAATATGTGTCTAAAATCTGGTATACAAAGGCATTTGACAGTCCCTAATACTCCCCAACAGAATGGATTGGCTGAGAGGTATAATAGAACAATCCTAGAACGTGTGAGGTGCATGCTGTCTAATTCTAAACTACCAAAAGTCTTTTGGGGTGAGGTAGTGAACTCAGCTACTTAATCAATAGAAGTCCCTCTCTAGCATTAAATCTGAAAACACCTCAGGAAATATGGTCTGGGAAGCCTCCGAATTTAAACTACTTAAGGGTATTTGGATGCTCAGCTTATGCACACGTTAGGCAAGACAAGTTGGCACCGAGAGCACAAAAATGTGTGTTTTTAGGATATCCTGAGGGTGTTAAAGGCTACAAATTATGGCCTTTATCACAGGGTCAGTCTAGATGTGTCATTAGCAGGGATGTAAGGTTTAATGAAGAAGAAATGCCATGGGAAAAGGAGGGTAGTCTTAACTATAAAGGAAGGGTAGAAGAGGAAGAAGACTCATTTGATATACAGTTAGAATATGAAGAGGAAGGCAGTGAACAAGAAGCTTCCAGCTCAAACCAAAACCAAGATAACACTAATGTGCAATCTGATCAGCAAACAGAATCTGTAAATGAGCCTTCAAACCAAGAAACAGTACAAGACCCTTTACAAGACTCAAATTCAGAAGAAAATTTAATAAACTACCAACTTACCCGAGACAGGCAAAGAAGAAACATAAGACCCCCTGCAAGATATCAGCAAGTTGATTGTAATATAGAAATTCCCGAATCAGCAGCATATGCTTTATTATGTGATGAAGAGGATGAAAATTCAGAACCCTTAACTTACAATCAAGCTATGAACTCAGACCATAGAACTCAGTGGCAGGAAGCTATGAGAGATGAAATAAACTCCTTAGAAAGGAACAAAACATGGGTGCTGGTTGAAAAACCTGAGGGGCATAAATTGGTAGATTGCAAATGGCTTTACAAACTTAAACCTAGCCTCAAAGGTGATGACAAGCCTAGATTTAAGGCTAGGTTAGTGGCCAAAGGCTATACCCAAAGATATGGTATAGACTATACAGAGATTTTTTCCCCCGTGGTTAGATACTCCTCTATTAGAGTATTACTGTCCTTAGTTGTACAATTCAATCTTGAATTAGAACAAATGGACGTAACCATTGTTTTCCTTCATAGAGAGTTAGAGGAAGAGATATATATGAGTCAACCACTTGGATTTGAGGTGAAAGGGAAAGAACAACTAGCTTGCAAGTTATTTAAATCTTTGTATGGCCTAAAGCAATCTCCACGCCAATGGTATAAGATATTTGATGGCTTCATTCAAGGGTGCGGTTTTGTTAAAAGCATGTATGATAGTTGTGTCTATGTGAAAAAGGAGGGTGAAATAGCCAATGTTTATTTGCTCCTTTACGTAGATGATATGCTAATAGCCTCTCAAAACATTGACAAAATAAATGAGTTGAAGACACAACTGAAGAATGAATTTGAAATGAAAGCATACCCTGATAGTTAATCGGACCGAATATTTACAAAAGATAGTGAAGCGGTTTAACCTGTAAGATGCAAAAATAGTAACCATGCCATTAGCACAACATTTTAGACTCTCCAAGGAACACTCTCCTAAAACTGAGGAAGAAATGAAAGAAATGGAAAATGTTCCTTATTCGAATGCTGTGGGCAGCTTAATGTACAGCATGACTTGTACTAGACCGAACCTAGCTTTTGCAATGAGCATAGTAAGCAGATATATGTGTAATCCTGGAAAACCACACTGGGAAGCTGTAAAATGGGTGATAAGGTACCTTAAAGGTAGTTCTAATATTGGGCTAACATATACTAGAGGGAGATTAGATGATAATTGTTTGAATGGCTATACTGACTCCAATTTTGCTGCTGATTTAGACAGAAGGAGATCCACCTCTGGGTATGTGTTTACTCTATTCAGTAATACTGTTAGCTGGAAGTCCAATTTGCAGTCTGTTACAGCCTTACCTACAACAGAATCAGAATATATTGCTCTTGCAGAAGCAGTCAAGGAAGGAACTTGGTTAAAAGGGTTAGTATCTGAGTTGCTTGGAAATATTAACTCTTTCTCTGTTTTCAGTGACAGCCAAAGTGCTTTTGCACTTGCAAAGAATCCTCAATACCATGATAGATCCAAGCACATCGACATTAGGTATCATTACCTAAGAGAAAAGGTGAACAATGAAGACATAAAGCTGGAGAAAGTTGCTTCAGCTCATAACCCTGCAGACATGTTAACCAAGTCCCTACCAGCATCAAGAATTCAGTACCTTATGAACCTACTAAAGGTAGGAATCGGCTAATCAAAATTGAAGAGTTGAAGACCAAAGGGTAGCAGCAACAAACATCAAAAGCATGAGAGTCATGGCAAGAGGGAGAATTGTGAAAGTATTGCCATATCTCTCATACTTCAAGCCCAAATCAAAAGAAGTTTAGTAAAGCCCATTCAGCCCAATATTTGTATTCCCTTCAGCTCAGAAGTATTACCATTAGAATACTGGGCCCCATTTTTCTTTTTCTGCTGTAACTGTAAGAAGAATATAAAATCTATCTTCGATTCTTCCTTACAGTGAGAGAGAGCATTGGGGTGTGCAGAGTGGTTTCAGTGAGCTGGGAAATTTCCCTTGGGAAGAGAGGTTGAGTGTGTGATTGGTGGAGCTATTTCTCCATCCTTGATTCTGTATTAGTCTTCTTCTTTTGATCAGTAATCAGAACCTTTGGCTGCCCTTTGAAGAGTGGATGTAGACCATTTAACAATGGTTGAACCACTATAATTTTGTGTGTTGCTCTTTTCTCCTCCTCTGATTTGAGTTTTGTATTTATTTCTTGATTCAGTTTAACATCACAACCTCCAATTTGCTAATGAGACAATTTTCTTTTGCTGGGGAAGAAAGATTCTTTTGTTAATCTCAATTGTGTATCTTATTAGCTGACACTTTGTTTGTCTTTTCTAATAGGTAATTTTCCTTTCTTCTTAAGTATAGGGCATTCATATTTTGTGTGGCCTTCTTTACGACAATAGTTGCAAGCTAACTTATCTTTTTGATTGTTTTTGGTATTAGGCCTGGAAGAATTTTTATGTTGCGCTTAGAATTTTGGCCTTATTGTTGCTTGCCTTTCACAAACAATACATCATAATCTTTCTTCTCAATTTTCATTTCAAATTCTTTAGATCTAAGCCCATTCAACACAATATCAAGAGTCAAGAGTATCTCGACCATACTTAATGGCATTTTTCACTTCTTTATATTTTTCAGGCAAAGTGTTTAGGAGGATAACGACTTAGTTCTCTCACTATCCAATTTTTCACCAGAATTAACCAAGTCTAAACAGATCTTATTAAATTCATCAAGATTTTCTTCCAAATTCTTAGACGAATCCATCTTAAATCCAAATAATCTCTCCTTAAGATATATTTTGTTGCTTAAGGTTTTAGACATATAAAGATTATCTAAAGGAGCCCACAACTCAGAAACACTAGTACTGACCTTTCTCAACACATTATCAGCAAGGTATAATATGATAGTGCTATAAGCTATTTCAGCCATTTAATTCTTTTTCAACCTTCGACATAGTGGCAGGTAACTTACTTGGATCGTCCAAAGCCTTAGCTACCTTTTTCTGAACCAAGAGTGCCCGCATCTTCTTAATTTTTCCATGAAACGAAGTCACCCTTGCCATCACACTTTTCGATCTTGAATCTTGTCGACATTGCTTTCAGCAAATCACAAATCAAAAGAAGAGAAAACTGAGATGGTGAAAAGCAATCAGCAAATTAGGTCTATCGAGAAAAAAAAATCCTCCCCCAACCATGCTCTGATACCAAATGTGTAAAACAAATGGAAACAAACGGCACAACAAATACACAGAAAACCTAGCAAACCAACGCCCAAGCAGAAGTAGTTAAATGAGTAGAATCGAAAAATAAAGAACAGAGAATAGAGAAAAAGAAGGAAGAGAGAACAATTGAAAAATAAAGAACAGAGAATAGAGAAGAAGAAGGAAGAGAGAACACTCAAGATTATAGTGGTTTGGCTATGCCTACATCCTCTTTCTTGAACCAGAGATAATTCCTTCCTTATCAATCCAAAACAGAGAATACAAGATGGTGAAGAAATCGCAAAAGCACCTTAACTCTAAGCACACCCACAAGCTGTTTATATACACACAGTAGTACAAGATACATCCAGCCCATTTAACTCACATCCCATAAACATAATGTCCACACATGAAATCCTTCCTCTGTTTGTTTGTGTTTTCCGTTGAATTCAGACTTGCACCATCCCTATGGATACTAGTATCCATATTTACAGCATATACGACAAGGCAACAATCATGGTACATCCCGTTACATACCTCAGTTAGCATCCTGACAAGATCCCTGTTCTAAAAAAAAGTTTATAATCTTAAACTTGTCTTCATCATTATTGAAGATGGAGATCTGTGAAATTTTCTTTCAAGCATCAAGCCTAATAAAGTTTGTGACGAATTTAGTGAGATGAGAAAGGGTCGAGTCATGACTGACTACCACTATGTTGCACTTGAAAATATTGTAGGAATTTTCCTCTCCCAAATGTTATCGTACAAAGACAGTGGAAATGAAATTTTAATTATGTAAATAAAGAAATGCAACATTCAGGCAAAGATTGGAATGTTTGATCGTAAAGAGACGAGTGAGAATGTAGAAAAAGTTGAAAATTGTTGGGATCGAGAAAATATAGGATAAAATTATAGTTTTTTTAACATATATTGAGGAAAATCCACGTGACTTTAAGATTTTTCAATTGAGAGGGAGAAGAAAACGGAAATATAGGAAAATCCCTTTTGATTGTTGGAGAGAGAAAAGAAAACAGATTTCATGGAATTCGGTTGGAGACCCAATCAGCGTGCATCCAAAGAAATTTGAAAGATGAATCTCGGTGTATAACGACGGTTAAAAACGACGTTTGTGTATACAAGTATATACCAGGGGTAAAATGAAAAAAAAAAAAAAAAAAAAAAAAAAAAGATCAATTGGTTGTTCCTTGATTCACGGTAGTCATCCCTCCAAATATGAAACTATTTTAGCCATAAAACAAAGGGGATTTTTTTTTCTAGACATCTGCCACAATTTCCCGTTGTTTATATATATACACACAGTAGTACAAGATACATCCAACCCATTTAACGCAGCCCCTAAACGTTCCTCAACTGATAGCAAGTGCTGGACAAAATCACCAAGTGACCTCACTTGGTGATTTTGTAGATGTAAATCAAAGTTAAAAGCCCAACAATATCATAAATATAGGGTGAGAAACTTCCTCCATCCAAGAGTAAAATTGTAAGAAAAAATTGTAGGAAAATGGTTCCACAACTCAAAAGAAGATAGTGCCTCTTTGTGTTCACCATTCTTGGATCGGATTCCATTTTTTTTGGACCGAATACCCGTTTGGGTTTCATGGACTCTGATACCATATTAGATAACATGAGGTTCCATCTCAAAACCAATAGACAATAAGTGGAGTAACTCATTTATCTTATAAATTGTGAGATCTCTACTTATCTTTTCAATGTGGGATCCTCAACATCTCTTAACTTTTAATGACAAAAATCAAGATCTAAACTTCTATATTATAATTATAAAAATTGACCCCATTCATTAAATGAGTTATAATTTAATAGCTTTAACTTGCATTGATTAATTTTTAATTGCACTCTCTCCTATTTGTTAATGCTTGCAAGAAAACCCAATTGTTTGGCAAAAAATATAAAGATAGATTCAATGCAAAATGATAATACTAATAATAATAAAATAAAATAAAATAAAATAATCCCAAGTGATGGACTTTACCCAAATTTTTTGTTGGGAAATCCTTAGAAATGGCTAGAAATACAGTGTAGATTTGAAAGATGGTTAAACATAATTTTTTTTATAAAAAATGGCTAAACGGTGTTTTTAACCTATTTCCGTGCGTTTTATTCTTCCAATTATACCCTTGAGTTGTTTCCCACATCCCACCCTATATTTGAGGAACCCTTATCTAATTTAATTTTTTTTTAAAAAAAAAAAAGGAAAGAAAATCATTTCTCCATGAATCAAGCAAGTAGTTACAACATATATCCTCCCTCCTTTATCATTTGAAATGGGAAATTGCAATGAGTAGCAAAAAAAACATTAGGATATTTGCAAATTTAGCTATGTTGTTTTAGATTCGCAAATATAGCAAAATTTTTAAAATCTGATTTTCGGTTTTTTATTATTCCAGTCCTACCCTTGTTGGTATATCAAATGGTATATTAGTAGTATATCTCATATACTTTATATTTACTGATATACGAAATATAAAGTATATCAGTTAACTTATTTACCAAATTTGATATATCTAATATATTGAATATATACTGGATTTGATAAACATAACCTTTGATATACCTAATCATGAGTATTGATATGTGAATGATATACTTGATATATGAATGTTGATATACCAATGATATACTTGATATATTACTTATGTTTCATTTTTTCTTTATTGAATTATGTTGTGTTATTTACATATTTTAAACGAAATGTTTGTCTTTTATAACATAAATGTTTGTCTTCTATACTTGTTATGAATTGATATACCTCATTTCTTATATTACTCAAATAATTAATAACATTGATATACCCGATTATGAGTAGTAAAATACATCAATGATAGACTTGTTATTTTTTGAAAAAAATCATTGATATATATTTTTTTTATAGTTGTATTATGAAGGTCGTGTGGAATGCAAGATTTGTTATAAGTATATCAATAAGATGCAATTTTAGATATATCATTGGTGTAATAGTAGTATATCAATACTCACTAAAAATTTAATTTCAAGTATACCGTTAGTGTATCAGTAGTATAATAATTAAAATGATATATAGTATATCGATGATATATTTTCTAACATGAGCACAGTTCAACTAGCAGAAGACATACACATCCATTCAAGAGGGGTTAGAGGTTTAAATCTCTTACCATACATATTGTCCCAAAATAAAGCTAATATATCTAATCTTTTTTATTAATGAAGTATGTCAAAGACATCTAAACTAATGAAGGCTCATGTGTATACTTCATGAATGAAAAATATTATGTTCATGAAATATACCTCTAATCTACTATATATTTAGTATATCAGTTGATTGATATACCAAATATCTAGTATATCAGTCACACTAAATAACTGAATGATGTAACTGATATACGGTATATCAATAACACCATTGATATACTTTTTTAAACTTCTCACTTCCAGCATGTTTTTAGGGTTTTTTTTTTCTTTTCAACTTTAATGTTTAGTTTGGGCCCACTATTTTTTTTTTTTTTTGCTATATTTGCAACATTAAAAAATCGATGACATGGTTGCAAATTCCATTTTTATTTTTTCTATTCCTGCAATTGCCCGTTTGAAATTCAAATCAAGATTTTATTCTCTTGGAATCAGATAATTCTTGGTAGTTACAGTAAGCAATAAAGTAAATTTTTTGTTTTTTTAATCAACCAATCATCATCTTCATCGTTTTTTCCAACCCTTCTGAAGTTTGATCGATTTCTTGGCCTTCACTGTTGATCATAGGTGTTTTTCCTTATACTCGTTTTCATTTTTTTAAATCTTATTCATTCTTGTATTCACGAAAGTATTCCTCTTTCTTTTCAAAATTAGATGTCTGTTATTCTCCTTTTTATATGGTACGATGGGTTGTGGGATAATGACAATCAGATTCTTCCTTCCAACATCTCATTGGTTGCATAAATAGTAAGCTTGAATTTGAGAATAATGAAACAATTAATCAACTCTCTATGTATAACAATAGTTCTGATAATAGGGAGTTTCAAGGCTATTATTTTCCATCTCTAACAGCAGGGCCAATAAAATCAGCAAGTAGTATACTATGATCATTATGAGACTATAAATGCTTCTAACATAGTGTGTATATGCAGGAAAATCTTGAAGAATATGATAATTATGAGACTGTAAATTTTTTAAACACAGTGTGTATGCAAGAGAAATCCCGAGAAATCCCTCATTCTTTAAAAAAACAAGAATCTTAAGTTCATTGATTTCATTGACATTGATTCTTTTGTCATAAACATGCCTTTGAAAGAAAAATATGTTTCCAATCAAAGATTGATCTGAAAAAAACCCAGGTGCATTATTTTTATTATTAAATATTAGTTTTGTATTAAAATATATATACAATGTATTTGTTGATCTCATTATCACATATGCTCAAGTGGATTATTTAAATTATTAAATATTAGTTCTGTATTAGAATATATATAGTGGATTTGTTGATCTCGTTCTCACATATGCAACTGTATTTATTTCAAGAACATATACAATGTATGAACTTGTGCGCGATTGAGATGAGTGATAAGATAAATTATTATAAGACTAATCTTTTTTATTTTGAAATTTTTTATTTAATTTGGTGTTAAATTAATCTCTAAATCATAGATTCTCTCAAAACTTTAGGGTGTATTTTAATTTAAATAGTCTCTAGATTTAGATTTTGGTTAGTTGGGTCGTTTCGTTGCTAAAATAATTTACTAAAAATAACATATGGCCATTTTTCAAATAAAAAATTCGGATGGTCATTTTTCAAAACGACCAATTTAAGGGCCTGTTTGGTAGGCAATCTGGATTCTGTTTTATGTTTTCAGATTCACTAAATTCAGTGAATATGCGTTTGGCAGAGGTGTTTTTGAAAACTGTTTTCGGATTTTGTGATGTAAATAGTAGAAATTTTGAAAACAATTTTTTTTTGTTTCCAGTGTATCCAGATTTTGAAACTGAAAAATTTGAAATGTAGATTTAAATTAAAAAAGATAAAAACTTTAATAAATATAATATTTCACGTTATAAACTCAATTTGTTTTTGTGAAATTAAAATTTGTATAATATAATGTATTATAAATTATATGATATTGTAAATAATAATCATAAAAAAATTATAGCACATAGCATGTTAATCAATTAATTAATAATAGTTTATATTCAACTTAGTATTTAGTGGATAACTACAAATAGTTTATGGTTTATAAATATATTATCAAACACATTTTCAACAATTGTTTAAATTGGGATCCAATTTGAATCTGGTACCAAACACATATCTGAAAACATGAAATATAACTCTATTTTCATTGAATCCCTTGTTTTCAAATTTTTGTTTTCAGATCACCAACCAAACAGACCTAATTTTCATGTTAAACTATTCTTGTCTTTGAATGTTAGTTTTATTGGGAGCGGGTTAACTAATGGGAAGAGTGCAATTAAAAGATGAAGTCAATGGATGGAAGATAAATCCTATTAATTTTTTAATAATGAAAGATTTAATAGACGGGACCAAATTTTGTAACAACAAAACTTTCCTACATACGGTATGAAGGGATCCCTACATACCCCATTAAAATCTTGACAACTAAGAAAGAGGAAGGGAGAAAATGAGAAAAAAAATTTATCTCTAATAGTTGTCAACATTTTAATGGTGGTATGCAGGGAGATCCCTACATACCGATATGCAGGGAAGTTTTTTCCATTTTATAATTATATAAATCCGGAGGTTTAATTATTACGATTAAAATTAAAATTTATGAGTAACAACTCTTTAATTTGTATAATTTACTCACTTTGAATTGTATAATTTTACTTTAAAATTAATATGTAATACAAAATATGAGTTTCATAAAGTTTGTATTGTTGGTAAGAGTACTCTTAATTAAATAAGTATACTCATCTAATGAATATATGCTTAAAATTCAAACTTCTATCAATTTCAAAAAAAAAAAAAAAAAATCAAACTTCTATCTATCAAAAAAAATATAAAAATAAATATCAAACTTCTATACTAACTTGACTCACCACTTGGAATATGCTTGGATGTGATTTTAGAATGGCTAAAATCACGGTTGTCATACTTTTTTTTCTTAGAACATAATAAAAGTGATTTAATTTTGACCATTTCAAAATCAGTCCCTAACATATGTGCTCAGTAGCATCAAAATAG
Source organism: Luffa aegyptiaca (assembly GCA_017139565.1). Lineage (NCBI taxonomy): Eukaryota > Viridiplantae > Streptophyta > Magnoliopsida > Cucurbitales > Cucurbitaceae > Luffa > Luffa aegyptiaca. Next base: position 32,630,153 of record CM029401.1, read on the forward strand.
GGCAAAAAGATTATATAAAATTCCTTTTAACAAAAAAAAATATATTGTTTTTATAGAAATGTTGGCAGAGATCAAACCACTTTGACTTTTGTTTTTCTAGTTCAACATTTATGTAAACAAATAATCATCTATAGAGAAGTTAACAGGTGTTTTATCCACTAAGTCATGCTTACAATTGACGTCAAGCCTTCAACTAGAAAGAAAATATAGGTGCCTTATTAATTGCAAAAGGACACACATTTAAATGTTGCCTAACTTGGCTCATTCATGGTTGACATAAAAATTAAATGGACAAAGAGAAAAGTCTCTCACAATTGACAATGCTCACCATGTGGGACATAACTTTCATCATTCTACAAATAGTGCACGCAATGGTTCCTCCCAACACTGATTAATCCACAATTCCCACAATATTTTCCATTCCAATAACCCATACATATACGATACACACCAATTTCTTTCTCTAAACAATGTCTTCAACCACTACTCTCGCCTTCAAAGTAGAAAGATGCCAACCAGAACTAGTTGTTCCAGCAAAGCCTACACCCCAAGAGTGTAAACAACTTTCCGATATCGATGATCAAGAAAGCTTCCGATTTCAGGTTCCAATGATACAGTTCTATCCACATAATCCGAGCATGGAAGGGAGAGAGCCAGTGAAGGTGATAAAAGAGGCTGTTGCGGAGACATTGGTGTTCTACTACCCTTTTGCTGGCAGACTAAGAGAAGGCTCAGGTAAGAAGTTGTTTGTAGAATGTACTGGTGAAGGAATCTTGTTCATTGAGGCAACTGCAGACGTGACTCTAGAACAGTTTGGGGATGCTCTTCAACCTCCATTTCCATGCATGGATGAACTTCTTTACGACGTTCCAAACTCTGATGGGATTCTTAATTCTCCATTATTGCTCATTCAGGTATGGTTTATTCTTTTAACTTTATGCTAGTAAGCACCCATGTGTTCTTTAAGGACTGTAAATTTCTCTCTATTTTCACAATTTCTTGATATTGTCTAGTTTAGCATAAACGTAAACTTTGTTTTTTTTTTGTTACACACAAAAAGTCTCTCATACCATTGTAGATGTTGTCCTTATTTATAGACACATGATCTTCCCTTAGTCTAACAAATGAGAAAGGTTGCACTCCCAACTAGCAAATCAACGGAGGATTCACCCGTAATAACCCTAATTTTATATACATTTAGTTAAATTGGGATAAATACACCTAAAGCATATGTTTAAAACAAGCACTCATCCTCTTTGTAACAAAGGTCATATGTCCCGTTTGGATCACCAATATTAAATATCTGGGAGCTAAAAATTTTGAATTTAGGGAAAAATACACTTTTAGTCCCTGAGGTTTGAGTTAGGTTTCATTTTAGTCCTTCAGTTTTCAAACTCAACAATTTAGTCCCTGAGGTTTGGTTTTAGTTTCAATTTGGTCCCTCCATCCAATTTTTCGTTAATAGTTAATGGATTGTTGACCTCTCAAAATTTTTTTATTTAAAAATTATTTTTTAAATTTTTTAAAATATAATTATTTTATTTATTTCATCCCTCTCTCTCCTTATTCTTCTTCCTTCCACCAACCCCTTCATCTTCTTTCTCCCACCAACGGTTTCTTCTTCATCCTTTCTCCGACGACTGTAAACACCGGCCTCCGCCGGCGATTTTTTTTTTCCTGTTTTTCCTGCTTTTTCTTTCTTCTCTTCTCATTCCATATTCTTCTTCTTTTCTTTTCTTTTCTTTTTTATAACAAAGAAGAGGAGGACCTCTCTCCTTCCCGTTCCGGCGTCGGAAACGAGGAGGAGGGAGTTACTCCCTCCTCTTCTCTGTTATAAAAAAAAAGAAGAAGAAGAAGAAGAAGATGGGAAGAGAAGAGAAGAAAGAAAAAAAAGAAAAAACAGGAAAAAAAATCGTCGCCAGTCGGTGTTTACAGCCGCCGGAGAAAGGTTGAAGAAGAAAGAGTTGGTGGGAGGAGGAAGAAGAAGGAGAGAGGAAGGAAATAAATAAAAAAAATTATAAAATAATAATATAATTATTATTTTATTATATTTATATTTTAAAAAACTTAAAAAATAATTTTTTTAATAAAAAATTTTTGTCACGTCAGCAATCTGTTAACTATTAATGAAAAATTGGATGGAGGGACCAAATTGAAACTAAAATCAAACCTCAGGGACTAAATTGTTGAGTTTGAAAACTCAAAGACCAAAATGAAACCTAACTCAAATCTCAAGGGCTAAAAGTATATTTTTCCCTTGAATTTAAATGTCCAAGACAGTAAATGTTTGTGTTTGGACGTATGATAATTAATATCTAGGAGTTAAACGTGTTGTATAAGTTTGTTTATATGGAAAAAATAATTTAACTCATTAGATTTAATTAAATTATTTATATTAGATAATTATAATAAATAAATAATAACTTAAACAATTAATATTAATTTACAAATCAATTAGAAAGCAATGAGTTATTTTCTCTCTCCTCCTCATTTTCAAAAAAAAAAAACAAAATCCATATTAAAAAAGTTTCATCACTAAGAAGGATTAATAAATTATCACATAGTTGATGAAATACTTTCATCCTATTTCATCCAATGATGTTAGAAGACCTCAGAAAATTTGGTAGAACATGAACATGCTTAGGTTCTACAAGAGTTATTAAGAAAAGACTGACCTACGAAACTAGCTAGATTGAAAAGGGATCGTTTCTTACCCGAATTTATACCATAGTTGAATTATCTAGTGAAATTCATCCCAAAAAAAAAACACACTCGAAACTATTAGATAACGTGAGGTTTCATCTCAAAACCAATTGCAACATGCCTCTTTAAATCGAATCCCAATTTCTTTTCTTGGACCAAATACCCATTTGGATTTTATGAGCTCTGATACCTTATTAGATATCCATGGGATTCCATCTTAAAATTACCAATTGGTAACGAGTGGAGTAACTCATATATCTTATAAATTGTGAGGTCTCCACTTATCTTTTCAATGTGAGGTCTTCAATAGTGTTAAAATGAGGTTTTTTTTGCCATTCAATTCACCTACATAAACTCCTAGTGACCCTTAGGTGAAAGATCAAAAGGTTGGATACATTAAGGACACCTCACTATGGTTGGAGTAAACTTAAAAAAGGGTAACTAAAACTCTTTCTATTCCCTATTTACTTCGTTTGACCAACATAAAAATATAATTAAATGAAAGAAGATGTTTTCTTATAGGGTTTTACTTCCTTAATTAGTTTGTAGTAAAATCTTTATTATTTACTTAAAAGATGTGGTAAAAATATATTTCACTATGATTTCTTAATCAGTTAAACCATACACTTCATTTGAAATACACTCTAACTAAATTTATTCCTCTTAAACACATTTTCTTTTTAAAAGAATTTTAATTCAAATGTATACATGTACATAATTAAAATAAAAAAGTTCCTAATAAGAGTAATTTGGTTATATTTGACCATTCATGTAGGTGACACGACTCAAGTGTGGTGGTTTTATCTTTGCCGTTCGTTTTAATCATACGATGACAGATGGTTTTGGTATGGTCCAATTCATGATGGCCATAGCCGAAATGGCTCGTGGGGCTCTTACTCCGTCTATTCTTCCAATATGGCGAAGGGATCTCTTAAATGCAAGGGACCATCCAAGCGTTACTTGCCTCCATCGTGAATATGACCAAGTAGTTGATGACATCAAAGGCACCACGATTTCGCTCAAGAACATGGCTCAACGGTCATTCTTCTTTGGCCCGACCGAGATATCTACCATTCGCAAAACTTTACCCACCCACCTCCGCCATTGCTCCTCCTCTGAGCTTCTCATAGCCTTCATTTGGCGCCTTCGTACTTCAGCCCTTCAACTCAACCCAGAAGAGGAAGTGCGCTTACTTTGCCTTGTGAATTTACGCACCAAGTTCCACTATTTTCCATTAGGGTATTATGGCAATGCGTTTGCTTTCCCTGCAGCACTCACCACTGCAAGCAAGCTTTGCCAGAATCCACTGGGTTATGCTATAGAATTAGTTGAGAAAACTAAGGCAGAAGTGACCGAAGAGTACATAAAATCAATGGTGGATCTCATTGTGATCAAAGGACGACCACATTTTACTGTTGTTTGGTCGTACCTTGTCGCAGACTTGACCGAAGCCGGGTTTGAGGAGGTGGACTTTGGATGGGGAAAGGCCATATACGGCGGACCTGCAACTGGAGGGGTTGGATTAGTCCCTGGCTTGATAAGCTTTTGTATACCTTTTAAGAATAGAAAAGGAGACAAGGGAATTGTGGTGCCGATTTGCTTACCTCCTCCAGCCATGGAAAGATTTGTGGTAGAACTTGATGCCATGTTGAAGATAGAAACTCGTTGAAGTTGAAAACTACAAGCTATAGTTACTTGCATATGCTCTATGATAGGTAAAATAAATTATATGAAAACGTAGACAATTGGATCTAAGAACACTCATTGATATGCAAACTCCTAGATCTCAAATGCTAAAACCCCAAATCAAGACGATTTCATCCCAAGGAAGAAGATAAAAATGGATTTACCTTGATTTCAAGATCAAGAGTAGAGAAAACTTGCCAATAAGAACATGGCTCAATTGGCATAAAGTTGTACTAATGATCAACAGGTCTGTGGTTCAAATTCCTCTACCCCACATATTGTAAAAAAAAAAAAAAAAACTTATTTCTAAACCCAATATTCGAATTACTCCCCAAGTAGTTTGATCAAAGCTACTTTATAATCCTAGCATGTAAATTTAAACACAAGAACAATGAGGTGCATGCTTTCATTTAAGAATAGTATTCCAGCATTTTATACGCTAATTCTCAAAAAGTATTAACCCATGTTGGATTATTAGTTGGTAGAGAATACAATGGTGTGAAGAATTTTATGCATTGACATGTCAATTTAACAAAATGAAAGATTAAATTACAAATAGACTTCTGAACTTTCAACGTTGTATAGATCCCTAAAATCAAGTATCCTGTGACCTTTGAATTTTGTGTCTCACATATTCTTAAAATTTTAAAGTGGCTAATACATCATGAACTTTGCATTTTGTGTCTAATTGGCCTTTAACTTTAAATTTTTATTCTATTAGATCCCTAACCTATTTGACATTGTTTTAATTTTTAATTCACAAGCATAAACAAAATCAAATTGTGTTTAATAGGACACTAACCTTTCAATTTTGTGTCTAATATCGTTTCGTTTATTTTAAGTAATGTCTAATAGGTCAAGGACCAGTGAGATCTATTAGACACAAAAATGAAGATTCAAAGACTTAGGCCCCATATGATAACCATTTCGTTTATTGTTTTTGGTTTATAAAAATTAAGCTTATAAACACTACCTCATTTTCTATAGTTTCAAAAACCCAAATTTTGACCTAAAAATAAAATAGTTTTCAAAAACTTGTTTTTGCTTTAGGAATTTGGCTAGGAACTCAAATGTTTCCTTAACAAAAATGAAAACCATTGTAAGAAGATTGAGAGAAAACAAGCATAATTTTCAAAAACCAAAAACCAAAAAATGAAATGATTATCAAACGGGGCCTTAATTAAACACTTTTAAAGTTCATGAACTCATTAGATAAAAATTTGAAAATTCATGATTTGTTGGACATAAAATTGAAAGATTAAAGACCTATTAGACAACTTTAAAAGTTTTGGGAGGGTAATGTTACCGTACCATAATAAAATTATAAGACATTTTTAACTAATTTACTAAAATCTATTTTGATATCAAAATTATCATTTTATCAATGAATTTTAATACTATAGAATATTTTGTATCCATGGATATAACGCCATTACAAGTAAGTCGACCATTCACGAGTCCTTCGTAATTACAGTTGGAAAAAATTATCGTTTTACCCCTATAATTACCTCTTGCTCCTTAAGTACCACTGATCCTCTAATGAACAATTTGTTTACGGTCCTACCATAAAACCAATTCTCTCTCAGGCCAGTGAGAGGGTGGGGCCCCTTGTTCAAGATCCGAAGTCAGCATTTAAGGGGAACAACGACTCATCTTGTGAAGTTATGTTCCTAGCTCCCCAATCGATCGTGTCCCCAAAATGGTAGGCATATTGAGTTGGCGACTTGGACCACTCTCACCCATACAAATCAATGGACAATCCCTCATAGGCAGGAGTCCATAACTCACTTAGAATTGAGATCGAGTACCATCCTAATGAAATATCAATCTAATCAGTTAACAGTGTAACAACGAAAGATTAATTATTTCACGGTTTGGTCTTATGCAAACTCATTGCATAGGATACCCTCATTCGCATGTCTCTACATGAACGATTTGGACCAATTTGTTTGTATCAAATATAAAGTGGGTTGTATCCATAGTGTCGTCACTAGGATAAGGTACCCAACCTCATCCATATACTAAAGGCCCTTTAGATTATTACTTGAACATGATCTCTTGTATGTCAACCACATACTGTTCAAGTTACATTAAATAACCTAGGACGTTTGTTTATTGGATTTGAGTTTATGCAAGTCTAAAACACCACAATAAAATAACAATTATCTTAATAGCAGGAAGGATGTACTAATATATTAGTTTCTAAGCAGATTATGGCATATTTTGAAATTTTGGGATTCTTTAAGAAGAATTATAAGATTATGATACAAGTGCTTTAAAGTAGCAGATTAGGTATTACTCAGGGACGAGTAATAATATTCAAGTTTGAAGCGTGAGATAACTCTCCAAAAGAGAGTTATTATTAGGCTTTTATAGGATAGAATGAGTATTATTTAGTGCTGAATTAACAAGTTGGTCATTAGAATTCTTTATGTTTAGCTAAATTGTGGAAAATAATGCTTTATATTTACTTTGTAGGAAAAGTACAATTGTTGATAAAATGCGGCAACAAAATAGTTGATCAAGAAAGATATGTGCAAAACAACCACGTGAGCAGCACGTGATAACTTAATGAGGTGGCAGCTAGAGAGGAGATCTAGGAGAAATCAAGCGGAGAAAACAATCCACGTGCATTAATTTGACCTAATTAAACATGAACCTATTATTATGAATACTTGGAGTTGTAAGAAATGGAGAGGACTGATAGCATATAATGCTTATAAGATTATTTCTAGCTTAAATGCTTGTCTTCGTTGAATTCTTGGCAAAAAAAAATGCATTAAAATTAGTATAATATGTATGTAGGTGTAAGATGATGGTTTGTGAGCAATTCAGGCAAAATCGGGCTTAAATGGAGACAAAATGACCAAATTGTTGGGCTTAATGTCCTATAAACTCGTAGTTTGTAAATCATTAAACATATTCTATTTCCAATAAAGACTTTATTGAGGTTATTCAGTAAAAGATGTTATTGAATATGTAAATTGCGTATGATTAACCTAAATCCAATAAACTAAGATCCTTGACTATAACATGAATACTCGAACTATATGTAGGGACATATCATAGGATCAAGTTCAAGTTTATAGTCAAAATAGTCTACAGTATAAGGATAGGGTTGGGTGCCTTATCCTGGGGACACTATGGACACGACCCACTTTGTATTAAGTACAAACGATGAGGTCCTAAATCGTTCATATGGAGACATGCAAGTGGGGGCGTCCTATGCAATGAGTTTGCATAAGACTGGACCACGAAATAAGTCACTTTCTCTTTATAACGTCGTTTACTAAAGAAACTGACTATTTCTCAAAGATGACCTAGGTAACTCGTTCTTAATCCTGAGCTAACTATAAACTCCTGTTTATACGAGATTATCCTTTGATCTGCATGGGTGAGAGTGGTCAGCATCGCCAACTCAACAAGCCTACCATTTTGGGGATAAGATCGAATAGATAGCTGGAGACATAGTCTCGCAAGACAGAATTCACTTCTACCCATTTCAGGGATAGTGGAGAGGTTGTTCCCTTAAGTACTAACTCCAGGACTTGAACAAGGGGCCCCACCCTCTCGTTGGATCGAGAGGGACTTAGGTTTGATGGTTGGACCACAAACCGATTGTTCATTAGAGGATTAGTGGAACTTAAGGAACAAGAAGTACTATAGGGGTAAAACGGTCATTTGACCTAGCTATAGCTACGAACAACCTATGAAGGATCGACTTACTGAACATGGTTAAATTAAGTGGACGGAAATATATCTATGGTGAGGGGAGTGCAACTACTGGGCTATAGTGGAGTGTCCCGGTAGTTAACGAATGTTGGTTAGCTTGGTTAATGAGATTAGTCGGTTAACCTTGAATCGTTGGAGCCCATGATCTATAGGTCCATTAGGTCCCCCTACTGGCTCATATCGGAATAAAGCTTAGAACAATAAGATAGGAAAGTTTGAATCGTTCAAAATCGGGAAAGGGAATTATAATGCAATTACATATTTGATATTATTGACATAATAATTTAATTATGAATTAAATTATTAATTGAGAGATAGAAGTATTTAAATATGTGTTAAATATTATATACATGAATAAGGATTCATGATTAGTGGATTACTTTAGGTAAGATTGATTAATTTGATTAATCACATGAAATTGATTGTAAATTGGTTTCAAATCAATTACTAAGTTAAACTCAATTTTGAATTGAATTTAAATTAAATTACAAGACAAATTGGTAATCTTTCATCAAGATGAGATAGTGGATTTTGTTGGAATCCCACTCTTGCATGGTGATTCAAAGTGGAAAAACAACTCATCCATGCACTCTTGCATGTAATATTACATGAACACCTAGAATCCACTATTGCTTGACTCTCCACCATGTGTCCTTCATCTTGAGACTCCAAGGTGCAAGGATAATTTGCTCTATAAGTAGATGCAAAATCAGATTAAGAGTCAAGAGAGCCATTTCCATATTGTTATGCTGTTGGATTTTGGTCTCAAACTCGCTCATCTCCATATATCTCTCTATTGCTTGAACCTTCAAGCATTCCCTTTCCATTCTCTATCTCTATAGACTCCCACAAGTCGTTTTTTTCCCGGAGAATAGTAGGGAAGACACTAGAGGTGGTCCACACACCGTTCGTGATCAAAGGAATCAAAGGGAGTTGTTGAATCGGTCTCCAAAAAGGTTGGTACAAATTCTGCTCTCTGCTTACGGTATTTGAACAGCATGTTTTCATTTTCTAAAATTGATGTAGTTAAGTGCCTCCGATCCGAAAATTGCTTCCGCATGTGTTATATGAACACCTATACAAATTGCCCTTGGTAAACTCAAAGTCAACATTCAAACGCGTTCAAATGAAAAAGCCAACAATTCCAGCATCTCAATGCTCGTGGAAAATACCCTCAACGTCACAATTCGAGAGGACAACATTGAGACGTTGTCCTACAGTGTCTCGATGATGTCACAAGTCTTGGACCGCGTTTTTGCTGTGCACACATGTTTTTGTTGCCTCTCTGTTTAGAGCATCTCGACGCTTTCAGCTATTCTTTAAAGTCTTTCTTTCCATTTTTAGGGTGAGACACTATTCCATTCTCATTTTGGCCTACCCCAATTTCTCTATTTCTATGTAATTGCTTAGTTTTCTGTGTAATTTAGAGTTATTAGGCTAGTTTAGTTCGGTGGATTGAGCTGGTAGCGAGGTTCGACATTCCTAATGGCGAGCTAAGCTCATTATCGTGTAATCGAGACTCGTGGTTGTAAGTTTGGTATTATTTTAATGAGATTTCTATTTTTAATGACTGAGTAAGTATCTTTGTGATTCTAGCTCTGTGTATATACATTTAATTTTGATAGGAGGGCCTAACAAACTCGACCGCTGTCATCTTAATCGCACCTACTAATTAATGTAGTAAAATAGGATAGCAAGTTGCCATGTTTAAAATTAATTTCTTAGATTTTAGCACCTTGGCATGTGTCCTATGGTTGAGAGATTTAATTATTGTGTTTAAGGGGAATTATCGTTTGAATGCATGCATGGTTAATTTGGCTAGTTCCTAATAAGATCTAAATTATTTAATTGTGCAGTTAATTAGATTTAGGTTAGAATCAGGCTAAGTGTGTAGGCCTGTCCGTGAATGAGGACACGACTCTCTGGCGTTGTTCCAAGAGTATGTCGGGCTTAGATAGTTAATTAGGATCTTTAGTAAATAGATGAATTAAATTAGCCGAACTTACACTAGACAACTAATTGCACGATATCGAGGTGAGATCTACCATTGATTTTACGTTTTGGCCATTTAATTTTCTACAATTTATTTTTTCACACTTTAATTTTCATGCCTTTATTGCTTTCTCCTAATCCTCCCCTTCGGTTACCTTGAAGCTGTTGGATCGATATGACAACCCTAGAGGAGGGGTGAATAGGGGTTTATGAAATTTTATAAACTTTTTACTACGGCTGGCCCAATTGAAACAAATAAGTGAACTTCTTACAAATAATTAATTTTAACACAAATTGATAAACAAATTAGAAGTATATTTCAAGCACCATAAATAATTCCAATGTAAATATTGTCCATAAGCATGAAGAACAAATATTAACAATTAATTTCATGCAATGTATGATAAAGAAAATTAACCACAAAAATTAAATAGGAGAGGGTTAGAGAAAATTGACACTGGAAATTTATAGTGGTTCGGCAACGCCTACTCCACTCCCCAAGCTCCTTCTTGGGTATTCGACTAAGAAATTACGACTCTTTCTACGGCTTAGAGTCCAACCGGTACAACGTTCTTTTTTCTGGAGCAAGAACAAACTCAATCCTTTCCATGGTTCAGGATCAAACCGTTACAACCGCTCTTTTTCGGACTCAAGAGCAACCCTTACAAGATTTGGAAATTTTAAGAACAAGATTACAAACTCTCTCAAGGAGTGGATATATAAATTTTCGCTCACAAATTTGTAAGAAAAATTCTTACAAATTAATTCCCTCAAATGGCTAAGAAAAATAAAATTGAATAGCTCAAGAATCTCTCAAAATAAAACTCTCACAATAAATTTAAAGCAAAATTGAAGAATTTGAGAGAAGAAAGCATGTAGAAATTGGAGAGAATTTAGAGAGAAATTATATTGTTTTGATTTTGTGAGAGAATGGAGGTATAAATAGGAAGGTGATGAAGTTGAATGAAATTTAAAGTTGAGCTTAATTTGGACCACTGGATTGTGTGTGTGTGTGTGTTTTGATTTTGTGAGAGAATGGGGGTATAAATAGGAAGGAGATGAAGTTGAAAGAAATTTAAAATTGAGCTTAATTTGGACCATTGGATTGTGTGTGTGTGACCATTGGATTGTGTGTTTTGTGTGTGTGTGTGTGTGTTTGGACTATTGGAGTGTGTGTGTGTTTGGACCATTGGACCATTGGAGTGTGTGTGTGTGTTTGGATTATTGGGGTGTGTGTGTGTGTGTGTTTGGACTATTGGAGTGTGTGTGCGCGCGCGTGCGTGCGTGCGTGTGTGTGTCTACTTTTAGAGAAAATTAGAAGACTATTATGGATTCTCTCGGGAGGGATGAGTTCTTCCATGTTCATGGTGGTTTAGAGTAGTGGATTCAACCTCAATTACTAGAACAATTGGTTTATCTTGTGTAGTTTGTGCGATGGATGCATTTATGAGATTGTCACATCTTTTTCTTTAGTAATTATGTGCCGATTTATGAACTAAGTGTTGGGTTTTATGCCCTAAAACTCGTAGATAGTGAATGTAAACAAATTGTATACTTGTTTCAATAAAGTGTTATTGAGTTTCTACAATAAAGTGTTATTGTTAAATATTGCATAATTTGACCCAAATCCAATAAACTAAGATCCAAGGTTGTTTGTATGTAACTTGAACTAGTATGTGGGGACATACGGGGATCGATGTTCAAGTAAATAACCTAAAAGGTCTATAGTACAAGGATAAGGTTGGGTACCTTATCCTGGTAACACTATGAGATATGGCCCACTTTGTATTTAATACAGACGTATTGATCCAAAGCGTCCATGTAGTAGACATGCGAGCGGGGGTATCCTATGCAATGAGTTTGCATAAGACCGGACCATGAAATAGTAAACCACTAGATATAACACCGTTAACTAGTTAGGTTACTGTTTCAATAGGATGACCTAGGTAACTCAGTCTTAATCCTGAGTGTGTCATGAACTCCTTCTCATGAGGGATTGTCCTTTGATTAGCATGGGTGAGAGTGGCCAATACGCCGACTCAATATGCCTTCCTTTTTGGGGACAAGAGCGAGTGGGAGGCTAGGGACATGACAACACAAGAAGGAATCACTACAAGAAAAAATAAGTTGACGTTTCTGAAATGTCAAGTAACTTTAGACTTGACGTTTTTATTAGCATCGACGAATCGACCATCAAGAATAAGTTTGTTAAAACTTGACTACGAACACGCGACATGTTATACATTTCTTGATACTTCAGTCACGGGTGGATCCACGTTGGGGCCACGGGGCCCTCAAATTATAAAACTTATATATATGTATTACTTATTTCAACTAAAATCCTAACTTTAGTGCTTGGTTTGTTGGCGGGGGCACAATAAGTATTGGGCGCACGGGGAAGTCTAATGTTCGAGGTAATCCAAACGCGCCCTAAGGAGCATTTTGGTCCCTACCGTCAATTTTTCTGTTAAATCCAAACGGTGGCTGACGTGGCACTATTATTTTAATAAAAAAAATTCTTTTTTTTATTTTAAAATAAAAATAATAAAAATATTATTATTTTATTATTATTTTTTAATTCTTTCTCTCCTACTTCTCCATCTTCTTCTTCCTTCCCCACCCTTCTTCCTTCCCCATCTCTTTCTTCTTCCACTCCGGTGACCGGCCGGCTGGCGGCGGTCGCCGGAATTTTTTTTTTTTTCCTTCTTTCTTCTTCTTCCCTTCTTCTCTTCTTCTCCTTTCTTTTCTTTCTTCTATTTTTTTTTTTAAACAGAGAGATTCGGGGAGGAGAAGTTCCTCCTCCCCGATTCGCGCCAGAATCGAGGGGAGGAACTCCTCCTCCCCATTCTCTCTGTTTTAAAAAAAAACAGAAGAAAGAAAAGAAAGGAAAATGAGAGAAGAAGGGAAGAAGAAAAAAAAAATTCCGGCGACGGGCTGCCGGCGGTAGCCGGGCGGCGGCCGGCCACCGGAGTGGAAGAAGTAAGAGATGGGGAAGGAAGAAGAAGATGGTGAAGTAAGAGAAAGAATTAAAAAAAATTAATAAAATAGTAATATTTTAATATTTTAATATATTTTTATTCAAAAAAATTTTAAAATGATTTTTTTAATTAAAATAATGGTGTCACGTCAGCAAACTGTTAGGATTGAACGACAAAATGGACGGCAGGGACCAAATTGCTCCTTATCTCAAACCTCAGGGGTATTTTTTTTAGTTTGAAAACTGGGAGACTAAAGTGTTACTTAACCCAAACCTCAGGGACCAAAAGTGAGGGTCTAATGTTCGAGGTAATCCAAACGCACGCATTTTGTAAATTTTTTTTCTCTTTTGCTTTTCCGTTTTTTTAAGCCGTTTTTTCTGCTTTGTTTTTTTTTTTCTTTTTCTTTTTCAATTTTCAATTTTTAAATTCTTTTTTGTTTTTTCGTTTTTTAAGCGTTTAACATTTTTTCTGTTTTGGTTTTTCTTTCTTTTTTTTTCCAATTTTCAATTTTTAAATTAGAATATATATTAATTAAATTCGACTATAATTTAGTTTATCTTTTTCATTTTATCCACCTTTGTATACAAATATAAAAACAAAAAACAAAATCATTATTAAATTATTTTAGAAAAACTAATGGTATAAAATAAACTTTAACCTATTTTGAAAAATCTTAAATATTTCAAGTTTCATTCCTTACTTGCATATTTAGATGAATAGTTCTAGGGTTATTATAACTTTTTAAATAATATTACTTAATCTAAATATTATATCAATGCATTTAAAATTATATTTATATGAAGCTTAAATTAAAAGTCTAGTTCCTAAATATTAAAATATGTTTGATAGGCTCTTAAACTTTAATTTTTTTTTGTTTAATAAGTCTTTTTAACTGTAAAAATGTCTAACATATCCATAAACTTTCAATTTTGTATCTAATGGGTCTTAAACATATTAATTTTTTTTTAAAAAAAAGTAACTATTCTATTAGACATAAAATTTAATTTTGTATCTAATTGAACCTTACACTTTCAATTTTGTAACTATTAAATACATTAATTTTTAAAAAAATGTTGAATTAGTTAAAGACTTATCTGACAGAAAATTAAGTTTTATTTATGTCTAATAGAATATTTTGTTTTTGAAAATATATCGAATGAATTAAGGACTTGATACTAAATAAAAACTTTATGGATTTACTAGACACAAAATTGAAAATCCACATATAGACACAAATCTAAAAACACACGGACTAAGCTTGTAATTTAACTCAATATGAACTTGTGCCCCCCCGACATAAAGTTCTGGATCCACCACTGACTTCAGTCATGTCAAGATTGACTTGATACTTGACGTTTATTAAACATCAAAAAATAAAACGATAAAATGTCATGTTTATAAGACCTTGACAATTTCTACGTATCAATAATACTATAACTTGACATTCTATGACCGTCAAATTAATTGTTATCTTGACATATTTTACATGTCATGTTTGTTTGTGGTTTTTTTTTTTTTCAATTATAATAGTTGTTCCCCTATTATCTTGAGTCTCCTACAATTTGATATATTGAAAAAGGCATAATTTCGTCAACCAAATAAACAATACACTGATCAACCAAATTTCCACCAATAACATTAACAAAATTCATATACGGACAATTCCAAACTTACAAAAACTATTAACCCAATAAAATAAGTATAACATGGTCACATTATGGTGTTTGTCATGTACAATATTGTCAATTGCAAAAAAAAGGAAAAACAAAAAACCCACATAACTCTTTGAAGGTTGATTGAACGTGGTGCAATTTCTAATGATACAAGCATAAAGGAAGAGACATTCATGAGGACCTGCCAAAAAAAGAAAAAAGAAAAGAAAAGTTGATGCAATAATTTGTTTACAACATATTAATGATTGAAATGTAGGCAAGCAGAATTACCTATAGACATGTAGTTAGCCAAAACTTCCTCCAAAAAACTCTCTAAGGTCGGCTCTTGTCACTCCAGAAGCCAATGTTAAGAATTTTACAAGTCTTTTGATAAATGATACTTTTAACATCCTATGAAAAAGTGCATTCATCCTTCTTATTAGTCACTGAAAAAGGAACTTGCACCAAAAGAGATAATGTATCTACATGACTCAACATGGAACTAAGTTGAAAGTAATACAGTTTGTAGCATTAGAAAATGGCTAGAGGACAATTATTATGGTCTAAGAAGACAGTGGTTAGCAGTGCTAAAAGACCATGGATGGGTATTTCAACGCCTGAAAGCCACATAAATCAATTGCTTCTAGTCATAACTGGAGCTATTCTCCTCAAGATGAATCAACATTTTGATGGATACATTTCCAATGATATTAGAACCAACTTGTCATTTGAACATACTTAAAATGTATCAAATTCAAATCTTTTTCTTTTTCACCATATAAATTTCAAATTTGTATGTGCTGGAAAATTCAACAATCAAGTCACATTGTCATGAATTAGGAACCATAAGAAAAAATAAGCATACCTGAAACACGTCAGCTAAAGATGCCATCATCTTCATCAGCAACAAATCAATTGGAAGCCATTGACCACAAATGAATCTAGTACAAAGTAACATTTTAGATAGTGACAACTTTTAGTTAAAAGAGTTAAGCAAGAACAACGTGAAAAATCCTAATGTAGAAGCACATATTGACTTTAGAGAATCAACCTGCAGGATTAGAGCTCCATCACAGACATTGAGTTGATTTGCAATCAGGTGGGGAGAAAAGTCCACATTTATGCCAGCCCGAACAACCTATATGAAAACCAGAATCTTAATCATGAATGGTTTAAAGCCTTTGTAACAGTTTGTACCGTATAAAGAATAGATAGAATCTGAGTGTTAAAAGAACTAAGCTGATATAACTAACTAAAAATATAGGCTGGCTTCGAAAACAAATATATGTATACACATAAATCGAATAAAAATAAGATAAACTTGTATAAACACCAAATTAATCCTACACCATAATTGGCAAAAAAAACTTATCAGAAACATGATAGTAAACTCGTCAAATAAACACAAATGACTAAACTTATTGAATTTATGAATATAACAACTAAACCCATAAAATTCAAGACTTGAAACAACAAGATTAAAAAAAAAAAAAAAAAAAAAAGACAGACTTGCTGCAACACTTCTGGCACGCTCCAAGACTAAGAGCTAGTATTCACTTGGAAACTAATATCCCCTGATCCCACCATGGTTTGAAGTTTGAAGAGTATGTCAATCCAATATATATGCTGCATTTTAATTTTCATATTATATCAAATCCAATCAAAGATTGAGTTCAAAACTTACATCCATAACTCAATCTTTGCATCCATTCATGCATTTGAATTTCTAGATTAAATTGAATTTAATCCAGGATTGAGTTCAATGCATATGTCAGCCCATTAATTCACAACCGTTTCTAAGCAGAGGATAAAATTGAAACTATACTCTCTTTCCCCCCTTTCTCTGTTCCCATCACTTTCACCGTTCAATTCCCTTCTTCCTTAATCATTTTCCCCATACAACTAAAGTTATGCCACTTTATTGAACATGAATACAAAACTTAACTAACTTATAAAAATTCATGAACATAACAATTAAACAAAACTTAGCAAAACTTAAGAACATAACCACCAAACTTATCACGAAAACAAGTATTAAACTCATCAAACTAACACGAATTATTAAAGTTATCAAAACGTGAACTTAACAACTAAATTAAACTAAGCGTCGAATATCTCTCCTCCTCTCCATCCCCACCTATGTACATGCATACTTTATCATTATTTAATTTTGTTACAAGACAAGAAATGAAAGAAACCTGACCTTGAAGATCCTAAGGATAAAAGTTGCAAAAATTGATCTCTAGAATAATAGAAGCAAACAAGACAAAGGAGAAATCTTGCATTTTAAATACTCAAACACGAGCTCTTCTTCTGTTGGCTGAAACCGAAATTCAAGAGGCAAAATTCCATCATTTTAGATACTCAAACTTTAACACATTCAATAATATTCTAATACATTAAAACCAAATTGCAATGTTAAATGTATGGATTAGAGTACAAAACCATGTAACCTTAAGAGTTCACTTCTTCCAATATATGTTAAATTACAAAAACACTTTTGCCTCCCTCTACAACTACAAGAGGAGAAGCCTCAAAAGTTTTAACAAATATAAATACCAAACTGTAAATCTTTGCTTTGAACATATATACATTCTAGAACTTAGATCCTATAAGTTTTTAGATTTATACTTGAAGTAATCAATAAACTACATAACATTTATAAAGCTACAGAATATTTGCATCATATGATATTTGATGTAAATATCTTACATAGAAGCTTTTCTCTTAAGCATGCCTTTTTTTAGACTGAATTCATAATATTCCATCGTGCAAAAATGAAAAATACTTCAACACTCTGTAAAAATTGTGCATGTAATTACAACTTTCTAAAAGTAAATTAGTTAGACAACATGTGCTATTTAAGCCATAAAATTTGAACTACAAGAAGTGTGTACATATCACATTACATGAAAAACAATGCATGTGAAATTTTGAGAGACGAGTTTTAGGAATAGTGATGAATTGAATAAACTTTAGAACATCATACTAAATAACAAGTCTCAAACCTATCATAGTGTGCTTCTACTAACACATGGCTCTAAAAATGGTGCACTCTAAACGAAAGAAGAAAATGCGCCTTTTTTTTCCCTAAAAAGCATTTCTTTTTAATAGGCATTTTATATAAATTATTCTTGACATTAAACAAATGACAAGAAAATTATGATTGAACTTGACATTTCCTAAATGTCAAGTTTTATGTTAGCGTGAAAAAATCTGAAAAATTCCGTCAACCTCCGCTTTTTTTCCATTTTTCTTGACGTTTTTTCTTTAAAATGCATGTTTTTTGACGTTTTTTCAAAAAAATGTCAAGTAATTAAAAGTTGCAAATGTCAAGTAACATAGAATTTGTAGTAGTGAATTCACTCATTCCCACTTCTAGGAGAAGTAGATGAGTGTTCCCTTAAGTGGTGACTCAGGGGCTTGAACAAAGGGATCCCGCTCTCTCATTGGCCCGAGAGGGACTTTTTGTTTATTGGTTGGACCGTAAACAGGTTGTTCATTAGAGGAGCACTGGTACTCAAGGAGACAGATGTAACATAGGGGTAAAACGGTAATTTGACCCAACTGTGATTACGGACACTCGTGAAGGATTGACTTACTGGTATAGGTCTATATCCATGGACACATAAATGTTCTACAGTGAGAAGGGTTCAGTTGTGGGTCTTTAGTGGAATGACCCACAGTTAATGAATATTGGTTAACTTGATTAATGAGTTTAATTGGTTAACCTCATATCATTCGAGCTTCTAATCTGTAGGTCTATTAGGTCCCCCTGCTAGCTCGTAAACAGTAATTAGGAACAAATATATCTTGAGAGAATTTGAATAGTTCAAATTCATATTGGAAATTAAGTTAATTGTATGAGATACAAATTAATATAATGTATAGTGATGCATTAAAATATAAAGTCTAATTTGAGATTAAACTTTATTATATTGAAAGATTGATATATTTGAAAGAGTTCAAATATATGTCTAATTAAATATATGGTATTTAATTAGAAGATGAATTAATTAATTAATTAATTATGAATTAGTTAATTATTCAATTTAGTTTAAATTAAATGAGATTTAATTAAACTATAGTCTATGAAGGAATTATCAGAATATGATTCTAATATGTAATTAATTGAATATGAGAGATATTTAATTAATTGTAAAATTAATTAATTGATTAGTTTAATTGAATTAATTAAATTTGATTTAATTAAGTTTAATTAAACTATATTATGTGAGAAAATTACATTTAAATAAGATTTAAATGTGCATGAGATTAATTAATTAATTAACACTTAATTAATTGATATGATCAATTAATTAATTGGTTTTGATCTAACGGCCAAGATTGTTTCCTAACCTCACATTAGGGTTTCTCTCTTATAAAAGGAAAGGTTATGAGAACCCAACCCTAAGGTCTAATTCTAGCTTCCCTCACATATTCTCTCAACTCAATAACTCTAGGGAGAATTTTCTCTCTAGAGTTTTTCCCATTCAAGATTAGGTAGTCCCACAACTACATTCCTAATCTCATAGTTATAACAGGGAAGATCAAATGGTGATGTTCTTCGTTGTTGCAGAGCAATCAAGAATCATTCTTGATTTTCAGAGACGTCAACGGAGGTTTGCTTCTCTTTCTCTATTAGATTTAGATCTAATTTTTGTATGCTTAGCCTTAATTTTCTATAGAATATGTTCTATGAATTTTTGCCAATGTAATGGTATTTTGGTGGAAACAAAATTAACTACGAACGGTTCCAATTACGCTTCCGCTTTACGGAATTATAGATAATTTCAATCCTTCACTAAGCTTTTGTAGGCATAGGTTGAGACGTATTGGTAATTATGTGCCGACTTATGAACTAAGATTTTGTAGGTACAAGTTGAGACGTATGTTGTTGTTTTACCTTTAACTTTATGGAAGTTCAATTGATTAATCTTGTTGATTTGATGTTGTTCTCGTTTTCATTATGTACCCGTCTAGAAAGTTGAGAGAAAAAAATTCTGGGATTTTTTATCTGTCTTGCAACAACCAAATCAATCACCTGTGGTTTCCCAGATGGAGGTATGTGAGAGATGAAGTGGTGGGGAGTTACGTGTAACTCCCCACATGTTTACAACCCTCAACATTTGCTGAGAGTTTAATTACTTTAATTAATTAAATAATCAATTAAATCATATTTAATTAATTAAATTATTTAAATCATATTTAAAAGAATATCTCTCATATAACCTATAGTATTAATTCAATTAATTTAATTAATTAATTAATTAATTCGCCAATTAATTAATTACTAAATTAAATATCTCATATTTTATTTAAAGTTACATTTTTTGAAATATTATTTAAAGTTACATTTAAACCATATTCAAATGTATATTTTTCTCATGACCTATAGTTTTAATATGAATCCAATTCACATTACATTTAACCTATAGTTTTAATATGAATCCAATTCGCATTAAATTAATATTTGAACTCCTTCAAATATTTAATTCTCTCATAAATTAATTTTGAATCATATCCAACATTAAATTTATATTATAAAGTTTAATTAAATAAATTATCTCAATACCCTTTACGAGCTAGCAAGGGGACCTAATAGACCTACAGATTAGAAGCTCCAATGATAAGAGATTAATTGGCTAAACTCATTAACCACGTTAATCAACATTCGTTAACTGTGGGTCACTCCACTAAAGGCCCACAGCTGCTGATGTGGGTTTTGTAGACTGAAGGTGGATGTAGGAATAAGATGGAAAATAATAATTAAAGATGAATTCAGTCTAGCTAAGTGCAAGTATACACTATCGCATGCAATAATAAAACTTTTGAAGTATTCCAAAAGTATCAATCCCATAGGGACTAATTTAAACACATATTTGAAGAAGAAATTGCTCTTAAATTGCAAAGTAAGTAACTAAGTAAAATAATTGATGATGAGGTTTTCGAAAAATAATAAAGCAAGCAAACAAAGAAATAAACAAACAATAATAAAAGCGAGGATTTCAGTAAAGCTTCAACCCAAAGGCAAATAACTCTAGTAAAAGCTTATTTAACGCCTAAGTCTAGATATGCATTAGATCAGGTTTAACTCTTATTTGGCCTTGCTCCCAAAAACCGTTAGAAGACTAAGAGAGTACCGTTATGCACATTTTTGTGACTCGACTCTGACATAGATTATTCATGCATGCAACCTATAACCCTATATATAGTTGTTATAAGCGACCATCCCCTATAACAGCGAATACACTCTTTCGAGCCCTTTCTCCTATATCACCTTTATGAGAACCGATATTGTTTGACCCTTTCAGTACCAAACTCACATAGCATGCTAAGTCTAAGTGATTAAGTTAAACTCAACAAGATTGAAATGATAATTAATAAAGGATGACATGCATAAATAAGCTTAGGTAAATAAACAACTTTCAAGCTATTCAATCCATAAGGGAATTCACTAAACCGAACAGCGACGAATTTACTGTTGCTCCAGGAGGTTTAAGTCCACTGATATGACGACGAAAGGTTCTACAACAGGAGGATCGACTCCGGACGAATCCATTGGAAGTTCTTGAATATAAGCAGCTTCTTCAAGATATTCCCGTGCGCTCAACTCTTGTTGTTCCTTCTTCTTTCGCCTTTGCTCTATACGAATACAACGAAAGGTTCTTTCTATCTAGCTCGAAGAGATGATACTCTTTGCTCATGCACCAACCTCAACCTGCAAAAGAATTGCAAACCGAAGTTAGATTCTCTTAAGATAGAAATGCAGTCGCAATCAAATCGTCATTTCAAACAAACAACAACTGGTTTCACTTTTAGTCCCTGACAACAGCGCCAAAAACTTGATGTGAGTTTTGTAGACAGAAGGTGGATGTAGGAATAAGATGAAAAATAATAATTAAAGATGAATTCAGTCTAGTTAAGTGCAAGTATACACTATTGCATGCAGTAATAAAACTTTTGAAGAATTCCAAAAGTATCGATCCCACAGAGACTAATTTAAACACAGATTTGAAGTAGAAACTGCTCTTAAATTGCAAAGTAAGTAACCAAGTAAAATAATTGATGATGGAGTTTTCGAAAAATAATAAAGCAAGCAAACAAAGAAATAAACAAACAATAATAAAAACGAGGAATTCAGTAAAGCTTCAACCCAAAGGCAAATAACTCTAGTAAAAGTTATTTAACCTAAGTCTAGATATGCATTGGGTCAGGTTTAACTCCTATTTGGCCTTGCTCCCAAGAACCGTTAGAAGACTAAGCGAGAACCGTTATGCACATTTCTATGACTTGACTCCGACATAGATTATTCACGAATGCAACCTATAACCCTATAGTTATTATAAGCGACCATCCCCTATAACAGAGAATACACTCTTTCGAGTCCTTTCTCCTATATCACCTTTATGAGAACTGATATTGTTTGACCATTTCAGTACAAAACTCACATAGCATACTAAGTCTGAGTGATCAAGTTAAACTCAACAAGATTGGAATGATAATCAATAAAGGATGATATGCATAAATAAGCTTAGGTAAATAAACAACTTTCAAGCTATTCAATCCATAAGGAAACTCACTAAACCGAATCCCTTAATGGAATTTAGCTACGTATGATGGATAAAAATGCAAACAAATAACTTTCCATTGAATAAATGAATGAGAAGTGCATAAATAATGAAAAGAAATAGGTGCTGGAAGATATGGTGCAGTAGCTAAAACTAGGGTTTTTTTTTTTTCAATTTATCCAATCCCTCTAGAGTTCTCACGACACTCTACTCTCCTTTTTACAAGGTGGAAATAGGGTGAAATCTCTACAAACACAAAGGTTTGATGTCTAACTAAGGTTAGAATTTCGTCTTCTAGCAAGGACCTCAGACATCACGACTCAAGGGTGTCTACTAGGGTTCTGTCACCACCCTCTTCTTCCCACTGAGTTCTGTTTGAGTTTCCCTTCGATTTGTGGCCTTTTATAAAGTGGGGAGTCGTTGAGGAGTCACGAAAATCATGCTGGAAGGTAGCCCAGTCAGTTTCAAAGTCAAATCAGTCGGTTAGGTGCGTGGAAAGCTCGTTCAAAATTACCCGCGACGGACTCAGACTTTTCTGTTTCTGCCTAGAAATATGGTCGCATTTCATTATGCCTTGGCAGAAATGCGGTCACATTTCTGCTACTTGCCCTGTTTTCCTCTATTTTTCTGCAGCACATAAAAATAAGTTAAATTCTTACCAAAATGAGTTCATTTAAGCACAAATATGCATAATTCAACACACATGACCCTCTAAGACTCAACTTACCAACTTTCATACTTTTTAAGCTTGGGAAAATTAAATTTGATCTAAAACATACAAGTTTCACAAGAAATAAGCTAAGAATAAGGGGCAAAATAGGTATATTTTTTGCACTTATCAGCTGCAAACTTCTCACTGTAGATTATTTCTATCTCCACGGATATTAACCAATAACAGTAAGTCAATCCTTCACGAGTGTTTGTAACGCCAGTTGGGTCAAATTATCATTTTCCCCTAGGTTACCTCTGTGTCCTTAAGTATCAGTGATCCTCTAATGAACAACTTGTTTATGGTCCAACCAGTAAATAGAAGTCCCTCTCGGGCTAATGAGAGGGTCGGACCCTTTGTTCAAATCTCAGAGACACCACTCAAGAGAACATTCATCTACTTATCCTAGAGGTGGGAATGAGTGAATTCCATCTTGTGATGTTATGTTCCTAGCTCCCCACTCGGTCTTGTCCCCAAAATGATAAGCATATTGAGTCGACGAATCTGACCACTCTCACCCATACAAATCAAAGGACAATCCTTAGCAGACAGAAGTTTATAACACACTGAGGATTAAGACTGAGTTACCTAGGTTATCCTATTGAAATAATAACCTAACTAGTCAACGGAGTTACATCTAATGGTTACTATTTCATGGACCGGTCTTATGCAAACTCATTGCATAAGATACTTCCACTCGCATGTCCACTACACGAATGCTTTGGATCAATGTGTTTGTATCAAATACAAAACGGGTCGTATCCATAGTGTCACCAGGTTAAGGTACTCAGCCTCATCCCTATACTATAGACCCTTTAGGTTGTTACTTGAACATTGATCCCATGTATGTACCCACATACTGTTCAAGCTACATAATACAACCTTGGATGTTAGTTTGCTGGATTTAGGGGTATTTAATGTAATTCTAAAACAAAATTCAACAACTTTATTGAATAACTTCAAGAACAATTGTATTGATAAAATCAATTTGTTACATTTACTATCTACGAGTTTTAGGGTATAAAACCCAAAAAACTCCCACTTGAACTAAAACTTTAGTGGGGTGTACATTAATGCAATAATCCAAAACAATGGGTGTATTAATATAGTATGATACATAAAACATACAAATACATGTATAAATACAATAAACTAGGGCATCTAGTATACCCATTACATATCTCCCACATACCCTATATTGCACTGTGTACATATCTCGCAAACCTAGACTCTCTAGATGACCCTCGAACACTATAGCTGTGAAAGCCTTTGTAAATAGATCAACAATGTCGTGCTCCGAGGCGATCTCCGTGACGATGACGTCCCCTTGTTGCACTATCTCCCAAATGAGATGATATTTTCGCTCTATGTGCTTGCCTCTTTTGTAGCTGCGAGATTCTTTTGAATTTGCCACAACACCACTGTTATCATAGTAAAGGGTGATTGACAAGTTCATATTTGGAACAACTTCCAAATCACTTAAGAACTTCCTGAGCCATACAACCTTCTTTGCTGCGTCACAAGCAGCTACATACTCGGCCTCCATGGTGGAGTCTATAATGCATCCTTACTTGATGCTACACCAGACTATGGCTCCCTCGTTGAAGGTGAACATTGATCCGGATGTGGATTTCCTAAAATCGCTATCAATCTGAAAATTAGAGTTAGTGCATTGTGTAAGGATCAAATCCTTAGTGTGTCATACACAAGCATATAGTCCCTCGTTCTTCTAAAATACTTGAGGATATTCTTAACTACAGTCCAGTGGTCTAATCCTAGATTGGACTGGTACCTACTAACCATCCCTACTGCATAGCATATGTTAGGCCTAATACACAACATAACATACATTAGGTTGCCCAAAGCTGAAGCATAGGGAATACATCTCATGTCCTCAACTTCTTGAGGTGTCTTAAGATACTATTTCTTAGACAAATGAACTCCATGCTTGAAAGGTAATAAACCCTTATTGGAATTTTGCATGGAATATCGGACCAACATTTTTTCGATATAGGATTCTTGAGACAAGGCTAGTGTTCTGTTCTTACGATTCCTAATGATTTGAATCCCAAGAACATACTGAACCTCTCCCAAATCCTTCATTTGGAACTGGGTTGCTAACCATTTTTTTTATGTCAGTGAGGAATCCTATATCATTCCCAATGAGTAGGATATCATCCACATCTAGCACTAAGAAAGCTACACTACTGTTGATTGTTAGCTTTACGAGCTTCAATCATACTATATGTTTTGATGATAACAAACTTTAATTTACTAATGATTTTAGTTTTTTTTTTTTTAAAGTATTCATAATGTAGAGCTCGGAAAGACGATTCCAACGAATTGCTCAAATTGGAGTTCAAACAAGAGAGTTACAAGCAAAAGAAGATTAGAAGAAAAGGCTTACGTGGCAATGACGTGACGCTTACGTGGCATCCGATGTGGCAGCTGACGTGGACCTCATTTTGAATGGTTGGCTGAATCAATTTCTATCATTTGACTCCTAATTTTAATCCTCTTTGATTCCTATTATCTCTTAAATTTAATCATTTTCGAATCTCATTTTAATTTCAATTTTAATTCTCATTTCTCCTAAATTTCATCATTTTACAACTCATCTTCAAATTCAATCTCTTCCAAATCTCATTTCCTTCAAATCCTCATTCTAATTTGAAATTCTCCTAATTTCAATGTATTCTCAATCTCAATTCAAATTTTCTCCAAAAATGTATCCTTTCAAATCCCAAATTCAATCTTACCAATTTCATTTTTAAATTCAAAATTCTTTCCTTTTTTTTTTCATTAAATCAAATCTCCACCATCTATTTTGAATTTAATCTAATGGTCAAAATTCAATTTCTCCATCTATAAATTGATTCATTTTCTTCTCCTCAAACAAAACAATCAATTGATCAAATTTAAGCCTTCAAGTCTTTTACTCTCCTTCTCCAAAATCCTCTCATATTCTTATCCTGGCTTATTGTAAATTTTGTGAGGAATTTTTTAGTGCTCATACTTGTGTATTTTGCCTTCGAAGAGGTTTATTTTTGTTGTGAGATTATTTTCTTTTTCAATTGGGAAATTGTAATAAGGTGTAGGTGCACCTTGGGAATTGAGTGAGTGGTTTAATCCTGAACCCGAAAAAGGATTTATAGTGGTTTGATCTTGAACCCGGTTAAAAGGATCATGGTGGTTTGATCTTGAACCCGTTTAAAAAGATCGGTATAGGTTGGGTCCTGAGGTGTAAAAGGATT
The DNA here is from genome assembly GCA_017139565.1 of Luffa aegyptiaca. Lineage (NCBI taxonomy): Eukaryota > Viridiplantae > Streptophyta > Magnoliopsida > Cucurbitales > Cucurbitaceae > Luffa > Luffa aegyptiaca. The sequence goes on from CM029401.1 coordinate 32,656,430, forward strand.
GGTAGAGGTTTACTCTTGAACCTAGAAAAAGAGTGTTTGATCGGTTTGGTTCTCACCCGTAAGAGAGTTATTGCAGTAAAATACTCAAGAAGAAGTCTTGGGATGTGGAGTATGGATTTCCGAACCACTATAAAATTTTCCAGTGTTATCTCTTCTTCTCTACTCTTTTAATTTTTGCTCTTTGATTTCTTATTTGAGTAGATTGCATGCTTAGGAAAATCATTATACACTTCTAGCATATTGCATATTTTAGAGTGCTTATTAAATTAGTTTAAGTTAAATTAAGTTAGTTTAATTTAGCAAAAAGAAAAAGTATAATATTTTATTAAGCAACCCTATTCGCCCCCCTCTAGTGTTGCCATACGATCCTACATAGATGATTTTCTTGTAGACACAAGGTTCATCAACGTTTTGGTCAAAGCCATAAGATTTGATCACAGTATCAAACCTTATGTTCCAAAATCTAGATGTATGTTTCAACCCATAAATGGATCGATTAAGCTTGCAAACCTTTTTCTCATGACCTTGAGCTATGAACTCCTCTGGTTGAGACATATAGATGTTCTCTTCAAGATTGTCATTCAGAAAAGCAGTCTTGACATCCATTTGCCAAATTTCATAGTCATAAAAACGTGGCAATGGAAAAAAGAATCCTAATAGACTTTAACGATTGGTGATGGAAGCTAAACTCAGACGCAACTTTGATCGACGCCGCTGGAAGGGGAGGAATTGGCTGGGTCGCTCTTGACTCCGAAGGGTTTGTAATCTGCGTGGGTTTTAAGCACATGAGAAGGAAATGGCGGCCAATCAAAGCCCTAGAAGCCATGACGATCTTGGAAGGTCTGAACAACATCATTGAAGAGAGTAGGAAAAATGGAATTGTTATTGAAATTGAATCGGATGTGCTCGAGCTTGTAAATATCCTTACCAGAATTTCTGAGGAGTTATAGGAGACCAAAAACATCACAAATGCCATTCTATCGGTGGCTTTTCTCTAGAAGAAGTCGTCTTCAAGCACTGCAGCAGCGGAGTGAATACTTTAGCCCTTAGTATCGCTCGAGATGTGGTGCCAATCCTGCTGCTCTGCCTTATTTTTTGTTTCAGGGTGTGTCTTCCCACGAGGAAGATGGATTTTTTTTGGGGCCCTGTGTTTCCCTTGTGGATTCACCCTCTTCTTTATGAGGGTTGTTGTACCAGATCTGTTTCTCGTTAATGAATGAATTTCCATTTCAAAAAAAAGAAATAATAATAATAATAACCTCAAGCTATGAAAATGTATTCGTATTACTTCACATCTCCTATAACGAACTTCTCTTTTATCACTCTTGTTACTTGGAGATTTCTGCCTCCCACCTTCTCATCTCCAACTTTGAACAGAAAATGCTAAAAATTCACTTAATTTAGCAACACACAAATAAAGAAATTAAAAAATATAGAGAGAAAAGAAATATTTTTTAGAGAAAAAAAGTTGGAAAGTAAAAAAGATCTAGAGAGATATAGATCAAATAGGAAGAAAATTAGTGTTATTAGAACAAAACAATTCTAACAGCCATTTGGTTCCCCCCCCCCCCCCCTCTTTTTTTTTAAAAAAAAATCAAGCTTCAAAACACTACTTTCACCTATAGGTTTCTTTGTTAGATTATCTACTTTTTACCAATGTTTTTAAAATTCAAACCAATTCTTGAATACTAACACAAGTAGTTTTTAAAAACTTGTGTGTGTGTGTTTTTTGTTATTTGGCTAATAACTCATGTTGATTTAAAATCTGAGTAGGAGAATCACTTGACCTTTATGTGACAACAACCATAAATTTGTTTGAAGGGGGAAAATGTGGCTTGCAAAAACAAGCAAATCTGCACATGGGTGTGGTGCTTGCCACACCGACTCCAATGCTTAAGTTAGCAAGGAGAAGGAAGATGAGTAAGTAAGAGAGTTAGAGAAAGAGAAGAGGGTTTAGAAAGTAGGGTTTCAGATCCATTCTCTAAGGTTGAAGAATGGTTTATATACCTCCTCCCGCTTTTAGGGTTTTCCTTTACCTCAGGATTGATTGGGGCTGAACCAGGTTGAACCGGGCTGGCCAAAAACTCCAGGAACCGAGCGGAGGGAGAGAGATTCGACCAACAGGAGTGGGTCGTGGCTAAGGGACCCAATCCCTTCGACCCTTGTCTCCTTCGGGGTCTCTCCTTTTGTCGTATCCTTGGGTTTGTGTTGTGCTGACCTTGTTAGTTCCTTTAATTTCGGAGTTATCCAGAATTACCTATAACAACTCAAATGTTTCCTCACATGAAAACGATGATAAAGGAATGGTAAGAAAGCAAACATAATTTTAAAAAAACTAAAACAAAAACAAATGGTTATTACATTGAGTCTTGGTTTTCTAAATTTACTCACAATTTCAAGAGCACTTTTGAAAAATGGAAAACAAAAAACAAATGTCCCATTTGGTAATCATTTTGGTCCTGTTTGATAACTATTTAGGCCCCATTTGATAACCATTTGGTTTTTTGTTTTTGGTTTTTGAAAATTAAGCTTATACACACCTACTCCCACCTATAAGTTTCTTTGTTTTAGTATCAATCTTCTTCCTTGTTTTCAAAAACCAAGTCCAATTTTGAAAACAAAAAAAAAAAAAGTAGTTTTCAAAAACTTGTTTTTGTTTTTAGAAATTGGCTACGAATTCAAATGGATTCTTAACAATGATGAAAGTTATGGTAGGAAATTTAGGAGAAAAAAAAAACATATTTTCAAAAACCAAATGGTTATCAAACGAGCCCTTAGTTTTTGGTTTTTTTGTTTTTTTTTTTAAATTAAGCCTACATACTCCACATCCACACATAAGTTTTTATGTTTTGTTATCTACCTTCTCCCCATATTTTCAAAAAAATCAAGTCAAAGTTTTGAAAACTATAAAAAGTAGTTTTCAAAAAATTGTTTTTGTTTGTTTTTGGAATTTGACTAGAAATGCAAATGTGTACTTAACAAAGATGAAACTCACTATAAGAAAATTGGAAGAAAACAAAGTGTATATATATCATTAATTGTCAACAACTTACAACCACGAGTGCAACCAATTTGGTAAAGCATCCAAACAAAAAAAAATCCATCTTCCAAAATGGAAGAATCCAAAACAGAAAAGCTTGAACTACCCAAAAATTCATGGGTTTGCTAGGAGTGCTTAGGAGTCCGCTTCATTGTTGGTTTCCTACGGGCTGAAGGTGACATCCCCCACTCTCTCCACCAGATGCTCGACTTCATCGGCCAAATTTCTCACCTTCGAGAGGTCTACGATCTCGTGGCTGAGAATGAAAATGGCTTCAAGCGAATCTGATTCGATAATGATGTCCGGACAAACAAGGTATAATTTTCAAAAACCAAATGTTATTAAACGGAGCCTTGGTTTTTGAAAATTAAGCTTAAAAACCATACTTCCACCAATGAATTTCTTAGTTTTGTTATCTACCTTCTTCTTATGTTTTAAAAAACTAAGTCAAAACTAAAACTAAAAAACTTATTTTTTTTTTTCTTTATTTTTGGAATTTGGCTAAGAATTCAAAGTGTCCTTAACAAAGATGAAAATCATGGTAAGGAAATTGAGAGAAAACAAGTTTAATTTTTAAAAACCAAATAGTTATCAAACTATGAAAACCACATATGTTTGATAACCATTTCAGTTTTTGGTTTTTGGTTTTTCTGTTTTTGGTTTTTGGTTTTTGGTTTCCTGTTTTTTAAAAACAAAAACCACATATGTTTGATAACTGTTTTTTGTTTTCTGTTTTTAAAAAACAGAAAATCAACCTTGTTTGATAACTGTTTTTGGTTTTCAGTTTTTTAAAAATTAGAAAGATGAAAAGATATTTTAGAGAGAGAAAAATGTGTAAAGACGTTGAAACAAAAATTTAGAGACACAAATATAAATGTTTTAAAGAGAATTTTTTTTTTTTTTTTTTGAAAAGACGAGAGAAAAGTTAAACATAGAAAATTTAGAGAGATGAAAGAAAATGTTTAGAGAAAGAATATTAGTTAGACTCGAAAAAAGATATTAGTTAGAGAAAAAATAGAAAACAAGTTAGAGTAAAAGCGATAAATTTTAGATTAAAAAAATAAATAAATAAAAAGAAAATTTAGAGAGATAGTAAAGTTAAGAGTAAAAGATATGCTAAATAATTAACAATAAGTTAGAAAAATAAAGAAAAGTTGTAGCGATAGAAAATTGGTGACTTTTTTTTTCCAAAAGAAAAATTAGAACATGTTTATTGAGGAGAGAAAAGGTATTGACAAATTTTTAGAAATAAACAAGTTATAGAGATAAAAGAAAGTTTTGAGAGAGAAAAATAAATTTTAGAGAGAAAAAAATTAGAGAAAGAAATTTGTTGGAGAGAGAGGTAAAAGAGGAGAAAAGTAAGCATTAGAAGAAAAATGAGTTTTTGAAAAACAGAAATCTGTTTTTAAAAACTACTTTTTTTGGTTTTTGAAATTTACTTATAATTTCAAAAACGTTTTTAAAAAACAGAAAACAAAAAACAGAAATGGTTATCAAACACCCCTGTTTTTTAAAAATGAAAAACAAAAACAGAAAACAGAAAACGGAATGGTTATCAAACGGGCCCTTAGTTTTTTGTTTTTTGTGTTTAAAAAATTATGCTTGTTTTCTCACAATTTACTTACAATGATTTTCATCCTTGTTAATAATAACACATTTAAATTCTTAGTCAAATTCCAAAAACAAGATAAGTTCTTGAAAATTATTTACTTATTTTTTTTAAATAAAAAACTTGACTTGATTTTTAAAATCATAAGAAGAAGATAAACAACAAAACAAAGAAATTTATAGGTGGAAGTAGTGCTTCGTAATCAAACAACAGTAGAAATTAAGCCCCCATAGAAGCAATACCGTTGGATTTTATAATCTATACCAAATAAAATTCTTACCCAACGACAGGAAATATTTTTAATGTGTAAGTTTTTTTTTTTAAAAAAGTTTTAATGTGTTAGTAAAAGCACAATACTCTATTTGATCATTTTCCATTGATGTTTTAATCAATGTTGCACATGGGATTTTCTCCAGCCATATTTTACAACCGACAACGTTGCTACAACGCGTGGCTTTAATTTCCTCTACATCTTTTTTTTTTAAAAAAAAAAAAAAAAAAAAAAAAGAAAAATTCCTCTATGTTGCCACTTTGTATATGTGTATTAATATCACACCACGTAATGTGCTTATTGCACGTTTTTATTTTCTTTTCTTCCTTAGAAAATTTTGTGGTTTAGATGGTTTGCAAAATTTCCCACGTCCCTTAAATTTTGCAGTTATATCAATAAATTTAAAAAACATATATAAAATCCATAACATCATAAATTTAAAAAAAATATAAAATCCATTAATCTTTGTATTTCAATAAATTATAGTTTATCATGTTCATTTGGGTGAGCTTAAATGAACATCTTTACTTAGTGCATGTTTGGGAGTGATTTTGAAATGGTTAAAATCACTTTTATCTTATTCGAAATCATCTCGAAACATACCTTTAATTATTCAAAATCAATTTCATGTTTAATTTTACACTTTTAAAGGTAATTTTCATATCATCAAAATTGATTTTGAATTATTAAAAGCATATTTCGGAGTGATTTTAAATTTGACAGAAGTGATTTTAATCATTTCAAAATCACTCCCAAACATGCACTTAATTAGTGAATGCGCATTACATGTCTATTTTAACCTTGTTAGATAATCATATATTTATAGTTTCAAAAAAAAAAAAAAAAAAGATAATCATATATTTATCCCACATGGGTGGACTAAAAAACTATTACTGTTTTTCTTTTATTATTGTATTATTTTGCACCCCCATATATAGTTTTAAAATATTATTTTTATCGTGGGGCTGCCTCTGTTTTAAGTGAGGAGAACGTTTTGTATTTCAAAAAAAAAAAAAAAAAGTGAGGAGAACGTTTTGTTTCACAAAAAGAACAAAAAAGAAAAAAAGTGAGGAGAACGTTTAATCTTTTCTTTGGTTAATGAAGTGTTTTATTAATATATATATATATATATATATATATTCTTTTAGTTCATATACTTTTCGACTTTATATTTTTTAAACATCCATAAGAATGAATAAATAAATAGAAAACATGAAAGATGCGGTGAGAAATTATTGTTATTTTTTTAGGCGAATTATTATTATTATTATTATTATTATTATTATTATTATTCGGTTCAATGAGAAATTATTTAAGGTAAAATACTTTTTTGGTCCCCCATGTTTGGGGTTAGTGTCTAATAGGTCCATAGGTTTCAAAATCAAACAATCAAGTCTCTACTATTTTGAAAATAGTTCTATTAAGTCCCTCCACCGTCAAGTTTTTTTAACGATGTTGATGTGGCAGTTAACGGATGCTAATGTGGCACGTTCAAAAAATAAAATAATAATAATGGGCATCCACAAAAACATCACAACCTCTCTCTCTCCTCTTCTCACCGGTTTCTGTTGTCGCCGCCACCTCCACCTTCCTTTTTCTTTCCCTTCCTTCTCGTCGCCTCCCATTCTTTCTCTTTCTCTTTCCCGCCACCGCCTCCCCTTCTTTCCATTCTTTTCCCTTCTTTCTCCTTCCTTCCCTTTCTCTTCCCTTTTTTTCTCGTCGTCTCGTTCGCGATTTTTGCCTGAGTAAAATAGATGAAGAGATTGAAAAATGAACAAGATAAACCCTAAATCGAGTAGGGGTGTTCATCGAACCCGATAACCCGAAAAACCCGACCAACCCAACCCAAATTATAAGGGTTGGGTTGGGTTAGAATGGAATTTGGGTTAGGTTGGGTTGAAAATTCAGTGAACCAACCGGTTCGGTTCAAGTAGCGAGTTCAAGCAATTTTTTTTTTGTTCAACCCGAACCGAACCGGCTAAAATATATATATATATATATATATATATTTTAAGTTTTAGGGTTAGCAACTAAGCCTGCACATCTTCAAGTTCACGTTGCATGCCGCCGTCCTCTCGCTTTTCTTCTTTTTCATCTTCGCGTCGCCCGTGCCCGCCTCTCGTTTCTCTTCTTCTTCATGTTCACGTTGAGTCGCCGACACCGCCCGCCTCTCGTTTTTCTTCTTCTTCGTCTTCACGTCGAGTTGCTGACACTGCCCGCCTCTCGTTTTTCTTTTTCTTCTTCACGTCGAGTCGCCGACACCGCCTGCCTTTCGTTTTTCTTCTTCATCATCTTCACGCCGCCCACGCCACGCCACACCAGACCAGACCAGACGCTTCTTGTTTTTCTTCTTCACGCCATCACCGTTGCCGATTCGTCAGACCAGACGACATCGTCGATTAGCCCATCTCCACCGATCAAAACTCTGGTTCTTTCTCCTTTATTTCTTTTTTTTGTTTTTTTAACTCTGGTTTTTAAGTTTCAAAACAAAGCTCAAAACACAATTTTATGCCACATTTTGAATTTATAATCTTTTAATGGCTCTAATGTTCTATGATTATGATTCAAAACCTTACTCCCCGTCTGATTAATGGCTTTACTAAATTTTCTACTTAATTTTTAAGGAGGACGGCAGGAAGGAAGCTTTTTGAAAAAGAAAGAAAGAAAGAAAGGAAAAAAAAAAGTAACACGATGACCCAACTCGAACCAACCTGGGCAAAATGGGTTGGGTTGGGTTGGGTTACCTTCATGAATAGGGTTGGTTGGGTTGGGAATTTTACCAACCCGAATTTTCGGGTTGGTCAAAAATTTACCCCTAACCCGGCCCAAACCGACCCGTGTACACCCCTAAAATCGAGGTTGCTGCGCTTTTTTTCCCTTCTCAGATCTGGAATTCTTATGAAGAGGATGGGTTATTTTTTTCAGATTGAAGTGGGGAGAGGAGTTCAGGGAAGATGGGGAGGTTCTTTTGGGTTGGTTTTTTAGTTTGAAGAGAAAATGATGAGTTCGTTGGGGAAGATGAAGATGGGGAGAAGATGGGGGATGAGGGTTTGTACAGATTGAAGAAGAAGATGAAGGGGGTGTTGAAGAAGAAGAAGATGAGGTTGGGAGTAGGTTTTTGTTCGAAGAAAAAAGGAGGGGTGAGTAGCTTTTTGTTTGAGAAGAAGAAGAGGGCAAGGGCGGTGACGGTGGTGATGGCAAGGGTAGCGGCGACAACAAGGGAAAATACGGGGAAAGGAAGGGAAAGAAAGGGAAGAGTTTTCGTGCGGGTGGGGGCAAGAGGAGACAGGAAATGTTTTTTTATTTAGGGAAAAATAAACTTTTGGTCCCTGAGGTTTGGGTTAGGTTTCATTTTTGTTCCTGAGTTTTCAAACTTGACAATTTAGCCCCTGAGGTTTGGATTTTGTTTAATTTTAGTCCCTCCATCCTATGTTTCGTTAATTACTAACGAAATGCTAATGTGGCATCATTTTTTTATTAAAAAATTATTTAATTTTTTTTAAAATAAAATCATAACAAATTATATATATATATATATATATATATTATTATTATTATTATTATTATTATTATTATTATTATTATTATTATTATTATTATTATTATTATTTTCATTTCCTCCTCCTCCACCTCCTCTACCTCCTCCCCCTCCTTCTTCTTCTTTCCACTAGTCGCTGCCCGCCAACAAGGTCCACTACCACCAGCGGTTGAGATTTTTTTTTTTTTTTTTCTTTTTCTTCCTCTTCCTTTCTTCTTTCTTTTTCTCTCCCTCACCATCTCCTTCTCACTCACCATCATTATCTTTTTCTGTTCACCATCCCTCTCTCTCTCACTGTCCCTCACTTTCCCTCCCTCACCGTCCCTCACTTTTTCTGTTCATTGTCAGTCTCTCTCTCACCGTCTTTCTCTATTCATCATCCCTCTCTTCTCTCTCTCACCATCCCTCTTTCTCTGTTCATCGTCCCTCTCTCTCATCGTCCTTCACCATCTTCGATTTCCCTTTCCTTCTCCTCCGCAAACAGCCGCGATCAACCTCTCTGTTCGCTGCCACCATGAATCCTCCAGCTGTGACCTACGAAGTAACGAAGGAGAGATTTGGAACGATTCCAAATCTTAGATCTGGAACGAAATCGTTCCTTCGTGGGTCACAAAATTGCTCCTTCGCGGGTCATGAACAAAAGGGGGTCCTTTCGATGGAATTGTTCCAGATATGTGAACAGAGAGGGACGGTGAGGGAGAGAAAGAGAGGGATGGTGAACGAGAAAAAAAAAAAAAGAAAAAAAATTCACCTTCGGAATCGTTCCAGACATGTGAACAGAGAGGGACGGTGAGGGAGAGAAAGAGAGGGATGGTGAACGAGAAAAAAAAATTCGCCGCTGCCAACGAGTATTAGCCGACAGGCGGCAACAGGTGGAAAGACTTGAAGAAGAGGATAAATGAAAATAATAAAAACAATAATATTTTTATTAATTTATTATTATTTTATTTTAAAAATATTTTTTAATAAAAAATGATGCTACGCCAGCATTCTGATAGTAATTAACAAAAAATTGGATTGAGGGACTAAAATGAAACGAAATCCAAACTTCAGGGACTAAATTGTCATGTTTGAAAATTCAGGGACCAAAATGAAACCTAACCAAAACCTCAGGGACCAAAAGTGTATTTTTTCCATATTATTTATTATTATATTATTATTTTAATTAAAAAAAATCAATATTTTATTATTTTAACATGCCACGTTAGCAACCGTTAAAAAAATTAACGGTGAAGGGACCCAATAGAACCATTTCTGAAATAATGGAGACTTAATTGTTGATTTTGAAACCTAGGGATCTATTAGATAGTAACCGCAAACATGGGAGATCAAAAAAGTATTTTACCCAATTATTTAATATGGTGGTCCACGAATAGTTTGAAAGACCATCAAATTTTGAAAAGAATTTACAGCTTTGCATTCCCAAGGGAAGGATATTTTTCCTTCTCAAAAAAAAAAAAAAAAAAAAAAAAGAAGGATATTTTTAATTGGTGTAATTAATTATCTTTGTTCTATGAATATCACACGCCTTCCATCCCAACACAAAACATCTCAACATCTACACTCTCTCACAACAATTCTTATTCACTCGTTTCTTTCCGGAAAATTTTCTAGTATACTGTAGTACTTACTCCCTCTATTAAGCATTTGGCACGTCATTTAACGAGCATTTAATGATATAATATTTTATTCTATGGATCCCACATCATTCTTAAATACTCCTTACATGGCAAACAATGAATGAAGGTAGTATGAAAATTTTCTAGTAGTACCGTAGTACTAGAAATTTTTCCCTTTCTCATGACAATATCATCCAAGAAGGATTTTATCTTTGAAGTACGAAGATGTCAACTAGAATTGGTTGCACCGACAAAACCAACCCCTTATGAGTTTAAGCAACTTTCTGATATCGAAAAATAATAAAATACATGGTAGATTTGAAGATTTTGGAGGTTTATTAAGGAAAAAAAAAATCATAAACAAAAACAACACAAAATCAGGGATGTGTGATTAAAAGGGAAAAACAACAACATGAAGGATCTAAAATTTGTTTTTTTTTCGAGTACATCAAAATTTGAGAGTGGGGGGATTCGAACCTCTAATCTTATGGTCGATGACACATACCAATTACCGCTGAGCTAAGCTCGCTTTGGTAATTAAAGGACAACAGTTGATTGCATATATCCTCCAACATACCAACATTAAAATATTGAAAACCATAACAAATGTATATATATATTTTTTCTTATTTTCTACCTTTCTCTTTTTAAGCTGTCAAGATTTTAATGAAACACATCGAGAGCCGAGTATTATTCATAATTGAAACCAATTCATAGTTCAGAAATATTTTTAATAATTAAAAAAAGAAATTGGATGGGTATCGAAATTCGGAAGACGCAATTTGACAATAAACTGCAAAAAGGAGGTTTAGAATGAGCTTAATTATTATATTGCTTAAGATTTATGAAGCATCAAAAGTTATACGGATAACCACGAGGTCTGTGGTTCGAATCCCCCACCTACATATTGTAAAAAAAAAAAATGAAGCATCAAAAGTGTCTTTTCCTCTTCTTCTCTAAGGCTGTGTTAATTAAAGAAAGTGAAAGATGGCAGAAGCTCATCCGTCCACGTGAAGCACCAAGATCGACACAGTTGTCGAATCACTGTTCCGCTTTCAAGGGAAATTGTCAAATTTAACCCAAATGAGTTTTGGGTTTTCAAAATTGACCTACTCTCTAAAAATTTGTTTTTTTGACCTATTTTATATAAAGTTGGCTATTTTTTATGGGACCCACAAGGTGAAAAGTCATCCTTATCCTTCTTCAATTTTAAATTTCTCAACCAACCATATTAAAAAAAAAATCTCAACAAACTAACCCACCTAACTAATTTCAAACATCAAAACAAACCCACAAAAATCTCAACCAAACAAGATTTTTTTACGAAAATCGTACTAGACAAGGGAAAAAAATGAATATAATGGTTTAAATAAGGAACTAAGGAAACGAAAGTGCAAAGGTAGACCGAACATAACCAGTAACCACTCAATTTGACCCACAAAAATCTCAACTAAACAATATTTTTTTATGAAAATCTGGAAAATATATGAATCCCGACCAGGAAATTATGAATCCCGACCGGGATCCCGACCAAGAAATTTTCCAAATCCTTTCTTTCCTTCTTCTTTTTCGAGAAAACCACAATTTTTCCCGGTCACGATCCTGACCGGGAAATCAACCGGGAACAATTGTCTTCTCCGACACCGGCAACTATAGAGTTTTTCCCCATTTTTTTTTTCAATCAAACGCCACAGGAAACCACTCTTCACCCCAAAAAATACCTCCCTCTCTCAAAACCCCTTTCCCTTTCTGAAACTAAAACTCCAAAACCCCCTCTCGTCTTCGAAAACAACACAGAAACGGTTGGAACAAAATTTATCAACAGAAAAATGCTACCCATTTCGAAAATCCATGCATATTCGAAAACAAACTCATTGAACGTTTAACAACACAAAAAATAAATTAGGCAAAGTTATTACAGTCGCCGGAGAAAAGTTATTACACAAAAAAATCAACGCATCGTTGGAGATTACAGTCGAGAGAAAAACCAAACAGAGAGCAAGAGAAACGAAGGGATATACGGCTGGACAATTTTTTCTTTTTTTACTTTTTACCTTCAAGGGTGTGTTTGTAATTGTACATAGTGAAGTGACATCAGCAGGTTAAAAAAAACAAGTTTTTAGAGGGTGGGTCAATTTTGAAAACCCAAAACTCATTTGGGTTAAATTTGACAATTTCCCCGCTTTCAACTGGCTTCTCTTCTCAAACCTTCCAAGTTCCGTCCACATCCCAAATCGATAATTTGCGCACAACCCAAAATAATAATAATAATAATAATAATGAAATAAAAACCCCTCGGAAAGCTAGAGGTGAACTATTTTTTCCTTCCCCAAGCCTTCCAATTTCCTTTCATCTTTTGTTTTTCATATCAACTGTTTTTTTCTCTTTATCATTGGTAAGTTTATTGATTTTTTTTTCTCATTTTTTCCCGACTTCCTCTCATTTTTTTTAAGAATCTTTACTGTGAAATTCATTTTTTTAGAAATATTCTCGAAAGGGGTTTTTTCTTCCTTAGTGATGATGATGGTTAAGATGTATGCAAGTTTTCTTGTTGTTAGGGGTTTTTTCCTACTTATTTTATTCCAAGATTCAAACTTTTTACTCAAAAAGGTTAGGAAAATTTGACCAAAAAAAAGTTAGGAAAATTGGAGCGAGTGTTACATTTACATCGTCAATTATTTTTTAATAAAAAAAACTTGGAAGTATAATAGGTTTAGAAGATTAATGCAGGGTTTTTCATCATTTGATGCATCTAGAAGAGCAATTTTAATCAGGTTACACAGTATTTGAAGGAGCAAATTTTATGGAAAGAAGAAGAGGGCAAGGGTCGCGCCAGTGATGGCAAGGGTAGCAACGACAACAAGGGAAAGAAAGGGAAGAGTTTTCGTGGGGGTGGGGGCAAGAGGAGAGAGAGAATGTTTTTTATTTAGGAAAAAAAAATACACTTTTGGTCTCGAAGGTTTGGTTCCTGAGTTTTCAAATTCGACAATTTAGCCCCTGAGGTTTGGATTTTGTTTAATTTTAGTCCCTCCATCCAATTTTTCGTTAATTACTAACGAAATGCTGATGTGGCATTATTTTTTATTAATTTTTTTTAAATAAAATCATAACAAATTAATTAATTATATATATATATATATATTTATTTATTTATTTATTTATTTATTTATTTATTATTTCATTTCCACCCCCTCCTCCACCTCCTCCCCCTCCTTCTCCTTCTTTTTCTTCTCTCCACCGGTCGTCGCCCACCAACAAGCTACTCATCGTCCACTGCCACCAGCGGTTGGGATTTTTTTTTCTTTTTCTTTTTCTTCATTTCTTCTTTCTTTTTCTCTCTCTCACCATCTCCTTCTCACTCACCATCATTATCTTTTTCAGTTCACCATCCCTCTCTCTCTCATTGTCCCTCTCTTTCCCTCCCTCACTGTCCCTCACTTTTTCTGTTCACTGTCACTCTCTCACTCACCGTCTTTCTCTGTTCATCATCCCTCTCTTCTCTCTCTCACCGCCCCTCTCTTTCTCTGTTCACCGTCCTTCTCTCTCATCGTCCCTCACCATCTTCAATTTCCCTTTCCCTCTCCTCCACAAACTGCCGCGATCAACCTCTCTGTTCGCCGCCACCATGAATCCGTCAGCCGTGACCGACGAAGTAACGAAGGAGAGATTTGGAACGATTCCAGATCTTAGATTTGGAACGAAATCGTTCCTTCGTGTGTCACAAAATTTCTCCTTCGCAACATGAACAAAAGGGGGTCCTTTCGATGGAATTGTTCTAGATATGTGAACAGAGAGGGACGATGAGGCAGAGAAAGAGAGGGATGGTGAACGAGAAAAAAAAAAAAAGAAAAAAACTTCCGCCTTCGAACTCGTTCCAGACCTGTGAACAGAGAGGGACAGTGAGAGAGAGAAAGAGAGGGATGGTGAATGAGAAAAAAAATCCGCTGTCGGCGGGTAGCATTGGCCGACAGGCGGGAACAGGAGGGATAACTTGAAGAAGAGGATAAATGAAAATAATAAAAATAATAATATTTTAATTAATTTATTATTGTTTTATTTTAAAAAAATTTAAAACATTTTTTTAATAAAAAATGATGTTACGCCAGTATTCCGCTGGTAATTAACAAAAAAAATGGATGAAGGGATTAAAATGAAACGAAATCCAAACCTCATGGGATAAATTGTCAAGTTTGAAAATTTAGGGACGAAAATGAAACATAACCAAAACCTTAGAGACCAAAAGTGTATTTTTCCCTATTATTTATTATTATATTATTATTTTAATTAAAAATCAATATTTTATTACTTTAACATGCCGCGTTAGCAACTGTTAAAAAAATTAACGGTGGAGGGACCCAAGAGAACCATTTCCGAAACAATGAGGACTTTTTTTTTTTTTTTTTTGATAATAAAAACAATAAGGACTTAATAGTATGATTTTGAAACTTAGGGATCTATTAGATATTAACCGCAAACATGGAGGATCAAAAAAGTATTTTCCCCAATTATTTAATATGGTGGTCCCCAAATAGGTTGAGAGACCATCATCAAATTTTGAAAAGAATTTACAGCCTTGCATTCCCAAGGGAAGGATATTTTTAATTGGTGTAATTAATTATCTTTGTTCTATAAATACCACACGCCTTCCATCCCAACACTAAAAACATCTCAACATCTTCCCTCTCTCACAACAATTCTCATTCACTCGTTTCTTTCTCATGGCAATATCATCCAAGAATGATTTTATCTTTGAAGTGCGAAGATGTCAACCAGAATGGGTCGCACCGACAAAACCAACACCTTATGAGTTTAAGCAACTTTCAGATATCGATGATCAAGAAGGCTTCAGATTTCAAATTCCAGTAATATATTTGTATCGACATAATCCAAGCATGGAAGGAAGAGATCCAGTGAAGGTCATAAAGAAGGCACTGGCAGATACATTGGTATTTTACTACCCTTTTGCTGGCAGATTGAGGGAAGGCGCTGGACGAAAGTTATCTGTTGAATGTACAGGCGAAGGTGTCTTATTTATTGAAGCTGATGCGGATGTTACTTTGGAACAGTTTGGTGATGCTCTTCAACCTCCGTTTGCATTTTTGGATGATGTTTTATACAACGTTCCGAACTCAGATGGTATCATTAATTGTCCATTATTGCTCATTCAGGTACATATATATATAGTAGATTAATATACTATTTTGTTTCTCAATTGTTAGTCCATAGATTTGGGTTTGGTTTAATCAGGGGTTAAAAAGGCCGACCTTCGAAAAATAATCAATGTTATCTTTCTAGCTCTCTCCCTTCGATATTGGATTTATTAGATAACATAGAGTTTCATCTCAAAACCAATTGACAATGAGTGGAATAACTCATACATATTATAAATTGTGAGGTCTCCACTTATCTTTTCAATGTAGGATCCTCAACATGCCTCCTCAAGTGGTGCCTCTTTTGGGTTCATCTCAATACCTATTTGGGTTTCATGGAACTTTGATACCATAAAAATTTCTGAATAAATCAATTGTAATTTTGTGCTTTGTATACTACTACAAATTAGACTTTTCATGACATTGAAAAAATGTAAAAAACGTATTTCTTGACTAATTCATGCCAATCTAAAATAGGGTTACAGGAAAGACCAAAAAATGAAAGACAATGTGGGCCAATCAACTATGACCTTACATGAATGCACGAGAAATACATAAATATGGAAATAAGTGTGTAGTGTAAGGAAAATACTGAAGGTAAGAAGCCGCTGCAGTTAATGGAAAATTGACAGTCTGTCATAAGCAATATGTGCGGTCTAAGATGTGGTGATTGATGTCTGTGTTCATTGGGATTTTACCATCTTTGATCAAGGTTAGGTGGGGTTAAAGTGAGGTAAAAGAATGATGCTGAAAGTAAATGTTACACGTGTAACAATGAGGGATTATTAACGTTGTTGGACCGTTTGAACAGGATCGTGTTGCAGAGCTTGTTGATGTACAGTTTGTCGATCTTTGCAATGTAGGAAGAAAATTGGTAGGAGAAAATCTAGGTGAAGAGCTTAAAAATAGAAACACAGAGCTTTAGCCATCATAGTTCACCACTACTCTATATTTTTCTATATTTTTTGTTTGGTGTCTACAAAAGACAGAAATTGCAAAGGGTAACACTAATAGGAATCTTTGAATTTTAAACCAATAGAATTTGGTTGATTTACAAAGGAAGAGGTGGGACTATTTGGAAGATAAGATTATTTGAGAGAGAGACAAGAATGTACACAGTAATAATAGAGAGAGAGGATTGAAGAGAGAGGGAGAAACAAGGAAGGGCTACCTAGGAAAGGGGAGGGAGAGAAGGAGAAATTATTATTGTTGAATGACATGAAAAATTATTATTATTATTTTGTCAAGTCCATTTATAACTCCAAATAGACTAAATTTTGATTTATTGAAAATACAAAGGTTAAATTTGGACGCTTTTAAAATATGAGAACTAAAGTTGAACAATCACATAGTATAGGGACCAAAATAACACTTTAACCGTTATATTTTACACCTCTTTACTCATTATTATTACTGAAAAAAGAAAAGTAAATCGGAGATTTGAAATAGTAGATTCCATAATCTTACGACATTGACTTTCAAAACAAAATCTTGAAACTATTTCTTCTTTTTACTTGTTCATCCAGGTGACGCGCCTCAAGTGTGGAGGTTTCATCTTTGCCCTTCGACTAAATCATACAATGACTGATGCTTTTGGTTTGTTCCAGTTCCTGAGCGCCATAGCTGAAATCGCTCGTGGTGCCTTTGCACCCTCTGTTCTTCCAGTGTGGCAAAGAGCTCTCTTGAATGCAAGGGACCCTCCGCGAGTCACTTTTCGCCACTATGAATATGACCAAGTCGTTGACACAAACGACACTGTCATTCCCCTCAACGACATGGCCCATCGTTCCGTCTTCTTTGGCCCCATCGAGATCTCTGCCATTCGCCAAACATTACCCACCCATCTCCGCCATTGCTCCAACTTCGATCTCATCACCGCCTGTCTCTGGCGCACTCGTACAATAGCCCTTCAACCACACCCAAACGACGAAATGCGCTTACTTTGTATCGTGAACTTACGCACCAAGTTGAACTCTTTACCCTTAGGATATTACGGTAATGCATTTGCTTTCCCAGCAGCAGTCTCCACCGCAAGGAAGCTTAGCCAAAACCCACTGGGTTATGCTATAGAATTGGTTAGGAAGGTTAAGAGTAAGATGTCAGAGGAGTACATAAAGTCTGTGGCAGATCTTATGGTAACCAAAGGACGACCTAGTTTAACTGCAGTGAGATCCTACGCCGTTTCGGACGTGAGCAAAGCTAAAATGGAGAAGGTGGATTTTGGATGGGGAGATGCCATTTTTGGAGGACCTGCAAAGGGAGGAGTTGCAACAGTCCCTGGTTTAACGAGTTTTTATGTGCCTTTTAAGAACAATCGAGGGGAAGAGGGAGTTGTGGTGCCTTTGTCCTTGCCTAACTCAGCGATGGAAAGATTTGTGGTAGAACTTGATGCTTTGTTCAGGACAAAACCACCCAATGAAGTGGAAAACTCTAAGCCATCGTTGGTTCGAGCTGCTTTGTAATGGAAAAACTTGTGGGAAGAAAACATGAGAAAGTATTGTAATATGTCCTCTTATAATTTATTGTTGTAATTTGAAGAACGTAATATATATAATTTGGTAATATATAAAAATTAGTATCCAGTTTTAGATGAAATTTTCCACCTTCTTTTTTTTTTTTTCAGAAAATTTAGGGGTTAATTGGAAAAAAAATACAGTTTAAAAAAAAAATTGGCAAAAACATGATCTTTTGAAAAAAATTGGGAAAACCAGGCACTTTTTTTTGTCCTTATTTGAATCCGTGGGTTGAAGCCACGGATTCAACTTTTTTTTTTTTTTTTTTTTTTTTTTTTTTTTTTTTTTAATTTCATTCTGTTTTTTTAAAAGAAAATTCTTGGCTTCATTCCTTCTTGGTTTTTTCTTTTTACAAATTTTGAAAATTAATTTTTGTTTTAATATTTTTTTTTAATGTTTTTATCCTATAAATCAAATTATTGGAATAAATAAGAAAAAAATTAGATTTTTTTTTAAAAAATCTAAGAATAAAAACACTCTCATTTCTTCGAATTTGAAAATTAGGCATATAGACACTATTTTTACATATAGGTTTTTTTGTTTCGTTATCTACTATATTTTCAAAATTCAAGTCAAATTTTGAAAATTAAAAAGAAAGTAGCTTTCAAAAACTTGTTTTTTGTTTTTTAGAATTTGACAATAAATTTATATGTTTCTTAATAAAGATTACCATGGTAAAGAAATGAGAAGAAAACAAACACATTTTTTAAAAACCAAATAGTTATCGAAATGATAGAGTGGTTGTGGTCAAGTTTTTTTTTTCCTCATTAATTTGAATAAAAATCTTTAGTCAACTTCTGTTAGTTGAGCCATCCGTAGCTGTATTCAAAACTGATAGTAGATATACAGTTTAATAACAGTTGATTAATTAATCATAAAAGTATTAAAAAAAATTAGTAAATATGAAAACCAAACAATTAATGTTTGAAAGGTTCGTGAATTCAATTTAATACATTGGAATTTTATCACCTTCTTAATTTAAAAAAAAATCTAATTTTATTCTTATTTATCCCAATTTTTCTTGTCCCACTAATTTTTGATGTATCGATTTTTATTAGTATAATTTCTTTAAAAAAAATAGTTGGTAAAAATTACAAATCGAAATGTGAAGTGATTGAAAATGTATCAATAATGTTGTAAATTTAGAAGGATAATTTTCCAAGTATAATTATGTTATCAATTATAATATTCCAATAATTTGATTTATAGAATAAAAACATTAAAAAACAAAAAAAAAAGTATTAAAATAAAAATTAATTTTCAAAATTTGTAAAAAAGAAAAAACCAAGAAGGAATGAAGTCAAGAATTTTCTTTAAAAAAAAACAGAATAAAATTTAAAAAAAAATGAAATCTGAAATTTAAAAATAAAAAAAATAAATAAAAAAAACTGAAAAGTTGAATCCGTGGGTTGAAGCCACGGATTCAAGGGCTGACTGTTCAAATTTGACCAGTCAACCCTAGAATCCGTGGCTTCAACCCACGGATTCAAATAAGGACAAAAAAAGTGTCTCGTTTTCCCAATTTTTTTCAAATTAAAAGACCATGTTTTTGCCAAATTTTTTTTTAAACTGTATTTTTTTTCCAATTAACCCAAAATTTAGGCAACAGACGACAGGGGAGGGGAGAGGGGAGAGAGAGAAAGTTGATTTTTAAATTTTCTTTGTAATGCTATATATATATATATATATATATATGATCACCTAGATACTTTTAAAAATTCAAAGACCTATTTAACACAAAATTGAAAATTATATGACCTATTTGACACTTTTTAAAGTTCAAAGACCAAATTGACACAACACTAAAATTTTATGAATTAAACTTGTAATTGAACCATAAAAATATTTTTTTTCTTAATTTTCTTTAGTTCCTCCTTAAAAACTAACATAACTTGCTAATACAAATTTGAAAGTACCAGAACTAAATTATTACATATTAAAGTTTAAAGACTAAATTGTTACAAACTTGAAAGTATAAAAGACTAAATTATTGCAAATTTGAAAACATAAGGACTAAATTGTTACAATTTAAAATTTAAGAACTAAATTGTTACTCTCACGAAAGTTATGATATTTTTTTTTTAACCCAAGATTTCAAAAAAAAAAAAAAAAAAAAATTGGTTTTTAACCCAAAGGATACAAAAAGACTTGGAAAATGACGCTTTATTCCTTCAAATGATTAACATTGAAAAAAAAAAATGCCACGTAATTACAAGTTTACAGCCACAAATTCTTGCCTCGAAAAGGAAATAAAATAAAATAAAAAAGCAATTCCATCGTTAAAGGATGGCCATTGGTTTGAGGGAAAATTTGTAGTACTACGGTAGCACCTACTCCCTCTATTGAACATTTGACAAGTCATTTAATAAACATTTAATGATATAATATTTTATTCTATGGGTCCCACATCATTCTTAAATACTCCTTACATGACAAATAATGAATAGAGGTAGTATGAAAAATTTTTCATACTACCGTAGTACATACTCTCTCCATTCAACATTTGACACGTCATTTAATGAGCATTTAATGATATAATATTTTATTTCATGGGTCCCAAACAATTCTTAAATACTTCCTTCATGGCAAACAATGAATGGAGGTAGTATGTAAAATTTTTCATACTACCGAGTACTAGAAAATTTCCCTTGGTTTGGCGGAGATGAGGATTGCAGTGGCCCACTGAAACTCTGGCTATGCCTTCTTTGTTTGCTTTCATGTACGTACACTTCATTTATAACTAGTCTTTTAACGGACATTTTTTTATTAATATTGTATTTTTAATTTTTTTTTTATTAAAATATAGTTGTTTTGAAACTTATTATTGAAATATTGTTGTTTTAATTTTTTCAGCTTTGAACGCGTGTCTGACGTGGCAATGATTTAAAAAAAAAAATCGTGAAGGTCATCTCTTCAAGAGACGATCGCCACACAAATTTAATTTAAATTCAATGTTGGCAAGGTGGTGAGTGCATGCCTTAACTTCCTTCCCTTCATAAGTTTGAATCCACAACATTTGTGCTATTTCTTTTTCTTTTTTTTTTTCCATTTTTCGTGCTGATTTCTGTTCTCTTTTTCTTTTTTCCACTTTTCTTTCAATTTTGAAATTTAAATAGATAAATACCAATAATTTCATTTAATGTATAAAATATGCATTTTCTTTATATTCTTTATTTTCAATTATAAAATTTTTATAATTGAAAGTAAAATAAAACGAACAATAACGAATAAATTAAAATTTTGATTATAAAAATTTTATAATTCAAAATAAAAAAATATAAAGAAAATGTGTATTTTATACACTAAATTAAATTATTGGTATTTATCTATTTAAATTTCAAAATTGAAAGAAAAGTGAAAAAAAAGAACAAAAATATGCACGAAAAACGAAAAAGAAAAAAAAAAAAAGAAATAGCACAATTGTTGCGGATTCGAACCTATGAAAAGAAGGAAGTTAAAGCGTGCACTCACCACCTTGCCAACATTTAATTTAAGTTATATTTGTGTGGAGGGCATCTCTTGAAGAGACGACCTTCACGATTTTTTTTTAAAATCATTGTCACGTCAGACATGCGTTTAAAGGTCGTCTCTAACTGAAAAATTAAAACAACAGTATTTTAATAATAAGTTTCAAAACAACTATATTTTAATAAAAAGTTTTAAAAAACAAAATATTAATAAAAAATGTTCGTCTTTTAACACGTGATATTTCCAATTATTTTATCATATTTATTATATTTTCTATTCATTTTATCATATATCAATATTATTTTTTTAAAAAAGTTGAGCATATATTCAATATTCGTATCATTTATACTTCAGTAGAATAAATGATTTATAAAGTAATATATGATTTTTCAAACAACACTACTTTACAATTAAAAAAAAAAAAAAAGAAATAGTCTATTAGACTTTTTTTATGCTTTAGGGAGAAGGAAATTGAGAGAGGAAGGGGAAAAAATGCATAAACTTTTGTGTACATAATGATAGAGGGAAGAGTTCTTTATAAACCCATGAAATTCAAAATTATTAAAATTTCGAAACTTTTAAATTTTCATTATATATAATTAAAAAATAATTCATACATTTTACAATTAATTTTTAGGAATTAAATTGACAAAAGTTTTAACATTCTAAACTTTCGCGTTTTTGTATTAAAGAGCAATAGGAGAGAGACTATTTATATGGTTGTAGAAGATAAAGAATTTCAAAACTTTTGAAATTTCATTATCAACTGTAATTAAAATTAAATTCATAAATTTTAAAGATAAACTCATAAACTTTTAGTATTAATTTAATTTATAAAAATAAATGATAAACTTTTCATATTAAAGTTATTCGTATTTTAACTCTTCATATTCTAGAGCTTCACATTAAAAAAAAAAATTAATTGTGGAATAATACTTTCTCAAGAGTAAGAGAGAGAAAATAATAAGAATGAGAGAGAAAAAAACATGAAATTTGAAAACTTTAGGAAACTACTTAGAGAAAATGGGGAGGGAGTGAGAGAGATGAAACTCAAATGAAAATTTTGGAGAGAAAATGAACTTAACTTAAAACATACTTATGCTTAACTTCAATTGACAGAATACCATTTTCAAGCTTCTGTTTTTGCATACCTTGTTGTTTTTTCTTAAACTACAAATTTACAAAGGATCAACACTGCAACAAAAGAAAAGCAAGATGAAGGTTAGAGTAATGCAAAAAAAAATTATAAGGCAAAGCAAGACAAATAAGAAAAGAAGAAAAACAAACTTAAACATAAGAGATACGAGAAAGCTCAAATGTTTGTAACAAAATGTTGAAAAGAGCTCTATTTATAGTTGGAGGAGATAAAAGTTACAAAACCTTTGAAATCTCACCATTAAACATACTTAATAAACTCATAAATTTTAGTAATTAAATTATAGAAATAAAGATATAGAACTTTTCATCTTCTAACCTCTCAAATATTTACTTTAAAAAAAAATTACTTATATAGGTTATATATAAATATGAGAATGTGAAAAGAGGTTGAATAATTAATGTTAAGTTTATTGTATATTTTTAATTAAATAATAATAAGTGATAAAACAATTCTAAAAATATATAATTAATTGTATTTTATATATGTAAAAAAAAATTTAAAAAAAGTAGAACCTATTAGTAATTTCGTGGGTGGGTAGAATTTGTTATTTTAGTAATTTCCTTTTTTATTTTAAAATAATTTAATAATGGCAATTTAGGTATTATTTTAAAAACCAAGGATAGTATTGTCCAAAAAAAACATTTCAACTTCTAGATTTTTAATTACTATACTAGTGTATTACCACGTGCATTTGCACCTGATTTTTTATTTTTAAAATAACTTAATTTTTAGATTATTTGAACAAAATGCATTATTTTCAATAAGTAGATCATTTTAAATTCATTGAAATTAAACATATTCTATTTTTTAAAATTTTATTTTGACAGTGGAATGTTTTAATGTATTATTAATTACATTAATATCAATTAAATCACCTTAATCAAATATTTTTTTTTTAATTTTATATTAAAAAATTACATTTTAAAATATTTAAAAACTTAGTTAGGATTGACGATAAATTCAAAGAAGTAATAATGGTATCTTTAGACACCAAACTATGTGTCAGATTAGTAAGTTTAAGAAAATGTTAAGAGATGAATATCTAATTTTAAAACATTAAAAAAGAGTAGTTGATTTTTTATTAAATAAGTTTTTAAATTTGTACACTTTTCACTTTTAATTTATATTTATGTACTTGTTTGGTTATTCTTATATATCATTATGAGTATATTTTTTTTATAAGAGGTATTTTTGAAAATTTTCCATGGATAGAGTATGTTGGTTAGTGAAACTTTCCAATGTAGATTTTTTTTTCTTTTTTGAGATGCAATATCTATAATCTATAATCTATAATCTATAATCTATAATCTATAATATATTATATATTAAAAGGTGAGGATGTTTGAAAAACTTTTTTGGACACTTTTGTCCTTGCTTTGATTTACTAATTTACAAGTTGTGCCATTGACAATTAAATATAAATTGGAAATTAATTAATTAATACTTAATTAACAATAATAAATACATATAAACTATTAAAAGATGGGAATATAAAAAGCTTTTCCTACAATTTTCTTTAATTATAACTCATAATGGAATTATAGAAGTTATAGAATTCAATAGGTTTTGTAACTATCATATTCCACTACTATAAAATGGGATTTTTTCACCATTTCCTTCTCCAACACTTGAGTTTCATTATTTCTTCATCTTTTTTCTCTTTGTTTTCTTTGCTCTCAAAGCCTCTTCAATCTTCAAAACATCTCAAGGTGTTGGTAATGGTATATTCAAGTCGTTGTAAGGGATGCATGCGTCGAATCTATCTCGGATCCAAGACTTTTGACGTTACAACTCCACTTTCAATGAAGTTGAATAATTGTATTAGGGATGCATGTGTCGAATCTATCTCAAATCCTAGACTTTTGATGTTACAACTCAACTTTGATGAAGTTGAATGATTGTATTTGTATATCAATGTTTGTCAAGTGAGCAAATCTAGAAAAGGGTGTGAATCTTGGATCTTGATTTTTTTTAATTACTATTTGATTTTTGTATCGTTCTCTTATAATTAGTGTATTTTTTTTTATCAATAATTTTGGTTGAAAAATGGAATTGTGTTGCATCAATTACAAGCTTATGTTTATTTTGTTGAGAAAAAAAAAATATAATGTGTAACTTAATGTCTCACAAAGTTTTCAATTGATTATAAATAAAAATTAATTACTTAATTAACTATCAATAGTAAATTAAATTAATTATCGTGAATAAATTAAATCTATAATCTTATCTTATCTAATCTTATATCTTATATCTATATCTTATATCTTATACTACCTTAAAAATACTACCTTAAAAAGTGGCTAAGAGGGAGAATCATTTTTGGACCATTTTGTCCCTTTGCCAAATTTTAAATTTACAAAACATGCCATTATTAATCATATTAGTATGAAGGTGGAAAAAAAAAAACTGTTTTGGACAATATTATTTTTTGTTTTTAAGATAATACCTAGATTTTCCTTATTAAATTGATTTAGCACAAAAAAGAAAATTATAATTAAAACAAATCTATCCGCCAACAATACTAATAGTTTTTTTTTATAACATATTTTAACAATTGTTTTATTATTTAATTAAAATAAAAAAAATCATTTTTTACTACAAAAAGCATCGAAAGCCACTCTTTATAAAATAATAATATTATTATTATTAATATTAACTATTTAATTTTCTTTGCATATTCTTACCTCCATACATAACCTATAAGTATTTTTCAAAGTAATAGAGAGGAAATGGATAGTTCTTCTCATTGAATTGTGGAATAGAGAACCACACTTAAATACAAGTAGATGAGCACTATAAATAGTAAACAATTAACAATAATAACAATGTACAACAAAACGTTAACAACAATGTAAAACTACCACCATAAATTAAGGTAACAATATTACAATATCTCTGATACCCCCCTCTCAAGATGGACAGTGGAGATTGAAAATCCCCATCTTGAGCATGAAGGCACGTAAAACAGAGGGAGCCAACGACTTAGTAAACATGTCAGCAAGTTGAAAAGCAGTCCGTATAGGCAGTAGTTTCAAGAGGCCTCGATCAATCTTATCACGAACAAAGTGACAATCGATCTCAATGTGCTTGGTGCGCTCGTGAAAAGTTGGATTAGAAGCTATGGAAATAGCGGCCTGATTATCACAATACACCAAAGCAGGAGCCGGGGATGAAATCTGTAAATCAGTCAACAAATGGGATATCCATGTTAATTCACTAGAGACATTGAAAAGAGCTCGATATTCCGCTTCTGCTGAGGAACGAGAAACGGTAGCCTGCTTCTTAGTCTTCCAAGAAATAAGAGAATCTCCCAAAAACACACAAAATCCAGTGACGGATTTACGAGAGTCCGGACAGGATCCCCAATCAGAATCGACAAAGGCTTTCAACTGAAAATTAGTTGAGGCTTTTAATAAAATACCTTGACCAGCCGTTCCCTTAAGATAACGAAGCAGATGATGGACTGCCTTCAAGTGATCAGTGGATGGCTTAGCAAGATACTGACTTAGTTTATGAACAGAAAATGAAATGTCAGGTCGAGAAATCTGAAGGTATAATAGCCGTCCAATAAGCCTTCTGTAATCAGAAGCATCAACTGGGTCCAAAAGAGTTCCAGAATCCGCTGAAAGTCGTAAGCTTGGAACCATTAGATGGGGAACTGGTTTGGCAGCCAAAAATCCACAGTCTTCCAGTATTTGTAGACAATATTTTCTTTGGGAAAGGTAAATCCCTTGAGAAGAGCGAGAGAATTCTAATCCCAAGAAGTACTTTGCAGGACCCAAGTCTTTTAGCAAAAAATTAGACTGGAGAAGTAGTTTTATATTATTAACTTCATCCGAAGAGGGGCCAGAAATGAGTATGTCATCAACGTACACTAAAAGAGCTACAAAAGATGCACCACTTCCTTTTGTAAACAAGGAATAATCAGCCTTAGACTGAGTAAAACCATTGGAAACTAAGACTTGAGAAAATTTTAAAAACCACTGCCTCGAAGCCTGTTTCAGCCCATATATAGACTTATTTAACTTGCACACAAGAGGAACACCAGTAGCTGTCTGTTGCTCAGTATAATATCCTGGAGGTAAGGACATATAAACTTCTTCAAACAAGTCCCCATTCAGGAATGCATTATTAACATCCATTTGGGCAATATTCCATCCAAAAGATGCAGTAAGAGATAAAAGCAACTTAACAGTAACAATTTTAGCAACAGGAGAGAAGGTGTCAAAATAGTCAATACCTTCTTGCTGGCTGTACCCTTTTGCTACAAGGCGAGCCTTATAACGATCCACAGAACCATCAGCTTTGTGTTTGATGCGATATATCCATTTACACCCGACAGCATGGTGACCAGATGGTAAAGGGACAACATTCCATGTGTTAGTACGTTCCATCGCAGCGATTTCTTCATCCATGACAGCTTTCCAATGAGGAAATTTTATGGCTTGATGAAAAAAGGATGGTTCAAATGATGTGGAAATGTTGAATATGAAACTCTTGTGAGAAGGAGAAAATCTGTTATACGACAAGTAACTCTGAATGGGATAAGGGTACTTATCACTTGAAGCAGTAGTTTGATGTTGTATGAGATTACAATGGTAATCTTGTAAGAAACCAGGAGGATGGTGGCTTCGAGATGAACGTCTGAGAGGCCGAGTAATAGGCGGAGCAATGGTCTGTATAGCATCCATGTGAAAATCAGTCGATTGAGAATCAGCAGAGGTATTGTTGAGCGAGGTACCCATCCCTTGAGGAGCATGATCATTTACTGAATTATCAAAAACAATATCAGAAATGGGAGCAGCTTCACAAACATCAGCTTCAGGAATTATATCCACAGATAAAACAATATCATTAACACCAGTAGCTACATCTGTAGAAGCTGTCTCAGTAGCAGTAACCTCATTAGTGGATAATTCAGTTGAAATAACAGGCTTATCAGTTGGAATAAACCCAGAAGCAGGAATTGGTAAAACAAAATCTGGAAGAATGTTATCCACATTAGCTGAACCAGATACTTTGTGAAAAAGGAAATTGATCCTCCATGAACATAACATCTCTGGACACAAAAACTTGTCGTTGAACAATATTATACAGCCGATATCCCTTCATACCAGGGGGATAACCAATGAAAATGCAAGGATCAGCTCGTGGCTCAAATTTAGAACGTTGAGTAGATAAAGTTGATGCATAACACAGACAGCCAAAAGACCTTAGCAAAGAATAATCAACGTCCTTCTTATAAAGGATGGAAAATGGAGTAGCATTAGACAACAAAGGCATCAGAATACGATTGACAAGATATGGAGCTGTCAAAACACAATCACCCCAAAACCGAAGTGGAACACGAGATTGAAAAAGTAAAGCCCGAGTAACATTTAGAAGATGTTGGTGTTTCCTTTCAACTATAGAATTTTGTTGAGGGCGTGCTACACATGAGAATTGGTGTAATGTGCCAGTGGTAGCAAAAAAATCATCAAATTTTAACTCAGGAGCATTGTCTGATCTAAAAATTTTAATCACTTTGGAGAATTAAGTCTCAATCAATTTGAAAAACCGAGGAATAATAGTGATGGCATCTGACTTGGCACGCATTAAAAACACCCAAGTATAGCGAGAACAATCGTCAACAATAGTCAAAAAATATTTGTGACCATTATATGTAGGAAGCTTAAAAGGTCCCCAAATGTCACAATGGACCAAATCAAAGACATTAGCAGCAACATGATTATTGAAAGGAAAAGACAGTCTTCTTTGTTTAGCTAAAGGGCATATGAAGCAAGGTTTATCACAAGAATCAGTAAAGGAAAGCATATCTTTCATCGAATGTAGGCGTTTGGGAGAAATGTGCCCCAAACGTTGATGCCAGGTGATTGCAGAGACGGAACAAGCAGAGGCTTCATCATCAGAAGACAACAAATATAATCTGTTGGTACAATTACCCTTGCCAATCGTCTTCAAGAGGAGCTTGTCTTGTATGAGACAATAATCACCAGAAAATTGAATCGAAATATTAGCAGTCATCAGCAAGCAACTCACAGAAATGAGATTATATGAGAAGCGTGGAACATATAACACGTCATGGAGAGTCAAGTCTTGAGAAAGCCTTATGTCACCAACATAATCAACATGTACTTGTTGTGAAGTTGGCAGAATAACAGACATACCACATACACGACGCCAATTATGAAACATATGATGGCAATGAGATATATGCCGAGATGCACCAGAATCAACAATCCATACGTTTGAATCAATTGGTGAAGAAGTAATAGAGCAGATACCTGATGCATGAACAACAGATGTGGCTGTTGTGATAGGCTCAGTTTTTGCTGCTTGCAACTGTGAATTTAGAAGTTCCATCAACTGAGAACATTGACTAGCATTCAGGCTAGAAAAAAAATTGGTGGCAACAGGTTGTGGAGCTTGAGTAACAGTGTTTGTCCCCATTGGTTTGGAATTGCTTGCCATATTTGAATTTTGATTTCTGGTTCGATATCCAGGAGGATAACAGTGGATTTTGTAACACCTGTCAACAGTGTGACCACGGATGCCACAGTGAGAACAAATAGGCCTTTGTTGTTCATCTCGAGAAGTATCTTTCTTACGAGATTGATTAGTTTGTGATGATCCTTTCTTAGATGCATTGTTGGCAGCAAGTAACGCAACTGGATCAGATTGTGAAATAACATTGCTAGCATTTCTTTGACGTTCTTCTTGAATCACCAATGCAAATACCTTACTAATGGAAGGGATAGGATTCATCAATAAGATTTGAGTTCTAATCGCTGCATATTGCTCATTAAGCCCCATTAAGAACACCATAATAAACTCGGACTCTAAATGATCAAGAAATGTTTTGAGCTTTCCACAAGAGCAATCAATAGTAGGGCGAAAATCACTAAGATTCTGCCAAATTGTCTTCAATTTGGTAAAGTAAACTTCAATGGAAAGAGTACTTTGAACAGTTGTAATCAATTCTTTTCGCAACTAAAAAATCTTCGGCCCGTTACTTTCCTTGAAACGATCGGAAAGCTCATCCCATACTTCCTTTACACATCCAGTATATACAATGCTGGCAGCAATCTCCTTGGAAACAGAATTCATGATCCAAGAAGCTATGATATCATTGTTGCACTTCCACATTTTCGCCATTTTTGTGTCGGTCGGCTTCGTGATGGTTCCATCCACAAAGCCTTCCTTATTCTTACCGGAGAGGGCCATTAACATAGCTCTGCTCCAAGAAACATAATTATCCGAACCAATTAGAGGTTGATTGACAAGAGTGGTCGTCGAAACGAATGAATGATGAAGAAGAAAAGGATTCAGTTGGGCATCAAGATCCAACGAATCATTACCATCGAGGTTGTCTTTGTTCGCCATGAAAAATAAACAAGGAAGAACAAAGCACAAAGCTTCGAGAAAAAAAATTGTGGAGAAAAAAAAAAGGAATTAGAAAGAACTTTGCTCTGATACCATTTCAAAGTAATAGAGAGGAAATGGATAGTTCTTCTCATTGAATTTTGGAATAGAGAACCACACTTAAATACAAGTAGATGAGCACTATAAATAGTAAACAATTAACAATAATAACAATGTACAACAAAACGTTAACAACAATGTAAAACTACCACCATAAATCAAGGTAACAATATTACAATATCTCTGATAGTATTTAAGAGAAGAAGATGTTAGAAGATGAAAAGTTCTACCTCTCTATTTCTAAAATAATAATAATAATAATATTAATATTAATATTAATTATTTAATTTTCTTTGCATATTCTTACCTCCATACATAACCTACAAGTATTTAAGAGAAGATGTATGAAGATGAAGAGTTCTACCTCTCAATTTCTAAAATTTATGATTTTATCTTGAAGAAGATGTTAGAATGTGAAAAGATATATCTTTTTATTTCTAAAATTTATGATTTCATAAAAGTGTGAAGGTGAAATTTTTTTTTTTGGACAATATTATCTTTTGTTTTTAAGATAATACCTAAATTTTTCTTATTAAATTTATTTAGCACAAAAAAATTGACTCACCACCCATACTAATAGTTTTTTTTTTAATATTTATTATATATTTTTTGTTTTGTTATTTAATTAAAATAAAAAATAATTTGTTTACAACAAAAAATATCGTAAGACACTCTTTATACAAAAAAAATAATATTAACATTAAATGTTTAATTTTCTTTTCATATTATTACCTCCATACTTAACCGTATTTAAGAGAAGATGTATTTAAGTGAAGATGTTAGAATATGAAAAGTCATATCTCTCAATTTATATAATTTTAATTTCTAAAATTTATGATTTTATCATTTTATAGTGGTAGATAACTAAAAGTTACAAAACTTTTAGAATTCCAAAACTATATTAACTTCTATGATTAATTGTAATTAAGTAAAAAATACTTAATTAATGAAAAAACTTATTGTATTCTAACTTTTCATATTCCACATCAATAATTTAACAATATAATTATTTTTCATAAAATCAAATGAAAATAATTTTTATTTATTTTATTTGATTCTTCAAGATACATAAAGTCTATTTTTTTTTTTTTTGAGTTCACGTGAAGTATAATTCATTATATTTATTTAAATACATTTATAATTAATTAGAGTAATTGTATTTGTAATATTTAACTAATACATTAATTATTAATAATCAATGATAATGGCATGGTTGTAAATTTAAAAATTGAAGTAGGGGTATAATAGTCCAAAAATGTATTATAGATTATAGATTATAGATTATAGATTTTATGAGTTAAATTAAATATATAAATTTAATAATTATTAGTGGCATGTTTTGTAAATTTAAAATTTGACAAAACTAAAAATCATAAATCAAATAGTCATCAAATCTTATCTTATCTTATCTTACTATCCTAAAAAGTGGTTAAGGAGGATAATCATTTTTTGACTATTTTATCCTTTTGTCAATTTTTTTTTCTTAAAAAGTGGCCGAGGAGGAGAATCATTTTTGGACTATTTTATCCTTTTGTCAAATTTTCAAAAAAATTTGTCAGCCGATTATCGCCAAAAAAGTCAAGGAGTCACATGAAAGAAGAGAGGTGAGAATTACTGTAGATAATAGATAGAATAATCGAGTGGGTTGAATGGTGGTTACTGTAGCAACACGGGGGTAAAAATAACCTGCTTTACCCCTTATTTTTGTTGATGCCCAAACACTAAGTGGCCCACTATTATAAACAGGGGCCAAACGGCCCCTTAACGGTTATATTTTACGTCTCTTTACTCATTATTATTACTGAAAGAAGAAAAGTAAATCGGAGATTTGAAATAGTAAATTCCATAATCTTACGACATTGATTTTTCAAAACAAAATCCTGAAACTATTTCTTCTTTTTACTTGTTCATCCAGGTGATGCGACTCAAGTGTGGGGGTTTCATCTTTGCCCTTCGAGTAAATCATACAATGACCGATGCTTTTGGTTTGTTCCAGTTCCTGACCGCCATAGCTGAAATCGCTCGTGGTGCCTTTGCACCATCTGTTCTTCCAGTATGACAAAGAGCTCTCTTGAATGCAAGGGACCCTTAGCAAGTCACTTTTCGCCACTATGAATATGACCAAGTCGTTGACACAAACGACACTGTCATTCCCCTCAACGACATGGCCCATCGTTCCGTCTTCTTTGGCCCCACCGAGATCTCTGCCATTCGCCAAACATTACCCACCCATCTCCGCCATTGCTCCAACTTCGATCTCATCACCGCCTGTCTCTGGCGCACTCGTACAATAGCCCTTCAGCCACACCCAAACGACGAAATGCGCTTACTTTGTATCGTGAACTTACACACCAAGTTGAACTCTTTACCCTTAGGATATTACGGTAATGCATTTACTTTCCCAGCAGCAGTCGCCACCGCAAGGAAGCTTAGCCAAAACCCACTGGGTTATGCTATAGAATTGGTTAGGAAGGTTAAGAGCATGATGTCAGAGCGGCGGATTTAATTAAGGCCCAGGGGGGCTCGAGCCCCCCTCAATTTTTTTTGATTTATATATAAGTAGTATAATAAATGCCTGGAATATTATCTGGTGAGCTTGCCAGAGTGGTTAATGTGCCTTAGCCCCCCCTCGGTGCCCAGGTTCGAGCTTTCTGTTCTGTGTTTTTGAAAATTTTTTCCATTTTCCCAGTTTACTTCCCCAAACTTTCGTGTTTCACTCCCCATTGGCCCGCCATTCCGTGCTTCAATTTCCTTCCCCAATCAAGAATTGTTTTAAAACAAAAAAGGAAAAAAATAATTACATTGTTTATTATAAATTTCTTTAAATTCAAACTCTATTTTTTTTTCCTTTTATGTTAAAATCATATCCTTATTTTCAATTGAAACCCTAATTCTTTATACATTCATGGTTCTTCACTTATCAAGTAGTGTAGCCACCACATATTGTTTTGAACCTAAAAAAAACTCCTTTCAAGTCAAATTGTTGCCGGCAATTTCAAGAAGTCAAGAATTTTGAGATTAATTTTATAAGGTACATTTACTTTTCGTATTTCAATTACTTGTATGCATTTAACTTTCATGTTTCAATTACTTTTAAACATTTAGTTGTCATGTTTCTATTATTTGTATACATTTAGTTTTTATCATTCTTATTTTTAGGTTTTAGTTTCTTTATTTTATTTATTTTTATTAATGTATTGTAGATCTAATTTGAAATCTAATGGAGAGATATTTTAAAAGAAAATCGATTGGGTCATCATCTCCGTTGAAGAAAAGTAATAATAGCTCGGATAGAAATTTTACAGAAGTAAATTTAGAAGAGTTACCTGCAGATCCTAGTTTAAGGATTAGAATTCTTGATTACAGTTGTAATATTCGAGATCAAGTTCGTAGAGCATATTTACAAAAAGGACCTTGCCAGCCTCGAAATCATACTTTTCCATTGAAGAAATTTGGTTCACAGTCAAGACGATTTAATCCAGTCTGGTTCACTGAATATCCTAATTGGTTGGAATATAGTATTTCAAAAGATGTTGCCTTTTGTTTATGTTGTTATTTATTCAAACCAGAAGTTGGAGAACAGTCAGGAGGTGACCATTTTGTTGGTGAAGGATTTTCAAATTGGAAGAAAAAAGAGAAATTACAAATTCATGTTGGAGGACCAAATAGTGCACATAACCAAGCTTGGGGTAAATGTCAAGCTCTTTTGAACCAAAACCAACAAATTGAAACATTTTTCAATAAGATGTCTGACCAAGCAAAAATTGAATATCGAATTCGATTAGGTGCAACAATTGATTGTGCTCGATTTTTGTTACGACAAGGTCTTCCATTTCGTGGACATGATGAAACTGAAGATTCAAGAAACCAAGGTAATTTTCTTGAACTTCTACGATGGTTATGCAACCATAATAAGGACATTGAAGCTGTTGCCTTGAGAAATGCTCCTGAAAACCTGAAATTGACTGCACCAGATTTCCAAAAAGATGTTGTAAATTGTTTTGCAGTAGAAATTGTTGATACAATTATAAGAAATATTGGTGATAAGTTATTTTCAATTTTGATTGATGAATCGAAGGACATATCTTCAAAGGAACAAATGGCAATTGTGTTGAGATATGTGGACAAAGGACACGTGATTGAACGATTTGCAGGTATTGTACATGTTACTGATACAAGTTCTCTATCGCACAAAGAAGCTATTGATGGATTCTTTTCTAAACATGGATTAAGCATTGCTAGTTTGCGAGGACAAGGATATGATGGAGCAAGCAATATGCAGGGAGAATTCAATGGATTGAAAGCATTGATTTTGAGAGAAAACGAATGTGCTTTTTACATTCATTGTTTTTCTCATCAGCTTCAATTAGCTTTGGTAGCTATTGCAAAAAATCATGTAGAGATCGCTGGACTTTTTTTTTTAGTTGCAAATGTAGTGAATGTTATTGGAGCATCAGCAAAACGTCGAGTTATTTGAAGAGAAAAACACAATGCTATAATTGTTGAAGCTTTGAATAATGGTGAATTGTCAAGTGGGCGAGGATTGAACCAGGAAACAATGGTCAAACGTCCAGGAGATACACGATGGGGATCACATTATAACACTCTAGTGAGGTTTATCTCAATGTTCTCATCAATTTGTGATGTACTTGAGACAATTGTAAATGATGGGTCAAATTCTGAACAAAAATATGAAGCAAAAGTTCTAATAAATTCAGTTCAGTCATTTGACTTTGTTTTTCATATGCATCTTATGAAAGCTATCTTGGGAATTACAAATGATTTGTCTCAAGCATTGCAGAGAAAAGATCAAGATATTGTGAATGCAATGAATTTGGTCAAAATTTGTAAAGAAAGATTACAATCAATGAGAGAATCATGTTGGGATTCATTGTTGGATGAAGTTTCAAATTTTTGTGATAAGCATGATATTCTAATTCTTAAGTTGGACGATATGTTTTCAATTCGAGGGAGGCAAAGACGAAGATCTCAAGAAATCACAAATATGCATCATTACCGTGCTGAGGTTTTTTATACGATTATTGATATGCAACTTCAAGAGTTGAATAATCGTTTTACTGAAACAAGTACTGAACTGCTTTTGTGTGTGACATGTCTCAATCCAAGCAATTCATTTGCTACTTTTGACAGACAAAAGCTTATCCGTCTTGCGCAATTTTATCCTAGAGATTTTTCAACTACTGAACTTGTTGTTCTTCAGGATCAACTTCAAAATTACATCATTGATGTGCGTTCAGATAACAGGTTTGTAGAGCTAACAGGTATTGGTGATCTTGCACTAAAAATGGTGTTGACAGCTAAAGATAAAGTCTACCCGTTAGTTTATCGGTTGCTCACTTTAGCATTGATCTTACCAGTTGCAACAACTACCGTAGAGAGGACATTTTCTGCTATGAGTATTGTAAAGACTCAGTTGCTGATAGCGAGCATAGCTAGCTAGTTTTCCCTAATTAATTTAGCTAGTCTTTTATAATTTATTGGCCAAAATGATGCGTTTTTGTGTTGTTTTTGTAGGAAATAAATATTTGAGCTAATTGCGTGTTCGGGACATGAAAAAGGGCTAAAAGATCGAAAAAGTATCAAGTTGGAAGAAGTCAAATTCAGCCCAGCTGATTTAAAAAAAAAAAAAAAAAAAATCATAGCGTCGCGACGCTCTCGACAAATTTTCCAAATTCGCGGTATCACAACAGCGTCGCGACGCTGTCCATAGCGTCTCGACGCTATCGACAGATTTTCTATAAATTCCTCTTTTCAGCTACGGATTAGGGGAGTCCAATTGGTTAGATTTTAGCCCTAATTTCGACTAGAGACCTTTGATGGGAGCTAAAGCAAGGCCAAGGAGTGGGAATCAAGCGAGAAGACGTGGAGATCGTGACGGGGACATGTCGGTTTCGACGGATTCGAGTTTTCCTTTCTCTTTCCCTTACCACTTGTAGTTTTTATGGCTTTTCTTTCAATTAGTGTTTATGGTTTAAAAACTATGAATTGCTAGTTGTTTGTCTTACGGATTGATGTAATTGTTTTAGTTTTTGGATTGATTTTAGGTATGAATGTGTTTTTATTTTATGCATGCAATTTTGTTTAATGCTTTCAATTACTTGATCACTAATTGAATGATTTAAGTGTTGAATCTAACTCGGGAGGGAGGATTTGGCCTAAGACTTACTTTGTTTAATTGCATGACTAGAGTAGAAATTCTAAGTTTGTGACGGGATTTGGAATATCTTTAGAAGCGTAACAAGGACCGAACTGAATAATGCCTTGCATGTTAATGAACTTAGATAGGGATATCAAGTTAGTTTATATGCATGAGAATCAATTATACTCGGGAGAGGTAATCGTTATAAAAGTTTCCTTGGCTTGTAGAATAATTGCACGGTCAATTCATTCCTATTAATCAATCCTCAATCTTAATCAATGAAATCAATTCCCTAAGAGTCTTTCCATTTGAGTCTCCACTTTTATTTTTATGCTTTTAGTCTTTACTTTTATCTTTATCATTGAGTTTTGCTCCCTAAATAAAATTGGACAAAAGTATTCACGATACATAATTTGCTAGAAAACCAATCCAGAGGACGACACTCGTTTTACACGAAAACACTATATTATTACTTGACTCGTACACTTGCGGTTAGCAATTTGCACATCAAATTTTTGGCGCCGTTGCCGGGGATTGGTATATTTAGTTAAATTAATATTGTGGAAAAATTGTTCGGTCTTAATTTAGGGTGTATTTTTATTTTTTTTAGGTAGATTGCATTTTTTCCATATTTGTTGCATTCCTTTTTTAGTGTTTTCCTTATTTGTTTGATTTTTTTCGTTATTTGTTTTATTTCCTTTTTTGTTTTTGTTTTCCTTTTCTATTTAGTTTTCTTTGTTTTTTTTCTTTCCTTTTTTGTTTGAGTCTTTGTCATTTGTTCTTGTTGGGTTATTATTTGATTGGAAGCCTAATTATCATTGTTGCTTTAATTGATTTGAATGGCTTTTTATTCAACACCATACTCCAATTTTTCATCTTCAAGTTATACCCCTTTAAAAGAAAATTCTTCCTTGGAAAGCATAGTTCAAAATTATATTGAGGAGTCTAGAGCGAGGAGTTTAAAATTTGATGAAATTATAAAAGGACTTCAAATCCCAAAGAAAGTTAGTGAGGTGGGATCCACTTCCATAGGATGTCTAGTGAGTCATGTGGCCGATGATTCATTGGCACCTATCCAGGAGCATAATTCTTTCGATTTTGCTATGGTTGAGCATTTAGGGGTGAGTTGCATGAATAGTGGGGAAGAATTGGAGAGTTGTAACACCTATCAAGAGCATGTTTGTGAGGAAGAAAAAGAAAATGAGCTTGCAGTGACAGAGGAAGTTCAGGAGGTAGAGTTTGAGGTTGTAAAGCTTTCGTCTGTTTTATCTTCTTCATCCTTTGTAGATTTTGATTGTTCTTTTTTCTATTCTCACGAGTCAGTTATAGAGTCAGAGTCTCTTTATTTTGATATTTCTCCTTTTATGCTTCTTTTATTCAAAAATACCAAAAATAATTCTGTTTCAGGGGCCCATGAGAAGCTATTAAGTTTACTAGTGATCGTGAGTTTTATTGATTCAAGAAAGAAGGGCCCAAAGAAATACGAGAATTTTTATGTGCCTTGACAAACTGGACGAGCACGTCGAGCTAAAGACGTTAAATAAGCGCTTATGGGAGGCAACCCAAGTCAGTTTGTTTTTTCTCTTTTATGTCTTTGATCTTTTTGTTGTTTTTGTTTTGTAGGTGTTCCCGTGTTCTCGCCTTTGCCAAGCATTCATGAAAAGGTCATCATTCCAGGGCAGTATTGTTCACCCCTTCCATTTTTTTCTTGTTCTCATGCTTATGTATGTTTTATTGATTTATACATTGAGGACAATGCATGTTTTAAGTTTGGGGGTGGAATATCATGTTTGTGGAGCCCTTGAGCATCTGAGTTCGGGCTATAGTTTTGAGCTTCTTTTGAATTGAGCATATGGTTGCTTTTTGGATGCTATTTTTGCATGACTATGATTTCCTAGGATAGGCTTTCTTGTCAATTTTCAAGTTTTCGATGAGTTGTAAGCATGAGTGCCCAAAAAGGGAGACTTTTTAAAACTTTTTCTAGGAGATGTCTTGCATGAGTAGAGTATTTGTCTTGGCTAGATTTGGATTTGAATGCTTAGGAGCGAATTATTAGGTTCATATGCTTGTTGTCACCTCGATAGGTGTAGGGAAGAGCTAAAGAGTTAATTTTTTGCAAATTAGCATGTTTGATCTTGCTTAGGAGGAAAGAAAAGAATATATGCTTATCATGCTCATAAAGAAAAATCATTCTTGTTGTTACAATTTGAAAGAAAAAAAAAAAAGAAAGTCATGACTTATGCGCGCAATGCAATGCTTAATAAAGTTTTGGCAAAAAGAGCTACCCCTGTTGTGATCAGTTAGGCCAACCAAAGGGTAAAACTCGGGTTAAGGGTCCCTGCAATAGGTGTGTGAAAGCTAGTGCCACATAAAAATGCATGTGTAATCTTCAATTATAAGCACCTAAGTATGGAGAAAAACAAACTAATTTGTTCCATTGACTCGTTAGTGAATCCTTAGTGCCAGTGTAGAGGGAAGATGAGTTGAGAGTTTAGTAATCCAATCCCGGGCTAGTAGAGTCTGATCTTGTTAAGTTAGATCTCGCTTGTGCAAGTTAATTTTGGAAAACTTTTGATTTGTCTCCCTCATTGGTCCTTATGTGCATGTCTCTTGCTTGCTTGACTATTGACTTTTGAGCCTTGAGGATTGAGTCATGTTTGTTGCATCCATTCTTCCACTGTATGTTTGATTTTTAGTTTGCTCGAGGACTAGCAAAAGCTTAAGTTTGGGGGTGTTTGATAGCGAGCATAGCTAGCTAGTTTTCCCTAATTAATTTAGCTAGTCTTTTATAATTTATTGGCCAAAATGATGCGTTTTTGTGTTGTTTTTGTAGGAAATAAATATTTGAGCTAATTGCGTGTTCGGGACATGAAAAAGGGCTAAAAGATCGAAAAAGGATCAAGTTGGAAGAAGTCAAATTCAACCCAGTTGATTTAAAAAAAAAAATAAAAAAAATTCATAGCGTCGCGACGCTCTCGACAAATTTTCCAGATTCGCGGTATCGCAACAGCGTCGCGACGCTGTCCATAGCGTCAGATTTTCTATAAATTCCTCTTTTCAGTTACGGATTAGGGGAGTCCAATTGGTTAGATTTTAGCCCTAATTTCGACTAGAGACCTTTGGTGGGAGCTAAAGCAAGGCCAAGGAGCGGGAATCAAGCGAGAAGACGTGGAGATCGTGACGGGGACGTGTCGGTTTCGACGGATTCGAGTTTTCCTTTCTCTTTCCCTTACCTCTTGTAGTTTTTATGGCTTTTCTTTCAATTAGTGTTTATGGTTTAAAGACTATGAATTGCTAGTTGTTTGTCTTACGGATTGATGTAATTGTTTTAGTTTTTGGATTGATTTTAGGTATGAATGTGTTTTTATTTTATGCATGCAATTTTGTTTAATGCTTTCAATTACTTGATCACTAATTGAATGATTTAAGTGTTGAATCTAACTCGGGAGGGAGGATTTGGCCTAAGACTTACTTTGTTTAATTGCATGACTAGAGTAGAAATTCTAAGTTTGTGACGGGATTTGGAATATCTTTAGAAGCGTAACAAGGACCGAACTGAATAATGCCTTGCATGTTAATGAACTTAGATAGGGATATCAAGTTAGTTTATATGCATGAGAATCAATTATACTCGGGAGAGGTAATCGTTATAAAAGTTTCCTTGGCTTGTAGAATAATTGCACGGTCAATTCATTCCTATTAATCAATCCTCAATCTTAATCAATGAAATCAATTCCCTAAGAGTCTTTCCATTTGAGTCTCCACTTTTATTTTTATGCTTTTAGTCTTTACTTTTATCTTTATCATTGAGTTTTGCTCCCTAAATAAAATTGGACAAAAATATTCACGATACATAATTTGCTAGAAAACCAATCCAGAGGACGACACTCGTTTTACACGAAAACACTATATTATTACTTGACCCGTACACTTGCGGTTAGCAATTTGCACATCAATTGCGTAATCGGATGGGAGACCAATGGATGAATGATAGTCTTATAACATATATTGAGAAAGATTTATTTGATAAGATAGACAATGAAGTTATTATGCAACGATTTCATAATATGAAATCTCGTAGAGGACAATTGTGATGTATAAAATTAACATTTCAGTTCATTTATGAATTTTGATTAATTTTTGGAATTTATTACTTGTAAATTATTTTTACTGAATTTAAGTAAAGCCCCCCCTGAACAAAATTTCTGGATCCGCCACTGAATGTCAGAGGAGTACATAAAGTCTGTGGCGGATCTTATGGTAACCAAAGGACGACCTAGTTTAACTGCAGTGGGATCCTACGCCGTTATTGTTTTCTTTTCTTTTTTTTTTTTAATTAAATCACGTGAAAATTGACTTGAGGGTATAATTATAAGAATAATTCGTTAAAATATGTTAAAAAAATAGTTTAGCCATTTAAAAAGAAATCGTTTAACTATTTTTAAAAAATACATGGTATATCTGACAATTTATAAGGATTTTCCATAATTTTTTTTTCTAAAATTTCGATAAGGAAATCCTTGTAAATGGCTAAAAGAAAATACATAGATAGACAAAAAAAGAAAATGAGAAAAATGGCCAAAATGTGGGACTCACGTGATGTATTTGTAACCCGAATTTCCCCTTGTGCCCTTTCCATAACCTCGTTTCTCCAGCTTCCTAAAGTTAAGGAAACTGTATTTCTAATATAATAATTCTCTCTTTCTTGTTAACCGCTTTCTCCCTATTTTTAAAAAATTAAGGATGTTGTGTATCTTAATAACTGATTCTCTATCTTTTAATTAATTTATTATAAAATTTATCCGATAGATTTTGTTTCAATTCTCATAGATTTCATTTTTAATAAAAAGAATTTATTCTCAATCGGTTTACCGTTTGGTTTTAAAATATGATATTATATTTTATTTATTTGAATTTAATCGGTTTGCTAAAAATACAATATTTTCCAATATTGTTTATGCTTTACCAGTTTCCTAGTTTTTTATCACTTCGTAAAAAAAGGGGAGAATGTTGAATATTTGCTTATAACCGGAACATTTTTTTTAGAACTCTATTTTGTTTTCTCGTCCCCCTTCCCTTTGCTCTTCCCTAATACATTTTCAATTTCTAACCAAAAGAATCGAATGCAAGCCATTTGTAGCTTGAACCGAACATGCAAAATACAATGTACTTGTACCTGGAAGCCTTGCAACGAATATTAGTGTTGGCGATGTTAAGTGAGCGATTGAGCAGATTCTTCAACGAATATTGAGGTATTTCAGCATTTTTCAGGCGTCGCAGTGTGCGATTATGTGGATGGCTAACACAATCGTCCCCTCCATGTTTTTAACGGAATCAAAGCAAGTCCAAAGGGTTTGTTTGGCTAAGGGCGAGTTGATTCAGGTGGGGATGAGTTTGATGGGTTCGAGTTGAGTGATTTGGAGAAGGAGAGAGTGATTATACGGGTTCTTGGGGAAAGTGAAGTGGATTCTTTGGGAAAGTGAAACAAACGGGTTCTTCAAATTGAAGTGGATACATAGGGTTCTTCAAATTGCAGAGCGATTATGCAGGTTCTTTGAATGATGGTTTGACGTGGATACACAGGATATTTGCTTGATGGAAATGTGCCCCAAATCAACCCATTGTAAAGCCCTAGCTAAATGAAAAGTTTTTTTCCTCTTTTTGGCAAACAAAGGGTCTCTTGAAGGGTTTGTTGTAAATGAAAGGATTTTGCCTCTGTTTATCTCTGGCATAGAGGGCGTGCACTATTTTCAGGTATGTGTAATTGTAATTTCAATTAAACGAGATTTGACATTTCATTTGTTGCAGGCTTTTAAATTTTGATTCTGTTTGTAGCCAAATTTATTCCAGCATCGGGGTCCTTACTGAGTACTTTTATCTAGTCATATCTCTTTTATATCATTAAATTTGAATTCCTTTATTTTAGCTTACTGTAGTTGAAAAAATGTACCGTTTATTTCTAGCAAATTAGTTATTTTAGGGGTTAACGACAAGAATAGAAAAAAAGAAAAGTTGGTTTTGAAAAATAGCAATTGACCCTATTATTTAGATAAATGACCAAATCAATTTTATGAATTAATAAATATGAAATATTAAGTTACGAAAATACCCTCAACTAGAAATATAACCGAAAATCTTGAATTAGTTAAATCAAATCTAAAATTCAAATTAAATCAAATCAATTCACCCAAAAATCCCTTAAATCAACCAAAAAATTGAAAATACAAAATAATTAACAATCTGTTAATAATTTAATACCAATACATAATGAATACAAAAATCTATAAGTCAAGACCATGTAAAAGGTATATAAAAAAACGTACTTATATTAAAAACTATGAAAAAAAACAAATTCCTATTGAATACAAATACCCTGTAACTCCATTGATAAAGGAGTATGCAGTGGCAGTGTCTTATTTCTTCGTAAATAAAAATTTTAACATCAATTCACACAAATACCATGTACTCAATCTTTTCAAAAAAAAAAAAATGTCATGTACTCAAACTGTATTTATATTTTTCTTTTACATT
Organism: Luffa aegyptiaca; assembly: GCA_017139565.1. Taxonomy (NCBI): domain Eukaryota; kingdom Viridiplantae; phylum Streptophyta; class Magnoliopsida; order Cucurbitales; family Cucurbitaceae; genus Luffa; species Luffa aegyptiaca. The sequence continues at coordinate 32,698,970 of CM029401.1, forward strand.
CTATAACTCTACTAAAAATATTATATCTACTAAAATAAAGTGTAACCTACCGACCTCAAAAAATTAAATGCACCCACGAATTAAATTCAAATCTCTTTACTGCCGCCACACTTACGAGAATTTCATGGACACTTTTCCCTAATCAATTCAATCACGAACCTACAAATTTAATTTGTGGGTGAATTTTTGCTAAAACTTTCTTCAAATGAAAATATACCAACACAGAGCAGAGCACGATACCTTCCTTCGCACCATTCTTAGCTGCTTGTAGTTAGAAGCTTGCTGAACAATATGAAGAATAGTAATTGTAAGCAACGCATCGGCTAAAGGATAGACTTTGGGATTCACTTTTCCCTAATCACAATTCTTACCAACAGGGGTCCCGCTTTCTCGCTCGCCGTTTTTTCTTTCTAGGGAAGAATGGAGACAAGAGAGATGGTGGACAAGCGGGGGCAACACACGGTTGCAACGGCTGAAGGAAGTCTTCCGGAAGCCTCAAATCAGCAAAAGTTAATGGACGAAACTCACAAAGCAAAGATAGATGAAGAAAAGGCAGAGTTAAACACTCTGGAGGAAAACATCATCAGAAAGCAACTTGAATACCTAAACCTTACTGAAGATGAAAGGAAAGGAGTGTCTAAGATGGATGATGAGGAAATGAGGAGGAAAGTTCAAGACCTTGAAAATCTTGCAGTATGCAAGATCCTAACTGAGAAATATATAAATCCAGAGATCTTCAAGAATATGATGCCAAAAATCTGGTATCTAGAAGGGAGAGTGAGGATAAAAAAAGTGGGAGAAAATATGTTTGAATGCTCTTTCGACTCTGTCAAGGAAAAAAGGAAAATTCTTGAAGGAGGCCCATGGTTGTATGACAGGGCCCTCTTAGCATTTGAAGAAATAAAAGGCAACGAAAGATACTCGAGACTGGAATTCAAATATGCTTCTTTTTGGATCCATTTTGCAGACCTACCAATAATATGCCTAAATAGACAATGGGCTGAAAAGATGGGGAATTCAGTGGGAACTTTCGAACGTTTGGACATGGATGACTTAGAGGAAGATGGAGGAGACTCCATGAGAGTAAGAGTGAAAATTGATATCCAAAAACCCATAAGGAGAGGAACGTTTATAAAGCTGGGTTCTCAAGGAGAGGAAGAATGGGTGGAAATGAGATTTGAAAAACTTCCCGATTTCTGTTTTGGGTGTGGCCGCTTGGGTCACATTGCAAGAGACTGTGAAAGCAAGGATAGTATCCTTGGAGAAGAACAACAATATGGCAACTGGTTGAAGAAGAACCCAACAGCCAGGGGAAACTTCAAAAACAGAAAATGAGAGGGAAGAAGAGACCCAGAAACAAGTAAGAAACCATCTTGGATAAAAAGATCAACCTGTGAAGATGGCAATCAGCAAAGGGCAGCAACGGAAAGGGATCCTCAAAACTACAGTAGAATAAACCAGCCCCACCACCGGCAAGAACAACCGCTGGAAAAGCCCATCGAAGCCGGAAGGGAAGAAGCCACGGAAAAGTCAAATCCAACGGCTAGATACGTGTCACATCAGTCTGAGGATGTCATCATGGAAGAACAGAACCCAAGAAGCTGTGGAAGTTATCAGACCGACAAAAGAAAGGAAAAAGGTAAAGAAATAGAAAGTATGTCAGCACAAAAAGAGGCGGCAGATGGGCCAAAAGAAAAAGCCCATGTAGAGACAAATAAGACCCCACAAAATGGAGTGAATGTCAACATTAAAAAGGAAGTGCTAGTGGGCCGAAGGGGAGAAGTAAGCAGGGGAAAAGAAAAAGAATAATCAAAAGTTTTTAAATATTCTGACATGGAGAAAGACTTCCAGAACCACGAGGCAGAAATGAGATTAGAAGACGACAGTTCGGACAGAATAAGGAACGCCCAAATAGAATCTAAGTACGAACTTGAAAAAGAGAGACAACATGGAAAATCATGGAAAAGGAGAGCTAGAGAAGACAACAAGCAAAAAACCAAGACAGAAAGTACAGAAAAAGGGGGGAGAGCAAGGAAGCACAGGGGGGAGAGCAAGGAAGCACAATAGAGAAGAAGATGAAGAAGAAAAGGAAAGCAAGAGACAACGCAAGGACTACTTCGGGTCAACCGTTGTGATATCGGCGGAGGCTGTGGAACAGCCCCGCCGGACGCCATGAAAATCCTGTGCTGAATGTCCGAGGGGTGGGGAATCCTCGGGCATTTCGATCTTTGCGCCACGAAACGCGAAAACACAACCCCGAAATGGTCTTTTTAACAGAATCCAAATGCTCTATGGTTATGGTTGAAAAGTTAAAGCGAAGGTTGGGATACAGTAATTGTATATGTGTTGGTAGTGTGGGAAACAGTGGTGGTCTAATCCTTTTTTGGCAAAATCAGTTACATGTATCTATGAACTCTTTCTCCAAAGGGCATATAGACGTTACAATCAAGGAACTTGACCGGTGGTGGAACTTCACAGGCTTCTACGGCAATCCGAACCAAAACAAAAGAAAAGAATCTTGGAGTTTAATGGAGCGACTGCATGGAAATTGTAACCTTCCTTGGATCATTGGAGGTGGCTTCAATGAGATTATGTTTGCCAAGGAAAAATCAGGAGGGCCTCCTAAATCTTTTCACCTTTTAAATGACTTCTGTGATGTTATTAGAAAGTGTGAGCTTATTGACGTGGGCTATTCTGGTGATAGGTACACTTGGACGAGGAACAAAAACAAAAAGGAAGCTACTCGGGAGCGGCTTGACAGAATCCTGGTCAATGGGAAAATGTGGGATAAAGCAAAGGAGCTGAAGGTGGAGCACTTGAATTTTCATCACTCAGACCATAGACCAATTCTTCTAGAATTGGCTGGACCTTTATTTCGAAGCAAGCTGTCTTTTCCAAGAAGATGGTCAGAATGGAGGAATGCTGGCCTGAGATGGAAGGTAGGAAAGAAGCTTTTCACAAAGCTTGGAATAATTCAAATGAGGCCTCAAAGTTAAACTTCTCCAATAAGATTCAGGAAGGTCTGATAAACATGAAGGAATGGAATAGAGCCAGGCTGAGGGGATCGATCCAGGGTGCTATAGCAAGAAAAGAAAAAGAAATTCAATCTATGTCTACCTCTCACGGGCAAATCAACCATGAAGAAGTTATAAAAGTAGAGAGAGAGCTTGAGAAGTTGTTGTTAGAGGAAGAAAGTTATTGGAAAATGAGGGCTAGAGAAGATTGGCTCAAAAGTGGAGACAAAAACACCAAATGGTTCCACTCAAAGGCTTCTTTCAGAAAAAGGAAAAATGAGATCAAAGGAATATTTGGGCCGGACAGAAAATGGGCAAAAAAAGAGGACAAAATAGGATCCATAGCTACAAACTTTTTTAGAAGTTTGCTAACTTCTAATTGTCCTAGCAAGGACAGCATCCTGGAAGTGGTAGAAGCTGTGGACACAAAAATTACTGAAGATCAAAAGAGAAGAATGGACAGACCTTTCACCAAAGAGGAGATTGAAGTTGCTATCAAAGGAATGAACCCTACAAAGGCTCCGGGTCCTGACGGAGCCCATGCCAAGCTATATCAGAAATGTTGGGATACCCTAGGGGAAGACACCGTTAGGGTCTATTTAGGAATCCTAAACAATAGAGACAGCATGGATCACATCAACAATACCTTGATAGCTCTCATCCCTAAAACTAAGGACCTGAAAATGATGTCGGAATTCAGACCTATTAGCCTGTGTAACGTTATCTACAAGGTAGTGGCCAAAGCAATAGCTAATAGAATGAAGACGATCCTAGATACTATCATCTCCCCAAGTCAATCAGCCTTCGTCCCCGACAGACAAATAACAGACAATGTGATAGTGGCGTTTGAATGCATCCACGCCTTAAACAAAAAAAGAAGGGGCAAAAAAGGGAACCTTGCCATAAAGCTTGACATGAGCAAAGCTTATGACAGGGTGGAATGGGTCTTCATAGAAGAAATGCTGAAGAAAATGAACTTTAGTGAAAATTGGACGAGAACAGTGATGGAGTGTATATCCTCGGTGAGATACTCTATCCTGATCAATGGGCAACCTCAGGAGGAATTTAGGCCGAGCAGAGGTCTAAGACAAGGCGACCCCCTTTCTCCTTACCTTTTTCTTGTGTGTGTAGAGGGTTTCTCAGCTTTGCTCAGAAGGGAGGAATCTTTATCTAATCTTGGTGGATTTCAAATTAACAAGCATTGTCCTGTTCTAACTCACCTCTTTTTTTGCAGATGATAGTTTGGTTCTCCTGGGATCAGAAAGAAAGAGCTTGGAATCCTTTAAAAAAGTGCTTGGGTGGTACGCGAGAAGGCCTCGGGGCAGACAATTAACCTCGACAAGTCTGTTTTTATCACAAGTAGGAACCTAAGTACCCAAGCTAAGGAAGAATGTGGCAAAATCCTTGAAATCAGGAGAACAGAGTCCCTGGACCAGTATTTAGGAATGCCTTCTCAGATAGGAAGAAACAAGAGAGCTGTTTTCTCGAAGCTGAAGGATAAAGTGGAAAAAATTCTTCAAGGATGGAAAGAAAAGATGTTCTCGTTAGGGGGAAAAGAAGTGCTTATCAAATCGATAGCACAAGCGATTCCAACCTATACCATGAACTGTTTCAGGCTCCCTAATTATATTTGTTGTGACATTGACAGGTTATGCGCGAAATTTTGGTGGGGAGCATCAGGAGAGAAAGACAGGCACCACTGGATGAGTTGGAGTAGGATGTGCAAGAATAAAGAGCAAAGAGGATTGGGCTTTAGACAAATCTCTGCTTTCAATCAAGCAATGCTTGCGAAGCAAAGCTGGAGACTGATTCGTAATCCCGACAGCATCCTCTCTAAGGTCCTAAGGGGAAAATACTTTAAGGATGGAAATTTCCTTGAAGCTCCTATCGGGTCTTCCCCCTCGGCAACTTGGAGAGGTATCTGCTGGGGGCGAGACTTGTTCGTGAAGGGCATTCGTTGGCGAGTGGGGAATGGGAATAGAATTCAGATTGATAAAGACCCGTGGATTAAAAGAGAAGGGAACCCCAAGCCATCAGGGATGTCAGACCAAGTTAGAGACAAAAGAGTGTGCTGTCTTCTGGATGAGAACAACAATTGGAAAGAGGATCTAGTCTTCCAATGGTTCAACAAGCAAGACGCAGAAGCCATAGTCAACATACCGACAGGGGAGAAAAGTTCTAGGGACGAGATTATATGGCATTATGACAGGAAAGGGTGTTTTTCAGTCAAGAGTGCCTATCGGTTAGCTATGGACCTAAAAACTAGCCAAGACGCCTCTCAATCTGACCAAAGCAAATCCAACAATGAATGGAAGAGCATTTGGTCTACGGGAGTGCAGCCTCGGATCAAGATTTGTGCTTGGAAAATTGTAAACAATATCATCCCGAGCAAGGCAAACATCCAAAAGAAGGGAATTGACATTCCCCCTTGGTGTAGTTTATGCCATAAGAAGATTGAAACTACAGCCCACCTAATTTGGGATTGCAAAATCTCTAAGATTATGTGGTCTAAATTTATTCCAAAATCCCTAAATCTCTTCTCCCTGTGCAGGATGGGCTGGTCGGAGAGGGACTACTGGAGCTGGATGGTGGAGAATTTTTGCTTGGAAGATCTAGGGAAAGGGCTGCTCATAATGTGGAATACATGGAATTTTAGGAACAATCCAAAATTTTCAATCAGCGCAGCAGAAGCAAACGTTTATCTCAGCAGATCCATCGAGGAAAGCATAAAGGAATGGGAAGGCTCTTACCTTAAGAGAAACTGTCCGGAGAAGCTGAGGAGCCAGGCGAGTCAGGTGATCTGGAAAAAACCGAATCCCAACGGCTGGAAGCTTAATTCGGACGCGGCATGGTTCGACGATTTAGGCATTGGCGGGATCAGATGGGTATTACGTGACTCGAATGGCTCCTTGATCAGCCTCGGTCTGCAAAGAATTTCGCGAAAATGGGACATCAAAGCGCTGGAAACAAAAGCGATTCTCGAAGGGATCAAATCGATTTTGCATACCTGTGATCAAAATCAAATTTCCCTCGAGGTGGAATCTGATTCCATGGAAGCCATAAAAGTTCTAGCGGGTCGATCGGAAGACTGGTCGGAGATGAAGATCTTCGTGAACGAGATTCAGGACTTGGCCTCGCGGTTTCGATCCATCGTTTTCCTCCATTGCAGAAGGGAGGCGAATTTCTTGGCTCATACCGTAGCAAAGAAAGCTATCGATTTTAGTTTCGCTTGTAACCAGGAATCTTCCCTAGAATCGAAATTGGGGCGTGTATTTTGGGCCCCTCAACTGCCAGATTTTGTTTTCCCTCTTCTTTATGAGGGTTGTTGTGACGTTGGTTAACCTTTAATGAAGTAGTTTTATTTCAAAAAAAAAAAAAAAAAAGACTTTGGGATTCACCGTTTCTTTATCCGCAAAAACAGAATCAACACAAAGTTCTTCAAACCTGTAAATTTATTCTAGAGAGGACATATGAATCCTTTTATTTTTCCAAAAGTCTGTAAATGGAAGAAACAAAGAGAGGAGAAGGGAATTTGGAGAAGACGTGTTCAACAAATGACAATGGAATAGAGATGAAATCATATATTTTTTTTAATTCAAACCGTGATCGAGAAAAATAAAATCTATTTGAATAATTTAAGATTAAGATTAAATTAGGAGGGAGGGATTGTTTAGATACACTCTTCTTAATTTTAAGATTTAAGATAAAAGATATTTAAATTTTAGAAGAGGGTAAAAGCGGAAATACATGTACAAATAAAGTCAGGTGACAGGCACGCTTTGGCCAATTTTCACCTGTTTATTTTTTGTCTGTCTATCTAAATCGATTATTTTTTTTTGGTCATTTACAAGGATTTCCCCTATTTTAGTGATACTAGTTTAAAAACACGTGCATCGCACGTTAAATTTCACTTTTTAGATTGAAAATTTAAAAAAAAAAAATGGTGCCTAGAAGTCTAAAACTATATATTATATTGGTCTATGTTCATTTACAATAATAAATATGAAATATTTTGCACGTGGTTTGAAATCTTTGGAATATATTTTTTTACGGTGAAAGTTAACTTTTGAATAAATATATTTTAATTCATCGGTGGGCTTCGAGATTGTATTCTGGAGAAAAAGAAAGAAATATATTTCATAAGAATTATATAAGTTGATTTTTTTTTAAAAAAAAAACTAAAGTATTTAATTTTTTTTTTTTTTTTTGATAACAAAACTAAAGTATTTAATAAAGTATAACCTCTTTGAAAATAACTTTTTTTTGTATGTTTGGATGACAAATTTTGATCTTCAAGTGATTTGATAAGAATTTTTGTATTGACATTGAAAAAAGTTGTTAATGTGAAATTACATATTTAGAAATATATTTTCTAATATTCAGAAAAATTTGTCATTGTGTTTTGTTTAACGTCATCGCACAACATAATATAACAGGAAATTTGTTTCCTTTTCGAACTTGAATGGATATCATTTTGTGCCATTAGGTGGACTTAATTAATGGAAATCATGATATCAAAATGTGTTTCCCTGTTCTCCCATTACTACTTCGACAATTTAAACATAGCTCCTATACATTTTCTTGAAGAACTTTCTCCAAATAGGTAAATATAAATTACATAGGACTTTAAAGGAATGGTACAAAGATTGCAAGGAAAAAGTTATAAATTTAAGAAAAAAGAAAAAAGAAAAAAAGTAATTGCATAATAATTAGACCATTAATATATTGATACCAAAAAAAAGTTTATTAAAATTTAGGATAGCAATGGTAACAATCGCTATATTTTATTGGTGTTTTATGCATTTTTTTTTTTGTTTTATATAGATTTTGATACAAAAAATCTATACATATCAAAATAGTGATGAAATTAGAGTAAAAAAATATGTAGAAAACTCAAAAGTTAATATGCTTTTCGGAAGGACATGACTAATGACCCCTTTTTATTGTAAGATATATTTTTAATTTATTCCTCGAATGGATACATCTAATGTGTAACTAACTTTGCTTGAACAGTCACGTCTCATCAGCAAAGATTGAAGGACACTTTAACTCAAAAGTTGTGTCTCTTTAACAAATATAGAAGGGCAAAATGGACATTTATTAAAACTATAACGACAAAAGAGGAAAGCAAAGATTCTCCTCCGTAAAAAAATATGTAGAAAACTCAAAAGTTAATATGCTTTTTGGAAAGACATGACTAATGACCCCTTTTTATTGTAAGATATATTTTTAATTTTAATTCTCGAATGGATGCATCTGATGTGTAACTAACTCTGCTTGAACAGTCACGTCTCATCAGCAAAGATTGAAGGACACTTTAACTCAAAGAGTTGTGTCTCTTTAACAAATATAGAAGGGCAAAATGGACATTTATTAAAACTATAACGACAAAAGAGGAAAGCAAAGATTCTCCTCCGTAAAAAAATATGTAGAAAACTCAAAAGTTAATATGCTTTTTGGAAAGACATGACTAATGACCCCTTTTTATTGTAAGATATATTTTTAATTTTAATTCTCGAATGGATGCATCTGATGTGTAACTAACTCTGCTTGAACAGTCACGTCTCATCAGCAAAGATTGAAGGACACTTTAACTCAAAGAGTTGTGTCTCTTTAACAAATATAGAAGGGCAAAATGGACATTTATTAAAATTATAAGGGCAAAAGAGGAAAGCAAAGATTCTCCTCCTTAAGCCCCTTTTATATATATATAGTAATAGTAATATATATAGTAATATAGTAATATATAAGATAAGATATATGTGTAATTTGAGAGAAGAAGCCCACTTAGAAGGCCCATTTATCTTGAAGGGGGCAATTAAGACCTTTCACATCCCCATTGCCCTCATTCTGAAGAACTACATCACTGTAATTTGGCATCCCTTCAAATTCTCTCTCACTTCCTCTGATTCAGCTCTGCAACACAACACGCCCACATTTCTGAGATTTCTCTTCCACCACCGGCCTCATTCTCTCCCAATATAACTCCAAGATTTTCCCCCAATTTCCGCCGCTCGCTCCGTCTTGCCTCTCGTTTCTGCCCTCGCCGGAGCACCGACGGAAAACCCGCTTCCCGTCTTGCCCTTACTACCCTCCACCGTGGCCCTGCCGGAAACAGGTTCTTTTTCTTTACTCTATGATTTTTGCTATTTTTCTGCCTTTTTCTCCTCGTTCTTTCCTGTTTCCTGTCGGCCTCTGCTGATTTTCGTACATTTTGATTTTTGTCTTGTTGTTTGTTTTGTTCTTCTCTTCATTCTCATAGTCGTGTGCGCGGGTTTTTTACTGATCGATTCGTGCGAAGGCTGAATCCGAGCATGACTGTGGAGGTGACTTCTCAACCGAATGGAGTTGTCGCGAATGGTGGCGACTTGGACCTTAATTCTAACCCTAAATCTGGCGCCGCCAAGAAGTCGCGGGAAAGTGAACGACGTCGTCGTCGGCGAAAGCAGAAGAAGAACCAGAAGGCTTCGAAGGTGAAGGAGGCTACTGCTGGAGAGGATAGTGACGCTTCTGGCGACGACACGAAGGAGAACGATAATCCACTCCAGGTTCTTTTTTCGTTTTCTGTTTAGCGTTGAGGAAATGTTCGTCGGCTTGTTATAGGGTTGTGTTCTCTCTGTGTTTCAGTATTGTTGGCAAATAGTGATTTTTGGAATGAAGATTGAACTAGATAGGTAGAATTTTCGGGTTTTCATTTAGGAAGGAGCATGATGTCTAAGACATCTATCATTGTTCGACCATTGGAAGCGGGTTTAAGTTGAGAGTTAGAGGATGCTCTACGTAAGTTAGAAAGCGAGTACGTAACACCAGGCACTAACCGTACCAGATAAAGCTAGGTTTATTTATTATTTTTCCATGGTCTTTCGAAAAATCGTAGAGAATACATGGACAAACTAATCTGTAAGCAATTTCAGTATCTTTTCTCGGTACATAGTCCATCTTGAGGTGACATGATACATTAGGATCTGTTCCAAAACGTTCTAATTCTATTTATTCTTAACCCTTTCGTTGAGCTGAATTTAGTCTCTCAATTGAGGACCGCAGTGTCAATTTTTTTCTTTGATATTTCTGCCTGGAAGTTATTTAATAAGGATACAAGGACTTAGGGTTTTGATTGTTGGACAGCAAGTACATTCATGGGTCAATTTCCTCTTGTTTTTTTTTTTTTTTGCTTCATTCCATATATCTAAATTAACATTTTGATGTTGAAAAGCCGTTCTATTTGTTTTTGAACTTATAGGTTATTGAGAAAGTAGAAATTGAATATGTACCTGAGAAGGCTGAATTAGATGATAGCTTGGACGAAGAATTTAGAAAAGTTTTTGAGAAATTCAATTTCAGTGAAGTAGCTGGTGCTGAGGTAAACATAAACTTTCCACAGAAATCTTGGTTCTCAATTCAATTTCTTCAGTCATAGTGCAATTCTCTCAACTTTCTGCTTTCTATTTCTACATAGGAGAATGAAAACAAAGATGAGTCTGCCCAAAATGTGGCATCTAAGAAGTCGGACTCGGATTCTGAAGATGAAGAACTCGATAACCAGCAAAAGGAAAAAGGCTTGTCAAACAAGAAAAAAAAGGTTTAGAACCCTGCTATTATCTTACCATTTATATATAAAAAAACAACATTGGTTATTGCTTGTTGTAATAATCTGAAAGTAAATTGTTTTTGTCATCTTTCAGCTGCAAAGGCGTATGAAGATTGCAGAGCTGAAGCAGATTTGTTCGAGACCAGATGTCGTTGAGGTAGAAATGGAACACTTTATACTGTATTGCATGTATCTTTTACATCAAAAAATCATCATAAAAACCTGACTCCATAGTGTGGTTGCATTTTCTGGTTATGATATTTTGCTGGCTAATTTATTTACTGTTCAGATCTGGGACGCAACTGCAGCTGATCCCAAGTTACTTGTTTATCTAAAATCGTATCGCAACACAGTTCCTGTGCCAAGGCATTGGTGTCAGAAAAGGAAGTTTTTACAGGTTAGTAAATCTGCTAACATTAAATTTATGGGTATATATGTATATGCACAATTGATGGGTATGTTCAACATGAGGGAATGAGAGAGTTGAGTGAGAGAAGATCGTGTTGATAAGGTTTCTCTTATATATACATATCTGGTTCTTGCAGGGGTGTGGCTGTGACACTGTTGGAGCCGGAACTTGTAGGTGTTTGCTAAGAGCCCTCTTGGATTATTTCTATTTTAGCATATTTGGTGGTGTGGGTTGGGATGTGAACATTTTTTTTTGTTGCATTGATGGGCATATTTAATTTTCATGATTTTCTTTCTTCCTATATATCTGCATCAATTGGACAATCAGTCTACTTTGAAGTTTTACATGCCTTTCTGTTAGTAGCGATCCTCTGTTCTATGATTCTAGTGGTGAAATAATAGCTTAGTTTGGATGTATTTTATCAGTAGTTGGATTTATTTTGTAGGGGAAGCGTGGTATCGAGAAACAACCATTCCAACTTCCAGATTTTATTGCAGCAACAGGAATTGAGAAGATTAGACAGGTAGCTTCTACTACAACTTATAGTTCATATTATGCTGATGTACCATGAAGCACAGACACTTGAAAGTAGGGGAAGAATCTGTGTCGGACACGCGCTAGACACGTGTTGGACACGCAAATTTGTGTGTTCATTATTTTATTTTATTTTTCTTTTTAATTCGGATACGTGGGGACACGGGGAGGACACACCAATGGACACGACAAACAGATTTTTAAAGGAAAGCTTTAATCAGCCTGGGCCCAAATGAAAAGCCCAAATCGTGGGCTTATGTTTAATTAAAAAAAAAAGAAAAAACAAATGAAACCCTATCAGTATTGAAACGAAAACAGCACAACCTTCCTATCTTCTCAATCTTCAGTTCTTCACGATTCTATTTTTTATTTTCCTTTCATCTCCCTCCATCGCACTTGTCACTGCCGGCATCGTCGGCCATCTTTGCCACCGCTGTCACTGGTGTACTTTAGAAATTGACGTATCCTCAGTGTACTTTAGAAATTGACGTATCCTCAGTGTACTTTAGAAATTGACGTATCCCCGGACCCCCGGTGTACTTATAGTATTTTTTATGTTAAATTTTTATACATACTAAAAAATTTTAAAAAAAACAACGTATCATCAACGCGTCCATGTCCTAGTAGTTTTTTAGAAATTGACATTTTGCCGTGCCGTGTCCTGCTGTGTTCGTGTCCCGTGTCCGTGCTTTTTAGCTGATGTAGTTAGTCTACATGTATTTCAATACTCATGCTATGCCCAATGTGATGCTTGTAATTGCCAATTGTTTATTATATTTGTTATCCAGGCCTACATTGAGAAAGAGGATAGTAAGAAGTTGAAGCAAAAGCAAAGAGAACGAATGCAGCCAAAGATGGGAAAGATGGATATTGATTATCAGGTTTTTACTGCCTTTTTATCACTTCTAGTTTTATGTCTGCTGCTAGGTGTCTATGTTGTTGTGTTCAGAATGTGAACATTCTAGCTAATTTAATTGGCTGTTGTGCATTAGGTTCTTCATGATGCCTTTTTTAAGTACCAAACGAAGCCAAAGCTGACAACACTTGGAGACCTGTACTATGAAGGGAAAGAATTCGAGGTATTAGGCTGATACTATTATTTATCCAAAAAGCTGTTTGGTCTCTAGGACCCAGTACATCTGGTTATTTTTCACGCATTAAGATAACATTTTGGCCAATATACATTTTCACTTTTAAGTTTATAAACAAGGAGCTGGTATAGAAGTAACTATTTGTAACTAGATATTGAGTGGTTAATCCATGGGGATTTCTTTCTTATTTATTTTGTTCTTTGGTATACAGGTTAAGTTAAGGGAGATGAAACCAGGCATGCTGTCACAAGAACTGAAAGAAGCACTTGGTATGCCAGAGGGCGCTCCTCCCCCATGGCTCATTAACATGCAGGTTGGACAATTAAATTTATTGCCAAACTCCAATCTGATCTCATGTTTTCTTAAAGCTGTTTTTATGTTTTTTTTTTCATAGAGATACGGTCCTCCACCATCCTACCCAGATCTAAAGATTCCAGGACTCAATGCTCCCATTCCACCTGGAGCTAGCTTTGGTTACCATCCTGGTGGCTGGGGCAAGCCTCCTGTAGATGAAGTAAGTATTTGACTATCGTAGATTCGTATTATATCTTCAGGTTAAGGTCTGTCGGCTGAATCTTACCATTGTTCTCTCTGTTTTCATGGATAGTATGGCCGTCCACTGTATGGAGATGTTTTTGGTGTTCAGCAGCAGGAGCAAGCTAACTATGAGGTATCTTATTATTATTATTATTTTTTAAATATATATATATATATATATATATATATATATATATATATATATTTATTGATTTAGTGAAGAATGGATACATGAAAAACAAAACTAACGCCGGTTTGATAACCCCTTGGTTTTTGGTTTTTCAATATTATGCTTATAACTTGTTTTCTCTCCATTTTCTTACCATGGTTTTCATCTTTGTTAGGGAGGCATTAGAGTGCTTAGCCAAATTTCAAAAACAAAAACAAATTTTTGAAAACTATTTTTTTTGTTTTTAAAATTTGACTTGATTTTTGGAAACTTGGGAATGATGTAGATAACAAATCAAAGAAATGTATAGGTGGAAGGAGTGTTTATAAGCTTAATTTTCAAAAACCCAAAACAAAGAACGAAATGGTTATCAAATGGGGCCTAAGATACCCAATTTTTAAATACTTATAGGACTTGCTCAAACTAGAGCTACAGAAAAGGGGTAGAAATACAGAAATAAGTTGATGGTGAACACCAATTTGAAGATATACAATTTACTAAATCAAATATTTGCTCTTGATCCCTCCATGTTCAAGATACTTTGTTGCTTATTTCTCCTTTTTGACTTCAATGTGGATTATCTTTTATTCCAACGCCTTTGTTTACAGCACTGAGATTTTAAGACGTTCTTTTATGCTAAGTTTATTTTAAGAAAAAGCCTTAGCAAATAGTGTGATTCTCTCATCCACCACCTCTTGAGATCTGTGTACATGTCTGTTATTTGATTGTATGATGCCACATATAGGAGGAACCTGTTGATAAGACCAAGCATTGGGGTGATCTGGAAGAGGAGGAAGAGGAAGAGGTGGAGGAGGAGGATGAAGAGGAAATTGAAGAAGAGGAAATGCAAGATGGCATTGAGTCCGTGGATAGTCTATCAAGGTATGCCCTTCATTCATTGCCTTTTTATATCAAGCTCGAGTTTTGAAATTTCTTTCTTGGTTTAACCAATCTTGAATGTTCTTATCTGAAAAAATAAAATGTTCCTGAATGGTCAAATTCCAAACATGGACACAATGAAGACAAGTCAAAGATTAACATGTTATTGCCACGAGATCAAGACATTTGTTTGATTAGAACACCTCAGTTAATATGAATGCTTTAGATAAAATTTGGATGTTTTAGTTTATTTCATGTACTGAGCTGAAATGAATTTCCAATTTGGGTGGGTTTGTGGTTGGTAACGTGGTTTTAGGTTTCTCCTTTTCAGAAGAATCCTTAATATCTTGAGCTAGAATAGCCTGAACTTAAACAATTAAAGCAGTATAACTGCTCCAAAACTATTATATTCTGTTCTAGCCATGTCCAAGTCCAATTTAGCTGCATGTTTAAAATGAATAACAAATAGATCGAATGCTTATTTAGCCTTGTATCATATGCATCTCTGTTGAAACATGCCTTCATATGATTGTGTGCCCTGGACCTTCTGGATATCCAAACCTGAAGTTTGGAGTTTGTGTATGCTTCTCAGTTAGATTCTATTCTCTGGATTGACTCAGTAACGAGTTCCAATATCTTTCTTATTCTGGATTCTGGACCTCTGTGAATATCCTTTAAGCAGTTCAAGAATTGGCTTTTCTGTTTCATGCAGCACTCCTACTGGTGTGGAGACTCCTGATGTTATTGACCTTCGGAAACAACAGAGGAAGGAACCGGACAGGCCTCTTTACCAAGTAAGCAGTCTGTGAATGTGACTTCATTAGAACTTGCCTTCTCTCTCTTAATTGAAATGTGATTTACTCTTAACTGTTTGGTTTCTTGAAGGTTCTCGAAGAAAAAGAAGAGAGGGTTGCTCCTGGGACTTTGCTTGGAACTTCACATACGTATGCAATTTATTTGCTCTAATCTTTTTATGATAGTCATATAACTTTCCTTTCTTATTTTACTTAACACTTTGATGCGTGTGTCTCTTTTCAGTTATGTTATTAGTGCCGGTACTCAAGATAAGACAGCAGGAGCCAAAAGGGTAAGAAACTTTTTGATGTCTCATGTTAATATGTAAAGGGTGATTATTTGACAATAAGTAATAATCTGGTTTTTCATGGCTATTTATCTTGTAGGTTGATTTGCTTAGAGGTCAAAAATCTGATAAAGTGGATGTTACTTTACGACCGGAAGAATTGGAAGCTATGGAAAACGTTCTGCCTGCGAAGTATGTGATATCACTTAGATGTATAGTTGCAGCATTCGTGTCATAGTGCAGGTGCAGCTCCTAATTCTCTTTGTTCTCTTTTCACAGGTACGAGGAAGCTAGGGAAGAGGAGAAGTTACGGAGTCAGAGGGAGGACTTCAGCGACATGGTTGCAGAGGTTCGTTTTTTTTTTTCTTTAATCAAATGAATTAACCAATCAATTCTTTATTCTTTGTGTTGTTTTTCTGGTAAAAAGAGAAGAGGGGGAAAAATCTTTGAAATCTTTGAACATATTACGAATTGGAAAATTTTCTTGCAGAATGAGAAGAAAAGAAAACGTAAGATGCAGGAGAAGGAAGGAAAATCTAAGAAAAAGGATTTCAAGTTCTAGGCCAATTTTTGTTACAGTAATTGAACCACTCTATCAACTACGACTGCGCCCGTCATGCTTTTACTTGAAGAAGCTGGCCTGTGCTTTCGGTGTAGATGTTCTGATCTTGTGTAGTATCAAGTATGTGCTATCCTATAAACTTCAGCATTATGTAGCCCTTCCCAAAACCACCCAGATCCTCTTTGCGGGGTAATCTACGTAGTTGGTCGCATACGACTCTTCAATGGAAGTTTTCTCATATATAGTAGGTTCTGTATTCGTTCTTTTCAATTCCCGAGGGCTGCTGTGCTCTGTGACTTAACTGAATAGTAGCTACTATTATTAGCGATGGAAGAAGAGATAGACAATCTACAGATAGGTTCATGCTGTTTTGTCAATGGCTGCCATGCCTGTTGTCGAAACACCAATTAAACCATGAAAAAAGGATAAAATGGTGTTGAGTTATGGCTGCTTGACTTGTGTTTTTATTCCTTCGAAATGCTAAGGTTAGTTGATATTTTATACAATTGGATGCAGTTTTTGCCTCAGTTCAATCCATTAGTTTTGTCAAGTTGTAAAATTTCTGAAGTTGACTGAGCCATCTCATCGATAAATCAGTTTCAAAATAATACATGCCCAGTATAATTCTAAAAGGATTTACCAATGTCAATGTTTTTTTAAAAAGTTGTAGAGTAGGGTTTTTTTTTTCCTCTCTTTAAATTTAAGTTTTTATTAAATTTTAGAACTCATGACTTTTTTTTTTTAAAAAATAAAAATAAAAAAATAAGTCGCAACTATAAAGTGGTCCTTTTCTGAATCATCAATCTTGTACATATTGTTTGCAACTATTGTTCATCCGATAAAAAGCAACCACGCCAGGAGATTGTCGAAGCCTTGAGATGTGAAAGCCTCTGGAGTCTGGAATTCAGCGGAAGGCAGAGGAGGTCTGGGATGGATCGTGCGTGACTCTAGTAGTAGATCTCTCATTTGCATGGGCCTGAAATCGGTGAAAGAGAAAGGGCCAATCAATCAATGTGCTCGAGGTGATGGCGTTGAGGGAAGGATAAAAATTATTATGTGATATACTTGGAAATCCGTCGACGATCGTTGTGGAATCCGATTGTATCGACCTCGTTAGCTGCTTGATCGATACTGAGGAGGATTTAACTGAATTGAAGGTTGTAGTAGAAGAGATTCTCGTTTTGGCTCAAAATCTAGGAGTACTCAAATTCAAGCACTGTCCTAGATCTCAAAACGACGCGACTCGTTCCATTGCCCACGTGAGTGTCGGCTTCAATCGCCAGTTGGAATTTTTTTTTTGTTTGATCAAGGACCTCCTTCCACGCTGGAAGGTGTTAGGTATTTTTGGCCCCCCAATATCTTGCCTTTTTTGTCCTCACTCGTTGAAGAGGACTTAATTGTTGTGAACTGCTTCTCTTCTCGTGTTTAATGAAGTCTTTTTCCTTAAAAAAAAAAGACCTATTGAAAGCGTAGGAGAGGTTTAGTAAATTCAAATAAAATTACATTGGAAAGGAAACCTGGTATAATGTTATTGATGAAAGTGAAAGTTAAGGGTTAACTCAAACTTTTTATTAAAAAAAAAAAGAAAAAGAAAGGGGGAAATTGTGGTAGATGGCTAGAAAAAAAAAAAAAAAAAAAACTCATTTGTTTTATAGCTAAAATAGTTTCATATTTGGAGGGATGGCTACCGTGGAACAACCAACTGTTTTTCCCATTTTACCCCTGATATCTGTATACACAGATGTCGTTTTCAACTGCCGTTATACACCAAGATTCATTTTTCAAATTTCACTGGATGCACGCCGATTTGGTCTCCAACCGAATTCCATGGAATCCGTTTCTTTTCTCCCTCTCCAACTGTCAAAAAGGATTTTCCTATATTTCCGTTTTCTTCACTGTCTCAATCGAAAAATCTTAAAGTCACATGGATTTTCCTCAATATATGTTAAAAAAAAACTATACTTTTATCCTATATTTTCTCGTATTTTCTTGATCCCAACAATTTTCAACTTTTTCTACATTCTCACTCGTCTCTTTACGATTGAACATTCCAATCTTTGCCTGAATGTTGTATTTCTTTATTTACAGAATTCAAATTTCATCTCCACTGTCTTTACACGATAGCGTTTAGGAGAGGAAAATTCCTACAGTATTTTCAAGTGCAACGTAGTGGTTGCCAGTCATGACTCGACCATTTCTCATCTCACTGAATTCGTCACAATCCTTATTAGGCTTGATGCTTGAAAGAAAATTTCACAAATCTCCCTCTTCAATGATGGTCATGACAAGTTTCAAATTATAAGCTTTTTTTTTAGAACCGGGATCTTATCAGGATGCTCGTTGGGGTATGTAACAGGATGTACCATGATTGTTGCCTCGTTGTATGTGCTGAAAGTGATGTACCATGATTGTTGCCTTGTTGTATATGCTGAAAGTGTGGATACTATATCCGTAGGGATGGTGCAAGTCTGAATTTAATGGAAAACACAAACAGATGGAGGATTTCATGTAAGTGTACATATCAATACATTACAACGACTTTGTTGTCGATGTGGATGTTGAGCCTATAGATACCAATATACACAGAGGCAGTGTTGGACCAAATCCACTAAGGAATGCAAATCGGAGAAGGATGATGTTTGTTTCCTTAATTCAGTTGTAAGTGATGTTGTTTTTATAGTAATATACATAGTTAAATACATGCTGTAACTGAGTAATAGTCCTCACAAGAAAATTTTGGATTGTGTAAATAGGGTTCTCAAAACGAGGTTTTAAAGCATTTTACAAGCAAGTTTTGGATTTCATAAAAGTGTCTGTAGAAAAAAAGTATATTTCATCAATAATTATCATCAATTTCGAGTCTCCATTGAGCAAACAAAAAGAGAAAGCGAAAAATGATGAGGAATCCATTTTCAAGGAAGATGGCGAGAACCGGATAATGTTTAATTACTGTATTAATTATATGTATATACTCTGTACATAGAGATTTCAAAGATATATGCCCTTATCCATATGCAAGCGATTGATAGGATCGTTGAATATGATGCTTGTTTGTATATAAACATATATAGATATATGTTGTTATACTTACTGTGTATTTGTACACAATTACTTTTGTGCTTCCATGCATATATATGTTATTATATACTCATAAGTATTGAGTGATTTTGTACAAAAAAAATGTATATTGATAGTTCAACATAAGTTTTTTTTTGGGAAAAATACACTTTTGGTCCCTGAGGTTTG
The DNA here is from genome assembly GCA_017139565.1 of Luffa aegyptiaca. Lineage (NCBI taxonomy): Eukaryota > Viridiplantae > Streptophyta > Magnoliopsida > Cucurbitales > Cucurbitaceae > Luffa > Luffa aegyptiaca. The sequence goes on from CM029401.1 coordinate 32,718,080, forward strand.
GGTTAAGTTACACTTTGGTCCCTGAGTTTTCAAACTCAATAAAAATACCCCTGAGGTTTGAGATAAGGAGCAATTTAGTCCCTGCTGTCCAATTTTCCGTTAAATACTAACAGAATGCTGACGTGACAATATTATTTTAATTAAAAAATTAATTTTTAATTTTTTTTAAATAAAAATATTATTATTTTATTAAATTTTTAATTCTTTTTCCCCTTCTTTCTTTTCCTTCTTTCTCTTCCCCCCTTTCTTCTCCAACTTCTTCTTCAACTTCGGTGGCCGGCGGCCACCGCTGTTCGCCGACAAGATTTTTTTTCTCTTATTTCTCTATTTTTTTCTATCTTCTCCTCCGTTTCTCCACTTTTTTTTTAATAAAGAAGAGGGAAAGGGAGGAGCTCCCTCCTCCCGTCGCCGGCGTGAAATGTGAGGAGGGAGGCCCTCCCTCCTCCCGTCGCTGGTGTCGGAAAGGGAGGAGGAGCCTCCTCCTCCCTTTCCCTCTTCATTATAAAAAAAAAAAAAAAGAAAAGGTGGAGAAATGGAGGAAAAGAGAGAAGAGAGGAAGAAGAGAAAAAAAACATCTTGCCGGCGGCCGACGGGCGAATGGCTGTGGCCACCGGCCACCGGAGTTGAAGAAGAAGTTGGAGAAGTAAGTGGAGAAGAGAAAGAAGAAGAATAAAGAAGGAGTAGAAAGAAGGGGAAAAAGAATTAAAAATTAATAAAATAATAATATTTTTATTATTTTAATGTATTTTTATTCAAAAAAAATTAAAAATGATATTTTTTAATTAAAATAATATTGCCACATCAACATTCTGTTAGTATTTAACGACAAATTGGACGGTAGGGACCAAATTGCTCCTTATCTCAAACCTCAGGGGTATTTTTGTTGAGTTTGAAAACTCAGGGACCAAAGTGTAACTTAACCCAAACCTCATGGACCAAAAGTGTATTTTTCTGTTTTTTTTGTTTTTTTTAGGATTAAGAATTTAGAATTTTTCTTTAAACAATGTTAATTACGATTTTAGATTTAATGCTAGGTTGTTAAATTTTCATGTCAAATTCAGTTTCTCTCTACTTAAAAGATTTTTTTTAAAAAAAAAAAAAATTAGTTGGTTAGTTTATTAAAATTAGATTTTCTTTTTCTGTTTTGATTTAGTTGTATTTCTCCTTCTAAATTTTTTTTGTCTATTTTAATTAGAAATTTATTAATTAAAATCACGTTTAGTCATTTATTAATTTCTAAACATGTTTAGCCATTTTTCAAATCACCCTATTAAATCTAGCCATTTTTCTTGTTGCCCAAAAAAAAAAAAAAAAAAAGTTAACTCAAACTACTCATTAAAGGATAAATTTTAGGTTTAAATACTATTTTGGTCTTTATACTTTTGATTTTGGTTTATTTTGATTCCTATACTTTTAAAATGTTCATTTTAGTTATTTTGAACTTTAGTTTATTTTAGTTCATGTACTTTCAAAATGTTCATTTTAGTTTATATACTTTTAAAAAGTAACCAATTTAGTCCCTATTTGCAAAATTTAAGTGTACATGTTACACACAATGGAAACACTTTGATCAAATTTATGACTACATTCAAGGAAATTTAGTAAATGAAGTGTCATGCTAAAATTATGATCGAAAAAAGAAAAGAAAATTGAAAATGAAGGAACTTAATTTGTTATTTTTTAAAAATATAGGGATAAAAAAGAACATTTTGAAAGTACATGGATCAAAATAAACAAAAATCCAAAATACAGAGACCAAAATAGACATTTTAATACAGAGATCAAAATGAACCAAAGCCAAAAGTACAAGGACTAAAATAGTATTTAAACCTAAAATGTAATTTTTTCCTATGTAAAAAATAAAAATAAAAATTATTTCCTGCCGTTTTTGTCTGATGAGATAGAAGAAAACAAGATATTGTTTGGTCCATGACCTGAAAATTTGTTTTTTTAAACAAAGAATTTTGTAGAAAACTTTCTTATTTTATATAATATAATATAATAATAATATAATCATTAAAAAAAATAAACGCGAAAATGTGGAATATGATGGGAACCCGTCCTTATTTAGTTCATAGAGAAAATTTTATGCCTGCTCCCTCTATTTCGTGTGGGGGTAAATGGACCTCCTTAGCATAAAGTAATCTACCCTCAACGAAAAAGTTAGAAGTTTGAATCTCCTACCTTACATATTGTAAAAAAAAGGGTTAAAATACTATTTTGGTCCATATAGTTTGGGGTTTGTACTATTTTAGTTTCTATACTTTCAAATGTTTAATTCTAGTTCTTGTAGTTTTAATAAAGCTTAAAATTGGTCTCTACAATGGGTTCATTGTCAATTTTTTTTTTTACAAAAACTATTCTCTATTAGTTTTCCTTCTATAAATTTTAGAAATACATTCACATTATATCTTTTCTCGTATAGAAATTATTATTATTATTATTATTTTAAATAAATATAGAAATTATTATTATTATTTAACCGCGCCTTGGATTTTAATACTCATTCTTTTTAAAGTTTTTTATTTGAGGCTATAGAAATTTAGAGTATCATATGTAAATTCTCCTCATAATCATTTATTAATAAGATATGGGTATTTATACAGCAAGGAGAATAACAAAGTAATAACTGTTAAACAGAATATCACAACTAAACCAGAGATAAAATCATATACAACATCATCCCCCCTCAAACAAATGCCATAGATGACATGAGTTTGGAACGTAAGAAGATTAAGCGATCAGTAGTCACAACCTTTGTCAATAGGTCAACAGGTTGATGATGGGTAGAGATAAACAGCAGCTGAAGATCTCTCGAGGCAACCTTCTCACAAACAAAATGAAAATCGACCTCCACATGCTTTGTTCGGCCATGAAACACTGGGTTGCGTGCTAACTGTAATGCCGACTGATTATCACAAAATAGGACTGGGGCCTGTGGGACAAAAACAAACAAGTCACAGAGAATTTGTCGAATCCATGAGATCTCAGCTGTAGCAGCAGCAGCAAGGGCCCTATATTCAGCTTCTGTGGAACTCCTAGAAACAATGGATTGTTTCTTAGAGACCCAAGACACAGGATTATTGCCCAGAAAAATCACAAACCCTGTGGTAGTCCGTCTATCAGACTGACAGCCAGCCCAGTCTGAGTCCGAAAAGGCCAAGAGATTGAATAAACCTGTTTTAAAATGAAGACCAGCAGATAGAGTGCCCCGTATATAGCAAAATATTCGCTTAACAGCAGTAAGTTGAGCAGAAGTGGGAGAGTGCATGTATTGAGAGACCCGACTAACCGCAAACGAAATATCGGGGCGAGTAAAAGTGAGATAGTGTAAAGCCCCAACCATACTCCTATAAGCCTTAGCATCATCAACAGAGCATAAAGGAGAAGAAATATCAAGAGAGCCAACAGAGACTGGAGTATTACAAGATTTAGAGGCAGCCATCCCAAACTTTTGTAAAACATCAGAGGCATATTTTGATTGAGTAACAAGCAAACCATCAGATTTATATTGAATTTCAAGCCCAAGAAAATATGTAAGCGCCCCCAAATCGGTCATATCAAAGACACCTCTCAATTAGTCAACTAGAACATCTACATAAGAAGGGTCATTTCCAGTGATAATAATATTGTCTACATAAAGAAGTAGATAAGTAATCGACCCTTGAACATTCCGAACAAACAGTGACAGATCAGCAAGAGAAACCTTAAAATCATGTGTGAGAAGGTGAGATGTAAAGCATTGAAACCAAGCACGAGGCGCTTGTTTCAACTCGTAGAGGGACTTATGAGGTTTACACACATGGGAAGGAAACCGTGGATCAACGAAGCCCTGAGGCTGTTGCATATAAACCTCTTCTTGAAGTTCACCATGTAAGAAGGCGTTCTTAATGTCTAGTTGACGAAGGCCCCACTTAAATGTAGCTGCCAATGATAAAACAATTTGAACCGTGGGTTTCTTGACTACGGGGCTAAAAGTTTCAAAATAATCAACACCCTCTTCTTGATGGAACCCCTTGGCAACAAGACGTGCCTTAGACCAAGCTATACTACCATCGGGGTTCTGCTTGATTTTATAAACCCACTTACATCCTATGGCTTGCTTACCCGGTGGTAAAGAGGTTAGAGACCAAGTGTTCTGTTTTAATAATGCATCATATTCATCACGCATTGCCAACTGCCAACAGGAGTGTTTAGAGGCTTGAGTGAATGAGGAGGGCTCTTGAGAGACAGAAGGTACAACATGAGCAACAAAAACCTTCTTTTTGGAGATGGGGACTTGGAACTCGTTTGCATTGGATGGAGATTAGTCACAGTGGGCACAACAGTCTCATGGGAAGAAGATTCAGGTGCAGGAGAGGAATTAAGGTCTAGAGTAGGTTCCTGGGAGTTGAGCTGGAAGGAAGAAACAATACTAGTGGAAGGACAAAGTTCTTGAGATGTGGAACTTGAGGGTGGATGAGCATTTGTAGACGGCTGAGGAGCGGACGCAGATTGAGTAGATGGTTGAGGAGTTAAGACAGAAGGGGACTGGGGTAATGGTTGAGACAAAGGCTGAGAAATGTTATTTAAGGCAGAGGAAGGCATATCACATGAGGCAAATGAAGAAGGAATTGGTAAGAAATTATTGGCTAGAGAGGAAGAAGTAGAAGGATGATAGCGAGCATAAGCTAGCTATTTTTCCCTAATTTATTTAGCTAGTCTTTTATACTTTTTGGCCAAATTTCATGCATTTTCATGTTGTATTTGTAGGAAATTAATATTGGAGCCAATTGGATGTTCGGGGGCGAAAAGAGGTCAAAGAATGAGAAAAGAATCAAAGAAGAAAAAGTCAAAATAGGGTCAGCCGCAGACTAGCGTCGAGACGCCGCTCTTGGAGCGTCTCGACGCTGCCTTTCCTTATCTGAATTAGGCGGCAACAGCTCACAGCGTTGAGACGCTGCGACCTTAGCGTCTCGACACTCTCGAGATTCCCTTAAGCAGAATGTGCGACAGGCGATAGCGTCGCGACGCTATCCTTATAGCGTCTCGACGCTACGATAGAATTTCATCCTATTTATAATTTTCGATTAGGGCTTTTTGGGGGGCTTCCTTTGGACACTTTGGAGCCGTAAAACAAAGCAAAAACAGAGCCTTTGGAGCTGATTAAGGGAGTGCAAAGTGGAAATCAACCCATTGTTCGTGGGGATCGTGACTGGGACGTTCGGTCTCGGCCTACATAGAGTTTAATTCTTCTTTCCCTCACTTTAGTTAGTGTTTATGGCTGTTTTAGATCGTGGCTATATTGTAACGCGTTGTATGATTAGCTAGGTCTTTACTCTTAGGGATTGATGTAGCCGTTGGGGCAATTATGGATTGATGTTATGGATTTATGTTATTGATTCATTTATGCATAATGTATGTTTAATGCTTTCGATTTACCGACCATGAATTGAATGTTGTTTGTGCTTAAATCTAACTCGGGAGAGAGGATTTAGCTTAGAAATCATTATGCATAACTAGGATTTAGCTAGAGATCGGGAGATAATAGTTAATTCTAGAAATCGTTAAAAAGGGTATCCTTAATGCCTTGCATGTTTATTGAATTTAGATAGGGATATCGGGTTCAATTGCATGTGAGAGAATCATGTATGCTCGGGAGAGATATGTGTGATTTTAGTTTCCCAAGATTTATGAATCATAGCATGTTAATAATCCATTAATTAATCCATAATCCTAATTGGTGAAATCACATCCCTAAGACCATTGTTTCCTTTGGATTGTCACTTTTTGCATTGTCTTGAGTTTACTCTAATTTCATTCTCACTTCACTTGGATCCCTAAATAAAATTGGTCAAGAGTATTTCCGATAATTAAAATCGATTAGAAACCAATCCAGAGGACGACATTCGAATTTCACATTCACTATATTATAACTTGACCCGTACACTTGCGATTAGCAATTTGCACATCAAAGGACCAGAAGTAGAGGGTTGTAATGAGGCAAAGGGAAACAAATTCTCATAAAAAATAACATGGCAGGAAAATAAAACTTTTTAGTGAGAGGATCAAAGCAAAAGTAACCCTTGTAGCCAAGTGGATACCCAAGAAACACACACTGTGTGGTACGTGACTGAAGTTTGGAGTGATTATAAGGTCGGAGTAAGGGATAGCACGCACACCCGAAGACTTTTAAAGAGGAATAGTCAGAGGCGGTTCTAAACAAAAGCTTGAAAGGAGACTTTTGGCCAAGTGAAGGTGAAGGAAGACGATTGATCAAGTAAACAGCGGTGGCAAAGGCAAAATACCAAAAACGAATTGGAACAGACGATTTAGACATTAAGGAGATGGCCATTTCAACAATGTGGCGGCGTTTGCGTTTGGCAACGCCGTTTTGTTCAGGGGTATAAGGGCATGACTTTTGATGTAAGACACCGTGGTTAGTTAGGTAAGTTTGGAAGGATTTGCTAGAGAATTCACCCCCACCATCACTTCTAAAGGTCTTTAGCTTGGTAGATAACAAATTTTCAACAAAAGGCAGAAAATTTGTAAAGATAGAGAAAACATCAGATTTATAGTATAAAGGAAATAGCCATGTATATCTAGAAAAATCATCAATAAAGGAGACATAGTAACGATAATTATTTATTGACTTTTCAGAGGCAGGGCCCCATACATCACTGTGAAGTATTTGAAGAGGTAAAGTAGATGCAGTTACAGAGAAAGGAAAAATTTGTTTGGACATTTTTCCATCAAGACAATGTTTACAAATAGTAGAAGAACAAGGGATAGACAAACCAGATGATTTCAGGGCATTTTGAAGGACCAAAAGGCAGGGATGACCTAACCTATCGTGCCACACAGTGGATGAAGCTTTAGTTCCAACATGAGCTTGAAGGTTTACTTGTGCTATAGAAGAAGAAGCAATCAAAGGATACAAGCCATTTATACTAGGCCCGTGGAACATGACCTTGCCCGATGCCATGTCCTGAATGATGAATGAGGAAGATTAAAAAATGAAACGACAGTTATTATCAAGGCAGAATTGATGTACAAAAAGAAGATTTGTAGAGATGTTAGGTACACGAAACAGATTGGCAAGAGTAAACGATTCATTAGAGAGAGAAATATTGCCAGAACCAAGGTGAGATATAGAAAGAGACTGACCATTGCCCACTGTAATACTCTCTTCTCCATTGTAAGCTGAGGAGACATTCAGGTTAGCAAGATCATTTGTGAGATGAGCATTACACCCTGTATCAGAGAGCCAGACATGAGGTTCTTGAGGAAATGAGCCAGAAACAGAACCATTAGTAGGCGAATTAGAGGTAGAAGCTGCCATGGCCGCAAGTTTCGCTGGAGGATGACGCCCTTGGAAGGAGTAGTTCATCCTGTTGTAGCAGTCAAGGGCGTTGTGCCCGTACTTATGGCAAATCTGGCAGTGTACTTTATTAGAATTCAGGCCACTGTAGGAGGAAGCAGAGGTGTACTGACCTTGAGGTGATGAATTGGTATTAGAAGGGAAACATTACCGCGACCATTATTACCACGTCCACCGGATCGATTTGAATCAAAATGACCTCCAGAATTTCCACGCCCTCGGCCTTGTGGTCTCCAATTCCCTCGACCGTGAGATTCAAGATTTGCTGCCATCGCAAGGTGAAAGACAGTATTAGCTTCTTCAATTTTAGACTGCTTGTCAATAGCAGTTTCCTTAGTCTTCATCAAGATGTGCAGTTCATCGAAAGTTAAGATCTGAGATCTCGTCCGAAGTGATGTTTTGAAGACATTGTAAGTGGAGGGAAGGCCATTAACGGTGTAGATCACCAAGATCACCAAGTCCTCAGCATCGATGATAACAGAAACAGCGACTAGTTTGTTAACAAGTTCTTTGACTCTCTGAACATACAAGTCAACTGATTCACCAGGCTTCTTTGAGATACTCTGTAATTCGGTCTTGAGGCCCACAATATTGGTGTGATTTGATGAAGAAAAGTGTTTCTCAAGTCTCTCCCAAACTTCCTTTGCCGTCTGGCATCCGATTACATAGGATAACGCGGTCCGAGTCAAGGTAGCATTGATCAGTGTAATGAGGGCCTGATCGCGCTCGTACCATTGTTCATACTCTAGATTCAATTGAGAAGGCTGCCCGTCAACACGAATTTCTTTCTTAGGAATCTTGAGCGATCCATCTACATACTTGAAGAGTTTATGAGATTTGAGAAGAGGCGAGATCTGAAAACGCCATAAAACATAGTTTGACGAATCCAATTGAATGGATACCAAGTTACAGATATTGTGAAGGAGTGAACAGACGTATTCGAGGAAGATGAAGAACTCGAAATTAGGGCTTGCTCGGAAGAGGAACTCATCCTTCGATCGATGAAAAGAAAACAAGAAACGCGTAAGAAACTGACGCGTGGTGAGGAGAAAAAAAAGACGACGTTGGTCAATGGTGCTCTGATACCATATAGAAATTCAGAGTATCATATGTAAATTCTCCTCATAATCATTTATTAATAAGATATGGTATTTATACAACAAGGAGAATAACAAAGTAATAACTGTTAAATAGAATATCACAACTAAACCAGAGATAAAATCATATACAACATCAGGGGCAACAAGAAATATGACTAGGTTTAATATATAGGTGGATTTGAAAAATGGCTAAACATGTTTAGAAATTAAATAAATGGCTAAACATGATTTTAATTAATAAATTCCTAATTAAAATAGACGAAATTGTCTCTAACCACTTTTTAGAAAGAGAAATGCAACCTACAATTGTTGAGCATAATAAGGAGGAAAGAAAATCTAATTTTAACCAGAGTCTAACCAACTAAATAAAAAAAGCATTTTAAGGAGGGGGGAAACAAACAAAAAAAGAAGGAGCATTCTAAGGAGAGGAGAAACCGAATTTGATATCAACAAGATTTAACAACATTGCATTAAATCTAAAACCATAATTAGCATCATTAAACAAAAAATCTAAATTCTTAATCCTAAAAAAACCTTAGGTTGAACTGTCAATATACATTTTATCGTACAAAATCACAAAATACTTATGTGTGTATAATAGCACATATACATAGAAGCACAAGAGTAATTATGTACAAAAGCACAATAAGTACAACAACATATATTTATATATGGGTATATACAAACAAACATCATACTCAATAACCATATTAATAGCTCGCATATGGATAAGAGTATATATCTTAGAATCTCTATGTACATAAGAGTAAGTATACCTGATTCTCGTCATCTTCCTTGACAATGTAAAATGCTTTAAAAACCTCGTCTTTGAGGACCTTGTTGACACAATCCAAAATTGTAAGGAATATTACTCAGCTACAACTTGTATTTAACCATATCTATTGGTGTAAAAACATCACTTACCACTGAATTAAGGAAACCAACATTATCCTTCTCCGAGTTGCATTCTCCTTAGTGGATTTGGTCCAACACTGCCTCTGTGTATATTAGTATCTATAGGCTCAACATCCACACTGACAGCACAGCCACTGTATTGTGTTGATATGTACACTTACATGAAACCCTTCCTCTGTTGTTTGTATTTTTCGTTGAATTCAGGCTTGCATCGTCCCTACAAGTATTGGTATCCACACTTTCAACATATACGACAAGGCAACAATCGTGGTACATCCCGTTATATACCCTAGCAAGCATCCAGGAAAGATCTTTGTTCTCAGAAAAGCTTATAGTTCGAAACTTGTCTTCACCATTATTGAAGAGGTAGATATGTGAAATTTTCTTTCGAGCATCAAGTCTAATAAGGTTTGTGACGGAATCAGTGCTCAAACGCTATCGTATAGGATCGAAACTCGATGGGAAGCCATTATTGAAAAAATTCTGGTGGTGCAAAGATAGTGGAGATGAAATTTGAATTCTGGATTTCAGGCAAAGATTGGAACGTTGATCGTGAAGAGATGAGTGAGAATGTTGAAAAAGCTATATTGGGACTGAGAAAATATAGGAAAAAATTAGTTTTTTTTTTTTAAAAAAAAATATTGAGGAAAATCCACGTGACTTTAAGATTTTTCAGTTGAGAAAAATCTTACGTTGATTTTTAAAAAAAAACTGAATACTGGTAGTTGGGTTGAGCAGAGCTGTAAATAACAGTATACACTAGGGGTAAAATAGGGAAAAAAGAATCGGTTGGTTGTTCCTTAATTCACGGTAGCCATCCCTCCAAATTCGAAACTATTTTATCCATAAAACAAAGGTTTTTTTTTTCTTTTTTTCTAGCCATCTGCCACATTTTCCCTTTTTATTTAAGTAAGGGCAAATGTAGTATAGGCGGTTGACAGACCGTTTGCTAGAAAGACTTGGGAAATCATATTTTATGCATTTTGATGGTTCTTTGCATCCTTTCAATGAGTTTTATTTTGTTCAACTTTTGTCGGGTTTTTTTTTATTTTTTTTTAGTTCAACAACATTTGTGGTGAGGGGTTTCAAACCTCTGACCTCTTGGTCGATGCTACATGTCAATTAACCCTGAGATATGCTCACTTTGGCTTTTGTGGAATGTTTTAATTAATCTTTGAGTTTGCAAGGTGATCAATTGAACTTTTATGTTCTAAAAGTTCCTTGGGATCCCAAATATAAGTTCATTTTTGGATTTGGAGGGAGTTGATTTGGTGTTTGCAAAATTCATTAAAATTTTTAACGTCTTCCTAGTATGCATGTAACTAATGATCTAGCTAGTTGATGCCTTAAATGTTGGGTTGTTACACTCTTTCTAATCTATGCATGCAAGTTGCAACACAACATCAAGCATCACAAAAGAACAATGTTCATATTTGAAATTTTAACCATTATTAGAAATATGGTAGGGTTAAAGGTGCCTCTAGAAACTCATAAAAATATATCTGTTGAGTTTTCTTTTCTCTCCAGTTTTTTCATTATGTAGTGGAAGATGAGAAGGATACCTGCTTTTAGGAGGATAAACCCCACTTGTTTCTCCATTTATATAAGTTGTCCTTATTGAGGAATCATTTGGTGGCTTCAATTTTTTTCATTCTAAGATTCCACCTTCTCCTTCCTTGGGATTTTGTCATTCATTGTCCAATAAGAAATTGGTGGTTGTTGATAACTGGCAAAAGCAAGTTATAATTCATCCAAAATTAAATTAAAAGAAGCTAGAAAAGAGTAAGTTGCATCGCATTGTAGTGCATAAAAGGAAGAGAATGCAATAGAAGCGCTCAAAAGTAAATTCTAATGATGCGATGAGGTAGCATATGTTTATTTTGTCTAACACATCTTCTGTAGGTCTTAAACCTACCCAAGTTATCTAGAGACAAAGCACCAGAGTGATTACGTGAAGAAAGTACTAATGCAAGCTGTGTCTCAAGCAGGCGCTGACAAGTGGTAGTACTCTGACCTGGTGTGAAGATAAGTGGAGCATGCAAGCCAATTGCCTGGTGAAGTCAGTCTCCCACGTGCCTATTGTTGAGTTTTATGAGTTTTTTCTTTTTACATTTAATTTTCAGTTTAATGTTTTGAATTTATTGGTTTGAAGTTAGATCTAAACATTTCAGTTTTTTTACTTTTAAGTTTTCTTTTGAAGTTTTATGAGTTACTAACTTTAATGTTGTTTTGAAGATTGTAAGTTAGGTTCATTCTTGTACCTATAAAAGGGTGAACTTCCATGTAAAGTTTACATCACCAAATTTTCTACTTCAATTAGAATTTTATTCATCTTTTGGATTCCACTCTCTCATTTTCCATTTTCTCTCTTTGTTCAACAAACATTGAGAGTTTGATTATTGCTTCCGCAATATTATTTTCAACCATTTCATTTTCAATTTTCTCAACAGTGGTATCAAAGCCTTAGATTTGAAGGGCTGTGATTTTATTTGAGAGTGAGAAATTCCATTTTGTATTTAAAGAAAATGTCTTCTAATTTTGGTGTCGCCTCTCCTCCACATTTTAGTGGTGAAAACTACCATTTTTGGGTTGTTAAAATGCAATCCTATCTCAAGGCACTTGGCCTTTGGGAATCTGTTTCAACTAATGTTGATCCTCAACCATTAGGAGAAAATCCAACGTTGAATCAGATTAGATTACATGAAGAGGAGAAATTAAAGAAGCCCAAAGCTTTATCGGTGATTCATGTCGCTTTATCCGATCCTATATTTACTACGATTATTGATTGTAAAACGACAAAAGAAGCTTGGGATAAATTGCAAGAAGAATTTGAAGAAAGTGCACGGGTGAAAGCCGTCAAATTATTGACTCTCAAGTGAGAGTTTGAGATGTTGAAAATGAAAGACTCAGATTCTGCGAGGGACTACACAACAAAAGTGATGATCATTGTAAACCAGATAAGACTAGCTAGTGAAACTTTTCCAGATCAAAGAGTTGTGGAAAAAATAATGGTTAGTATTCCTAATAAATTTGAGTCAAAGATCTCAACCATAGAGGAGTCTTCCGATCTGACTACTCTTTCTATAGCTGAGTTAATTAGAAAATTACAAAACCAAGAACAAAGGGATACAATACGTAATGAGGAGCATGTTGAGGGTGCCTTTCATGCCAAGTCTAAAGGCAAGAATCTTATTGCCGAAGATGATAGACAAGCGACCAAAGATCAGGAGAGCAAGGAAAAAGGAGGAGTATCAAGAAAAGATAAATTTCCTCCTTGTTGTTTTTGTAAAAAGACCAATCATGCTGAGAAGAATTGTTGGTTCAAGAACAAAAAAGTCTATCATTGTGATTATTGCAACAAGGATGGTCATACAGAGAAGTTTTGTTATGCCAAACAAAACCAAACCCAAAACCCTCAACAGCAAGCAAATTGTGCAGAAGACAATGAAACAAATTTTTTGTTTATGGCTTCTCATACCAATGACAACAAGTCAACCTCATGGCTTATTGACAGTGGATGCACTACCCACATGGCTAAAGATATCAATAACTTTAGCGAAATTGATAGAACCATATAGTCTAAGGTGGTTCCTTGGACATGGCGAGACAGTGCTAGCTGAAGGTAAAGGTACTGTCACTATGCATACTGAGCAAGGTGAAAAGAAAATATCCAACGTTTTATTTGTTCCGAGGTTATCTCAAAACTTGCTTAGTATTGCTCAATTGTTGCATAACAAAATTTCTGTGTTTTTCAAGGACCAAGTTTGTGTTCTTTATGACCTACATGGAGCAGAGATTGCAAGGGTCAAAATGGTTGGCAATGTCTTTATTTTAGATGGTGACTCACTGTGTCATCATACTTTTAAGCCCAAATTAGAAGAAAGCAAAAAGTTGCATTATCGCTTTGGTCACTACAACAACAAAGTTTTAAAGATTTTGCATTCTTCTAATATGGTTGATGATTAAAGTTTAATTGAAGAGCAAGAGAAGAAAATTGGATAGGCATTTGAATATTTGATGATTGATATATTCATAAGATAGAGATGTTTATTAATTATTGTGGATATTTATGAATTGCTTGTGTTTAATGTTCTTTTTATATGTTTTGAATTTTTATACTGATGTAGGAAATATGTCTATATGTTCACTAATATTTGAGGAAGATTGATGATTAATGTGGAGAATTTGCCATCTACCGTAAATAAATAGAATCCTACTTTTTTTAAAAAAAAAATCTTAACAAAAGTACGAAATCTAAAATGGATCACTTAGGTTAAATAATCTATAATTTATCCAATCTAAAATTACTAACCATTAAAGAATTTGAACGCACTGGAAATGTTGCTATACAACCAATACCAACTAAAAACCAAGTTCTTGACTCTTCTCAATGATGCGCAATTTTGCTACCGCAAGCGTACGAGTCAAGTAATAATATATTGACTTAGAATCGAATGTTGTCCTCTGAATTGATTTTCTAATTATATTGATTACCGTGAATACTTTTGTCCAATTTTATTTAGAGATAACAACTTAGTGATGAAAACTATAATCTAAAGGTAATGCAAATTTAAAGATGGAAATTCAATTGGAAGAATTCTTAGGAGATTAATTTCGTCAATTTAGATTTAGGATTAATTAAAGGGAATGAATTGTTAACGTGCGATTATTTTATAAGTCTAAGAACCTTAAATCACAAATATCTCTCCAGGACATTATTGATTCTCATGCATACAATAAACTTGATATCCCTATCTAAGTTCATCAACAATACAAGGCTATGAGTTTAGTTCTTTTAACAACTTCTAAAGTTATTCAAAATCTCCCGATCTTATAATTATATCCGTATGTAGGATCAAATCTTCCCCTTTTAAAATAATGTTAGGAATATCTTCCTCGGATTGCACACATGGTTCACCCTTTGGGTTAGCCTTCCAGTATTCCTCCAAATAGGCATTTATCCAATCACATCGCGAAACAACCGAAGGGATTGGACAATTGTGAACTGGATTATTTCTATCATTCCAGATTGCCCAGGCGCCCACACAAATACGTTTTAAGTCTGGCCCCTTAAACCAACTCATACACATCCATCTATCTTTAATCTCCATAGAGTCCAACTCATTCCCGAACACCGATGGAAAAAGGGTCTCCCAAACCTCCCGAGCTCTTCCACACTGGAAGAGGGCGTGATCCGTAGTTTCATTCTCCTCTTTACACACTGGACAAATCCCATTGACTGGGACATGATGATTCCATAGATTGACCATTGTTGGAATTGAATTATGGAAAGATCTCCATACAAAAAGTTTCACCTTACTAGGCACCCGCAATTTCCATAGAATGTTCCACCAACTAGTCTCCAACCCGACACTTGATAACGACTCCTCTCGACTACACCAGTTTATAACCACTTTTCACCGAATATTCTTCTCTCCTATCATAATGTCAGATCCATTTTTCTGGGGCATGACTACTGATCAGAAGACCTTCGATCACCTCAACATCCTCCCGATTAAGGTGTTGATAGAGTTTCCCCATATCCCATTGTAAAGATGGCGTGACAAAATTAAACTCAGCCACTACCGCATTCTCCATAGAAGGCCTGGGATATGAAATCACCTTAAAAGTGGTCGGTCTCGGAATCCAGGGGTCCTTGAACATATATATTGACTGCTCGTTCCCCATATTTTTCCTTATACATTTTTTCAGAAGTTCCATTCCCCATACAAAGCCCTTCCAAAAGAAAGACGAGGAATAACGAGCAGACGAATTTAAAACCGTAGAGTTAGGGAAATATCTCCCACGAAGAACTCTAGAAATTTTTAGTTGTGGGTTGCACAAAACCCTCTAGACCTGCTTAGCAATCATCGCCTGGTTGAATGAAACCAAATCACGAAAGTTTAACCATCCATCCTCCTTTGGTTTGCAAAGCTCTTCCCATCTTTTCCAATGCATTCTCCTCTTATCCCCCAGAGATCCCCACCAAAATCTGGAGCAAAGAGTCGTGATCTTCGATAGAATTCCTTTGGGGATCCTGAAACATCCCATCGCATAGGTAGGAATTGTCTGAACAATGCTTTTAATCAACACCTCTTTCCCCCCTTGAGAGAACAAATGGCTCTTCCAACCCTGAAGCAAGGACCACACTTTATCCACAAGGAATTGAAAATCCCTCGATTTACCGCGATGAAATGATGATGGAAGACCGAGATATGCTCCCAATGAATCAGACACCTTCATAGATAGTATATTGCTTAGATACTCCGCAGAGTCTGTAGGAACATTTTTCGAGAAGAAGATCATCGATTTGCTAACATTAACACACTGACCAAAAGCTTTCTCATAGTCATACAATAAGGATTTAAAAACTCCAAAATCACCTGCCGCGGCTTTGAGAAACACGAGGCTATCATCTGCGAAGAATAGATGAGAAATTTTCGGACAAGATCTCGCAATTGAAATCACTGCCATATTCCCCTGTCTAGCCGAGTCCAATAGAGTAGAAAGACCCTCCGTACATATAAGAAATAGATAAGAAGATAGAGGATCACCTTGCCTAATACCACGCGATGGTTTAATAAACCCAAAGAATTCCCCATTTATTAGAATAGAAAAAGTAGGCGTCGTAATACACTTCATCACCAAATTGATCCATTGCTCATGAAAACCTAGTTTAGCCCTAATCTGCCTCAGGTATGACCATTCCACCCTATCGTAAGCTTTACTCATGTCAAGTTTTAATGCAGCAAAACCAGATTTTCCTTTTCTCTTGTTTCTTAGAAAAACCAGCAAAACCAACTTTCCCTAGATCGCTGCTTCCAGTATATTTCCTCTTCCATAAGCAGTGAGTCCAATTGGCGCTCCAAATGATCTTCATCGAAATTGATAGCGGGGTACCTCATAGGCCTTTTTAATTTTGTCTCTCACCACTTCTATCTCGACCTTCAATCGTTGGTTCTGGCGAGCTCCCCATTATCCTCTCAAGTCTGCTGCACACTTCTTTAATGCCAAATGTAGAGGCTGGGCTAGAGCTCTAACTCCGTCCCTAACTCCAGAACGACGAATGATGTTACCACAGTCTTCATGTCTAGTCCACCATTCTTCAAATTTGAAAGATCTACCGCGTCGGGATCGGTTAGACCTATACCCCCTTTCCTCCAAACTAAGTTCAATTGGACGATGATCAGACTTCGCCCAATCGAGATTGGTCACTTGGATATCCTCAAAAAGAGAAGTGAAATTAGTATTGGCTACATAACGATCCAACCTCAAACAAACCTGCGCCCCCAGATTCCTTCTATTGCACCACGTAACCATATCCCCAGAGAATCCCAGGTCCCTGAGATTACAATAGTCCAAAACTTCTCGAAAAGCTGATATTTGCCTACTATCTCTATCTGGTCCTCCCACCTTTTCATGTTGCCACAGAATTTCATTTAAATCACCACCAATCACCCAGGCCGCATCATTATGATCATGTAGTCTTCGAATTAGATTCCAAGATTGAAGTCACATATTTGGATATGGATTTCCATAGAGCCCAGAAAAGCGCCAATGTTTATCACCCCAAACAACATCTGCATCTATGTGATGAATAGAGAAATTTCGGATAGACACAACAATATCATCTTTCCACAGCAAACATAAACCACCACTGAGACCAATTCGATTGACCACAAAACACCCAGAATAATTCAAACGCACTTTCAATTTATTTAAAACGAAAGACGAACATTTCGTCTCTGCCAGAAAACATAAATGAGGATTTAAACGATATAACTCGTTGCTTATGTTTCGGAATGCCCATGGGCTCCCCAACCCACGAACATTCCAACATATAATTTTCATGGCTCTTAGCAGTCCCTGCCTTCTTACAATCAAAATCATGAATTTTAGGACGTTTCATGTTGACCGGAGAAAACAAGTTTGGTCCATTTTTTCTCTTCTGAAATTCCTCCAACGCATCCACAGACATGTTCGACGGTACGTAACCTACACAAGCTCTCTTTTTCCAAGAGTTCCCACGACCTGCAGCCAAATTAATCTGTTTGAATCACTTCAATCCATGCTTTCCACGCCTCTCCTTGCCTACAATACCAGCTCGTGCATCACCAGGCAAAGATGGGTCACCTTCCAGCATTCCACTCTCCTTTTTGCCATCCTCCTTCGCCCACTCAAGATTGGGCTCATGTTG
This sequence comes from Luffa aegyptiaca, assembly GCA_017139565.1. Taxonomy (NCBI): domain Eukaryota; kingdom Viridiplantae; phylum Streptophyta; class Magnoliopsida; order Cucurbitales; family Cucurbitaceae; genus Luffa; species Luffa aegyptiaca. Next base: position 32,735,652 of record CM029401.1, read on the forward strand.
GATTTGGATCAGTCTTCACGACAGGTACAGTAACAGATTCCTCCACAGCTTTCGCATCAAAGCCCACCACCTCTTCTTCCTCGATTATCTCTGGGTCACTTTCCATAGCATCATCATTATCCTTTTCAGGATTTGGTTCTGAGATGAGGCCCACTGAAGTAGACGAAGCAGATTTGAAAATCGAAATTAGGGACTCTGATAATCGCCTATTACAGGCTTTCAAGGTTTCCTCATAACCATTATGCTTCTCCAAGCCCATGTCAGCCCATTGAGATAAATGAGGCCCATTACCACCATTCAAGGCCAACGGTTGAGATATTGTTGGATCATTAATGCCAATAAAACCCATCGACGTTGGCGGTTTCACTCCTTCCTTAATTGTAACGACTGGAGACCTTGACAATCAATCCACCAGGTCGACGACATCCATCCCCTGAAGCCTACTCCGGCGAGAACATTCCGGCCGCCACTAAGAATCAACCGCTGGGGAAATGCTCTTGTACTTAGTTGCTGTCTCGATTATTTTTTCTTTGCCTTTGCCTTTGCCAGCCGCCGACGGACCTCCTGCCAGTGAATAAAGAGCCGACATCAACGATTCAGGCGAAACTCTCGAATTCTCTTCAGATGGTTCCACGATTCGAATTCCATGATTGATCGGACGAGGAAATTCTTCCACCGAAATTACAGGAATCGTTGTGGGGGACACCTCAATTGCCAGCCGTTAACTCCTAGGATCTTCTCGTCGATCTTCACGGCCAAGACCTCGATCCACACCATCAGTCACGACCATTCCTTTCCCTGAAAATTTTAACCATTCTCTAGATTGCATAAGAGAATTCATCCCCTGCTCCAACTGAAGGACCCGAACACAGTCCCGTGAGGCATGACCTAAAATTCCACAGAAGCCACAAATCTCCAGCAAACGCTCGAATCTGAAGGGGACCCACAGACCACTCAGCGGCCCGTCCAGATAGATGTGAATACCCCGGCGAAGGGGACATGACAAATCAATACGGATTCTTATTCTCAAGCTTGCACCCCAGAACAAAAAAACCACTCCGAGAAATCCACACCTTCGAACACACCCACTGCATTCCCGATACGCTCTGCCATGGTATGGTTAAACCAGTCAAGGGGTAAGTCAAATACGTGAATCCAGAAGGCCACAAATGAAAAGGGATGATTCGATGGTTTCAATCCACGAATAGGGAGCTCCAACACAAGAAGATACTTCTCAAAAATCCACGGTCCCTGTCGGAGAACACGAATCCTATCTGATTCATTGACAAACCTGAAAATAAATAGGTTTTTCCTAGGCAATCCACCTGTAAACTCTGACCAAGCTTCAACGCCACTGAGAAAGTTCTCCTCATCGCCTCTGCTCCCAAAGGCTGATGGCAGAGAAGCTTTCCCAAGAGACAGAAACCAAGCAAATCCCATGCTCGATCAACATCCTCTCTATCCGCAACGACCAACAATTCTTCTTTCTCATCTGTCAAACTCAATCGAGCCCATTCATCCGCCAAACCAGAGGGATCCATTTGGGTACGAAGATAAAAGAAACAGCAATTAAAAAGGCAGAAGAAAAGGATTTGAGATACCGTAGTAGACGATGTCGAAACACAGCTCCCCCCTATTCCCCTGATATACCAGCACCATGACTGAAATTCCGCTGGAAATATCTTCCAGATACACTAACGGAAGAGAAGGAACATTAAGAATCTGCTCCATATCCGTCGAAAGGCAGAAAATCAGCCTAAAAAACAATCTTCAAGAAAAACGCCTGATTGGAAATCTTCAGACCAAGATTTCGTCAATTACTCCGAAGATCACCTGCAAATCTCGCCGGAAATCGCCTCTCCATGGAGAGCGTTTCCCTTCTTTGAGAGATTTCAAAAGCCGATTTCCTCCCTCCAAATTCCTCTTTTCTCCCACTATAATTAGTATTTTTCAAAAGCCGTCAAACTTTTGTGTTGTATGCTCAACCTATAAAATGAATATTTTGTGAATATTATAACCTATTTTTAATTTATTAAATATCGTAGATTATTTTCATCTAAAAAATTAGTAGTATGATTTTAATATTTTAAACTTTTATGCTCCGTTATTTTTTTTTTCCAAAATATCCGTCGATATTCAAATATTCAGTAATATATTAGTAAATCCGAGTGTATCGAAATTAAAAAAAAAAAACTCTATGGATATCGACATCCCAAACTTAATCCATTCTGTAAATTAAAACAAAAATGAATAAAATAGAGAAAATCCAAAACTCTTTTCATCTTTGCTCCACGCCACTTCTTCTTCCTCACGTCGTCTCCTCCGTTTCTGTTCACTGCCGCCGCCGCTGCTATCTTTCTTCCGCTTGTGCAGCCGCTGCTGCTGTATTTCTTCCGTTCGTAGCGCCTCAGCCTTCCTCCTAGCGGATTTGTACTGGTTTTCTACTTCCTTGTTGTTACTGGTATTCTCCCAATCTCCATCTATGTCCTTTTCCTGACTTGAAAAACACAAATTAGAACTTATCTAAAGAAAGAAGGGAGAAGTTGTTTGATTTTTTTTTTGTTTAATAACAATAGCCGAAAAAAATAACAGCGTTGCGGCGGCAAATCGAGACGTAGTTTGTGTTTGGCTGTTGTGATTCGAACATGGATCAGACTTCCAATTCTCTTATAATTCGTAGCGTTGATTGATTGACCGAACAACTTTAACCTTATCTATATTAATTGGTTTAATTACATTAATTTATAAAATTAGTTTGCAGCAAAATGATGAACAAAAGACAATGAAAGGGTTTGAAAATTCTCGCAGTGATGAAAAAAAAAACACAATTACGACACTAAAAAATGGAAAAACAATGGAGAGGCAAGAGTGGAAAGAAAATAAAACCCTAAAGATCTCTCCCTTTGCACGTGATTTTGTACTCCAATGCTCTCGCTAATCTCTACATTTTCCATGTCGTTGCTCTTTTACTTATTATATTTATAGCTTTACCGTCTCGCTAATCTCTACATTTTCCATGTCGTTGCTCTTTTACTTATTATATTTATAGCTTTACCATCTTATGTCCCTTTGCTATGTTCTTTGCCTTTTGCTGAATGAGAGAAGAAACGTTTATATATATTGATATAGAGAGGAACCCTCAAGGCCGAGCGAATGGCTCTTAAGTTGGTGTTTGTAGAGTTGGTTAAGAAGGAAGCTACAAGCTAGAGACAAAAGGCCAAAGTGAGATGGGCTAAGGATTGAGATTGAAATTCAACTATTTTCCAGAGGGTGGCGAGTGGTAGAAGAAGTAACAACTTCATTGCGGCCCTGAGGAATGAAGGGGGGGTTGGTTAGATGGGAGAAGGAGATTGGTTAGATGGGAGAAGGAGATTGAGGATGAGATTATTTCCTTTTGATCCAACTTCCATGCTCTGGAGCTATTTCCCAAGCCTTTCATGGAGGGGGTGGATTAGTGCTCCATATTCGAGAGAGAGAAGGTTGAGTTAGATGCCCCCTTCTTAGAGGAGGAAATAAAAAAGGTGGTCTTTGAGTGTGATAGAAACAAGGCCTCTGGACTTGATGGTTTCTCAGGCCCTTTTTCAGGGTAGGTGGGAGGTTCCTAAGGAAGACGTGGGAAGTGTGTTTCAGGAGTTCTTTGAGAGAGGTATTCTAGATGGTTCCCGGGATGAATTAAAAAGAAAGGGCAAATTGGGTTAAGAATTTTAGGCCTATCATTATGATTACAAGTATGTACAAGATTATTGTTAAGTTTTTGTCCAACGGATTGAAAAAAGGTTCTTCCTTCAATGACTTTTGAGGCCCAGGGTGCTTTCATCGAGGGGAGGCAAATCCTCGATCAGGCCCTCATAACCAATGAGGCTATCGAGGACTATTAGGGTCGTGGTTAGGAGGGAGTTATTTTTAAGATTGACTTTGAGAAGACCTACGACCATGTGGATTGAAATTTTTTGGACAAAGTTCTTGAAAAGAAAGGCTTTGAGTACACGTGGAGATCTTGGATTTGGAGTTGTACTAGATCAATTTCTTACTCAATCCTCATTAATGGTAGGTCGAGAGGAAGGATTCATGCTACGAGAAGTCTTTGTCAGGGCGATCCCCTCTCCCCTTTTCTCTTTGTGCTTATTGTGGACACTCTCAACAGGATTATCTCGAGAGGATTTAGGTTTAGGGTCTAGGGTTTATCTCGAGAGTGGTGGAGGGTGGAATCGTTGAAGGCTTTGAGGTAGGTTAGGGTAGAATTCCCTTATCTCCTCTTCAATCTGCTAATGACACAATTTATTCTGTTCTAGTAAGGAGTCCTTGTATTGAATCACATCTTGTCCTTTTTTGAAGCCATGTTGAGTCTTAAGCTTAATAGGGGAAAATGTCAAATCATTAGTTTACACTGCGACGAGGGTAAGGTGACAAGATGCCTAGGTGGGGTGCAAGGTGGGCTCGCTCCTTTCATCCTACCTCGACCTTCTTATTGACCATAATTCAACATCTCTCCCTTTTTGGGACCCCGTGGTGGATAAAGTGCATAAGAGACCTGCTAATTGGAGGAGAAAATTCTCTTTTTTCTCAAAGGGCAGTAGGCTAACTCTCATTCGCTCGATGTTGAGCAACATGAACATCCCTATTTATTTTTTCTCTCTCTTTAGAGCCTCCTGTTTGGTTTGTAGTTCTTTAGAAAAGTTAATGTAAGACTTTCTTTGGGAAGGGGTTGGTGAGGGGAAAAGCATGCACTTAGTGAGTTAGGAGTCAGTGGGGAAGGTAGTTAGCTTTGGGGGAGGGGGGGTTGAGATGGGGAATTTAACGAGCTGCAACAAAGCATTATTGGCTAAATGGCTTTGGTGTTTCCCCTACAAAACTAATACTTTGTGACATAGGATTATCGTGAGCAAGTATGGTCTTCATCCTTTCGAGTGGCGTCAAAAGAACTTATAGAAGTACGTGGAAAGACATTTCCTTAGAGCTCATTTTCTTTTCTTCTTTGTCCAAAACACTGTGGGGGATGGTAAGAAAACGTACTCTTGGGAGGATAGGTGGTTGGGGGTAGACCCTTCTGCGCTACATTTCCTTGGTTATTTCACTTGTCCTCGATGAAAAATCATGTTGTAGCTGATGTTCTGAACCGGTTAGGGAGGTCTCCCTCTTTCTTGCTTGGTTTTTGTTGCCCACCCGTAATTCGATAGGAAAACTAGGGATGTCTTGGGTCTCTTATCTTTGATTGGAGATATCGTTCTTAGATCGGGGAGAAGGAATGTTCCTAGCCCTAACCTCAAGGGTTTTTCTTGTCACTCATTCTTTCGGTATCCTTCCTTGGTTGGTGATTCCATTTTTTCTTTGAAAGTTCCAAAGAAGGTTCACTTCTTCATTTGGCAGGTCGACACAAAAGGGTTAACCACCTTAAATGGGCTCTCTAGGAAGCTGACCTCTTTGTTTGGACTGTTTTGTTGCATTATTTGTCGGATGATGGAGAAAGACCTTAACCATATTCTTTTGAGCTGTGACTTTGTTGTTTTGTTTGCGACTCCTTTTTGGAGGTGGTTGGTTTTCAGTGTGCTAGTCACAGAGGTATTCGAGAGATGTCGAGGAGTTCTTCCCCCATCCACCCTTTTAGGATAAGGGGAAGTTCTTATGGCAGGTTGGGGTTTGTGCTATTTTATGGCATTTGTAGGGCAAGAGAAATAATACGACCTTTAGAGGGATTGAGAGAGACCCGAGTAAGGTGTGGTCCCTTGTCAGATTCTATGTTTTTCTCTGGGCATGATGCAGTTGTTTTATAATTATTCAATTGGTCTCGTTATACTTGATTGGAGCCCTTTTCTTTAAGTGGTTCCATTTTGTGGGCTTGATGTTTTTTGGATGACCATGTATTCTTTCATTTTTTCTCAATGAAAGGTTTATCTTTTATCAATACATACATATATATAGATACAAACAGGAAGATCAAAAGGATGGAAAGAAGGGACATGATCGTGAAATTGAATATTTTGACAAGTTTAATGGGCTTTTCCATAATTCAATTCGCTCACCCTAGCCAAAGTGAGCATAACTCAACGGTAATTAGCATGTATAAGGACTGAGAGGTTAGAGGTTTGAATCCCTTCACCCCTAAATGTTGTTGAACTAAAAAAAAAGAAATCACTTACCCTAATAATTTTTCGTAAACCACAATTAATTCATAATTTTAATTCTTATTTATTAAAAAATGATGGACAAAGGGTATAAAATTTGTAACACCCCGTGCACCTTGGGTGTATTTAAATCCCGAGTTTAGAGTTGAAAGAAATATAAATTTTATTTTGGTCTGAACTTAGGGGTTTAATTTTAAACCAAAGTGGTTGGGAATTTTAAACGTTAATGCCCAATCGATATGGACTCCGTATTTCAGGTTTTAAGTCTAATTAGTTGCTGTCCAGTGCCGTCTTTGCTAATTAGTGTTTCCGGTAAGTGTAGCCCTTACCCATTCTTATTTAGTGCTTTAAATGGAATGCCCATTAGTTTTAGGTGCTGAAGAGTTAAGTTGGTGTTTGATTTTCTGATCTGCAGCGCCGTCTAAGTGTTCGATTAAGTTCGTAACACTTCGACTTGGATACCCACTGCCCAAGGACTATTCTAGCGCATCGTTAGAGGTTTGTAAAACCCGTCTAGCATGGAAGCGGGTTCGTTTGGGTAAGTTCTTGGCTGTCCCTTCGTTTGTAGCTTTGAAGTTAGGTTGCTCTTTAGTGTTTTAGCCTTAAAGTCATGATTTTGTGGTTACCCATTGCATATCTAGGCTCGTAGGAGTTGCCTAACCTTTATAGAACCTAGTTTATGCATTTGAATGAGTTAACGTGGCTGTTTTGCTAGAAGCTTGTAGTTTCTCAATGCCCATTAAGTCTTGTTGTCTTAAGAGTGTTTCTCGATCCCTATAGGTTCTTATAGCATGGGTTAATGAGCTTCTCTTTGCTGTTTGTGGCTTAAAAAGCATGCTAGATTAGGTTTCCATTATTTGTTTTAGGTTTGGTAGCATGCCCGGTCCTTAGGAGTTCTTAATACACTTTATGAGAGTCGTTTACTTGTTGTCCAGCGGCTGAAAAGCCTTATTTGGAGCCGTTTGGCGAACACCCATTGCCCGTTGTGCCTTAGACATGGTTGCTCATGGTCTAAAGGTTTTGGGTTTCATTTTGGGGTACGTTAAAGGCTGTCCAGCAAAGAAATGAGCTGGGTAAAGTGGTTTTGGCCCAAGTAGCATGTTAGGTTGTTCTTTATTAGTTTAGTCTTTGATGGTAGCGTTTTTGGTTGTAGTTCGAGGTGCTTGTGGAGCTTGGTGCAAGTGTCGCCTCGTTGGTAATTAGAAGTGATTTGTAAGTAGTTTCTACTTGCTGGGTTGTGTTTGATTGCATGAAGCATGTTTGCTTGTTTTCTTGCTTTATTTTTATACTTGCGAAAAGTATGATCTACTGTGCTGTTCTGTGTTTTGCTTGAGATAAGCATGATTTGTTGTGTTGGATGTACTGAATGCTTGAGATGAGCATATTTTGTTTAGTTGCTTGGCGTAAGCATGTTGAGTTATGGTTAAGCATGATTTTGGTGATGCATTCTAGCATGACGGGATGTGGTGTTATGTATGTGGGGTTAGGCTAGCATGTTGTCACGGGATGTGTAGCATGGGTCTAACTGTTGCGTTACATGACGCGTAAATCATGTGTAGGTGGGCAGCGTGACGCGTAACTCATGTGTTTGGTTTAGCCCAGCATGACGCGTAATGCATGCGAGTGGTTGTGTAGCATGGCGCGTATTGCTTGCGAGTGGTTGCGTAGCATGGCGCGTAATGCGTGCGAGTGGTTTTGCGTAGCATGGCGTGTAATGCATGCGAATGGCTTGCGCAGCGTGACGCGTAATGCACTTGTAAGGTTTTGCGCAGCATGACGCGTAATTCATGTGTTAGGTGCGGAGCATGACCCGTAAATCATGTGTGGACTAGTAGAGTGTGAGTGCATAGTGTGGGAGGCATAGGCATGATGTGGTTTGGGTGCTTGTGAGCATGATGTTGGTTTATTTCTTTCTAAGCACGTTGGTTTTTATTGCTTTTGAAGCATGTTGAATGCGTGTGAGAAGCATGCTGTTTGTAATTGTTTGATGCTTGTGATCTGGCTCGTGTGAGCTACTTACCAGTACCGCGGTTGTACTGATACCCCCTTCCCCACCTTCCCCCCAACATTTTAGATGTTGCAGGTATCGAGAATGATCCGAACCTTGGTGGCGAGGAGGAGAACTGCGAGGAAATATTCCTAGAGAGTTGCTTTCTGTTGTTATGTTTCGTAATGCTTTAGCAGGTAGATTGAGTTGTTTTGATTTGTAGTTCTGTGATGGTGAGAGAATCACCTGAGAATGGTTAAGTTTATAAACTAGACTTGTTAATTTTGATTAAGTTTAATAAGATGTTTAGCTAGTGGACTAGCTTTCCTTGTTAGTAAAATGTCTTTGAGTTCCGCTGCGTGGTTTCAGTTTATTGCATGTTGCCAAAAGGGTTTGTCTCGTCTAGAGGAGATAGGTTTGTGAAATCTGGCTGAAGTTTGGTGGAGTTTGGCTTGTTGCATGTTTAGAAGTGTTAAAAGTCTTTAACAGGTGTTGCAAAATTTTGGGATAACCAGTTTTACGCTGTTATGCTGTCGAAATTTTCGGTACATTCGGTTTAAAGAGAGTTATCCTAGTTGCTTATGAGTCTAGAGTGAATAGTAGCGTCGCTAGGCTAGAGGTTGAAGAACCTGGGCGTTACAAAATTTATCTTCTAGAAAACCACTTTATTTTTTTCCAAAAGATATAGCCACTTTTATGAATGGTATAGATTTGTAATTTATCAAAATTTGATTTCATTTGATGGTTGATGCGAACAATTTGCCATTTTCGCTAACACGAGCTCTACTTTTTGCTATGAAGCACAACATTCCATCAGAACCTCCATCGACACAAATTGAAGAACGATGTTGTTTCAGGTTGGAGGGCAAGGGACTCGTCCCACCTTCTTTGAGATGGCCGCTGCTCAGCAGCTCCCTGCCAGCCTTCGTGCTGCTCTCACTTACTCCATCGGTGTATGGTTCTCTCTCTTTTGGAAGCATGTCTTCAATAATTTTGATTTTGTGTTTGTGTTTGTCAGAGACTTGTCTACTGTAAACTCGGACCCTCCATTTCTATGGCAATTTCGTTGTTGTGCTTGATTCTTGGCGAATTTGGACTTTTTCTTGGTAGTTATGAGTTATCTGCACTTTTGTATTCAATTGATTCTATAAAAAGGTGGGGCTCTATTTGGTTGAGAAAGGGTTATTGAATTTCCCCTTTTCATGCTCCTGTAATAGTTTTGATTGTATTTTTCTTCCTCTTAATTTGGAATAGGGTATAGGGTTGAAAATTTCATTGAAATTTATGTGCTTTAGGCTTTTGGTGGAGGACATATGGCTTGTGTCAAAAGTGATTTTTGATAGAGGATATCTTGTTTCTTCAACAATTTACAACTGGTTATTTCCATCTACTCTTTAAATAAGAAACTATTTCGTTGAAAGTATGGACATATGAAAAGGAGTAGGGGAAGCCTCATCTCAATTTATGTTACGAAAAAGTCTTTTAATTTGCAAAAAGAGATGATAAACCCATAGTGAAAGAATAAAATGGTTGGTGTTGGTTGTTCAATCAATTTTTTCTTTTGGGCGGTACTGATCGATCTCCAAATTGGCATACATGGTTGTGCTCATTATGTATCCTTTCATATGGCTGTACGTTGTTTCTTCACTGTAACATCGCCTTTTTTTTTTCACTGTCAAGTCCTAATGCTTAAATTCTTCTGGGTTGGTGAAAAATTTTCAGGTTTTAGCTCTAAGAAGACCATTCTTTCACAGGGTTTTAGACTATGAAGATGAATTCTTTTCTTTGCTAATGCTGGTTCTTGAAACGCATAGCTTACGAACTACAGGTGAATGATGGTTGTTCTCATAAAACACATGATTTTAATTTGAACATACTGTTCCTCTCTCTGTACCTAACTGTTATTTATTTTCTACATTTTCTTCAGATGCTTCATTTTCAGAATCCCTGTATGGCTTAAGAAGAAGAGCTGTAAATGTAAAAGTAAAAAAGGAAGATGCTCGTTCAGTCTCTAGTGATGGTATTCAGCATAGAGGGTTAGAAAAGCATCAAAAAGTTCTTTCGGTTGCTTTCTTGGTATGATCTAAATCTTGTTTATTCAAAAAAGATACCGAGGAGGCAGCTGTAAACTTTTTTTTTTGCTTTTGACATAAAGTTCACCTTGCTTATCTCCTTGGAAATTTAATGCTTTGTACACTACTCTCTCTTTCTCTCTCTCTCTCTCTATCTATCTACATCTATCTATCTATCTATATATATAGTGGGTTTACATGTATGTTAAATCACTACCCACTTATCTCAACTTTTTGTCATACTTGTCTCACTAGACAAGGGCATTTAGACAGTTAACACAAGATACAAAAAATTGTTGTTTGGTAGCATATTGCCCAATAAAAGTTCAGAATGGTTTTTTGTGTATGATTAAGTTTTCCTTAACATAAGTTTGAAATGAACAGTTATTATTTCATGTGGATTCAAACTAGACTTCCTTGCACACACTACGCATCTTGAATGATTAATTCAATGAATATATAATTTTCAGGTTGTATTGCCCTATTTCAAGTCAAAGTTGCACTCAATTTACAATAAGGAAAGGGAAGCCAGGCTTCAAGCAAGTTTATGGGGTGTTGATAATGAAAGGTTTAATGATGCTGAAATTTATGATGTGAGAGGTGACCCTGTTGTTCCTACTAGAAATTTGAGAGTTGAAGCATCTGTAAGAGCTCGAGTGATGAAGAAATTTCAAAAAATTGTTGGTGCTTGTTACCCATGGCTCCATGCAAGTAGTGAAGGTAATATTGCATCAAGTTTTTGTGGTGTATTGTTATTTTGAACAAATAACTATTTGGACATTTGTGATCCCAGTTAGAGCTTGGATTATTATAGATGTAAATTTTAAAATTTAAATCTGATAAATAATTGATTGGTTCACTCTGGAAAAATGTATGGAATTATTATTGGTTTTTTTCTATTTTAATCATCTATGGGGTGGAAGATCAAACTTCAATGGGTGTGGAACCTTGACAAGAGTCAGCTACTCTCTGTTAAATCTCTTTTTGCTACCCTTTTAGAAGGTTCTTTTGTCCTTCCCCCCAGTTTTCAAAGTCCCTTTGGAAGCTTAAGATGCCTAAGGTTTTCTTGGGGCCTGCCGTCCTGGGAGGTCTCTCTACACAATGGAGAAAGTCTCAACACAGTGTTCCTATTTTCGTTGGATTGCTGGTGATCAGAGCTTAGGTGTAAATTATGGAAGGGCTTGAAGATTCTCTTCTAGCGTGCTGTTCTACATTGTTTCTTATGGTTCATTTATAATCCAATCCCTTGAATAATTTCATCTGTTATGGAAGTACTTTGTTTTATAGCAGAGAAAAGAAGTGCTTTGTATTATTTTCTGTAGGTATTTCTTTAATTTTATTTGGAATCAAATATTATTACGGTTATCTTCATTTCCTACTCATTGTTAAACCCTCCTTAACATCATTGTTTAAGGACTAAATTTTTGATGATGCAGGTCTATCGTTTGCTTATCAGTTGTTATATTTGTTGGATGCTACCGGATTCTATTCACTAGGACTGCAGGTCATTGGAGTTCATGTCTGTCGGGCTACAGGACAAGAGCTGGTAATTTTTTTTTTCTTTTACTGATTTTGAAATCTTAAGGTCGTAACTCCTTTTTAGTATAAATATAATAATCTAATTTATTTCATACAAATCTTGAATACCCTTCAGAAAGTTCTACTCATAATAGAATCATGGATGCTTTATATTTCATTTATTTGATTCTGCAGTCTTTATAGAGCCCGTGGGATGAAGATGCCATGTATATGATTAGTCTGTCTTATTTCAAATGTTTTTAGCGAATAGTTGTTGCATTTCAAATGTTTTTTCTTTTACTAGAGTAGATGTTTCACACATCAGCATCCTTTTCACTTTTTGGTGCTACTAGATCAATAACATTCGTTAACTTTTTCCCCATTCTTCTATATATTAATTGTTTTCTTTACCCTTTTTGTGACATCAAGGTAGATGGACACATCGTCTAGAATTTCAAAGATACGAAGCCATGAGCGTGAGAGATTACGTGGTCCTCCTTGGTTGAAGGTATAACTTCTTTGATAATTATGGGTGCACCTTTTACTTTTTTGTCTTCTTCTCATATTATTTTTATTTCTAACCCTTAGGAGCTTACTGAAGATCCTTTGAAAAGATTCAGGTTGAAAGTGGAGTGTGTTGCTTGGGGAAAAAGAAATCAATTACAAGAGAAAATAAACTTTTCAAAAGTTTCTTGGCTCTTGACAACATGGCCCCTAATAATTAGATATTAAGCTTGGGGTTTGTTAGCCTTTTGACCTTTATTGTAATTTTACATTGTTTCAATAAAAATTCTTTTACATTGTTTCAATGGGGTGGTTAATTTTGCTGCACATCTTAAATACGAAAAGTTGGTAGTGAACAAGGTGTGAGAGTACTATTAATAGAGGTATATGGGGAATAGTACTAGATTAGTAGTAAGGGCGTAATAGTAATTAGTTATGGAGTCTTGGTTATAAATAGGGGAGTGGAGAGTCTTAGATGGTGGGGATGATTTTTGGGTATTGTCTCATTGTGGGACTTTGTACCAGAGTTAACCCTCTTGAAAGGCGCATTATATTGTAGTTTCATTTCATTATTGCAATATATTAATATTTGGGTATTTTCTTAGTTTGGATACCTAACAAATTGGTATCAAAGCACGTTGATCCTGGAAAATGACACAAAAACAACTAGAAGAGAGAGTTGAGAAAACAGAGAAGGATGTGGTTGATTTCAAATAAGCTTTACAGAGGATGGCCTAGAACATTGATTGGTTAATTGTAGAAATAGAGAATCAAAGAGCCACGATGATGTCTGCAAGCTTCAATGGCAAGGTTCGGTGACCTTTTGGGATGACTGCAAGCTCAACTCAGAAACAAAAGATGGTAGAAGAGAAGGAAGAATCGTGGGAAGGGATGGTCGTCAACGAAGATGAATCATCTCAATGCAAGAGAGATGGAGAAAAAGAAAGATGGTGAAAAAAGTTAAGAAGCGGGGGTGTGAGACGGTCTAGAAGACGAAGCTAGTACGTAAATAGAGAAAAAGGTTGGAAGGAAGCTGTCGAGGGCATGTCGATCGGTATTTTGGCAGAATTTGAAGAAGTGGGTTGGAATGAGGTTCGAGGCAACAGAATCAGAATTTCGAGGGAGAAATTGCCAATGGTCGATAGAATTGAAACTTTGGGAGAAGCGACAACGACATAAGAGGTTATCAAGTAGAGGAAGAAGAATCAAAGAAACTCACCATTTGGTTAAGAAAATGAGGGAAGCATTTGACGAAGACCATTGCGAGTAGTGAAGGATAGTATGGTTGGAAACGAAAACTTGGAAGTGCCGGTTGAAGAATGGAGAATAGATGGAAGTGGAGGTTGATGGAGGCCATCGCAAGTGGCGTTTACTGGTGTGGACAAAGAAGTCTTGGGGTTTTTCATACGGATGACCCATTTAAATAGGTGGAAATGATAAATGTCCTACCTTTTCAATTTAAGGTTATGTGTCCTTTTGCTTGCGTTAGCATCCTAGTAAAATTACCATTTTACTCTCAACTCGCTCTTTCGCCCCAACCTCTCGCTCTCTCTCCAATTTCTCTCTCCAACTCTCTCTTCAATCTCTTACTCTCTCTCTCCAATCTCTTACTCTCTCTCTCCAATCTCTCGCTCTCTCTCAAATATCTCGCTCTTCGATCTTGCTCTCTCTCCAATATCTCGCGCTCTCTCTAATTTCTCTCTCCAATCTCTCTCTACTCCAGCTCTTGCTGTCGTTGTGTGCTATTTGGAGAGAGAAATTAAAGAGAGAGAAAAGGGAGGAAAAAATTGAGCGAGAAACGGGAGAGAGAAACGAGATGAGAGAAAAATGCACATTTTCATATAGAGAGTAAAATGGTAAATTTGCTAGGATGATGACGTAAGCAAAAGGGCATATAACATTAAATTGAAAAGGTAGGGCATTTTCCATTTGGGCTTCTTCAAATGGGTCATCACACATTTATCTCGAAGTCTTGGAGGCATCGCCTCAAATGTTGTGAAGAGGTGGTGGAAAGATTTCAGAGGGACAACCATGAAGAGACCATGGATGGAGGCCATTACCGACAAGTGATGATGTCCTGGGGAAGATGTTGATTTAAGTTTCGTAGAGAGGCGATCGAGGAATTGAAGGAGATAAACCCGAAGAAAAGGAAATTAAAAAAGATGTCTGCCTGAGATTGACGATGGTGGACAACGACAAATGCAGGTGGGTGTTGGCTTGAAATTTTGGAGGAAAGCACCAAAATAGATTGTGTGGAGAGATGGAAAAAGAAAATGCTAATAATGTGAAGTGTCAGAAAGTGGGGCCATGGGTTGGAAAAAAGTGGAGCACTATCTTTGGATTGAACTTTGGGCTGAACCTTAGGTTGAATTTACATAAAATGATTGAGATCAGTCGTGGTGTGTGCAAGTTGACCCGGACACTCACGGATATAAAAAAAGATTGAGAGCCATTTCCTCTTTTAAGGCTGAGCTTGATGTAATCGGTAGTTTTTGGGTTGGGTTGCCTTGAGAATATGAATTTACAAACCAACCCAAAGTTAAAGGAGCAACCTTAGCTATAGCAACTTCATTCCTCACCTTGTCGCCTCACACCACCTACTGTGCATGATCATTGGAGCGCTGACCAACTGGGTTGAGTTCTGTGCTTTTGTTTAAAAATGAAAATTGGGATTGTGTTTTGTAAACACACCATGAGAACAAGGTGTCTTTGAAGGATGGAGTAGTGTGAGAGTACTAATATAGGTATATGGTAAATAGTATTAGGTTAGTAATAATGACATAGTAGTAATCAATGAAGTAGTCTTGGTTATAAATAGTGGAGTGGAGAGTCTTAGAGGGTGGAGATGATTTTGGATATTGTCTCATTGTGGGACTTTGGGAGAGAGTTAGCCCTCTCGAAAGGCTATTGTTTTATCGTAGTTCCGTTTCATTATTGCAATATATTAGTATTTGAGTCTTTTCTTAGGTTGGATACCTAACACAAGGATTGCTTGGATTGTGCAAGGGTCAATCTTTCACTTTTGGAGATTTTTTATTTTTATTTATTTATTTTTTTAATGAAAAATCAACATTCATGGAGAAAAAAATGAAAGAATTACAAGGGCATTCAAAAACAAGCTAGAAAAAGAGGATCACACTAAAGGAAGGGACCCCAATCAAGCAAGATCAGACCTAACGGATAATTACAAAATAATTTCATGACTGAGTTCTAGAGGGATACATGGAACCTAGTAAGGGACCAAACATCGCTTGGACTTGTATCAATCCCCCTAAACACTCTATTGTTCCTTTCCCCCCATAGATTCCATAACAACGCACACATCCCAACTTGCCATAAAAATCTTCCTTTGTCACGGAACATCGGATAGAGGAGGAATTCCTTTGATCATCTCCCTAAGATCCAAATAACTCGTCATTTGCAACCCAAACAAAACAAAGAAACGGCCCTAAACATAACGACCAAAGTCACATCTCCAATGCATATGATCCAAGTCTTCTTTTGCCTTCCAACAAAAATGTGTTTGGATACATGATACACTTTTTAAAAAGCCATGCACATTTCAATTTACGTTTTGAGAACCTCAGTTGTGATGGTTATGTATGGTGCAACTCTTCAAGACTCTGTATGACGACAAGAAGGATGATATGATGATTCATTTGTTGCATCTGAAATAATTATATTTGTTATATACTGTTTCTCTTTTGAATTTTGGCAACATCTGCGGACTAGAGTTGCCAATTTGAGTAAAGAGATTGGTTAACTAGTTTTGATGGCTGATGTGATGAGAGAGTCACTTTGTTTAGTTAGCTAGTTGACAACTTTTTATTACATCAGAATTTCTACTGCACGTATTAGTCTCTGGATTTTGTTGTTGGTAGTTTTTAACAGTGGTCCTTTTCAAGTTGTAGTGTCAATTTCATTCTTTACTCTTGCTCAATATTTATACTTAAAGGGTACTTTATTCATGTCAACAATATTACATGGTTCAACACAGGCAATACAAGGAGGGATCCTCACTTGTTTGTACACGATGCTAGATTATGCCCAGACTGGATTAATTGCAGCAGTATTTTTCTTTAAAGTGAGTGCTTTACTGATCCAATATTAAATGTGTTGCTTTTAAAAATATGTTTAAAGCATAATAATAATACCCTCTTATTTCTATGAAAAATAATATATATATCTTTAAATTTTAATTAATACAAAAACACAGATTATTTTTAACACCCACTCATTGGCTTTTTCAATCAAATTATATATAATACAAGAGTGATCTTGGATCTTTTCATTTTTGTTTCAGAAGTCTTGCTTTGAATATGAGCAATAGGATTTAACGCTAGAATATGTTGTGCTAGCTTTTTTTTATGAAATGCATTGCATATTCGATCATTTTTATATTGCATAGTGAAATATGGCGTAATCTGATTAGATGATGGAGTGGTGGTACCAATCTGCTGAGGAACGAATGTCTGCTCCAACTGTATATCCCCCACCACCTCCTCCTCCTCCACCAAAGGTGAAATACTTTTTCCATAATTGAACTCTATATCACAGGGCTTTATGCTCTTTTGATGAATATATATTTGTATTAATGTGTGAGGGTATATATGTATTAATGGTTGATTGTGCGCATATGTACACAAGTATGTATTACCCATTCAAATGCAAGGTCCTAAGTGTTGTTATAAACAGGTAGCCAAGGAAGGGATTCCACTACCGCCCAACAGATCGATTTGCCCTTTGTGCTCAGAGAAACGAGCCAATCCATCCGTTGTTACTGTTTCTGGCTTTGTCTTTTGTTATACTTGCATCTTTAAGTATATTTCACAAGTAAGTTCTTAATTATTATTGACTCTAAACATGTATTTTAACTTTTTTCTCCCGTACTTTTTCCTCTTCCTATAGGAATTCTGTTAGAGGAGTAATTTTACTCTTGAGTGAGGAGGTGGAAAATAGGTTTTTGAGGAGTTTATCTATATTTGCAAGATTTCCCTGTGAATTTGAGGTACTAACTAGGTTACTCCATCTAAGAACAAAGAACATATTATTAGGACCTCAATCTTTCTATCAAAAAAAATTAGGACCTCAATCTTAAGACATGCGACTAGGTTTAACGGGCCTGTCACAAGCTAGTGACATGGTGTGTGAGGCATACTAGAGAGCAGAAGACAAGGCAAGGTGGTGGAAAGACGGTATAGGACTAACATGTACCTTGGGCGTGGTTGTTATGGGGTCTTTGGGGGGAAAGAAATAAATTTAGGGGTTGGAAAGAGGCCAAGATGATGTATGGTCCCTTACTGGGTTCCATGTGTTCCTTTGGACGTTGGCCACAAAGTTATTTTGTAATTATCCGTTGGGTCTTATCTTGCTTGATTGGAGTCATTTCCTTTAATTGGACTCTCTTTTGTGGGCTTGTTTTTTGTATTCCCTTGTATTCTTTCATTCTTTCTCAATGAAAGCTGGTTTTTATATAAAAAAAAGCACATGTACCTTGGGCATTGATGGGTGGTTAGCTGCCCATGGCCATGACGGAGCACGGTTGACATAGTACCATGGTGTGTAGCCATGGCTGGCGGGCAAGTGTGTAAATAGGCATACACAGTAGGACAATCGGGCACGAGAAGGCATGGGCAGATGCACCCTTCGCAAGTAGAATGGAATAAATGGTAGTGGACTACTAAAAATAGTTAAGTCAAATGTGGGTAGTGACCTGAGGCTAAAGAATAGGGAGAATGGGGAGGGAGTTTGCTAAAAATAGGTTGGTAGTGACCTGGAGCCTCTTCTTTGAGGTTTTCGGGTTTCAGATTGTTGGCCAACGTCGTTGCAAGGCGATGATTGAGGAGTTCCTCCTCCATCCGTCGTTTCGAGAGAAGGGAAGGTTTTTATGGCATGTTGGTGTTTGTGCTATTCTGTGGGGCTTATTGCGGGGGGGGGGGGGGGGGAGGAATAATAGAATTATTAGAGGGACTGAGAGACTTTCTTGTGAGGTTTGGGCTAATATTAGATTTTTCGTTTCTTTTTGGGGCCTTGGTCACTAAGGCTTTTTGTAATTATCCATTAGGCCTTATTTTGATGGATTGGAAACCCTTTTTGTAGTTAGGTTCCTACTTTGGGGCTTGGTGTTTTTGGATGTCCTTGTATTCTTTCATTTATTCTCCATGAAAGTTCGGTATTTTATATATATATATATATATATATATATAAAACCAGAGTTGTGTGAGTGAATAGGATGTCTCCCATTTGGTTGGAGGCTCTCTCTTTTATAGTACAAGTATTCTCTCAACTACTTTCCACTCCTTGGTGATTGATAGATATTTGAGTCTATCAACCTATTTTTAGCAAACCCCCTTTTCACTCTCCCTATTCTTTAGCCTCTAGCCACTGTCCATGTCTGACTTTACTATCTTTAGGAGTCCACTACGATTTATTCCATTCTCCCTCCTTGAAAGTCTCCACTACTTGGGCCACTTGACTTGTGTGTGAGGCCACTTCTCCACTCTAAGTGTTCCTTTTAGAGTCTTGCGTATATCTCTAACACACTAAGACAATTAAGCTTCCAAATATTGTGGAGAAATTACGAAGAGTCGATTATGCCCGTCCCTGTGCACTGTTGGTGCATTGTCTGTGTACTGGTTGTTCACTATTTGCACGTGTGCAAGTGTGCTTGTTTGACTCTGTGTGCATGCTTGCTGCACGTGTTGCTTCAATTGCGTCTTTGCCCACCTGTGCGCACCACTACTTCACTTGGTCCACAAGCGTTTAATTTCTAGGAAAGGTGCGTCTGCCCACGTTTGCTCGTGTCTAATTGTCCTGTTGTGTGCCTGTCTACCCACCAACCGTGGCTGTGTGGCATGCTATTGTGTCAACCATGCCCCCTTATGATCGTGGGCTGCTGACCACCTGGATGTGTTAGTCTTATCTCTTTTGCTTTGTCTTCTGCTCTCTAAAACCAAGCCAAAAAGCTGAATGGTCTGAATCACCTTGGTCAGATCTGTCTTCGTCCAATACTGCTGTATTTGGTCTTTAAATTGCCAGTGTCACGTTTCTCTCCAAAGGAACCTTTAGTTGACTTCATCCTTCCATTTCACAAGGAAATCAGTCCATCAGTTCTTTTTTATCATCCTATCGTACGATGGTAAGGATCTCCTCAACTTCTGTTCATAGCTGGAGCTCTCTTTGCTTGTCTCCAATCCTGTCAAGCAAATCTTGTGAAAAAGCTCAAGGAAACTTACGTGAAATGTAGGGGTTGGTAGACCCAAATATCTCTGAACCACCCTAATAGTGTTGGATTGGTTGATAGATCACTTGTACTATAAAAGGCAAAGCCTGCTCTGTGGAAGACATCTCATTCCCTCACACAACTCTTGTGTAGTAAGCTTTGAGAGAAAAAGGTAAAACTGGGAGAATCCTCCCTTTCGCCATTTGTGTTGAGTTTGTTGTGGTGTGTTGCATTTTTCGTAAATATTGTCCCATGTTCTTGGAAAGGATAAAGACGGATTAAAAGGAGCACTCTTAGGCCGCACAGAAGGAAAAATTCTATAGTGAGTTTTGATCCTGTGACACATACCATCATGTTAAAAAAAGGACACTTGTGAACATACACTATCATGTGGTTGTCTTGAGAATAGTTGAGGTGTCCATAAGCTAGCCTGGATAGTTAAGATTATTAAAAAGAAAAAAGAAAGACAGAAAAGTGGGAGCAACACTATCATTGTGAGGTCTTATCACTGTTCTCATAGAAGGATGGGATGTTGGTTTCTGGAGTTATTTAGCCAAGTATGAGCTCTTTTTCTATTCTGTAAGTTATTCGTAAAAAAAGGGTTACCCACTTCAATTTTGTGTATTATTCACTATAGTGCGCAAAACAAGGAGATAGTAAATGATAAATTTTCAATCTCAATTATAGGAGATTGTCTAAGCTAGCTCTCTAGTTAGATTGCCACCAAACAAGAGAGCTAACATTTGAGACATGTTTCAAAACTTGACTAAAATTTCAGTAACACAACAAAGAAAACAATAGATTTTATGAGAGTATAATTTCAAAGAACAGAAAATAATGGACAAAATTGTTATCCAACGAGACTAAAGAAAGTGAAATGAAACTGCTTCAGTGAAATTGCTTCCGTGTGATATTCAATGTCATTAGATCTTTTAGTGACACTACTCGTGGACTTGGTTGAAATGCATCTAACAGTCAGTATTCTTGTGTTGTTTATGTTGCTTTGGATCAGTACAAGCGCTGCCCAATTACATTAATGCCTGCAAATGTTGATCACATCAGGAGGCTTTTTCATGATATGTGAAAAGCCTGAGGGACACAACAATGCAAGGTCAAGGATTCCGTTGGCTTCTTGAAGAAATAAATTTTGACACTTGTTCATTATGTAGTTTATTATAATTTTTTTTGACAATATATGGGGGTGGGGGGATTCGAACCATAGACCTCTCGGTCATTAGTACAACTTTACTATGCTCTTGTTGGCGTAGTTTATTATAACCTTGATGGTTGAAAATGTGTATATTATTGGGATATTAATGACTAGTCAGAAGTAACACGATATTCCAAGGATTATAATATTGATGTGGATGGAAATGTCGGGACCTCAATTTTATGAAAATGTCGATGGATATATTGCTAGAATATTCATATGGATGGATATTGCTAAAAAAAATGATGGAAATCATGGAACTGCTGTAAATTATTTTGATTAACAAAGGGGGATTTTACACTTCGTTTGATAAGTTTTAAATCTTATTATTGGTATCTGATACTTAAATTGGTGCTTTTTGTTGGTACTTTTCAAACGCATATTTCTATGGGGATGTCTATTTTTATTTTTATTTATTTATTTTTTGAGTACATCAACATTTGGGGGTGGGGGGATTCGAACTTCTGACCTCACATGGTCGAGAGTACATGCCAATTACCGCTGAGCTAAGCTCACTTTGGCCTATGGGGATGTCTATTGTATTATCAGTTCTGAAACTTTTGATCTATGAAAATATAAATGTCAGATATATAATAATGGTGGATCCAGAAATTCATGTTGGGGGCTATATAGAAATAAAGGAAAATATCAAATTTAACCTAAAGCTAGTAAGGTATTTCAGTTTTTTTCCTTAAAATTTCAACGTTATCCAGTTGCACATTGAACTTGGATTAGTGTTGCAATTTTCACCTTAACTTTAAAAAGTGTTGCAATTTTACCTTAAGTAAATTTTCGTTCAAAGGATTTTCAATATAAATATAAAAAAAAAAATGAAAAAAGAATGATATTGAAATAACCAGTCAACTTTTTTTTTTCTGTTTTACAATAATTAAACATTTGTTTCATGCTTTCATTTTTTTGAAAAATTAATTTTATTAATTTTCATGTATATTTGATCGAAGACAAAAAAAAAAAAAAAAAAATGATAATAATAATTTGGAGTTGAAATTGAAGCAAAAATTAATTAGTATTACACACATGTTACAAAGCAACTAAAAGAGAAAAAAAAAAAAAGTTCAATACGCATGTCTGAAAGATTCAAACAAGGTTGGAGGCCACTGCAAGGAGGCTAATGCTGCCAAGCTAAGCAATTGAATTAGTAAAATATTGCAGCGGTTAATATAACTATTAAACAAATTTTAAGTTGAGGAGGGGCTTGGGCCTACATAGATCTGCCAACAATTTATTTTTCAAAAAAGAAAAAGTATCCATATATCCTTTTATTTTTCTTGCATCTAAATTTTAAAGTTAGAAAACAAAATATAGTTGTTGCCAGATGGACCTAAAAAAAAGAAAAAGAACAAAAATCTAGCAAACTTTAAGTATTCTATAAATCCTTTCACTATTAAATTAACGATGATGTGTCTAAAGTAAATATATGTATATATATATATGCTAATTTGGATATAGCTTGTGAATATGACTCAGCATTATCATTCCAAAGTTCAATATTTTAATCTTCTACCTTGTAATTTTGAATTATTAAAAAAAAACACATACTAGATTTAAATAAATCATCGAATCTCCAAGCAGTCTTCGATATTAAGTCAACAAATTTGGAGAGCCGGTTTCATGAAAGTTTCGAAGTAATTTTGTTTAATTCTCAACCTTAGCCAACGAGAGCTTTGCTCAACTGACATAAAACTTGTAACCTGACTATGAGGTCAGAGGTTCAGAGGTTCGATCTTCCACCTCTACATGTTGTCAAAAAAAAAAAAAAAAAAAAAAAAAAATTCTCAACATCATAACCTGACTTCTTTTTTTCCATCTATATTTGGTAGGATTAGGAATAATTTTGTATATTAAAATTTTAATTTGAAAATTGAAGGTCAAATTAGTAGGCTGTCAAAATTGTTTTCTTAATAACTTCCCAAAGAAAAAAAAAATTCTTTTCTTAGTCAATAAATAGTTTTTTTTTCTCCATTATTGATATTTTTTCTTCCCCAATAGATATTTTCGTACTGAAAAATTTGGAGTTTCACATGTTGCAACGTGCGAAACACACAAGTAATGTTTTTGATATCAATAGTGTTGATGGTCGATTTTGGTCAGTGGGAACTCACCTGACCTTCACGTGCCACCAACGGTAAATTTGTAGATGAGGGGGAAGACGTGACCTGCAAAAGAGAAAACCTGCACACCGGTGTGGTGCTAGCCACACCGGTGTGGTGCTAGCCACACCGCCTCCGATGCTTAAGTCAGAAAACAGAAGGGAGAGCTAGAGAGCAAGGGAAGAGAGTCGAGAATTGAGTTCGGGTCCCCTTCTTCAGTGGCGAAGAGGGGTATAAATACCTGCTCGTGCTCCTAGGGTTTTTAGGAATTCGGAGGCGTTTTCGGGATCAACGAGGCGAAATCGGGGCGGCTAGAGGCATCAGGGACCGAGAGGAGGTGACCGAGCTCGGCCCGCGCAAGTGGGCCGAATGGTCGGCCTCGGCCTAAGGCCGAGGCCGACCATTTGGGTCGGGCCAAGTTGGCCCGGCCCTTTGGTCGGTTCTTTCTCGGACTCGGTCTCCTAGCCCTATTTTCGCCCGGACGTCCTCGTCAGCTCCTTGTGCGTCGGGTGGTCCAAAATTGCCTATAACATTAAGCCCCCACTCTTGAATTGGGATTCAGGTGCGATTTAGTGCTATCGGTTGAGCTTCTTAAGCCCGATTTAAGAGTAATGATCCTTGCTCTGTGCTGACTTTCGTGCAGATTCATTGCTATCCTGCATTATGGGATAGAAATAGACAAAACAAAACTCCCTGAATAGGGGTTAGGTGAGATAGAAATGAGAAAAGGTGAGGGATTACAAAAGTGGTGCTGGTCGGCCTCGGGAAGAGGCCGAGCACTGCCATCCCTCTTTTAGTGTGCCTGCTCGGCCTCGGCCTCGGGAATAGGCTCGCATGGAGGCGTGGGCACTATAGGCTCGCATGAAGCGTGGGCTCTATAGGCTCGCATGTAGGCGTGGGCACTATAGGCTCGCATGAAGCGTGGACTCTATAGGCTCGCATGTGGGCGTGGACACTATAGGCTCGCATGAAGCGTGGGCACTATAGGCTCGCATGTAGGCGTGGGCACTATAGGCTCGCATGAAGCGTGGGCACTATAGGCTCGCATGTAGGCGTGGGCACTATAGGCTCGCATCAAGCGTGGGCGCTATAGGCTCGCATGGAGGCGTGGGCACCATAGGCTCGCATGAGCGTGGGCGCTATAGGCTCGCATGGAGGCGTGGGCACTATAGGCTCGCATGAAGCGTGGGCTCTATAGGCTCGCATGTTTGGGCGTGGGCACTAAGCTGAGAAGCTTAGGCTCGCATGTTGTCTTCATACATTCCTTGGAACACACTCTAAGCCTTGAAAGGGGAAAATCTAGGTCCTACCATTAATGATAATGTTTACACTGAAATGGCAAAGCAAAAGGGAAAAGTCTACTCCTACCTACCAAAAATAAAGTGAACGACAATGCTCTGATCACATGATAAGTGTAGTAGAATAAAGAAAACTAGAATTCCCTAAGCTAAGGCTTAGTGTGTTCTCCAGAATGTTGTCTTTGACCCTGGCATGAAGTGTGGTAGGGCTCGGCCTCGGCTTCGGCCATAGGGGAGTCTGCTTTGGTCCTCAACGAATTTTCAGTTGAGGTCCACCCTTGTCTTTGCCTGGGTCGTCTCTGGTCGGCCTCGGCCACCTTTGGTCTGCCTCGGCCTTAGTGGTGAACTCCTTCAGGTATCCGTTCCGAATCAGCGCTTCAATCTCGTCCTTTAGCTGAATGCAGTTCCTGGTTGAATGTCCATGATCTCGATGAAAGAGACAATACTGACTCTTGTCTCTGTTGTCAGGATTGGACTTCAGCTTCCTGGGCGCGTTGAGCAGGTTTGTATTCCTTATCTCCATCAAGATCTGCTCCTGTGAGATTGAAGTAGGGGTGTACCTTTCAAACTTCTTCAAGTAGTCTCCTTGGTCTGGTCGGCCTCGGCCATGGTCGGGTCAGACTCGGCCATGGTCGTCGATCCGCTGCTTTTTGTCCTTCCTACTGTCGCGGTCAGATGAAGAAGGCCTCTTGTGTTCACGTTCTAACTTCTTTGACTTAAGCAACTCCTCTGCGCTCATGTACTTCTGTGCCCGGGAGACGAACTCTGCATAGGTTCGAGGTTGGCTCTTACCTATTGAATTAAGCAGTCTTTCGTCTTCCAGACCAGCTGTGATGGCTACTAGGGCTGCTCCCTCACTGTATCCCTCAACTTGCAGTGCTTCGTCGTTAAAACGCGTTATGTAATCGCGCAAGCTCTCTCCTGGCTGCTGCTTGACTGTTAAGAGGTTGATGTGGGGCTTGCGCTGTTCTCTGGCTCCCATGAACTGTGAAAGGAATGCTCGGGCTAACTCCTTGAAAGAGCTGATGGATCTTCTCTTCAGCCTTTCAAACCAATGCTTGGCTGATCCTGTCAAAGTGAAAAAAAAGGCACGACACCTGATTGCGTCCGAGACGCCGTGGAAGTCCATCCAGCTTTTGTAGGCATTTAGATGCTGCACAGGGTCTTTCTTGCCATCGTATGGTGTGAATGTAGGTACCTTGAACTTCTGTGGCACCTCGGCTTTCATGACTTCTTCTGTGAAGGGCGGGTCAACTTGGTCGATCAATTCTTCCAAGTCTTGTGCTCCTGAGTCCTTTAACTTCTGCAGGTATCCCTGTGGATTTCCAAGCTCCTTTAGTGTGTTTAGAAGCTCAGTCTTCCAGGGGGGATTGTCCTTCTTGGCCTCGGCCTCGGCCAACCTAGCCTCGGCCTCGGCAGCCCTGGCTTCAGCTTCGGCAGCCTTGGCCTCAGATTCGACAGTTTTTGCACTTCTGCGCTTCTCCTCGATCAGATTCCTCAGGTCTGTCTTAGTATGACCATAGCTTGGGGTAGAAACTGTGTAGTCATGCCCCTTAAGTGTGCTTGACTCTGGGCTCCTCAAAATCGTACGATCAGTAGGTTTGAGCCCCCTGACCTTGTTGGTCATGCTGCTAGTCTTCTTTCCCTTCGATCTCGTCTCCGATTCTGCAGTGTGCTCCATGGGCTCCTTCCCCTTCCTCGGATCCCTAACCAGTCTCTCGTCAGGGGTTCTAGTGCTAGGACCAGGTTTATCCAAGATACGAAGTATCCTGGACAAATTATGATCCATCGCACTTACTTTGTTTTCGAGAGCAGCAAATTTGAGATCAGCTTGCTTCTCTCGGGATGAGGGCAGTGGAGACCGAGGACGAGGAGATTCAGTCTGAGGCCGATCTCGACCTTCTTCCCGTGACCTCCGCTGGTGGCGGTCACCATCCGAATTTTCTGTGTTTATGTTTTGAATTCTCTTCTCCATCCCCTTACTCATGGAATGACCGATGTGTAGGTTTAGCAAGCTTTCTTCCCCACAGACGGCGCCAACTGTTGATGGTCGATTTTGGTCAGTGGGAACTCACCTGACCTTCACGTGCCACCAACGGTAAATTTGTAGATGAGGGGGAAGACGTGGCCTGCAAAAGAGAAAACCTGCACACCGGTGTGGTGCTAGCCACACCGCCTCCGATGCTTAAGTCAGAAAACGGAAGGGAGAGCTAGAGAGCAAGGGAAGAGAGTCGAGAATTGAGTTCGGGTCCCCTTCTTCAGTGGCGAAGAGGGGTATAAATACCTGCTCGTGCTCCTAGGGTTTTTAGGAATTCGGAGGCGTTTTCGGGATCAACGAGGCGAAATCGGGGCGGCTAGAGGCATCAGGGACCGAGAGGAGGTGACCGAGCTCGGCCCGCGCAAGCGGGCCGAATGGTCGGCCTCGGCCCAAGGCCGAGGCCGACCATTTGGGTCGGGCCAAGTTGGCTCGGCCCTTTGGTCGGTTCTTTCTCGGACTCGGTCTCCTAGCCCTATTTTCGCCCGGACGTCCTCGTCAGCTCCTTGTGCGTCGGTTTGTCCAAAATTGCCTATAACAAATAGCAACAACATTGTAATGAAATTTGAGGCTGATTTTAAGTTGCTTTAGGGTGCGTTGAGGGGTTGAAATGATTAAAAAAGAATCTTAACCGTTTTTAGCGTTTGGTAAAACAGATTATAAATTAATTTTTATAAAAGTACTTTTTCAACCATGTTGATTTGCAAAATCCAATAATTGTAGCTTTTCTGTTGAGTTTCCCTAAAAATCTAATTTATAACTAACTATTTATCTTCGGTTGAGACGTGATTCATGTCAATCAATTTTTTTTAATTTAAGTTAAATATTTTTATTCTATTATATTATACTCAATTGAAATTATTTATTTTTATTTTTAGTTAAATTGAAATAATATATATTTTTTTTCAATACAAGTAGCAAGTTATATTATTTAGCAAAATATAAAAATATCCTAGATTAAACATAACATTATATTTTAAATCACGTGAAATTTAAAATAATTATCTTATAATATCAACATTAAATTTATATATTGAAAAAATATAGTTGCAATGATTTATAATTTTAATTTACCAAACACCTCAACCTACTTTTTCATCTATAAAACTAAAATTTACCAAACACTAATTTACTGATTTTCTTAAAAGCACAGTTACCAGCAATTATTTCAAAAGTTACAGCAATCCCAAACTAAGGCTTAGTTTGGGATTGCTGTAGCTTCTAAAATAATTGCTATTAACTAAGGCTTAGTGTAACAAAATCCAAATCTCAGGGGTAAAATTGTTGAGTTTTAAAACTCAGGGACCAAAGTGTAACCTAAACCAAACCTCAGGAACCAAAAATGTATTTTTCCCTAAATTTAATGTTGATATTTAATTTCAAATTTTTATAAGATAATTTCAAAATTATTATACGATAATTATTTTTTTGAAACATATAAAATAATTATTTTAAATTTCATATGATTTAAAATATAATGTTATGTTTAATCTAAAATATTTTTATATTTTGCTAAGAAATATAATTTGTTACTTGTATTGAAAAAAATATTATTTCAATTTAAATAAAAATAAAAACAAGTAATTTCAACTGAGTTTAAGATAATAGAATAAAAATATTTAACTTAAATTTTAAAAAAATGATTGACATAAATCATGTCTCAACAACGTGTAGAGAAAGATAAATAGTAAGTTACAAATTAGATTTTTAGGGAAGTTAAATTGAAAAGCTACCATTTTTGGATTTTGCAAATCAACGTAGTTGAAAAACTACTTTTATAAAAATTAATTTATAATATGTTTTACCAAACACTAAAAACGGTTAAGATTCTTTTCTAATCACAACTTCCTCCAAAATCAATACAAACGCACACTAAGCCTTATATTGATTTGGGAGATCTTTGGATTGAAAAACTAGTGTGAATGACAAAATAGAATTGTTTGGATGAAATTATCTATTTTCTTTCCTTTTCTTTCTTTCTTTTTTTTTTTCTTCTCATATTTATAATTTTTTAATTATCAAATGGTAGATTTTAGCTTGGTTATGATTTATACTTCTTCATATACAGAGCTATTAATTTTAAATCTTCTTTTAATAATTTTAAATATCTTATCACCAATTACATGATTATAAGTTTAATTGAAGAGCAAGAGAAGAAAATTGGATAGGCATTTGAATGTTTGATGATTGATATATTCATAAGATAGAGATGTTTATTAATTATTGTGGATATTTATGAATTGCTTGTGTTTAATGTTCTTTTATAGGTTTTTAATTTTTATACTGATGTAGAAAATATGTATATATAAATTGTTCACTAATATTTGAGAAAGATTGATGATTAATGTGGAGAATTTTCCATCTACTCTAAATAAATAGAATCATACTTTTTTAAAAAAATCTTAACAAAAGTACGAAATCTAAAATGGATCACTTAGGTTAAATAATCTATAATTTATCCAATCTAAAATTACTAACCATTAAAGAATTTGAACGCACTAGAAATGTTGCTATACAACCAATACCAACTAAAAACCAAGTTCTTGACTCTTCTCAATGTTGCACAAT
Source organism: Luffa aegyptiaca (assembly GCA_017139565.1). Taxonomy (NCBI): domain Eukaryota; kingdom Viridiplantae; phylum Streptophyta; class Magnoliopsida; order Cucurbitales; family Cucurbitaceae; genus Luffa; species Luffa aegyptiaca. The sequence continues at coordinate 32,764,299 of CM029401.1, forward strand.
TTTGCTACCGCAAGCGTACGAGTCAAGTAATAATATAGTGACTTAGAATCGAATGTTGTCCTCTGAATTGATTTTCTAATTATATTGGTTACCGTGAATACTTTTGTCCAATTTTATTTAGAGATAACAACTTAGTGAAGAAAACTATGATCTAAAGGTAATGCAAATTTAAAGATGGAAATTCAATTGGAAGAATTCTTAGGGGATTGATTTCGCCAATTTAGATTTAGGATTAATTAAAGGAAATGAATTGTTAACGTGCGATTATTTTATAAGTCTAAGAACCTTAAATCACAAATATCTCTCCCGGACATAATTGATTCTCATGCATACAATAAACTTGATATCTCTATCTAAGTTCATCAACAATACAAGGCTTTTAGTTTAGTTCTTTTAACAACTTCTAAAGTTATTCTAAATCTCCCGATCTTAGAATTATATCCGTATGTAGGATCAAATCTTCCCCTTTTAAAATAAAGTTAGGAATATCTTCCTCGAATTGCACACATGGTCCACCCTTTGGGTTAGCCTTCCAGTATTCCTCCAAATAGGCATTTATCCAATCACATCGTGAAACAACCGAAGGGATTGGACAATTGTGAACTGGATTATTTCTATCATTCCAGATTGCCCAGGCGCCCACACAAATACGTTCTAAGTCTGGCCCCTTAAACCAGCTCATACACATCCATCTATCTTTAATCTCCATAGAGTCCAACTCATTCCCGAACACCGATGGAAAAAGGGTCTCCCAAATCTCCCGAGCTCTTCCACACTGGAAGAGGGCGTGATCCGTAGATTCATTCTCCTCTTTACACACTGGACAAATCCCATTGACTGGGACATGATGATTCCATAGATTGACCATTGTTGGAATTGAATTATGGAAAGATCTCCATACAAAAAGTTTGACCTTACTAGGCACCCGCAATTTCCATAGAATGTTCCACCAACTAGTCTCCAACCCGACGCTTGATAACGACTCCTCTCGACTACACCAGTTTATAACCACTTGTCACTGAATATTCTCCTCTCCTATCATAATGTCAGATCCATTTGTCTGGGGCATGACTACTGATCGGAAGACCTTCGATCACCTCAACATCCTCCCGATTAAGGTGTTGATAGAGTTTCCCCATATCCCATTGTAAAGATGGCGTGACAAACTCCGCCACTACCGCATTCTCCATAGAAGGCCTGGGATATGAAATCACCTTAAAAGTGGTCGGTCTCGGAATCCAGGGGTCCCTGAACATATATATTGACTGTCCGTTCCCCATATTTTTCCTTATACCTTTTTTCAGAAGTTCCATTCCCCATACAAAGCCCTTCCAAAAGAAAGACGAGGAAGAACGAGTAGACGAATTTAAAACCGTAGAGTTAGGAAAATATCTCCCACGAAGAACTCTAGAAATTTTTAGTTGTGGGTTGCACAAAACCCTCCAGACCTGCTTAGCAATCATCGCCTGGTTGAATGAAACCAAATCACGAAAGTTTAACCATCCATCCTCCTTTGGTTTGAAAGCTCTTCCCATCTTTTCCAATGCATTCTCCTCTTATCCCCCTGAGATCCCCACCAAAATCTGGAGCAAAGAGCTGTGATCTTCGATAGAATTCCTTTGGGGATCCTGAAACATCCCATCGCATAGGTAGGAATTGTCTGAACAATGCTTTTAATCAACACCTCTTTCCCCCCCTTGAGAGAACAAATGGCTCTTCCAACCCTGAAGCAAGGACCACATTTTATCCACAAGGAATTGAAAATCTCTCGATTTACCGCGATGAAATGATGATGGAAGACCGAGATATGCTCCCAATGAATCAGACACCTTCATAGATAGTATATTGCTTAGATACTCCGCAGAGTCTGTAGGAACATTTTTCGAGAAGAAGATCATCGATTTGCTAACATTAACACACTGACCAAACGGTTTCTCATAGTCATACAATAAGGATTTAAAAACTCCAAAATCACCTTCCATGACTTTGAGAAACACGAGGCTATCATCTGCGAAGAATAGATGAGAAATTTTCGGACAAGATCTCGCAATTGAAATCACTGCCATATTCCCCCGTCTAGCCGAATCCAATAGAGTAGAAAGACCTTCCGTACATTTAAGAAATAGATAAGAAGATAGAGGATCACCTTGCCTAATACCACGCGATGGTTTAATAAACCCAAAGAATTCCTCATTTATTAGAATAGAAAAAGTAGGCATTGTAATACACTTCATCACCAAATTGATCCATTGCTCATGAAAACCTAGTTTAGCCATAATCTGCCTCAGGTATGACCATTCCACCCTATCGTAAGCTTTACCCATGTCAAGTTTTAATGCAGCAAAGCCAGATAATCCTTTTCTCTTGTTTCTTAGAAAATGTAACATTTCATGGCCCAGAATCATGTTATCAGAAATCGATCGACCAGGAATAAAAGCCGACTGACATTCATCTATTATATCATTCAGTACTAACTTAAGTATGTCGGCAATGACCTTAGTAATAATTTTATAAGAAACATTGTATAAACTAATTGGTCGATAGTTAGAAACTAACCTTGCCTGTCGAGACTTTGGGATTAGCACCAAATTCGTATGGTTCCATGCCTTAACCGACTCATCTGAATTCAGAATGGATAAGCAATTTGAAATTGTTGTGGGACCACCAGATCCCAATATTTTGGTAAAAAATAGCTGGAAAACCATCAGGTCCCAAAGCCTTGGATGGATGAAAACCTTTAATAGCTGAATTCACTTCCTCCTTAGTAAAAGGGGATATAAGCATCTGATTCATCTCCTCTGTGATTCTTGTAGGAACTTGATCTATAACCTTACCCACATCTCCCGGATTCGGATGATTTGAAGTAAAAATGTTTGTGAAATAATTCACAAAATTTTGTTGAATTTCATCCTTCTCTGATCGCCATATACCATCAACATCCTCAATTCCTCAAATCCAATTCTTTTGACGTCGGATTGAAGCTTTCTGGTGAAACCATTTTGTATTACGATCCCCCACTTGAGCCAACTTTCCCTAGATCGCTGCTTCCAGTATATCCTCTTCCATAAGCAGTGAGTCCAATTGGCGCTCCAAATGATCTTCATCGAAATTGATAGACGGGGTACCCTCATAGGCCTTTTTAATTTTGTCTCTCATCACTTCTATCTCGACCTTCAATCGTTGGTTCTGGCGAGCTCCCCATCCTCTCAAGTCTGCTGCACACTTCTTTAATGCCAAATGTAGAGGCTGGGCCAGAGCTCTAACTCCATCCCTAACTCCAGAACGACGAATGATGTTACCACAGTCTTCATGTCTAGTCCACCATTCTTCAAATTTGAAAGATAGACCTATACCCCTTTTCCTCCAAACTAAGTTCAATTGGACGATGATCAGACTTCGCCCAATCGAGATTGGTCACTTGGATATCCTAAAAAAGAGAAGTGAAATTAGTATTGGCTACATAACGATCCAACCTCAAACAAACCTGCGCCCCCAGATTCCTTCTATTGCACCACGTAACCATATCCCTAGAGAATCCCAGGTCCCTGAGATTACAATCGGCCAAAACTTCTCGAAAAGCTGATATTTGCCGACTATCTCTATCTGGTCCTCCCACCTTTTCATGTTGCCACATGATTTCATTTAAATCACCACCAATCACCCAGGCCGCATCATTATGATCATGTAGTCTTCGAATTAGATTCCAAGATTGAAATCACATATTTGGATATGGATTTCCATAAAACCCAGAAAAGCGCCAATGTTTATAACCCCAAACAACATCTGCATCTATGTGATGAATAGAGAAATTTCGGATAGACACAACAATATCATCTTTCCACAGCAAACATAAACCACCACTGAGACCAATTCGATTGACCACAAAACACCCAGAATAATTCAAACGCACTTTCAATTTATTTAAAACGAAAGACGAACATTTCGTCTCAGACAGAAAACATAAATGAGGATTTAAACGATATAACTCGTTGCTTACGTTTCGGAATGCCCATGGGCTCCCCAACCCATGGACATTCCAACATATAATTTTCATGGCTCTTAGCAGTCCCCGCCTTCTTACAATCAAAATCATGAATTTTAGGACGTTTCATGTTGACTGGAGAAAACAAGTTTGGTCCATTTTTTCTCTTCTGAAATTCCTCCAACGCATCCACAGACATGTCCGACGGTACGTAACCGGCACGAGCTCTCTTTTTCCAAGAGTTCCCACGACCTGCAGCCAAATTAATCTGTTTGAATCGCTTCAATCCATGCTTTCCACACCCCGCCTTGCCTACAATACCAGCTCGTGCATCACCAGCCAAAGATGGGTCACCTTCCAGCATTCCACTCTCCTTTTTGCCATCCTCCTTCGCCCACTCAAGATTGGGCTCATGTTGGATATTTGGATCAGTCTTCACGACAGGTATAGTAACAGACTCCTCCACATCTTTCGCATCAAAGCCCACCACCTCTTCTTCCTCGATCATCTCTGGGTCACTCTCCATAGCATCATCATTATCCTTTTCAGGATTTGGTTCTGAGATGAGGCCTACTGAAGTAGACGAAGCAGATTTGAAAATCGAAATTAGGGACTCTGATAATCGCCTATTACAGGCCTTCAAGGTTTCCTCATAACCATTATGCTTCTCCAAGCCCATGTCAGCCTGCTGAGATAAATGAGGCCCATTACCACCATTCAAGGCCAACGATTGAGATATTGTTGGATCATTAATGCCAATAAAACCCATCGACGTTGGCGGTTTCACTCCTTCTTTAATTGTAACGACTGGAGACCTTGACAATCGATCCACCACGTCGACGACATCCATCCCCTGAAGCCTAGTCCGGTGAGAACATTCCAGCCGCCACTAAGAATCAACCGCTAGGAAAATGCTCTTGTACTTAGTTGCTGTCTCGATTATTTTTTCTTTGCCTTTGCCTTTGCCAGCCGCCGACGGACCTCCTGCCAGTGAGTAAAGAGCCGACATCAACGATTCAGGCGAAACTCTCGAATTCTCTTCAGATGGCTCCACGATTCGAATTCCACGATTGATCGGACGAGGAAATTCTTCCATCGAAATTACAGGAATCGTTGTGGGGGACACCTCGATTGCCAGCCGTGGACTCCTAGGATCTTCCCGTCAATCTTCACGGCCAAGACCTCGATCCACACCATCGGTCACGACCATTCCTTTCCTTGAAAATTTTAACCATTCTCCATATTGCATCAGAGAATTCATCCCCTGCTCCAACTGAAGGACCCGAACACAGTCTCGTGAGGCATGACCTAAAATTCCACAGAAGCCACAAATCTCCGGGAAACTCTCAAATCTGAAGGGGACCCACAGACCACTCAGCGGCCCGTCCAGATAGATGTGAATACCCCGACGAAGGGGACATGACAAATCAATACGGATTCTTATTCTCAAGCTTGCACCCTAGAACAAAAAACCACTCTGAGAAATCCACACCTTCGAACACACCCACTGCATTCCCGATACGCTCTGCCATGGTATGGTTAAACTAGGGGTAAGTCAAATACGTGAATCCAGAAGGCCACAAATGAAAAGGGATGATCCGATGGTTTCAATCCACGAATAGGGAGCTCCAACACAAGAAGATACTTCTAAAAAATCCACGGTCCCTGTCGGAGAACACGAATCCTATCCGATTCATTGACAAACCTGAAAATAAATAGGTTTTTACCAAGGCGATCCACCTGTAAACTTTGACCAAGCTTCCACGCCACTGAGAAAGTCCTCCTCATCGCCTCTGCTCCCAAAGGTCGATGGCAGAGAAGCTTTCCCAAGAGACAGAAACCAAGCAAATCCCATGCTCGATCAACATCATCTCTATCCGCAACGACCGACAATTCTTCTTCCTCCTCTGTCAAACTCAATCAAGCCCATTCATCTGCCAAACCAGAGGGATCCATTTGGGTACGAAGATAAAAGAAACAGCAATTAAAAAGGCAGAAGAAAAGGATTTGAGATACCGTAGTAGACGATGTCGAAACACAGCTCCCCCCGATTCCCCTAATATACCAGCACCATGACTGAAATTCCGCTGGAAATATCTTCCAGATACACTAACGGAAGAGAAGGAACATTAAGAATCTGCTCCATATCCGTCAAAAGGCAGAAAATCCGCCTAAAAAACAATCTTCAAGAAAAACGCCTGATTGGAAATCTTCAGACCAAGATTTCGTCAATTACTCCGAAGATCACCTGCAAATCTCGCCAGAAATCACCTCTCCATGGAGAGCGTTTCCCTTCTTTGAGAGATTTCAAAAGCCGATTTCCTCCCTCCAAATTCCTCTTTTCTCCCACTATAATTAGTATTTTTCAAAAGCCGTCAAACTTTTGTGTTGTATGCTCAACCTATAAAATGAATATTTTGTGAATATTATAACCTATTTTTAATTTATTAAATATCGTAGATTATTTTCATCTAAAAAATTAGTAGTATGATTTTAATATTTTAAACTTTTATGCTCCGTTATTTTTTTTTCCAAAATATCCGTCGATATTCAAATATTCAGTAATATATTAGTAAATCCGAGTGTATCGAAATTAAAAAAAAAAAAACTCTATGGATATCGACATCCCAAACTTAATCCATTCTGTAAATTAAAACAAAAATGAATAAAATAGAGAAAATCCAAAACTCTTTTCATCTTTGCTCCACGCCACTTCTTCTTCCTCACGTCGTCTCCTCCGTTTCTGTTCACTGCCGCCGCCGCTGCTATCTTTCTTCCGCTTGTGCAGCCGCTGCTGCTGTATTTCTTCCGTTCGTAGCGCCTCAGCCTTCCTCCTAGCGGATTTGTACTGGTTTTCTACTTCCTTGTTGTTACTGGAATTCTCCCAATCTCCATCTATGTCATTTTCTTGACTTGAAAAACACAAATTAGAACTTATCTAAAGAAAGAAGGGAGAAGTTGTTTGATTTTTTTTTGTTTAATAACAATAGCCGAAAAAAATAACAGCGTTGCGGCGGCAAATCGAGACGTAGTTTGTGTTTGGCTGTTGTGATTCGAACATGGATCAGGCTTCCAATTCTCTTATAATTCATAGCTTTGATTGATTGACCGAATAACTTTAACCTTATATGTATTAATTGGTTTAATTACATTAATTTATAAAATTAGTTTGCAGCAAAATGATGAACAAAAAACAATGAAAGGGTTTGAAAATTTGGGCAGTGATGAAAAAAGAAACACAATTACGACACTAAAAAATGGAAAAACAATGGAGAGGCAAGAGTGGAAGGAAAATAAAACCCTAAAGATCTCTCCCTCTGCACGTGATTCTATACTCCAATGCTCTCGTTAATCTCTACATTTTCCATGCCTTATTTGGTCTTGTTGGGTTTTATGCCCTAAAACTCGTAGATAGTGAATGTAACCGTTGACCGAATATTAATGAAATAATATTGATATATTTTTCCATTAATTGTTATTAGTTATTTTACATTTTTCTTTGCCTAAAATAACCGTAATCCAATAAACTAGACATCCTAGGCTGTAATATGAGTCTTGAACTATATGTAGCGACATATGAAGATCACTGTTCAAGAAACATCCTAAAGGGTCTATAGTATAGGGATAAGACTGGGTGCCTTATCCTGGTGACACTATGGATACGACCCACTTTGTATTTGATACAAACGCTATGATACAACACGTATGTGTAGGAGACATGTGAGTGGGGGACAAGATCGAGTGGGGAGCTGGGAACATAATCGTACAAGATGGAATTCACTCCTTCCCGACTTTAGGGAAGCAGATGAGTGTTCCCTTAAGTGGTGACTTCGAGTCTTGAACAAAGGGCCCCACCCTCTCAATGACACGAGAGGGTTTTTTGTTTGATGGTTGGACCACAAACAGGTTGTTCATTAGAGGAGAACTGATACTTAAGGAAATAGAAGTAAGCCAGGGGTAAAACGGTAATTTGACCCAACTGGTGTTACGAACACTCGTGAAGGACTAGCTAGTTGTTATTGGTCTATATCCGTGGACACAGAAAATATGTCTGTAGTGAGAAGGGCGCAACTGTGAGTCTATAGTGGAATGTACACACAGTTAACGAATACTGATTAATTGGTTAATGAGTTTGACCAATTAATCTCACATTGTTGGAGCTTTAGGTCCCATTGGTAGATCATAAGGTAATTTGAGGCAACTAAGTAATAAATGTAAATTGAAAGTGTTCAATTTACTAAGGGAAACTATATAATATATGTTGATATATTATTATGAGAGAATTTAATATTTGAAGAAATTCAAATATTAATATAAATTTGAGTCACATTAAATTTATGGAAGTTTGAAAGAGATCAAATATGAATTAATTAATTTTAAGGCCTAAAATCTAATTGGGCAAAATTAATTAATTCAAGGCCGGAAATTAAATATGTGATATTTAATTAATGGTTAATTAATTAAAGAATTAATTAATCAGGAATTAATTAATTATGGAAATTGTTAAATCACTTATGGAAGTGATCAATCATTTATGGAAATGATCAAACCATTTATGGAAGTGGCCAATCATTTATGGAAAAGATTAATCAATTATGGAATTGGTTAATTATGGAATAAGATTGAATCAATTTTGGAAAAGATTGATTTAATTGAATATTTTATTCATGGCCTCTCTTCTATAAATAGAGCACTAGACCTAATTGGTCTAGGAGTCATGCTAAGTCATCTTGCTCACAAGACAAGACCTTAAAATTCTCTTTAGCCTCCCCCTTAGAGAAAGACTTCCACCAGTCTTTTGCCTCCTAGACTTAGAGACATACCGGTGTAACCTTTGTGGTTATTGTGTCTTTGAAGAAAATTTCCAGCGAAGAAATCAAGAAAGAGTCGCTGCGTTTTCGTTCGTTGGAGCATCGTTGGCGAAGAACGGTCAAGTCTACAACGAAGGTTTGTAACGGTTCTTTCCCCTTTTCTTTAGAAAAGCATGAGAATAAAAATAGTTTTTATTTTCAAACAATTTTCAGCATGTTTATAGCGTTTTCAGCGGCTTTAAAGTGTGTTTAAAGTTTTATTTTGCCTTTTCGTAACGGTATTTTAATATTAATTAATATATGACGTAAGGTTCTTTCGATACGCTTCCGCTGCGTGAGGGCTTTCATCCCCTTCAGGTCTCTCTTCCCTTTCTCAAAATTTCAAACATCTTGTGTTTATATCCTTGTTGTACCCCGAGTAAATTAACAAGGATTACGCATATCAGTCCTTTCATCTATTCACGCATTGTATCAAGAAACTTTGCCACCACATCTCACACACACATATACACATATGTGTTCTCTTTTTTTAGACAAGTGTAATTGTCATTTTTTTTATCATATTCCTTTTTTTTGTTGTAGGAATAGAAATTAACAATCTCACTTGACGACTTCAAGCATTGCCAAGTACCTAAAAGGTATATACATATTCTTTTTTTTTTTTTTTTTTTTTTTTTTACTATGCATATATTCTGTTTAGCGTTATTGAATATGCACATAGAAGTTGTTTTGTGGTTGATTGTTGAGTTAAATTGATTACCCATTCACTTTTCTTTCCGTTCAGCAAGTGTTTCTCTTCGTTTTCGGTGATTCTTGCAGTGGGTCTTCAAGTTTCAGTGTCGTGGAGCATTATCGGCACTGGGTAAGTGTTTTAAGCTTGTGTTTTGGTTGGTTTTATGGTGCTAGAGGCTTACCCATTAATTGTGGCAATTGTTTCCAAGGTTTTCATGGCATTCAGGATTGTATTTGTCGTTTTGGAGCAGAATTTGAAGGCTTGGACAACAAGCTTAGTTTCTATTTAGGTAAGTTCTTGAGGAGTTAAATCTCTCCTAAAATTGATTTAATAAAGGATTTGGAATTCCCTAATTCCGATATAGCGGAAGCGTAATTGGGACTGATTCGTTGTTAATTTTGTTTATCCAAAAATATCATTACATTGGCAAAAATCATAGTACAAATTCTATAGAAACTTAAGGCTAAGCATACAAAATTTAGATCTAAATCTATAATAAAGAAAAGTGAAGCAAACCTCCGTTGACGTCTCTGAAAATCAAGAATAATTCTTGATTGCTCTGCAACAACGAAGAACACCACCAATTGGTTATACCGGTATATCTCTGAGACTACTGGAGGCAAGAGACTGGTGGGAGTCTTTTAAGAGAGATCTCTGAGAGAAGTAGAATGAATGGGATACCTTTCACCCCACCCCAGGGGTCCTATTTATAGGTAAAGGCCAAAACCTTCATGAATAAGATCAAGTCTATTATCTTATTCATATTTAATTTAATAAATAATTAATTAATTCCATAATTAATTAATTACCCAATTAAATATCATATATTTAATCTTAGGGATTTTATTAAATTATTTATATTAATATGAATCTGTTGGGGTTTATGTCATAGAACTCAAGTTTTGTTATCCTTTATATAAATAAATATGTTATTCAGTGAAATTGTTTATTTATAACTTATAATCCAATAGAAACATCCATGGTTATAACATGAGATACTCGAACTATATAGTGAATATGGACAGGGATCAAGTTCGAGTATATAACCTAAATGGTCTATAGTAAATGAATAAGGTTGGGTACCTTGTTCTGGTAACACTATGGATGCGACCTACTTTGCGAATAAGGCAAACGACGTGATCCTCGATCATTCATGTAAAGACATGCGAGTAGGGACATCCTGTGTAAAAGATGTGTACACAAGACTGGACCGAGAAATAAGTCACTCTTACTTTATAACACCGTTTACTGTTAAGACTGATTATTTCATGCGATGACTTAGATAACTCGATCTTAATCCTGAACTCTTGTTTGTTTAGGGTTATCCTTTGATCTGCATAGGTGAGGGTGGTCATAAAATTTCGTTCAATAAACCTCCCATTTTGGGGATAACACTGATGGATGGCTGGGGACATAGTAATGCAATATGGAATTCACTCCTACCCTATTCAGGGATGGTAAAGAGGTTGTTCCCTTAAGTGTTGAATCCAAGACTTGAACAAGGGGCCCCACCCTCTCATTGGCCCGAGAGGGATCTTGTTTAATGGTTGGATCATGAACAAAATTGTTCATTAGAGGACCAGTGGACTTAAGGAACTAAGATGTGCTATAGGGGTGAAACAGACTTTTGACCTATCTATAGTAATGAACGACCTGTGAAGGATTGACTTACTAATCATGGTTACATCGAGTGGACACAAATATATCTACAGTGAGGGGAGTTCAACTACTAGGCTATAGTGGAGTGTCCTGGTAGTTAACGGATGTTGGTTAGCTAGGTTAAAAGAGTTTGACTAGATTAACCTCGTACCGTTTGAGCCCATGATCTGTAGGTCCATTAGGTCCCCTTGCTAGCTCGAGACTAACCTTTAGAACAATATGATGGATAAAATATGAATTACTTTAAGTTCATGTTGAGAAAGATAAGCAGAGGTGATATGCGTTGTCGGTACAACAGGTTTTTTGTGAAAACCGTGTAGGTGAGTATTTAATATTTAAATATGATTTAAATACCGATAACATGAATAGGGATTTATGATTGAAAATAACATTTAGGAAATGTTCGGGATTGGTGGAAAAATATTAATTTAATATTTAATATTAAATTAATAATAAATTATTTATTTAATAATTATTTTAAATTAATTTTGAATTAATTTAAAATTGAAAAATTGAAATTGAAATTTTAATTTTTCAGATTATTAAAGTTCAAATAATTATCCAACTAATTAAGGATAATTATGGATTTAATTAAATTAAAAAAGGATTGAATTTTTGGAGGTGAAGTGCATGATGACTAAACCCATGCACTTACCTCATGTTGGACACCAAAATTCCCACTAATCTTTGGTTGATTGAATGTCAATTTCTGGAGCATTTCTTCATTTCTAATCCCTCTATAAAAGGCAAGGAGATGACTGAAGAAACTAAGCTTGAAACATAAGGAAATGTTGCCAAATTGAAAACTCACTAAAACCCACCTTGCAAGCTTGTTCTTCATACTTTCTCTCTTAAATTTTATCACTTGAGGATCCCACAATCCATTCTAAAGGCTTGAGGATAGCAAGGAAGATCCTTTGGTGGTTCGTGACTCGTTGGTGAAGAAAAACAAAAAAGAAATCCAACCAATTCTCCATTGATTCAAGGTTGGTAAATGATAACTCTCCAAAAGGGAGTTATTTAGGCCTTAGTTCTATAGTATTTTGTGTGTCATTTGTGTTAAATAAGGTTGCTTTTAGATGACTATTATATGTTTTAACCCATTTGGAAGAATTAATGGAAGCTTTGAAAGTTATTTTGTGCAGAAAATATTGCTAAGAAACTTGAAGGAGCAAAATCTGTGATCCAGCAAAGCAGGAAGCAAAACTGCCACGTAACAGCTCGTAATCCATTTTAATAAAGTGGCGTTAGCTGAACTATTTTTGGATCTAAGAAGCTTGGAAAGCCTGCCATGTGTCCAATTTAACCTAATTAGGTTAAACCTCATCTTATAAAAGGAGGGAGCCGTCAAAGATAAAAGTATTCACGATTGGGAGACCGAATCAATCGGCCGGAGGCCGAATTGACGGAAGAATGGAGATTTAAGAAGACCATTTGCGATTTCACTCAAGAAGACGAAGTTCTTCCATGTTCTTGCTGGTTTGGAGCAGCCGTTTCATCTCCCCAATTACTAAAAGGATTAGTATTTCTTGTGTATTTCACATTATGGATGTGCTTATCGAGATTGTAACGTATTTTATGTTTTCAATCATGAACTAATTGCTTTGTAGGCATGGGTTAAGAATTATGTGATTGTTATATTTATAAAATCTGGAAATTCTATTTGATTATGATCATCTTGAGTTATCGTTGTTCTTCAATTTCATTACGTGCCTGCCTAGCTAGCCTGTATGTATAGCTTCTCCCAGTTTCAGGGATGATTTAGGAGTTGTGTGGCGATAATTCACGTTAGACCATTATGTGTTGGTGAACGCTAGTAGTTGAACTAGGGATAGTCAATTGCCTAACGCTTGATCGGTAAAGCTTCATTGAAGTTGAAACACATTCCAAAAAATGCGGAGTTCCGGGAGGATCCCACTGATAATACTGCATGAGATTGACTGATCAAAAGAATTGCTGGATCATTTTTATAAACAATTACAGAAGTCTTAACCTGTGTCTGCTTCCATTATGTTTTCTCTAGTCGTAATCATTTACTGCTTTTGTATTTCTTTTGTTTCAGCATTTTAAAAACCCAATCAATTTAACCAACCTTTTGAAATCACTAAAAAGGCAAATTAAGTCAATAGAGGTAGGCAATTCAAGACCCTGTGGATATGATAAATACTTATCACTTGCTGCTAGATTGTGTATACTTGCACAGTATTCTAGAGTTAATTTATCTCATATTTTTAACCACTTAAGAATTGCAACAGTAAACAATACTCTGTTTTTCTTCTTCTTGGACAACATGCAATGTTTGATCAAATTGAACAAATTATGTGCCTAAGATCCAAAATTGCTTCTGCTTTTTAGATATTAACACTTTCAGAATCCAATTCATATTAATTATTTGAACTCTTTCAAATATTTTCTCTCAAGAAATAATTTTGAAATTAATTCAAAAATTATATTATAAAGTTTCATAAACTTTATATTATAATGTATCAATATACATTATATGATTCCCCTAAATAAATTGAACACTTTCAATTTACAATTTATACTTAATTGCCTCAAGTCTCTTTACGAGCTACCAGTGGGACCTAATGAACCTACAGATCAGAAGCTCCAACGATACGAGACTAATTGGCTAAACTCATTAACCAAGTTAGTCAACTTTCGTTAACTGTGGGTCACTCCACTAAAGACCCACAACTGCACTCTTCTCACTGCAGAATATTTCTGTGTCCACAGATATCGACCAATAACAGCAAATTAGTCCTTCACGAGTGTTCGTAACTCCAGTTGGGTCAAATTACCGTTTTACCCCTAAGTTACCTCTACCACCTTAAGTACCGGTGCTCCTCTAATGAACAACCTGTTTGTGGTCCAACCATCAAACAGAAACCCCTTTCGGGCCAGTGAGAGGGTAGGGCCATTTGTTCAAGACTCGGAGACACCACTTAAGGGAACACTCATCTACTTCCTCAAAAGTCGGAAAAGAGTGAATTCCATCTTGTGTGATTATGTTCCCAGCTCCCCACTCGGTCTTGTCCCCAAAATGGTAGGCTTATTGAGTCGGCGTACTGGCCACTCTCACCCATACAAATCAAAGGACAATCCCTCGTGAACAGGAGTTCATAATCCACTCAGGATTCAGACTAAGTTGCCTAGGTCATCCTAGTGAAATAGAAACCTAACTAGTTAACGGTGTTATAGCTAGCGGTTACTATTTCGCGGTTCGGTCTGATGCAAATTCATTGCATAGGATACCCCCACTCGCATGTCTACTACATGGGCGCTTTGGATCAATACGTCTGTATCAAATACAAAGCGGGCCGTATCACATAGTGTTACCAGGATAAGGTACCCAGTCTTATCCTTGTACTATAGACCTTTTAGGTTGTTACTTGAACATCGATCCCCGTATGTCCCCACATACTAGTTCACGTTACATACAAACAACCTTGGATCTTAGTTTATTGGATTTGGGTCAAATAGTGCAATATTTAACAATAACATTTTATTGCAGAAACTCAATAACACTTTATTAAAACGAGTATACAATTTGTTTACATTCACTATCTACGAGTTTTAGGGCATAAAACCCAACATTTAACCCCTTATGTCTCGTGATTTAGAAGGTCTATGAGTTTTAAGCTTGTTTCTCCCTTCTAATGTAGTTGGTTAAAGGCTTGGATGAATATAGGAGTGTTTATCTGCTTTTCAGGTGAATAGAAAAATTTTGGTTTCCTTATATGTATGCTGTTATGCTGCCGAATTTTCGGTAGGATAGTGATGGTCCTAAAACTAAGTTTAAATACCTTTGGGTATGAGTGCACTAGAGGACCACATGGCTGATTAGGGTTGATCCTAATGTAGGGACCTTAGACTCGATTAGGGCCTCAGATGGACTTAAAAGATCCTTAAGTCTTACATAGCTAGCGTGTCATCCTTCCCCATCTCAAGACTGATAGAACTTAGTTGCCAGGCACGTTTACGTGTGTTCAATTAGTTGACTTTTTGAGCTCAGTTTCAGGCACGTTAGCATGCACTCTCTCAGTTCAGGACGATGTTGAGCTCATGATTAGGCACGTTGTTCGTGCGCCAGTTGGCACCATACATGTTTTCATGCATCAGTTGCTCCATCGTATGCTATGTTTATATTTCAGGGGTGTTGTGTTGGGATAGGTATAGTTCTGCTAGAGGTGGCTAGCTAGTCTCTAGTTACTTACCTTACCCGACTGACCCACACAACACTCTAGTTGGCACAGGTTGGGGATAAGTTAACACTCTAGACAGAGCATGTTTATGTAATCAGTTGTGGCCCCTAGGGTTAGAGACCCGAATGTTTATTCCACTTAGGTCCCTATATTGCTAAGACCCAGAAATTCAGGAATTCAGTTTAAAGTTACTAGATCTCATGTCATCAGTTTCGGCTCTTAAGTGGGCTACTTACTGAGTATATTCTTATATACTCACCCATGCTACATGTCTTTCCTTTTTAGGTGGTACTTGAGCGCTTTGGCAATTGGCGAGAGTCGTGGCTTGGCTGACTATGGGATTACAACTGCGAATTATATCGTGTTGCTTAGGAATTCAATTTCTTTCATCCTAGTATCAGTTTCATGTTGAACCTACGTTTTGAACGATTTTTTTTTTGTTTACATTTGGAACCTATTAAGATGTTTTCTTTTCGTTATTTAATTGAGGAACTTATTTATGTTTTGGGCCCTATTTGAATTAAATGAAAAACGTCGCTATTTTTCCGCTTTAAAGTTTCAAAGTTTTACGTACTCATGCATGTAGTAGCGACCCCTTTGTATGCTTTTATTCCCTTTTTAGTCGGGTCATTACAGTTGGTAACACCCCTGGCCAAGGATTCGGAATCCGCTTCGGCATTCCCCTGCGACCTGGCGACGTCACCATACTTGTCTGAAATTGCTTTTAAGAGTGAAAATTGTCCCCACAAACCAACACGGGGTCCTTTTAGCATGCTTTGTCCTCACTCACATGCTTCATAGGAAAATTCCCAGCAGGTTAGAACTTCTCCAAGCCAAGCACGCTTAACTTCAAAGTTCCTATGATTGAGCCACCGAAAAGGAAGGTGCACCTTGTTGGTATAGATAGTATCTATCAATTCTTTTAAGCTTATCTTGACCATACTTTCATGTCCTCAGGATCCCTCTCATTTGAATGTGATCTCGGTTCATTCATGTACCCCTCCTAACCTCAGGCGTCACATACATATTCTTTTTTTTTACTATGCATATATTCTGTTTAGCGGTGTCTTTATTGAATATGCACATATGAACTGCTTTGACTGCACCATAGAGCTTTTTGTCTTGCACTTTTTTTTTGCACATATATTATTGCAATTTGTTTCTTTCCAGCTTTAATGTGTAAGCATCATGCAACAGTTGTCACCAAATTCACTTGCAGTGATTTCACCACCTGTCTAGACCAGTCATTTTGATGACGGTAGTATCCTGTAGGGGTGGTCACCATATTTGCTTACAATGGTCGTCATCAGATTCACTTGCAGTGATTTCACCACCTGTTTAGACCAGTCACTTTGATGACTGTAGTTTCCTGCAGGGTGGTTACCAGACTTGTCTACAATGGTCGTCGTCAACTTCATTTGCAGTGATTTCACCACCTGTCTAGACCACTCACTTTGATGACTATAGTTTCCTGTAGGGGTGGTCACTAGATTTGCCTACAATGGTCATCATCAAATTCACTTGCAGTGATTTCACCACCTGTCTAAACCAGACACTTTGATGACTGTAGTTTCCTGTAGGTGTGGTCACCAGACTCGTCTACAATGGTCGTCGTCAACTTCATTTGCAATGATTTCACCACCTGTCTAGACCAGTCACTTCGATGACTGTAGTTTTTTGCAGGGGTGGTCACCAGATTTGCCTACAATGGTCGTCATCAAATTCACTTGCAGTGATTTCACCACCTGTCTAGACAAGTCACTTTTGATGACTGTAGTATCCTGCAGGGGTGGTCACCAGATTTGCCTACAATGGTCGTCATCAAATTCACTTGCAGTGATTTCACCACCTGTCTAGACCAGTCACTTTGATGACTGTAGTTTCCTGCAGGGGTGGTCACCAGACTTGTCTACAATGGTCGTCATCAACTTCATTTGTAGTGATTTCACCACCTGTCTAGACCAGTCACTTTGATGACTGTAGTTTCTTGCAGGGGTGGTCACCAGATTTACCTACAATGGTCGTCATCAAATTCACTTGCAGTGATTTCACCACCTGTCTAGACCAGTTACTTTGATGACTGTAGTTTCCTGCAGGGGTGGTCACTAGACTCGTCTACAATGGTCGTCATCAACTTCATTTGCAGTGATTTCACCACCTGTCTAGACTATTCACTTTGATGACTATAGTTTCCTGCAGGGGTGGTCACCAGACTCGTCTACAATGGTCGTCATCAATTTCATTTGCAGTGATTTCACCACCTGTCTAGCCAGTCACTTTGATGACTGTAGTTTCCTGCACGGGTGGTCACAGACTCGTCTACAACGGTCGTCATCAACTTCATTTCATTGATTTCACCACCAGTCTAGACCAGTCACTTTGATGATTGTAGTATCTTGCAGGGGTGGTCACCAGACTCACCTAAAGTGATTTCTCTCTGTCTAGACCAGTCGCTTTGATAACTGTAGTGTCTTACATGGTTGATTACCCTTTTTTTATGATTGATTATTTATGCATCCTTTTCTTGCTTTCATAGTTTCTTGGATAAGATTGACATTGATTTGTTTTTTTGTGTAGAAAAACTTATCTCCATCATGGTGTATTTCACTGAGCATCCTGATCCTGAGAAAAACTGCTTAGTCATCTTGAAGGATAGAGATCAACCTGTTGAAAAATAAAGTCATTCTTCATGTAGGAGAGGCAGTGCATGGAAACCTTAGGACATTGCAGCCTTTCTTAGATAGTTCTAGAGCCTTATCTAGATGGTCTGGGGACCTTGAATCAAGAATCATCCCTGAAAGTGTGGTTCCTAAAATCTCCAATACATAATAAAACGTCGAGTCAGAATCCAGAATCAACACTAGGTCGTCAAATTATTGAGGGTAAAGCTGCATGGAGTTCGTCGTTTAAAATCCATGGAGAATTTGGTTACACTCGCCATTATTGGGAATGATTGGAAATTGTAGTTGCTCGCAATGAGCCGACACTTAAGAAGGCTCGTTTGTTTGATGTTGTGATGGCTTCCTTATACACCTATGATCGTAAGACCGATATAATTCGAGCCTTTTGTGAGGCGTGGTGTCCTTCAACAAATACTCTTCATACGTCGTCTGGAGAGTTGTCTATCTCCTTATGGGACATGTGGAGATTAGGGGGCCTTTCCATTAAAGGGAAGTTCTATGATGAAGTTATTCCTTGCTGTAAGGAATTATTAGTGTCATCTGATCAAAACAATGAAGGCCTCTCGAAAAGTTGTGAGTATCTTTTTACTGCTTATTATCATATAGCCTCTCAGAACCGTGATCATTTCCAGACTTCCATTAGTTCATAGATTTCTCTTTGGTTTAAAAGAGATTTGAAGTATGAGAAGCCCCCTGCTCGAAAAGCAAAGAAAGCTAGTCGTCCTCGTTCGACTCATAATCCAGATGGTGTTCTTATCAAGTGTTCTGACTGGTCTGAGAGAGAACTCGAGTTCTTTCGTGAGTTGGGTGTAGAAGATGAATTGATGAAAAGACTTACTTGGCTGCTTTTCTTTCTTGTTGGTTATGTGTATTTGTGTTTCCCAACAAGTAGGTTTCTCTTCTTCCAGAGGTCTTCAAAGTTGCAAGGCTTATGGCAGATGGTTATGCTTTTAGTCTTGCTATCCCAGTTTTGGCTAATATCTATCATGGATCGGGCCAGATTTATAAAGCGTCTCCTTCGGCAGGTGATAGCGAGCATAGCTAGCTATCTTTATTTATTTAATTTAGCTAGTCTTTGATGATTATTGGCCATTTATTGCACTTTATTGTTTATTTTGTAGGAAATGGTTGATTGGAGCTATAGCGCAATATTAGAGTTAATCGGGTGCTCGGGACGTGAAAAGAGGCAAAGGATTGAAAAGATTTGAAGAGAAAAAAAGTCAAATTTCGGTCAACAGCAGGCTAGCGTCGAGACGCTAGCTCTTGAGCGTCTCGACGCTCACATTCCATATCTGAATAGGCGCAAAAAGGTCACAGCGTCTCGACGCTGCGACCTTAGCGTCTCGACGCTGTGTTATTTCGCTTACTGAAACGCGCGTTTTGAAGGCAGCGTCGAGACGCTGTCTTGACAGCGTCTCGACGCTATGACGAAAAAACAGAATATAAGCTTCTTTTCGGCTAGGTTTTTGGGGGATTGAATTTTGGGACTTCTTGGAGCCGTAAACAGAGCAGAAACAGAGAGGATTAAGGCTGAAGCAAAGGGGAAAATTCGGAAATCAACCCATTGTTCGTGGGGATCGTGACGGGGACGTTCGGTCTCGGCCTACAACGAGTTTAATTCTTCTTTCCCTCACTTTAGTTAGATTTTTATGGCTTTTACATGTTTAGTTGAGCTTGTAATTTTGATCATGAGTAGCTAAACTTGTAAGCTTAGGGATTGATGTAGTTGATTGTGTTTATGGATTGATTTATGGTTTAAGTTGTGCAATGTTATTATGTTTGTAATCTTGATTTAATGCTTTCAATTAATTGGCCATTAGTTGGATGATTTAAGTTTCGAATCTAGCTCGGGAGAGGGGATTTGATTTAGACTTACTCAAGATTGCATGACTAAAGTTTAGTTTCTAATTCGTGACGGTTTTAGATTAACTTTAGAATTGGTTAAAAGATCTCATTGCCTTGCATGATTAATAAACTTAGATAGGGATATCAAGTTGGTTAATTTGCATGAGAATCAATTATACTCGGGAGAGGTAGTTGTGATTAAAGGGTCTTTGGCTCATAATTTCATTGTGCATAATAACTTATTCCTTAAAATCAATCCTAAACTAAATCGGTGAAATCAATTCCCTAAGTAGTTTTCCCAATTGAAATTCCACACTTTTTACTTGCTTTGATTTGGTTTTCTTATCATTCATTCATCACTTTTTGATCCCTAAATAAAATTGGGCAAGATAATTCACAATACTTGATTTGCTTAAACATCCAATCCAGAGGACGACACTCGTTTATACGAACACTTTATTATTACTTGACCCGTGCGCTTGCGGTAGGAAAAGTCCACATCAAGTTTTTGGCGCCGTTGCCGGGGGTTGGCACATTTAGCTAGATTGATATTGTGAAAAAATTGTTTGATCTTAATTTAGGGTGTATTTTTACTTTTCTAGGTTGTTTGCATTTTTTTCCTTAATTGTTTTTCTTTCCATATTTGTTCTTCTAGTTTAGGTTGTTTGATTTTTCCATAGATAGATTCTTTTTCCTTTTTAGTGTTTTCTATCCTTTGTAGATTTGTTTTTCTTTATTTGTTAGTTTCCTTATTTGTGGTTGCCATATTTATTTTCGCATTCCATATTAGGCTATTTTGTTTCCTTTTCTAGATTATATTTTCCATATTTAGATTAGTTGTTTTCTTTTCTTTATTTTCTTTCCTTATTTGTTTTCTTTCTTTTGTAGGGTAGTTTTGATTTTATATGCGAAGTAATAAAGATTTAATTTTGGAACCTTTGGATCCCGAGATCGAGAGAACAATTCATAGGATTCGAAGAGAAAATAGAGAAATTGTTCAAATGGCTGACCAAAATATACCTGAGGAGCCTAGGCCTATTAGAGACTACTTTCAGCCCGTGTTTCAGGGGCAACAGTCGGGAATTGTCTATGCCCCGATCAATGCCAACAACTTTGAGCTGAAGACCGGTCTCATTCAGATGGCCCGAGACTGTGCATACAGAGGATCACCCACCGAGGATCCAAATTCTCATCTTAAATCATTTTTGGACATTTGTGGGACGGTAAAAATTAATGGAGTTTCTGAGGATGCCATTCGCTTACGCTTGTTTCCTTTTTCTTTGCAGGATAAAACACGAGATTGGTTGCAGTCCATTCCCCCTGGGAGCATCACCACCTGGGATGCTTTGGTCCAGGCCTTTTTAAAGAAATTTTTCCCTCCTGCAAAGACGGTCAAGCTGTGGACCGAGATTGGGACATTCCAACAACAATATGATGAGCAGCTGTTCGAAGCTTGGGAGCGATTTAAAGAGCTACTGAGGAAGTGCCCTCAGCATGGCTACCCCGACTGGCTCCAGGTTCAATTGTTTTATAATGGTTTAACTCCTAGTACGAAAACGATTGTTGATGCAGCTGCAGGTGGGACTCTGTTGTCCAAGATCGTGGAAAATGCTCGCATACTTTTAGAGGATATGGCCACAAACAGCTATCAGTGGCCATCTGAGCGGTCTACACCTAAAAAGATTGCTGCTGGAGTGTTTGAGGTTGACAAAGTAAGTGCACTCCAGGCCCAGATGACCTCTCTTGCTAATGCTTTTATGAAATTTTCAGGTACAGGGAGTGCACAATCAATTGAATCAGCTGCTGCTTTGGTATCTAGACCTCAGGAGGAGACCATTGAACAGGTTCAGTATGTATCAAATTCTAATTTTAGGGGATATAATAATAATGTTACACCTACACATTATCACCCTAACAATAGGAACCATGAAAATTTCTCTTATGCAAATACTAAGAATGTTCTTAATCCTCCTGGGTTTGCCCCTCAAACTTAAGAAAATAAAAAGTTAGAAGATCTTGTTGGAGCTTTCATTGCAGAGTCTAGTAACAGGACAACCAAATTAGAGGAGGCAGTCTTTGCCATCAACACCACGGTGAATGGCCACGGTGCTGCCATCAAGAATATTGAGACTCAGCTGGGACAGTTGGTAAGTGTTGTAAGTACCATGAATAAAGGTAAGGCCCCAGCTGAACGGGAGAAAACTCAGATGGAGTACTGTAAAGCAATCACCGTTCATCAGGAGGAAGCTGAAGAGGAGCCTGAGTCTGAGGATTATGAAACGCCCACAGGGGAAGCTGAGGAGGACACGTCAGCAGATGAGGCTGAAAAGCCTAACCTTGAGCCTCCTATTCCTTCTCCCACATTGATGGTTCCCAAGGAAAAGAAAAAGAACAATCAGGTTCAGTTTGATAAATTTATGAATGCTTTTATGAATCTGAACATTAATATTCCTTTTGCAGAGGTATTAGAGATGCCACAATATAACAGGTTCATGAAGGAGTGGTTAGCAAAGAAGCGAAAGGAAAAGAAGGTTGACACTGTATATCTTGCTTCCACATGCAGCACCAGAGTACAGCAGAAAGTACCTAAAAAAGTAGCAGATCCAGGGAGTTTTTCTGTTCCTTGTAGCTTTGGTACTTATTCTTTCAGAGCATTATGTGATTTAGGTGCTAGCATCAATATCATCCCTCTATCTCTGTGCAAAAAGTTAGACATAGGTGAGATTAAATCTACTCCTGTAAAGCTCCAATTGGCTGATCAGTCTGTGGTTAGACCAGTTGGCATTGTAGAAAATGTCTTAATCAGAGTAGGTAGATTTTTCTTCCCTATTGATTTATATGTTATGGACATGATAGAAAATCCTTCGATGCCTGTCATATTAGGAAGACCATTCCTCGCCACTGGGCGAGTGATTATTGATATTGAGCGCAGGGAGCTCACTGTAAGAGTCAGGAATGACAAAGAAATATTTAAAGCAGTTGAAGACTCTAAGGGACACTCGGACGTGCTTTTCATGGGCTACAAGAAAGGTGCAAGAAAGAGCACCACTGTTGGATTCACAGAAAAGAAGCCTCCTTGAAGCATGGCCAACACGTCGAGCTAATGACGTTAAACAAGCGCTTATGGGAGGCAACCCAAGTAAGTGTAGTTGTGCTTTTCTGTTTGCTTTTGATTCATTGTTTGTTTTTGTGTTGTAGGTCTTGTTTTCTGTCTCTCCTTTGCTTTCAAGCTTTCAAGATTTCAAGCAAGAAGTCATCCTCAATTCAGGCCAGTATTATTCACTCCTCTCATTCTTTTATTGTTCTCATGCTTGTTTATGCCTTACTTTCTTTATACATTGAGGACAATGCATGTTTTAAGTTTGGGGGTGGAGTAGCATGGTTGTGGAGCCCTTGAGCATCTGAGTTCGGGCTATAGTTTTGAGCTTTCTTTGAATTGAGCATATGGTTGTTTTCTGGGTGCTATTTTTGCATGACTATGATTTCCTAGGATAGGCTTTCTTGTCAATTTTCAAGCTTGTGATGAGTTGTAAGCATGAGTGCCCAAAAAGGGAGACTTTTTAAAATTTTTCTAGGAGATGGCTTGCATGAGTAGAGTATTTGTCTTAGCTAGATTTGGATTTGAATGCTTATGAGCGAATTATTGGGTTCATATGCTTGTTGTCACCTCGATAGGTGTAGGGTAGAGCTAAAGAGTTAATTTTTTGCAAATTAGCATGTTTGATCTTGCTTAGGAGAAAAGAAAAGAATACCTGCTCATCATGATCATGAAAGAAAAATCATTCTTGTTGTTATTGTTGAAAAAGAAAAAAGTCATGACTTATGCGCACAATATGCAATGGTTAATAAAGATTAAGGCAAAAAAGAGCTACCCCTGTTGTGATCAGTTAGGCCAACCAGAGAAAACTCAGGTTAAGGGTCCCTGCAATGGGTGTGTGAAAGCTAGTGCCACATATACATGCTTCATTTAATTGTTAATTATAAGCACCTAAGTTGGGAGGAAAACAAACTAATTTGTTTCATTAACTCATTAGTGAAACCTTAGTGCCAGTGTAGAGGGAAGATGAGCTGAGAGTTTAATAATCCAATCCCGGGCTAGTAGAGTCTGATCTTGTTGAGTTAGATCTCGCTTGTGCAAGTTAATTTTGGAAAAATTTTAATTTGTCTCCCTCATTGGTCCTTATGTGCATGTCTCTTGCTTGCTTGACTATTGACTTTTGAGCCTTGAGGATTGAGTTATGATTATTGCATCCATTTTTCTACTGTGTGTTTGATTTGTAGTTTGCTCGAGGACTAGCAAAAGCTTAAGTTTGGGGGTATTTGATAGCGAGCATAGCTAGCTATCTTTATTTATTTAATTTAGCTAGTCTTTGATGATTATTGGCCATTTTATTGCACTTTATTGTTTATTTTGTAGGAAATGGTTGATTGGAGCTATAGCGCAATATTAGAGTTAATCGGGTGCTCGGGACGTGAAAAGAGGCAAAGGATTGAAAAGATTTGAAGAGAAAAAAAGTCAAATTTCGGTCAACAGCAGGCTAGCGTCGAGACGCTAGCTCTTGAGCGTCTCGACGCTCACATTCCATATCTGAATAGGCGCAAAAAGGTCACAGCGTCTCGACGCTGCGACCTTAGCGTCTCGACGCTGTGTTATTTCGCTTACTGAAACGCGCGTTTTGAAGGCAGCGTCGAGACGCTGTCTTGACAGCGTCGAGACGCTGTCTTGACAGCGTCTCGACGCTATGACGAAAAAACAGAATATAAGCTTCTTTTCGGCTAGGTTTTTGGGGGATTGAATTTTGGGACTTCTTGGAGCCGTAAACAGAGCAGAAACAGAGAGGATTAAGGCTGAAGCAAAGGGGAAAATTCGGAAATCAACCCATTGTTCGTGGGGATCGTGACGAGGACGTTCGATCTCGGCCTACAACGAGTTTAATTCTTCTTTCCCTCACTTTAGTTAGATTTTTATGGCTTTTACATGTTTAGTTGAGCTTGTAATTTTGATCATGAGTAGCTAAACTTGTAAGCTTAGGGATTGATGTAGTTGATTGTGTTTATGGATTGATTTATGGTTTAAGTTGTGCAATGTTATTATGTTTGTAATCTTGATTTAATGCTTTCAATTAATTGGCCATTAGTTGGATGATTTAAGTTTCGAATCTAGCTCGGGAGAGGGGATTTGATTTAGAGTTACTCAAGATTGCATGACTAAAGTTTAGTTTCTAATTCGTGACGGTTTTAGATTAACTTTAGAATTGGTTAAAAGATCTCATTGCCTTGCATGATTAATAAACTTAGATAGGGATATCAAGTTGGTTAATTTGCATGAGAATCACTTATACTCGGGAGAGGTAGTTGTGATTAAAGGGTCTTTGGCTCATAATTTCATTGTGCATAATAACTTATTCCTTAAAATCAATCCTAAACTAAATCGGCGAAATCAATTCCCTAAGTAGTTTTCCCAATTGAAATTCCACACTTTTTACTTGCTTTGATTTGGTTTTCTTATCATTCATTCATCACTTTTTGATCCCTAAATAAAATTGGGCAAGATAATTCACAATACTTGATTTTCTTAAACATCCAATCCAGAGGACGACACTCGTTTATACGAACACTTTATTATTACTTGACCCGTGCGCTTGCGGTAGGAAAAGTCCACATCAGCAGGACGTTCAGAGGCTTGTTTTCCAGTGCATTATGTTTACGCTTGGCTTGCTTATTATTTTAACACGCATTATGCAGCTCCAGAAAAAGTTAGGGGCCCAATGATGGTTGAATTTTTCGGAGAGGGTGGAGCTAAATACTTTGACGATTTTGAGGCTCGTGTACATATTCATAAAGGTAAATATGTATCGTGGTATGCAAATCTCCCTCCCCGCAATAAAGGCATGGTTCTGATAGATGATGACAAGCTATCATTTTGGCATTTCTCATTCTTTATAAGTATTCGATCATGCTTCTTATCTTCCCGATGTGGGTCTTCGATGGTCATTGAATCTTATAATCCTTGTCGATTTAGCCTACAATTTGGATTTTACCAAGACGTGCCAAACGATCTAGGTGAAGAAGTTCCTGAAGCCAACTTAGATAATGTATTGCGCCTTTGGATGATATGTGTTCGAGCAAAAACATTGTCTCAAGTTTATCTCCCTGCACACGCGATGAAGCCACACATCCAAATTACCAAATGCTACAGGAGTTGGTGGTTGGCAAAAAATGGAAATTATCTTGAAGAAGACAGAGAAAAGTTGGTGGCTAGTGCTATTCCTCTTCCTCCCAAGCCGAAATTTCCCAAAAAGGTTGGTGATGACAACAGAGGCAAAAGGATTCGCATGTTTGAACCTGGTGAATTTCGTTCTAGGGATAATGATGGTAGTCAGAGCAGTAGCGACGATCATCATTGGAAAAGGTCTAAAAAGTCCAAACAATCATCAGTATGTGAAAATGATTTTTTTGATGGAATTCCCAGTGCATCACAATTTCCTGAACTCCCTGCACCATTGATAAGTGTTTTCATTATAATATTTTACTATTATTATTATCATTATTACTTACCCTTTTTTTGTAGTCACCTTTAAATGATCCCCTTATAGAAGCCGAGGGGTATCATAGTTGTCCTTCTTTTGTGAGTCCAGACGTTTTTGACTCTGTAGCTGCCCGTGTGGACAATTCCAAAGCGCCAATGGATAGAGTTGTGACTCAAACTTGTTATCCTGTAACTAATGAAATTCCTAGACAAATGAAGACAACAACCCATGCAGCTGCGTCTGAGATCTCTGATTATTGTGCTGACAATGTGATTTCCAACTATAGGAAACACGCTGCCCTTGCCCTGTGGGAGAGCATACACCAGAAGATCATACGCACTCCCTTCGATAAAATACCTCATCTTGAACATGAGACAATCAAAATATTTCATGCAATTTCTAAGACTCGTTCACCCGGCTTGGATCCTCTTAAAGAAATTGTAAGTGCGTATTTAAAAAAGGTAGAGAAGTATAACCAGCTGCAGTCGTCATTTTCTTTTCAATTAACTTCGGAGAGTAAGAATCGCCAATTGGAAGAGACTAAGTTTAGTTTGGAGAAGATACTATACAGTGAAAGTGAACTACTCACAGCGAAATGTATACTTCAGCAACAACATCTGCAAGCATTGCGAGAAGAAGAAGAATTGGAAGCTAGGCTCGAAGCTGTGAAAGCTAAGCGAGGTGAGATTTCTAAGTTGATTGTCGAGAAGGAGGACCTTTTAAAACAACATCAACTTGAGGCTTCCAAACTGCGAGGAACTATAAGTAGTATTGAAGATGCCCCTGTTCTTATTGATGCTGATGCTAAAACTCTAACGATACTTCGTGGAATGTTGGAAGATGCACAAGAAGAGCTAAAGAATTACAAGTGGATACCATGATCAGACTTCATTTTTTTTATCGAAGATATCTCCATTTTTTTTTTGTAACAGACAAGATTTTTTTCTATTCAACATTAGACTTGTTTCGCATAATGAATTGATTTTTTTTATTATTATTCAAGGATGAATTTCCTTTTACCAACATGGAATAATGATTCTTTTTTTTTTTATTTTATGGACTGAGCTTAAAGTTTCCTTTAAGTTGCCTACGTACCCATTAATAAACGGGATCAAGTCATAACGTAGTTGAAAGTACAAATTGGATTTCTTTTTTTTTTGGGCCGTCCACCTTTTTAACTCATGCGGGCCAGGAGTATCATGCAGTTTAGGCTCTTGCGATATGGAGCATTACATTTCACGCATAATTTTTTTTAAGAAACTTGCCATTTATCGGGCCTATTCTTAATCCATCTTTATCCAAGATCTTGTATGCTCCATTTGTGTAGATTTCTTTGACGACGTAGGGTCCATCCCATTTAGGTGTGAATTTGTTCCCTGTGTGTCGTGTTGTGATGATGGGTCTTCAAACAGCGAGTACAAGATCACCAACTTGAAATGATCAAAGCATCACATTCTTGTCAAAGGCTTTAGACATCCGTGCTTGGTAGCATTCCAACGCTTGCTGAGCCTCTAACCTTCTTTCATCAAGTGCTTCTAAATCTTGAAGGTGCAACCTAGCATTATCTTCCGTTGTCAACCCCTCTTGGACAACCATCCTTAATGAGGGAATCTCTCTTTCTAACGGGAGCACAACTTCTACCCCATAGATGAGGGAATAAGGTGTGACCCCTGTAGGAGTGAGATGAGTAGTTTGGTAAGCCCACAACACTTCACCGATCTTTTCTTGCCAATCTCTCTTCGTCTTGGAGACTACTTTCTTCAATAAACTACACAACGTCTTATTCAATGCTTCTGCCAACCCATTTGCCGCAGCTTTGTACATACAAGACTTGTATTGTTTGAAGTTAAACTTTTCACACAACTTGTCCATTAGGCCATTGGAGAACTGCCTTCCATTATCTGTCACAATACGATGAGGGATACTGTATCAATAAATTATATGAGTTCGAACGAAATCCACAACATTTTCTTTCTTGGCTTCCTTCAATGCAACAGCTTCAGCCCATCTTGAGAAGTAATTCGTCCCTGCAAGAATGTAAGAATGTCTTGCTGAAGACTTAGGTGTTATAGGGCCAACAAGGTCAAGTCCCCAAGCTTCAAAAGGCCATGAAGCTACAGTCGGATGGAGAGGCTTTGGTGGCTGATGTATGAAGTTTGCATGGAATTGACAAGCTTCACACTTCTTTGCAGATTCCATTGAGTCTCGAATCATTGTAGGCCAATAATAGCCCATCCTTTTTAATTGAAATTGGAGTTTCGGGCTTGACTGGTGGGCGCCGTAAACACCTGAATGTGCCTCTTCTAATGCCTTCACTGCTTCTTCTTTTCCAAGGCATCGAAGGAAGAGTCAGGGTGTCTGTTCGGATTACCTTGATTCTCCCAGCCTTCTGCTTCTGGCGTCGACGACGTGGAATCTCTGGTACAACATCTTTAATCTGAACCTGCTGCTCTTGAACCTCCTGTCCATTTCCTTCTTCTTGTGTATCCTCTACTTGCTTCTCTTGAACTTCCTATGGGTTCTCAATAATCGGCTCACCTTGCTCAGGATTTTTTTCCTCAGGTTCCTTCGGTTGCTCCTCTTCAACTGCTATAGCAGCAACGTCTTCGACGACTTTCCTTACAACCTCTTCAACCTCTGCAACCTCAGCCTGCTGCTGTCGTCTTCTTCTCTTAGCTTCTCTCTCTTCCGGTGTTTTCCTTTTCTTCGCCTTTGTCTTTGGTGCCTCAGAGGTAACTGGCACTTCTTCTTCCTCATTGTCTCTCTCTTTACGGCCTCTTGTTTTAGCCATTTCGGATTTGAAGAATTTTACAGTAATCAGAAGAAAGGAAAGAAAAACTGAAGCAAAGAATAAAAGATGGGTGAAGATGAAGTAAAGAAAAACGTACTGTGGATTTGATTAAATAGGGCTCCAACACTAATGATCCTAATCGAAAGAAATCTGCTCCCATTAAATAATATTACCGTTAATTTTGCATGTAATCGTGGTAAAATTAAATGAATAAAACGGTAAAATCTGATTTCAATGATGCGCTAGCTGTCGTTTGATTTCCCTGCGAGACACGTGTAATTGCCAGATGCCCATGCATTTTACCTGCCCACAGAAAATTTAAAATCCAAACGGTAAAATATTTAATTCTTAACCAAATCCCCTAATATTCTGACGATTTCTCTAACCAAATGATTGCAAAAACAAACTGAGCAACAAAATCTCCTTCTAGAAGAATCTTTTCACACGGGAAATTTCAAATTCAAACCGCCAAAATCAAATCTAATTTTATATTATCTTCAGCCGAATAAATAAGGAAAAATATTATTAAACCTAATCTAAATAGAAATTCAAATAACCGAGAATACAAACTAAATTAAAATCTAAACTAAACAGATTAAATTAAATAACTGGATTAAATTAAAATAAACTGGCGAAAAATAAAAATAAATACACTGAAAATAAAATCTACGAAATTTAAAATAACAATGAATTAAAATAAATCAGATAAGATTTAAACAAACCGAATCTAATTCAAAATAATTCGAATTAAAATAAAACGAAATCAGCGAAAAATAAAAAATCGCAACAAAATCCTGGAGCTTAAAAATATTGCTATACGAAATGCTCCCGCAAAACTCTCGCTCTCTTATTCATCAACCAACTTTAGGGAAGGATATTTTGACTAGAACTCCTCACCCCAATAATGCTTAACTCGCTGTCCATTAACTTTGAACACTCTCCCATCCTTTTCATCTCGCAAAGTAATCGCTCCATGAGGAAAAACTTCAATCACCACAAACGGCCCAGACCATTTAGATTTTAGTTTCCCAGGAAACAATTTCAATCTAGAGTTATAAAGCAAGACTCTCTGACCCTTAACAAATTCTTTAGGTTTAATTTTCTTATCATGCCACTGCTTAGTCTTTTCTTTATAAATTTTCGCATTTTCATAAGAAAATTGGTGAAATTCCTCTAACTCGTTAAGCTGCAGCATTCTTATTGCCCTTGCACGACTCAGATCAAAATTCAACTTCTTCAAAGCCCAAAATGTTTTATGCTCAAGTTCTAACGGTAAACGACAAACTTTCCCATATACTAACCTATAGGGAGACATACCTAGCGGAGTCTTATAGGTTGTCCTCTAAGCCCAAAGAGCCTCATCCAACCGAAAAGACCAATCCTTCCTAGATGGATGGACTACTTTCTCTAAGATAGATTTAATTTCCCTATTACTAATTTCAGCTTGACCATTTACTTGTGGGTGATAAGAGGTAGCTGTCCTATGCTTAATTCCATACTTAGCCAAAAGCTTAGTTAAAACATTATTAACAAAATGTGTACCCTCATCACTCACTAAAGCTCTAGGCGTCCCAAGCCGCGCAAAAATGTGGGATTGGAGAAACCTCGATACCGGCTTAGCATCATTCTGATGGCATGCTATGGCCTCCACCCAGTTGGACACGTAATCAACTGCCAATAAGATAAAAACATTACCATTAGAAAGGGGAAATGGCCCCATAAAATCAATACCTGATACGTCAAATAATTCTAATTCTAAAATGTAAGTAAGAGGCATTTCATCTCTAGGCCCTAAATTTCCTCTCCTCTAGCAAGCATCACATTGCTTTTAGAACCAATGGGCGTCCTTAAACAAGGACGGCCAAAAGAATCCACATTGCAAAATCCTCATAGCTATCCTCTGACAGTTGAAATGGCCTCCATATGGCAAAGAGTGACATTGCTCCAGGATTTCTTTTGCTTCATCACCTGAAACACATCTACGAATAATACCATCAGACCATAGTTTATACATAAATGACTCATCCCAATAGAAAAAATTTGCATCATGCTTAAACTTTTTCATCTGCCTCCAGTCCATGTCAATAAGAGTGACACGCTTTACCAAAAAGTTAGCAATATCAGCATACCAAGGGATATCCTCGACTACCTTCACCTCCACAGCAAAGAGCTGATCATCTGGAAAAGAATCTGAAATGACAGATTGCTTCAGCAAAGATGATGTTGGATCAAGATGAGACAAATGATCTGCAATGACATTCTCTGATCCCTTATTATCCTTTATCTCCAAGTCGAATTCCTGCAATAATAAAACCCAACGAATCAACCTAGGCTTTGCATCTTTCTTAGACATTAAGTACCTTATTGCTGCATGATCTGGGAAAACCGTGACTTTGGATCCAACCAAATATGGGCGAAATTTCTCAAAGGCAAACACAACAGCTAACAACTCCTTTTCAGTAGTTGTATAGTTGATTTGTGCTTCATTCAAAACCCTGCTTGCATAATAAATAGGATGGATAAATTTGCTCTGCTTTTGCCCCAGCATGGCACCTACGGCAACATCACTCGCATCACACATTACCTCAAATGGTAAACTCTAGTTAGGTGCACAAAGAATAGGGGCTGAGATTAAAGCAGCCTTTAAAGTCTCAAAAGCCTTCCTACAATCTGCATTAAAGTAAAAAACATGATCAGTACACAATAAGTTACAAAGAGGTTTACTAATTTTAGAAAAATCCTTTATGAACCTTCTATAAAATCCAGCATGACCTAAAAAGCTCTGAATCCCTCTCACTGAACTCGGAGGTTCTAGTCTCTCAATAACCTCTATTTTTACTCGATCAACTTCTAGACCTTTCTTTGAAATCTTATGACCTAACACTGAGCCCTCCTTCACCATGAAATGGCATTTCTCCCAATTAAGTACTATATGGGTATCTTCACATCTCTTTAACACCTTACCTAAATTATCCAAACAACTCTGAAAAGAACCTCCAAAAACTGAAAAATCGTCCATAAATACCTCAACAGTGGACTCAATCATATCAGAGAAAATTACTAACATACATCTCTGGAATGTTGCTGAAGCATTGCAAAGGCCAAAAGGCATTCGCCTAAAAGAAAATGTCCCATAAGGGCAGGTGAAAGTGGTTTTTTTCTGGTCCTCAAGAGCAATGGTAATCTGGTTATACCCAGAATAACCATCTAAGAAACATGTTGGGTTTTATGTCCTAAAACTCGTAGATAGTGAATGTTAACGAATTATACACTTGTATCAATAAAGTGTTATTGAGGTTTATGTAATAAAATGTTATTGTCATTTTAAGTCTAAAATTGCACAATATAGCCCAAATCCAATAAACTAAGATCCAAGGTTGTTGATATGTAACTTGAACTAGTATGTGGGGACATACGGGGATCAGTGTTCAAGTAACAACCTAAAAGGTCTATAGTATAAGGATAAGGTTGGGTACCTTATCCTGGTAATACTATGTGATACGACCCGCTTTGTATTCGATACAGACGTATTGATCCAAGGCGTCCATGTAGGAGACATGCGAGCGGGGGTATCCTATGCAATGAGTTTGCATAAGACCGGACCACGAAATAGTAAACCACTAGATGTAACACCGTTAACTAGTTAGGTTCCTATTTCAATAGGATGACCTAGGTAACTCAGTCTTAATCCTGAGTGTGTCATGAACTCCTTCTCACGAGAGATTGTCCTTTGATTAGTACGGGTGAGAGTGACCTGCACGTCGACTCAATAAGTCTACCTTGTTGGGGACAAGACCGAGTGGGGGGCTGGGGACATGACAACTCAAGATGGAATTCACTCCTTCCCCCTTCCAGGAGAAGTAGATGAGTGTTCCCTTAAGTGGTGACTCTGGGTCTTGAACAAAGGGATCCCACCCTCTCACTAGCCCGAGAGGGACTTTCTGTTTATTGGTTGGACCATAAACAGGTTGTTCATTAGAGGAGCACTGGTACTTAAGGAGCCAGAGGTAACTTAGGGGTAAAACGATAATTTGACCCAGCTGTAGTTACGAACACTCGTGAAGGATTGACTTACCGTTATTGGTCAATATCCGTGGACACAGAAATATTCTACAGTGAGAAGAGTGCAACTGTGGGTCTTTAGTGGAGTGACCCACAGTTAATGAATATTGGTTAACTTGATTAATGAGTTTAGTCAGTTAACCTCATATCATTGGAGCTTCTGATCTGTAGGTCCATTAGGTCCCCCTGCTAGCTTGTAAAGAGTAATTGGGAACAATTTATCTTGAAAGAATTTGAATAGTTCAAATTCATCTTGGGAATCAAGTTAATTGTATGAGATACAATTAATATAATGTATTGTGATACATTATAATATAAAGTTTAATTTGAGATTAAACTTTATTAATTGAGAGAATAATATATTTGAAAGAGTTCAAATATATAGCTAATTAAGTATATGATATTTAATTAGTAAATTAATTAATTAATTATGAATTAGTTAATTAAAGTTTAATTAAATGTGATTTAATTAAACTATATCATATGAGAGATATATATTAGAATATAATTCTAATATGTAATTAATTAAATATGGTAGATGTTTAATTAATTATAAAATTAATTAATTTTGAATTAATTAATTGTTCAATTTAATTTAGTTAAATGTGATTTAATTAAATTAAAACTATAGATTAATTTTAATGTGAATATGATTTATATTAAAACTATAGGTTATAAGAGAGATGCACATTTGAATATGATTTGAATGTTTGATTAATTAAATATATGTGATGTTTAATTGATCGAAGAATTAATTAATTATGAATTAATTAATTGTGTGGTTTAATTAATTTAATTAAATGTGATTTTTTTCTGGTCCTCAAGAGCAATGGTAATCTGGTTATACCCAGAATAACCATCTAAGAAACAGTAGTAGGCCTGACCAGCCAATCTATCCAACATTTGGTCAATAAATGGTAGAGGGAAATGGTCTTTACGGGTGGCTTTGTTAAGCCTCCTGTAATCCTTGCAAACCCTCCAACCAGTCACTGTCCTGGTTGGGATCAACTCATTATCCTTATTGGAGACCACTGTGACACCTCCTTTCTTAGGAACACATTGGACAGGGCTTACCCAATTGCTATCCGCAATTGGATAGATAATCCCAGCATCCAACCACTTAATCACCTCCTTCTTAACAACCTCTTTCATTGCAAGGTTAAGCCTTCTCTGTTGCTCAATACTTCTAAAGGATCCCTCCTCTAGCGTGATTTTATGCATACAGAAAGAAGGGCTAATTCCCTGAATGTCAGCCAATGTCCAACCTATTGCTTTGCGATATTGCTGCAACAACTTTATTAAGGCCTTTTCATCTTCCGACATTAAATAAGATGCAACAATAATGGGCAACGTCTCACCCTCCCCAAGATACACGTACTTTAGATGATCCGGCAAGGGGTTCAAATCTAAAGTGGGTGCCTCAATCAGGGATGGCTTAATAGGAGGAGCTTTCCTTTGATCCAAATGTAAAGACTCAAAAACATCCTCACACCTAGACACTTTTTCACTTTTTCTTTCTAAAGAACAAACTTCTAAATCCTCTATACTAACCTCTACATGACCTTCCAAATGCTTGTTTGCCAAATCCTCCATTGCTGTCTCAACAACTGTGTTCTCCAGAATCCTAATGAAAGAACAATCTTCCACTTCGTCTGGATACCTCATGGCCTTAAAAACATTAAATTTTACTTCCTCATTATAAACCCTCATTGTTAATTCCCCTTTTTGTACATCTATCAATGCCCTACTAGTAGCCAAAAGTGGACGACCAAGAATAATTGGGACATCTTTATCTGCCTCATAATCTAAGATAATAAAATCAACAGGAAATATGAATTTATCTACCTTCACTAAGACATCCTCAATTTTACCCTCTAGATATGTGATAGACCTATCAGCTAGTTGGAGTGTGACTGTGGTAGGCCTAGCTTCACCAATACCTAGCTTTCGATAGACCAAAAGAGGCATAAGGTTAATGCTTGCACCTAAATCACAAAGTGCTCTTCCTAACTCTTTTCCACCTATTGAAACAGGTATAGTAAATGACCCTAGATCCTTAGCCTTGGTTGGTAGCCCATTCTTAAGAATAGCAGTACATTCCTCAGTAAGAGATACAGTTTCAAACTCACCTAACCTCTTCTTTTTAGTTAAAATATCCTTAAGAAATTTAGCATAATTAGGCATTTGCTCTATAGCTTCAACTAAAGGGATATTTATATGCAATTGCTTAAGAATCTCTAAAAACTTCTTAAATTGACCATCCTGATTCTTAGGCATTTGCCTTTGTGGAAAAGATAGAGGTGGTACATAAGGTGGGGGCGGCACATAAGGTGGTTCCACATC